>OX596074.1:26343689-26962189 GCA_951394005.1 Protophormia terraenovae | reverse complement strand
ACAAATGCATTGAATCGTATACAAGTATGTAAATATTTATTTGTATAGGTATGTGTATTTTTATATAATTCTCATGGACAAAATACCGTTTAAAATACCACCAACATTTAGATATTTTTAACTACTCAATATCAAACAAACTACAAAACCAACAAACCAAAAATTGTGTAGACAAAAAATGAACAAATTTTAAATACAAAAACAGGAATGTGCAGGCAGTGGCTCAACTATCTATGAACTTAAAATGAGATGTAGGGTAAAAAACCTGCTTACATAAATTTTATTCTTATGAATATCTATATAAGCCTTCAGTTAAGAAATTTTATGTATGTATCACGAAAACTAAACAAACATTTGCAGTAATTTAATAAAATATTGGAGGTCATTTTAGCATATTTCGATGTTTTATTTTGTAACGTGGTTTTGTCATCGGCTGAGGTAGTTCAGTCGTGTCCACGGTCGACTTACGGATCCACAAAATCTTAAGTAATAACACAATTAATTTACCCTCTCTGGTGGTCAAAAATAGATTAAATATTTATTTAATCTTTATCTTGACAACAACAAATTACGAAAAAAACTACGATAACACTTTATGATTCAGTCAGCTTCGGATTCAGCAGATTGAGTCGGATTCGGATGATAGTTCGAGTTAAGCAGGTTAATTCGGCTTCGGATGACAAATTCAGATTTAACAGGTTGATTAGGTTGATATTTCTGGTTTTTCGGGTTGATTCGGCTTCGCGTGATATCGAACTTAAGTCTCACTTTTTCTGTCTTATTCTATTACAGGTGTACAAGGTCGAAGCATCTCTATTGAACAGTAGACCGAAGTCTCTGTATTGAATAGTAGGCTGAAGCTTGAACAGTGGACCGAAACCTCTGTATTGAACAGTAGGCCGAAGTCCCTTTATTGAACGGTAGACCGAAGTCTCTGTATTGAACAGTAGACCGCAGTCTCTTTATTAAACAGTAGACCGAAGTCTCTGTATTGAACAGTAGATCGAAGGCTCTGTATTGATCAGAAAATTCAGTCAAAATCTACGGGACTTCGGAAAAATGTGGATTTTACAGCCAAAAATGTGAAAAAACCCATTTTTTAAATTTTCGAAAATTTTGGGATTCCTTTTACCAAAATCTTAAATTTTTTTTCAACTTTCTCATTTTATACGATAAAGCCTACATCTACTGAAAATTTCATTAAGATATCTTTAATAACAAAGATTTTATTACAGGTAAAATATTTATAGTTCCTCAAGAAAACACTTTTTTACAAAAATATTAATTTAATAGCAAAAATCAGAAAAAGTATAATCTTAATTTTCTTAATCTGAATAACTTTGCTTAGCTGTTACAGAAAAAGATTGAAATCAATACCTTTTACAGAACCGAAACTATGCCACTTTAAAATTTATTAAGTCACATTTTTTGTATACTTTTGCACAAACACACATTCGAACATTGGCTATGGGAAAACATTATTTTTTTTGTTATGGCCTTTTTACATCCACAATATTATAATGTTTTTGGAATTTGGAATAAACCGTGGACACGACTCAACTACCTCAGCCGACGACAAAACCACGTTACAATATAAAACATCGAAATATGCTAAAATAACCTCTCGGTATATATGAAAAAAACTAGACCAGGAACATGAAAAATTCAAATGCAAATAACTCAAAAACTGTAAGAAAACTGATATTCAAGCATGTTTTTTGTAGGTCTTGTCGGTGCCTACAATAAAATAATAAAAAAAAAAAACAACTGCTCACATGTAATGAGAGAAGCGAACAAATTTGAAACTCCAACTAAAAAACTTCAATCTGAAAAATGCAGTTCAGATTCTAACTACGTCCTGGGATAAAATATCAGTGTCCAATATCCGAAAATCCTGGAACGCCTTACTCGAATTCGGTAGTGAATGAAGTGAAGAGGATAACATGGCCTTAAATATTTTACAAAATATAATTCAGGAAGAAAAGATCTTTCAACTATTAGTATACTTGTAGCTCAAATTGGTACGGAACATCTTTTCACGAATGGTGACATAGACAACTGGATTCACGAAGAATTTCATGTGGAAAGTTATGAGGTGCAAATGCAATTATCAAATATGTAATTGGAGGATTTATACGACTGTGGTTATGAAGAAAACAAAATTAAAGTTGACGATTGTATAACATCGATAAACAACAGCACCTTATTACTAACATCTTTCCTAGTCATAAACCCTTATTGTTATTCTATTTCAATTTGGTATACGTATTGTTTAAATCACTTTATAATTCTCATTTAGTTTATACCATCTTTCATACGATAATCAGTTATCGTAACCAACTGATACGAATCGGTAGCCACTGAGACGAAACGATCAGCTTTTACGTTTAGGGCTCGGACCAAGTTCGAGAACCAAATAATACATTGTACCAGAGACTTCGGTCTCCTGTTCAATACAGAGCCCTCGGCCTACTGCTAAATTCAGAGACTTCGATCAACTGTTCAATACAGACATTTCGGTGCCACGGTTTTGATAATCGCATATCGAAACTGACTGATACGAATCGATAGCCACTGAGAAGAATCGAGACTTCGCATATCGAAACTGACTGATACGAATCGATAGCCACTGAGAAGAATCGAGACTTCGGCCTACTGTTCAATACAGAGACTTCGGTCTACTGTTCAGTACAGAGACTTCGGTCTACTGTTCAATACAGAGACTTCGGCCTACTGTTCAGTACAGAGTCTTCGGCCTACCGTTCAATACAGAGACTTCGGTCTACTGTTCATTACAGGGACTTCGGTCTACTGTTCAATACAGAGACTTCGGTCTACTGTTCAATACACTACAGACTCTTAAACAGCATTCCGTTTGCTGATTTGTGTTTTGGGATTTAAGAAAATATAGAGTAAAGTCAAAACTTTCATATAAAATGGGTCGAATTCGGGAGAATGTGTACCTTGACCACTTGAGCTATTGCTTTTATTTGCTTGCTTTTTATTTTAAAGTCTTCTCTGAGAATATACCTATCAAAAAAGTATAAAATTATTATATGTTGTTAAAGAAAATTTTATTTTAGAGAAAAAAGTGTAGATACTTTTTTGGCCAAAAAAACACAAAAAGTCGTCATTTTTGCAAATTTCAAATTCAAAATCGCTTATTTTTGGACTCAGTAAAAATATCGAATTCAAATTTCTTTTATTCAATAGGTAATTTTGTTTCTTAATTAGCTATAGAAAAAACAAATGAAATCGGTGAAGATAAATAGGACATGTAGGTCTTATCAGTGCCTACAATAATGTGTAAAAATATTTGAAATTGGATGAGAAACAAAAATTTGGCAAGTGATTAAAAAATTTTTATGTCAGAGGTACCAAACTTTGGGCCCCTTTAGTTCCGCCCCTGAAGGGTGTTTTCGGTCCCCCTTCCAAGCATAACATTGTACACTACTCTGCTATGCCTATAAAAAATTTCATGGAAAGCCAGCCAACTGATCAGAAGTGACAGATTTATTTCCTAAAAATTTCGATTCTGTCCCACTGTGCACTGTATAATAGACGACGAAACAGGTCAAAATTTTTATATTGCTAAAGTTCAAGGAAATGTTTAAGATATATTAAAAGATATGTAAAAAATTTCTGGTATGGCAAGCTTTATACTGTTACGACAAAAGAAGCAAGTCATTTGTTGAAGTGGGCTCTATAAACACCGAAATATACATTAAATAATGTTTAATAAAAAGGGCTTCTTCCTTTCATAAGAAAGGTAAGAAAGCTCTGAAGAAGTATCAAAAAAATAACATAGTTTTTGTACCAAGAAAGATCAATCCTCCAAATTGTCCGGAGCAAAGACTAGTGATATTGTGCTCTTGTGAAAAAAGTATTGAAAAGCATAAAAAAGTAACCCAAAATATCTAAGATTTTATAACGAGATGCAAACGATAATCAAACATCTCCTGTTTCAAAAAAGTGAATGAAACACATATCAAATCTCTAATGAAAGAGTTACAAGAGCAAAAAGTAAATTTTACCTATCGCATCATAACATGTACCTAATCATACAGAACTAAATAAAACATAAACATACTTTTAAGTCAGGTTTCGATGTAAATTTTAGTTTGAAGCCATGGAAGATTCATAAATTTCTTAAATCATTTTCAAAGGGCTGCTAAAATATGAATACTGTTAAGGAAAAAAAAAAAATACGTATCTATTTAGTATGTGACATTCGGCATTCTAATTCACTAAGCAAAACAACTGAAACATATGAAGTTAAACATTTATTTTCTAAAAAAAATTAAGCGAATATTTGTTACATTCTTCACACGTCACTCATAAAAACAAAACGATTATAATTTGAAGCTATATAGATGAGATTAGAGAAAGATCTTTGCTATTAATTTTTGTTTTTTTTTTTTATCTAGATTTGTACCACAGTGTTAAAGAACTATTATTATTTTTTAAGAATATTATAACTAGTCGAGCATTCCACTGTATTTATTATTAAGTTTATACAATTTTCGTGAAAAATATTACTAACTTAACTATATATTAGTGCAGCTCTGTTCAATTCTAGTAGGTAAAAGCAAAATTGTACACTGCAATAATTTTTACATATATTTGTCATTTTTTTTAACACAAAACTCATTGTGTCAGTGATGATGAAATGCAATTTGATAAATTGCTAAAATGTAATAAAATAAATTAAAAGCTGAATACTACATGCATGTATTTTTAAATACATACATATACCTATATCCTATTTTTACTAACAAATACAAACAATATTTATTTGCAGCTGTTGTTGTAGTAGTTGCTATTATTGTTTTATTGTTTATTTGATTTTGATAGTACATGTTTTTGCAACACACATGTACACAATACATGTATGTACCCAGCAGGAAAATATGTTAGTGCTTCCTCCCAACAGGCCTTTCTGAATGCCTCCACACCTCAACGAACGAAATTTAAGCACATTCCACTTTGCTTTCTATAAAAATTCCACAAAGAATGCCTCTGCTTCCTTTAGAAAAAATCCGGTACTAATTCTTGTTTCCCTTTCATTAGATGAAAAATCTAATACAACTTACTAACTCTCTCATTACAAACAGAAAGAAAATGTAATTGCGAGACTCACAAAACTCACAATCACAATCTTATTTTAAGTGCCGACAAAGAAGGTAGTCCGCAGGTTTTTTTTATAAAAATTCTAATTCAGACTCTTTAGTAATAGCATTGCACATAAGAGAGCCTATTTATTTGAGAGTCCATGCCTTCTCGCTCCTTTTTGGAAGGGATAAAGAAATACTTTGCCTCCAACGACACGCCGCACTTTGGGGTAAAAGGGGCCGAAAGTGGCGTTTAATAGAATTTTGAAAATTCACTTTTCGTAACAAAATTTGATACAGAATAAAAATAGACAAAATTATGTATCAACAACAATAAAAGTCATTAGCCTAGGTTGCACTGTTTTTGTGTACTGAGCTGTCAAAGTTCAACATTTTTTTATGTTTTGGAAAAAGAGTAAAAAATTTAATCTTCATTAACTTTCGGTGAATTTTTTTTAATAAAAAGTGCTTTGAATGAAAAATTTGAAATGGATCCATTAACTTCTGGTATTTGAATTTACCTTTATTCAAGAATTTGTAAGTTATTTTTTGTCCAGGTATTTTTGTTATTTTTTTGAAAATTGTCCAAAAATACACTAATTTTCTACTTTCATGGAGTGCAACTAAATATATTACAGGATGTTTATTCTGAAAATTGTCTGAAAAATATAACATATTGTCTACTTTAATATTCTGAAAAAAAATCGTGGGCATATGTAGCCCGATTTCAGAAATTAACATTTTTGCGAAAAAACTCCAGTAGATTTCATACAAAAAAAGCTTAAGTGCCAGACATTTTCTTTCCTTTATCAAACATTAAACAGTGGGGAAGAATCGAAATAAATCTGTAACTTCTAATCGGCTGGTTGGATTTGCATGAAATTTCATAGGAGCGTAGCAGAGAGCAGTAACATTTTGAGTTTAGAAGCGGGGTCCAATATTCGCAATAGAAGCAGAACTATAGGGGTTCAAAATAGACAACTAGTGTCATGGAAAAGGTTTAACCACTACCGAATTTTTGTTCCTTACCCGATTTCCAGAATTTTTATATCACCTTAAAGTCCTTGATAAATCCTTTAGAAAACATGCTTGCATATAATACTTATCTTATATATTTTTCGAGTGATAGACATTTAAAATTTTACAAGATCTTGGTTAAGATTTTTCCATATATAACAAAATATTTTCATTTGATTTTATTATATTTTATGTAGTTGGTTAAAACCAAAATTATCTATCGAAAAAAGAAAATTCTTAGTCATTATCTTAATTGAGTCGAAAGTTAAACGATTTTTAACTGAAAAGTTTGCAAAAATTAACAAATAAACGGACAGATGGACGGACATTAGAATTTTTTCAAAGAAATCTTACAATTAAAAAAATTTTGTATTTTTTTCCACTTTCTGATTAGTATGAAAATCAAATGTAAGTGTTAAGATTTTGATATCACTTTTCCCTGAATTAAGTGGAATTTTCGACACATTCAAACCAAATGTATAGATAGACGGATGGACATTCCCATGCTGCCAAAAAATATTTTCGAATTCTAAAAATACATTTATTTACTAACTAATAAATAGAAAAAATAGAAAGTGAGAAAGTGAAAATTTGGATATCACCTTTTCGTGAATTAAGCGTCATTTTCGTCCCATTTAACCTAAATGTATAGACGAAAGGACGGACATTAGCATTCAGCCAAAAATCATCCCATAATTCTAAAAATACATTTTTTTTACTTACTAATAAATATAAAAGTTAAACGTGATTATTAAAGTGTTAATACCACTCTTCTTGGAATAATGCATAATTTTCGATCCATTGAACTCTAATGTATAGACGGACGGACAGACATTACCGTTCTGCTAAAAATAATCTTAAAATTCTAAAACTGAATTTTTTTTAATTAATAATCAATAAAAAAAATGAAATTGAAAAAAGATTCGGCTGTGCCGAATCTTTGATACCCTTCACCATATTACCATCTTACCATCTTATCGACATCATATTACCATATTACCGACAATTAATAAAATTTTCGCCTTAACGTATGCTTGCATATTTTCTAAATCTAAATTTTTTTCAAACTACGAAAATTTGAATATGAAAAAAAAACAATCATAACAGGCTTTGCTTTTAAAAAAGAAACAACAACAATTCCATATATATTTATTTTTGTATGTACAAACTGACTGAATACACAAAGAACAACAACAACACTGTTATTCATTATATTACTGCTGTTGCTAACTGAACTACTTGTCTATACAAAAAACAAAAAAGTCACTAATAGTCATTACAATGCTTAATATACATGTTTGTGTATGTATTTATGTATATTCTTAACAGATATGTTTTAGTTTTTAAAAATAAACAACTACAATTCCATATCTATTTATTTTTGTACAGACTGCATATACAAAGAACAACAACAACAACACTGTTATTCATCATATTACTGCTGTTGATAACTAAACTACTTGTCTATACAAAAAACAAAAAACGTCACTAATAGTCATTACAATCAGTGTTACCGTTTGGCGACTTTAGTCGCCATTTGCCCCTTTGTCAGCCACCTGGCTACTTTTTTGGCCCCTTTTTCAAATGGCGACTAATTGGCGACTTTTTAAGACTCTGTGCTAAATGACGAGAAACTAAGTTGTTTGAAATATATCGAACCATTATATATTAATTTCAGCAAATAAATTAATCATTTTGAGATTATTTCACAGTATAGTGATATAAAAAACCGCGGAATAATTATAAACAAACTGTTAGTAACTAAAAATATTAATAAAGTTTATGAACAGCTATTTATATCGTCATATGCCGAATCTTTTTGAACTGGATTGAAATAAATAAAAAAAACGATGAATACTTATATCCTAATTTATATTTTTACACTCCTTATAGCGATTCCTCTCGGGAACGTGATTTTTTTTAACAATATTATCAATAAGAAAAAATAGTTTATCTAACAGACTTAAAATAATAATTGTGGATCCACGCGATCCGTTTTAAATTTTTCCGACTGTATTTGAAAGACTTGAATACGAGTGAAGAACTCGAGCAAAAGTACAGAAGTTTAATTAATTAAAAGATTATGTTAACTAGTTTTGTGAATAAATCTTTATTTTTGCTTTAATTCAAATTATTGTAAAATAATAATAAATTATTTTGTTATTAATTAAACTGAATTTTGTAGCTTTTCTTATAAAACAAAATTTATTGTTTTTGTTGTTATCAAATAAACAAATTTTAATTAGTTATTTATAGGTTTTCAAGCAGTTGGCCCCTTTTTTAAAAAAAATCCCCTTTTTTGGCGACTTTTTATTTTGAAATCCCCTTTTTTGGACACTTTTTAAAAATTCTTAACGGTAACGCTGATTACAATGCTTAATATACATGTTTGTTGGTGTATTTATATTCTTAACAGATTTGTTTTTGGGCCATAACTCTGTTGATTATGAACGAATTTGGTTTATTAAAAAAACCAAAATTTTATAAAAATATTTATGACTGATCTATATAAAAATAAAAATCTATAGCTTGAACAAGGGCTTCAAAAATAAAATATTCGTTTTCCCCGATATCTCAGTTATTACTGAACCGATTTATTTAATTTTTTCAGAACAAAAATTCAGAAAATAATTTTCGAGCCCCCTTTAAAAATTCGAAGTCCCTGGTATATGCAGAGGCTTCAGAAACTAAAAAACCGGTTCTAAAAACCGGTTTTTAAAGCATATCTCCATCATTTATAAACCGATCTTCCTGATTCAAAAAACTGAAATTTTATAAAAATATTTGTGACCGATCTGTATAAAAATAAAAATCTATAGCTTAAACCAAGGCTTCAAAAAATAAAAAATGCGTTTTGTCCGATATCTCAGTTATTACTGAACCGATTTATTTCATTTTTGCAGAACAAAAATTTAGAAAAAGATGTCCGAGAATTCTTTGTAAAAACGAAGTCCGTAGTGTATACAGAGGCTTCAGAAACTGGAAAACCGGTTCAAAAAACCGGTTTTTTGAACATATCTCCGCATTGTATGAACTTATCTTGCTGAATTCCAATAGCAAAATTCTCGAAAGCATTTCCGATCGTTTGACATACATATTATATATGTCAGTTATCGGTGGGCTTCATAAACGCCATTTCAACCGACACACGGACGGACGGACGGACATGGCCCAATCGTCATCGCTTCTTACAAGGATTCCGAAAATATAAACTTTTTTGCTCTCCGACGAAAATTGTGGAAATTACAAACGGAATGACAAACTTATATATACCCTTTACACCTGTGGTGAAGGGTATAAAAACGTCACTAATAGTCATTACAATGCTTAATATACATGTTTGTTGGTGTATTTATATTCTTAACAGATTTGTTTTTGGGCCATAACTCTGTTGATTATGAACGAATTTGGTTTATTAAAAAAACCGAAATTTTATAAAAATATTTATGACTGATCTATATAAAAATAAAAATCTATAGCTTGAACAAGGGCTTCAAAAATAAAAAATTCGTTTTCCCCGATATCTCAGTTATTACTGAACCGATTTATTTAATTTTTTCAGAACAAAAATTCAGAAAATAATTTTCGAGCCCCCTTTAAAAATTCGAAGTCCCTGGTATATGCAGAGGCTTCAGAAACTAAAAAACCGGTTCTAAAAACCGGTTTTTAAAGCATATCTCCACCATTTATAAACCGATCTTCCTGATTCAAAAAACCGAAATTTTATAAAAATATTTGTGACCGATCTGTATAAAAATAAAAATCTATAGCTTAAACCAAGGCTTCAAAAAATAAAAAATGCGTTTTGTCCGATATCTCAGTTATTACTGAACCGATTTATTTCATTTTTTCAGAACAAAAATTCAGAAAAAAATGTCCGAGAATTCTTTGTAAAAACGAAGTCCGTAGTGTATACAGAGGCTTCAGAAACTGGAAAACCGGTTCAAAAAACCGGTTTTTTGAACATATCTCCGCATTGTATGAACCTATCTTGCTGAATTCCAATAGCAAAATTCTCGAAAGCATTTCCGATCGTTTGACATACATATTATATATTTCAGTTATCGGTGGGCTTCATAAACGCCATTTCAACCGACACACGGACGGACGGACGGACGGACGGACATGGTCCAATCGTCATCGCTTCTTACAAGGATTCCGAAAATATAAACTTTTTTGCTCTCCGACGAAAATTGTGGAAATTACAAACGGAATGACAAACTTATATATACCCTTTACACCTGTGGTGAAGGGTATAATAAAACGTGATCATTAAAATATTGATATCACCTTTCCCTGAATTAAGTGCCATTTTCGACCCCTCTTACCCCAACGTGCGTCGTGTAAAAAAAAATAATAATATTGGAATGAGAGTGGTATGCCTTGTAGATCTAAAATGAAGTAGATCTAAATAAAATTTGAGAATGTCTCTTAAGTCCTTCTTTTTCCGACTGGGTTGTATATATTATGCATGTATTTATACGAACGTGTGTAAATGTATTATTGTATTTCTGTACGTTTAAAATAGATTAGTTTTGATATATTTGTGGCAATTTTTTATTTTTATTTTTTTGTTATTTTATTCGTAACAAACACCCAATTTAGAAAAACTGCCCACAAAAACTATGACTATTTCGAAAAGTAGAACTAACAAACATTCACCAGCTTTCTTCTGTATTTTACAAAAATCACGTACATACGATAGTACATCGTTTCAGTTTTGCAAATTATTTTAAACAAAATTTTTGTTAGTTGCATTGTTAGTACTTTTTATTTGCAACACATGCAAAACTTGCAACAATAGTGGATAAATTTATTGTGACCCAATTGCATTTGCATTTATATGCCATACTTGTGATAAGATATAGGAGGGTTATTTGCCAATTGGATGGAAGAATTTTAATGATTTTAAATAGATTTGAGAAAGATTAAGGAGAATAAGAAATATAATAATGAAGAATATATAGGAATTGATAGGAAAATATAAAATATTCTATAACAATATCAAAATGATTAAATTTGATGGCTTTAATTATTTGAAACTCATTTAGACTTCTAATGATGAAAACATTAATTGACATTCTTGTTTCATAAAATAGCGATGTTTTCCATTGAAAATATTCAATGACTGACAATTGTATAACAAATCTTATTCTATCAAGAATACTTTACGTATATGCTTAAAGTTTCAATGTAGACAATTGACATTTTTTTCCTCGCTCTAAGCAATAAATACCACAAAAAAAAAACATATTTGTTGCATGACAAAATATAGGTTTTTGTGGGTATTATATTTATTTTTTATTCTTAAGTTAAAAAAAATTTTGCGTTGCACTTTTAGGTTTTATTTATATTTACAGTTATTAAACTGTACAACACACACGTTCGAAATCCAATAAAAAAAAAAACACCATTAATTTCATATATTTCAAGTCTACCCACACTAACATACACGAACATTCAAATATACACTAGGGTCATCACAATTGTTTGGGGGAAAAATATCGTCTTCTTGTTCTCAAATGAAATGAAAATATAATCATTTTTAAAAAATTCTTTAAAATTATTGTCCTATTTGTATTCTTTCGCTTGTTAAATTAAACCCTCAGCAGCGTTACCGTTGAGAATTTTTAAAAAGTGTCCAAAAAAGGGGATTTCAAAATAAAAAGTCGCCAAAAAAGGGGATTTTTTGAAAAAAAGGGGCCAACTGCTTAAAAAACTAAAAAAACTCCTTAAATTTTGTTAATTTGATAACAAAAAAACAAAAACTGGTATGTTTTAAGAAAACTACTAAATCCAATTCTGTTAGCAACAAAATAATTTATTTATAAATATTTTACAACAATTTTTATTATTAAAAATTAATGATTAATTCATAAGAATAGCTGAAATACAATTCATTTTTTTTATTAAGTAATTACACTTTTTTTTTTGTACAAAGATTTTACTCGTACTCAAATCTTTCAAATCCTCGTCGAACCAATTTAGGACTGAACGTATGGATAAAATCTGTTGGACAAACTATTTTTTATTATTGATAACTTACTAAAAAAAACACGTCCCCCTAGGAATTGCTATGAAGAATGTAAAAATATAAATTAGGATAAAAGTATTCATCGTATCTGTTTTTTATTTTCTCAAACCAGTCTAAAAAAATTCGGCATATAATGATTTAAATAGCTATTGATAAGCTTTATTATTTTTAGTTACTAACAGTTTCAGTCCATATATAAATATTCCGCAGTTCTTTATATTACTATACTGTGAAACAATATTAAAATAGTTCATTTATTTTTTTAAATTAATTAATTTTCTTCATTTAGCTCATAGTCGCCATTTAAAAAAGGGGCCAAAAAAGTCTCCAGGTGGTTGAAAAAGGGGCATTTGGCGACTAAAGTCGCCAAACGGTAACGCTGACCCTCAGACATTTTTATATAAAAATTAAATTTTTTATTGTTTCCTTGGGAAATATATGATAAAAATTAAAAAAAGATTTTTTCCCATAGAAAATCTTCCTACTAACTATACCAAATCGCTGAAGACTTTTTAAGAAATATTATTTTAAAATTATATCACCCTATTATACACATATAGATTGTCATGCAAATGCGCCTGCAAAATATTTGATTGACAGTGACATTGTTGTGTAAAAAAAAAAAATAATAATAAATAAAACGTAAAAATAATACAAAGTTGGTGTAGGCGATATCATCATATTTCTATAGCAGCAGTAAAAAAATATATGCATATTTTAGCTGTTTTTTTTTTTTTTTTGTTGCTTTGTTAATCCAATACAAATTGTATTTTGCGATTAAAAAATAAAAAACAAATTGCAGTATGTTTATAGATTGGTTTATTTGTAAATAATAAATAAATTATTTATTAAAATTTTTTGTTTAAAAATTCTATTATGATACCAAATAAAGAAAAGTAACTATGGGTTTTAGAATCCAATTTTATATGCTTTAATAATAAAAATAACCGATAAATATAACGCTTTGAAAGTCGAAAAAAAGATAAAGATTTTCAAAAGTGCACTTTGAAAGATATTTTTCAGAAAGGTATAAAATTATTAGATGTTATTAAAGAAAATTACGTTTAGAGAAAAATTTTGCAATTCTCAAATTCAAAGTCGCTTATTTTTGGACTCTGTGAAGACATTCAGCCGTATTCAAAAAAACTAATGTATGTTTGATAACGAGTTACTAACTTTTTTGTATGTAAATTTACATAAGAGAAAGTTGGTAACTTGTTATCAAACCTACATTATTTTTTTTTAATACAGCTGATTGAGTTCACATTTTCTTTATTCATTAGATAATTTGTTCTTTAATTAGTTAAAGGAAAAACTAATAAATACTGGGATACACATCTGCTCAAAATAATAGATACACCTTATAGTATGATTTTAAAGTTATAGCTTTTGAAAACTCTTCAGAAATAATCCGATTTTTTTTTTTTTTTTTTCGTAATAAATTTGATCTAGCAATACACTTTAATGAAAAATATGGCAAGTATAAGCATGAAAAAAAGGTTTAAATATCCACCTCTAGCAAAAAAAAAAAAAAAAAATTCATTTACGACTGTGCAATAAATATATAAATGTTTCATTTATACAATATATAACAACTAGAAATATCCACACTATAACTTCGTTATACTACTAAAATTATTACTCGTTTCTGCAATTTGCAGCAGCAAATGCAGCAAATTGAATATGAAGTAAAATATATTTCTGTAGAGTAGCGGACGCACAATTTTGTTGAACCCATATTGCGCAGTATTATTTATTTTGGTTTGGTTTTGCTGCTATAGTACTATGTTAAGCAGTATGTATTTTCGTAGACAATTCCATTGCTACTAGACTGTCATATACATATACATTACGCTACATTTCAATCCTTATGCGTTTTATTCTTATACACAGAGCATCGAAATTGCAAAAAAAAGTAAATAAATAAATACCTACTATAGCAGTAAAATTAAATTGCGAATTTATAAATAGAGAAGAATATTTAGCCCAAAAAAAGAAAGCAAATACTGTTGTGTAATATGTTTACGCCAAAATTGTGTAAGAACAACTACAGCACGAGTTGCTGGTTGAAATATATATCAAACAAGTTGACTATTGTTTAAGTATTTTACTATAAATTTTAAACAAATGCTGCAATTTTTAGTATACCGCATGAAAATATTGCAGCAGTTTTTAGTAGTATGGTACCCAAAGTGTTGAACAAAGCATATATTTTTTAGTATGACGTTTGTTAGTAGTTGATATTCATAATAAATTAGAGCTACTATAGTAGAAAAATTAAACCTTGCATGCAAATTGATTTACATATACGTTTTCAATTTAAATGCCAATTTGTTGCTCAAAACAATAAATGCAGTTAGTTAATATTGTATTTTTTATATTATATCGAATTCTATTGTACTTTTTTGATATTTTTTAAGTAATACGATAAGAACAGTTGCATTTGGGTTGAAAATATTATAAAGAAATAGTATTCCGACTCAGAAAATGAAAAGAAATAACAATTTTACCAAATAAGGGAGAAAAATGGTTAAAGCAAGAGAAAACTGGAAAGTTGTTGCTTGAAATGACAAAAAGGGACTAAAGAAATAGGACTTGTTGTCTAAATGCCTTATATAAAAAACAAACAATAGAAACTCGTATTAGACCTCATAAAAGAACCCCAGAAACGGAAAGAAGGGTAATTGTATTGGCTCCAAACAAAGTTCTGTGTTAATTAAGAATGAGTTCTCCATTCATTTATAGTTCTAACCACTAATTATGAATTTGTAGACCATTTTTGGTAACCCTTCCGTTAGAGAAGAAGAGAAGTACCAAGAGAATTGACTTCTCTTGGTACAAAAACTATGTTATTGCTTTGGTACCAATCCAGAGCTTTTTTACCGTAGTAACATGATGTCAAATCTGGCCAAAAATGTGTGGACACTTTGTGCTCTCTTATGAAAGGCAGAAGTTTTTTTTTGTAAACATTCTTTGATGTATATTTCGATATTTATAGGAGAATGACTTTCTAGGAAATTTTTTCTGCTTTTGGGTCCTAAACTTTTCTTTATCATTACCTCGAGCATTAACAACATAAAATTTTTGACACAGAAGCTGCGAAAAAATACCCATGTTACATACAATTGTAGAAATACAGTGGTGGGCAAAAAAAAAAAATTCTTTTCTTGAAAACAAAATACGTAGACTATGTGTATTCTGACGAGTTAAACAAGAATCTGCATTCACTTTTTTTATCGGGTACTGATTTTTTTATATGCATGACTAATATCATCACCTTATTCAGCGGATACACTATAAAATTCGAGAATGCTTTGTCAAACTTAGGCTATAACTGAAGAACCCTTTACACGATTTTGATAAGTGATACATCTAAAGATGCATATGAAAATTATCTTTAAGGTATGTTAACAACATTTTTTATTCGCTCAAGAATTTCAGAGTTATGGATCAACATTTTCACCACTTTTCAAAAAAAAATAAATTTTAAAATTTTCGGTACTAATTACCGAATAACTACAAAAATATTAACTGGACGAAAAATTATATAAATTCAGATCAAAGATAATTTAGGTCGCTATATATTAAAGTTCAATTTATCTTAATTGGACAAACTGTTCTCGAGGTATACAAGTCTGACTGCTTAAAGACGTGGTCATAGTAATCATGCTCATAAAAAAAATCAATGCGTGATAGATAAAAAGTAAAAGCTGATTCTTATTTAGCACGTTGAATTCCAACTAATCCACCTATTTCTTTTATTTAAAACGAAAAAAAAAGAAATGTCCACTAGTGTATTTCCACTAAGCTATAGGTATGCATGGGTATCCAATCTTAACTCTGAATCCAATCAAGATTTATGCATAAATTTTTACAATATGTGGCTTTATTTACTCGCAGTTTTGCCAGCTTTGAGATAAAGATGATAAACTTAAATATTTTTGATGCTTTCACTTTTAAAAAAAACAGTTTTATTAAAAAAAAGAAATTTTGAATTTTGCATGAACAAATTTTTTTCGACACTTTTTTCGAAATATCTCCTAAACTATTGAGCGGATAAAAATTTGATAGTAAAGTGATTTAAAGCCAATATTATTCCACATATTTTGGTGTATTACTCATATAAATCGTTCATACCGTTCTCGAGTTATAGTGAAATATATTCGAGTAATCGTCTTATTTAGGGCGCAATATTAGACACGCCCATAAAAAAAATCCCGACCTGATGGAAAAAAACTGAAAGCTGATTCGAGTTTACCATGCGGAATTCCATCTAGTCTACATATTTTTTTCGAAGGAGTTCAATAAAAAATTTTTTTGTCGACCAGTGTTTTTTGTAGGACCTATTTTTTTTTGAAACTTTTTAATAATTTGTAGCACGTACATCTTTTTCATCACTCATTTTGACCAAAATCACGACAAATCAACATGGTTGTTATCAAAAATAATAACTAAAGTATTTTTCAATGATAACTAGATCAAAAAAAATATTTTAATATTGCTTCCGAAAAAAGTTATGAGGCAAAACGTGTGTTAAGATTTTTTCGATCGCACTCCTTAATCATTTATAAAAACTTTACTAGTTTTTAATTTACGTATTTTTCTTTTAAGTATATCTATTATTATAAGTATCAAAATTGCTTACATAGTAATGTCTAATCCAATATAATTTATGTCTTGTTTAGCTTTTTTTACTCTGCTAATTGACTAAAATATGTATGAACTGGTTTTTCATTTTATTTTACCTTATAATTTGGATAAATACTCTGAAAATAATTAAATGTAAGGTAAATGAAATACTATTGTTGAAAAAATATTATAAAATAATATTATTTTTACGAAATGATGGGTCGTAATATACATAGCACTCCTTAAGAAAGGCGAATAGTGAAATAATTACGTGACGAAGGAAAAACACTTGATTTTATTGCGGAATTGCTTGGAAGGTCTCATCATTTCGTAAGAAACGCGATCAAGTGGAAGCCATCAAAAGAAACACGTGGTAGGCCTTGCAAAATAACCGCTACCACGGATTCACAGATAGCTCTTTCTATCTTTAAAAGCCGTTTCTGAAGAAATAGGTAACATAGTAAGTTCTTCAACAGTCCGACGAAAACTTTTAGAAAAAAGTAGAATCGCCAGGAAGTTACCATTTTTAAGCTCAAAAAACTAAGCAGCTCGAAAAAAAATTTGTTACAAAAATTAAAAATAGTGAAGTTGATAATTTTAAGAACATTTTATAGAACGACGAGACAAAAATTAACTTGTTCGGGTCAGATAGTAGCAGAAATGTTAGATGACCAAATGGAAAGGAACTAGATGATCGTTATACAAAAAATATTGTAAAACACGGCGGAGGAAGTATAATGGTGTGGGGTGAATTTTGTTGGCATGGTGTTGACCCTCTTTATTAGATCACAAAAATAATGAACCAAGAAATGTACCGTGATATTTTGAAGGATATTATGCTACCCTATGTGGAGAACAATATGCCACCAGAATGAACTTTACAACAGGACAATGATCCTAAGCACTCCTCAAAATTTGTTAAATCTTGGCTGAGTGCTAACAATGTATCTGTTTTAGAATGGCCTTCACAGTCACCGGATCCAAATCCTATTGAAAACCTTTGGGTTGAACTGAAGAGACGTCTAGTTGGGAAGACATTTCAGAATAAAAATCAACTTTGGAAAGATGTTAAAAAGAAATTGGAGGCAATTTTTATAGAATCAATGCCCAGAAGAGTTCAGTGCATTTTAAACAATAATGGCGGTCATTCAGGTTATTGAATTAACTTGGCATATTATTGTAATATTCAATATTAGTAGAAAATTTAATTTGTTTTAGTCTTTAATGAAAAAATATATATTTGTTTAAGAAATATTGAATAAGTCTATTATTTTGAATCATAGGAAAATGATTTTTTTTTTTTATTGTTGATTTAAATAAAGTCATAAAAAAACAAAAACATTTGTGGATGGTGTATCTTTTAATACAGTTCTTAAATAAATAAAAAATAAATTAAAATATCATTCATAATGGAAAGTATTTACCAAATAAAAATAAGTCTATTATTTTGCACAGCACTGTATATGAAAAAAAAAAAAACTAGACGAAAAACTTGCAAAATTGAGGTAGTTAAAATGTCAACCGCAAATAACTCGAAAATTGTAACAGATAAATAGCACGAGTTTTTTTTATAGGTCTTATCGAGGGCTTTATGAATACTCGTATGTAAAAATATTTAAAATCCGATAAGAAAAAAATTAGCAAGTATTTAAAAATTTTCTATGTCAAAGGTGCTATAATTTGAAACCCATTCTCGAGAGTATGTGACGTCCCCCTTCTAAACTTAAAATTTTACGCTCCTCTGCTACGTATATGTAAAATTTGATGTTAATCCATCTAGCCAATTAGAAGTTACAGATTTTTTTCCTAAAATTTTCGATTCTGCCTCACTGCGTGAAATAGAAAATATTTAACCGTCAATGTTTGTTCGTTTCTTATATGATTTCAAATATTTTACATCTTCTTAAAGCTTTTGATAAGATAAGAAATTTGCTTGCATGTGTCATCTATCGCACATTTGAAATTTCAAATCTCTTAATTTTGCATGATCCTTGTCGAATTTTTCTATTTTGAACTCAATATTTTCAATTGATTTAGCTAGATTTTTATTTTATTTAGGGAACAAAATTATCTATCGATTAAAATAACGTTGAAGTCGATATATTTTTGAGTCCAAAAATAAATTTGCAATATTACGGATGAAATAGCTGACATAAATATAGCTGGGAAGAAACTTTACACTTTCCACAATTCGCTATTAATATGTATCAATTCGAAAAGTATTTATTTACAGAGGAGAGAAATGGATATATTTTTTAAATAGCTTCAGTATTCTAAATTGAAATAAAGAGGAAAATTCGTATTTAGTACAATAACAGCTTTATATCAAAAAATTGGATTATTATAAAATCTATTAAACTATTTTATGGCAATACGCTTGGGGGTAAATAAAAGAATTTTCTTATCATATTTCATAAACTTGCGTAAATATTTTAAGACTATATCCAAAAAATTATATGCAATAGAACAAAACCACAGAAAATCTTAATAAAAATTCGATCTTAACAAATACTCTTTAATGTATTTCATTAAAATTTTATTTTCTTTATAAATAAAAATCTAAAGATAAAATACATATAACCAAAAACAAAAACTTAAGTACTTACTACCAAGAAAATAAGTAACCAAATTTCTTTATTTTTTTCTTCTTTTTTTGTCGGTACCTTACAACAAAAATCTTCTCGTTACAGGCAATGCGGGAGATAATAATCAAGCACCAATGCGTAATCCACCCGATGCTTTTCACAATTCAGCAGGAGCATTGGCACAACATAATCTAGTTGGTGTAATAATTCAAGCGATTAAAATGCAATCATTGGGGATTTTCAAGCGTTTAACGAATTTAATACAAACCATAAACGAATGCGACACAACAACAGCAGTAGCAAAAGTAGCAACACTTAAGACAAGAGCAATGAAAACAACGACAACAACAAGAACCACAATGGTAGCAGTTATAAGAAAAACAATACAAAAATACGTGCATAAAATACATAAGCTTATAAACGGGCTGGCAACTTCTATGGTGAAAAAGATAAAATCAACAGTTTTTCTTTTAAGACAATATAAGCAACAAAAGGAACAACAATGGAAAGAACATCAGCAGCAGCTACAGCAACAGCAACTACGTAAAAATCTTATTATAGAAAATGAATTTAAAACATTTAAACACTTCAGTACACAGGAGACACATGTCAGCCGCCATGAAGAAAAACATTGCAAAATATGGCACAGGAAATTGAGTAAAAGTCGTTTGTTTTACTTTTACGATAAGACAGCAATGCCAGCTACGAAGAAGACGATAATGTCGACGACATTGAAAAAACAACATCAACAAACAGACAATTCAAATTTTATGGCGAATTTATATGTGAATGATTTTCAACAGCAAATAAAACAACAAGAAATTTTACATAAATTTAATACAATCTATGTAACACATATTTTTAATACAAATTTAAATTACAACAGTAACAATAATAACAATAATAACAATATTGTTTTTATGGCTAGTATATTTTATTGGCTCATAATTTTACTATTTACTTTATTAAGTTTAATTTTAATCATAAATTTTCTTCCTAAATCTTTTGTAAATCCATTGAAATTTCTTACAAACACTTGTAGCAAATTTTTTAGCCATCACATGTTTGTGTTAATATTGCAACAATTTCTCCCTGTTGTTGTTAACAACATATTGTGGCATATTAACTATATACCAAGTATTGTCTTAAAGAACTTAACAAGTGTATACAGTAAATTTAGTTTATATTTAAATTCAACACCATCATCATCATCACTACATACACATACAACAATATCATCTACTACAATAGTATCAGAATCTATAGCATCCTCCACAGCATCACCAACATCGTCAGCATCATCATCGTTATCACAATCATCATTTACATCATCTTCTTCATTATCATCAACTACAACATCAACGGCATCAGCATTACCCTGTTCCACATTATTGTTTTGTAGATGAAATGTACAAGATTAGAAAATTTTCATTATGTATACCAACCACATTTACTAAATAACAAATGAATTACATATAGACGAAAAGACAAAAAAATAAAAAATCAGAAAATAACAAATAATATTACTTATGTAGAAAATGTCAGAATTAAATTTATATATAAGAAAAAAATCCAAAAAAGAAAACAATCTCATTTAGATTAGCATTATCCTAATTTTTTTTAACATAAGAATTTTTACTACTTTAACTTTATTGTTTTCTTTTGAAATAAGTAGAACAAATTTTATTTACTGGCAAGAAAAGTTTGTAAAGAAAATTAAACTTTAACAATCAGTCTGCAAAGCAAAAATTACTTTTATGAAAATATTAAACTATTCTGTCTGTCCAAAACTTTCTTTGATACTTTAAATGTTCTAAACAATGTGATACATTCTTTGTTTCCAGCTCTTCAGGCTTTTCTTAAGTTTTCCAGAGAATATTACACCCCTTTAGCAGACGATTAGACTTTGATGTCATTATAAAGATTTTATTATAAGATATACATATGTATATTAACAAAGTTAATGTGCTTTGGTATGCGTTTGAATCACAGACAACAGTGGATAGTCAGTCGATATGAAATCTTTAACTACAATAACTAGCGAATTAACGCACGCAAAGAAAAAATAGCAACCATAATCGAGTCATATTATGATTGGATTTTATGTTTGTTTGTAAATTATATTATGGTTGGATGTAACACTATAACATGGTTAAATCACAATAAAAATATATTTTTGTTGTATATGAACTTCATTCATGTATTCATTCATGCAATAATATGGTTAAATTACAATAAAAATATCGTTGATCTGCAACCATATTTTTGTTGTATATGAACGTCATTCATGCAATAATTTGGTTAAATTACAATAAAAATATCGTTGATCTGCAACCACATTTTTGTTGTTTATGTACTTCATTCATGTATACAGTAATAATATAGTTAAATCACAATAACAGTATTTTTGATCTGCAACCATATTTTTGTTATATATGTACTTGATTCATATATATGCCAATAATATGGTTAAATTACAATAAAAATATTATTGATATGCAACCATATTTTTGTTGTATATATAATTCATTAATGTATACAGTAATAGTATGGTTGAATCACAATAAGAATACTTATAGTGTCGAGAAACAATTATTATGCCTTAAAATAAATAAAAGCCATGTAATTTATCGTATTGTAGTTTTTATTAAAATGAACTATTATTTAGTTATGTAAAATAAATTACTTTGGTACAAAAAGATAGATTAACAACCGGTGAATGATGAAACCTGAGAAATTTCTTGAATACTCGAAAAGGTGACACTTTTTTTTTATCACTCCGAAGATAACCTACTATGTAGTTTTTTTATATAATCCATTTAAATTATTGTCGCAATTTAAAACACTTCTTAATTTCTAGTTTAATTTTAATTAAAATAATTTGTTTAAAATAATTCACTTTTTTATATATACATTTAGTATATTTTCTAATACATTTTTAACTGGCCGACAAACAACATGCTAACCTGAACAAAAATCAACAAGTACACTTATTGTCAAGTACTAATAATGTATATTGTTGCCAATACAAAATAAAAATTTTGTTGTCAATTCAAAATTAAAAACACAATAATATTTTCAGGTATTGAAAATAATTTTTTTGCACATAGAATCTTAACAACAATAACTGGGTTCTAATTTAAACATTAACATATATAATATAATTGTGAATTGAGAACAAATGTATATTTGCTACAACAAAATAGTTTTTAAAATGAAATATATTTAACCATAAGAATGTTTGCGATGAAAATAATATTCTTGGGGCAACCATATTGAAAAATGTTTTTCTCTGCGTGTGCATTCAAATATTCAAATATTTTAAATATGAAATATTATTGAAAAAAGATTCTAATTTTTCAAGTAATATAAATTTGACTGGAATTTAAATTTCCTTTTCATTGGAGAATGCTGTTGAATTAAAGTGTAATACTATTTAATTCAATGCTTGGTACTGGATTTAAGGCTTGAAATACATTTGATTTCAAATTGAATTTCAGCAAAAATGCTAATTAGGTAGAGGCTCAAATCAGGAATACCATCTAAGAAAAGAATATAAAAATAAATTAAAAACTATTTAAGATCATTTCATTTTCTAAAGAAATATGTTACCTTGTTACTGCAAAACACTTTTTAAAGATTACACTTACCTTCATAAAATGGTACATTTTTAATGGATACAATAAAATAAAAAATGTTTGACCAACTATGCAATTTAATCGAAGGAAATCTGATTTTTGTCTACATATGGAAATTTGGCTGAAATTTAAAATCTTTGGCAATACTAGAGATTGTTGGGGAAATTTCTTTCAATTCTTTAAATTTTAAGAAACAATAATATTAGAAAAGTACGTAACCCATATTACATCTAAGTAAATTTTTTTTTTTTTTTTTTAATTTAAAATCCTTCCTTAGTTATTATATATCCCTTAGATGATATTTAACTTTTCATTATTTGATTTATATTCATTTGTCTTCGCTTCAAAAAATATTTTTCTTAATTCGTAGCTGTAAATGTGCAAAGGAAGAAATTAAAATTTCAAAATATAAATTATATCTTTATTTTTGCAGTTAAGAAATCCAAAACCAAAAAGTTTAATTTAGTCCTAATATTTATATTAAGATGTATTTTTATACAAACACAAAAACTTTAACAATTAGTAATGAATTGAAATTAATTTCGAAGATCAGTCTTGTTATATTCATTACAGAAAATCTACATTTAATATTTGCATAGCTGAAGTACTAGGATAGAATAATACCCCACACCAGAATAATAATATCTAGGTGGTTGGGGTATTATGTGTTTTTGCTGATGTTTATAACGCATAGAAAAATTTATTCAACACCCACTTTAAAGTACACCAATCGACTCAGAATCACTTTTTAAATTGATCTAGCGATGTCCGTCCTTCCGTCTGGCTGAATGTCCATGTATACCTCTTGGACAAAGTACAGGTCGTAACTTTGAAGATATTTCAATGAAACATGGCACGTGGGACTTTTATCATACAAGGACGAAGCCTATTGAAATTACTTGTAATCGGTCCATTTTTTTTCGCCTAGTCCCCATACAAATGTCCCCCCAAAATAACGTAACCGTTGAGAATTTTTAAAAAATGTTCAAAAAAAGGGATTTAAAAATAAAAATTTGCCAAAAAAGGGGCTAACTACTTTAAAACGTAAAAAACTCCTTAGAATTTGTTTATTTGATAAGAACAAAAATAAAAAATTTTGTATTTTAAGAAAAACAACCAAATTAAGTTTTACTAATAACAAACTAATTTATAATTATTTTACAACAATTTTTTATTGCAATAATAATGATTTATTCACAAAAATAGTTAACATACAATCCTCTTTTAATTAATTAAACTTCTATACTTTTGTACGAGTTCTTCACTCGTACTCCAGTCTTTCAAATCCTCGTTTGACAAATTTAGGACGGAATGCATAGATGCACAAGTATTGATTTAAGTCTGTTAGACTAACTATTTTTCATTATTGATAATTGCTATGAGGAATGTAAGAATATAATTTAGGATGTAAGTATTCAAAAAATTTTTTCAATCCAGTCCAAAAATATTCGGCATATGATATGAATAGCTGTTCATAAACTTTATTATTATTTTTAGCTATTAACAGTTTCAATTCATTTATAAACACTCCGTGGTTTTTTATATCACTATACTGTAAAATAATCTCAAAATGATTAATTAATTTGTTGAAATTAATATATAATGGGCCGATATATTTCAAACAACTTAGTTTCACGTTA
Organism: Protophormia terraenovae; assembly: GCA_951394005.1. NCBI lineage: Eukaryota > Metazoa > Arthropoda > Insecta > Diptera > Calliphoridae > Protophormia > Protophormia terraenovae. Next base: position 26,937,535 of record OX596074.1, on the reverse strand, counting down.
TTTAGCACATAATCTTAAAAAGTTTCCATTTAGTCGCCATTTAAAAAAAGAGTCAAAAAAGTGGCCAGGTGGTTGAAAAAGGGGTAATTGTCGAAGGTAACACTGCCCTGAAATAGAGTTTCAAAACTCAAAAATTACTTAAAAATAAAAATATTTAAATGAAATTCGGTGAAAAGAAGTTTTATATAGGTATCAATCTTTGTATCAAATTTCATGAAAATCGGTCCTTAACCCCTTTTCCGAAAATCACTTTAACGTGCATAAATCCCTTACAAATGTAAGTATAAAATAATATAAATAAGTTATATATAAGTATAAATTATTATACCAAATTTTATAAATATCGGTGCACAATTTACAATGCCTCCCATATAAGGCCCACTTCGGAAATCGCAAAAAAACTGCGTAAAATCATATGAATGTTAGTATCAACATAATATTATGTATTCGTACGATAAGTCCTCTACCCGAGTTTTAATGCACATAAGTATAAAATGGTGTAGGGTATCATATGTTGGGGCTTAACCGACTATATCTTTTTTTCTCGTATTTTATTAGGATAGTAATATAAGAATTGATCTAGTATATCTCTTATAATCCTAGCAAAAACTTTACTTATCCGGTAAGCCAATATATTACAATGCTAAAAGGCGTTAACTACTTATAATTCGGGTGAAAACCTCATTACCTTTATATGACGATTAAAAACAAAAAGTTGGCTCAAATGAGATTTGAACCAAGGCGTTGTTAATAGTGTTAACACTAATATAAATTAAAATAATTTCCTAAAAAATATATGGGTTTAGTTTGGGGTTGAACCGACAACCTTGTGAGTGCTACGCTATCGCTCTAGCGAACTGTGCCATTGCAGAACTAAATCAACTTGTTGCTTACTGGTAACTAGTTATTCCACTACTCGAGGGAATGAAAAAAATAATGACAACTCATTACCAGATAATGAGTCTAGTAAGTAGTAGTCATTACCAAAAGCCAACAGATTTTTGCTAGCTTGAAATATTCCAGAATCATACGTATAATTAATTTTTCAAAATAATCGTCTAACTAATGGTTAGATTATACTAAATGGAGGCCGGATTCTAAGTATTAACATTAATATTTCATTTAGAGTACTATTCTCGAATTCATGAAAATTGTTATTAGTTCTTGTCATATGATTTTTTGGTGTTATAACTATCACCAAAAACTTATATACACAAGATAACTTTTATATGAAACCTATAATAGAAAAATTGTTGTTATTAAGTATTACAAAAGTTTTTACTATCACAATAAATACACGTGCCATTTGTTCAGTAATAGCACACTGTTAAAATAAATAATTGCAAAATAATTTAAGTATCCCTATCCAGATATAGATTTCTATCTTCTAGAGGAAAATAGTTTTGTTTTCATCGTATGATTAAAGGCAAAGATTGATTTGAAATATTTTATAACTGAACAAGACCGAGATTTCTATATTCAATAGATAGAAAAAAAAACATGAAGGATGAAATACTTGACAATAGTATTCGATGGGAGACTATTGTGTAAATAACACATTGAGAGCTGAATAAATATGGGCCTTCTACAGAAAAATTATAGGATCAAAATGGATCGTAAGCCTGGAGATAATTTCTAAAGACGCCTGGCATTATACGAATGTAATGCGACCAATTCTTGTGTACTCCTTCTAAGTTTTTTGGACATCTTTTATGAAAAATTTTAATCTTAAATCATTTTAAACAATAACAAAAACAGCACTGCATAGGTATCGACAAATCTGCTTGAAATATTTTCATAATTCTATCAATCAAATTGAACAGAAATATGTGATAGTCTTGGAAGTCAAAATACGAATGACTTATACATAATATATAGTAAATACTAATGACACATACCAATTTACTTATTGTTCCAATAATCTTTAAAATGTTAGTAGAAAAGCATTCTGCTAATCGCAACTATGGATTAAAATCATTACTTCTGTAGCTCCCTTTCAAATTTATATGCTGGTAATATAAATAAAAATACTTTCTTAGCTATTTAACCAGAAGCGAATGATATGCAGTTGGTGATACAATATCACTCATACGCACCCAGCTGCTCATATAAGGAATTAAAACAAAATATAATTTCTAAACACTTTATCAGCTTTTATTATGAATAATCTTAACATGAAATGCTATAAGCTATTTTCATAAAAAGATTTCTTCTAATAAGTATTAAAATATAATAATTTTATTAAAACTAATATACATAGTTTTAAACAAGCAATTTTTCATAACCTCTTTGCCCTTTTATACCTCTACTCAAAATATATAAATACCTTTTAATATTTCTAGATTTTCTTTACAAACTTTTTTTAACTCAATAAAAATAAATAAAACAAAATCCTTAAATTTTTCTCTTTTTTTTTCAAAAATTATTTTCATAATTCATCTTTTAAATCATTTTTCAAACAGATAGGGGAACAAATTATAAACACAACTTTAGATCATATTTCTTTATTTCTTGTTGTAAAAATAAAAATATTATTCATAATCTCTTGATTTTTATTTTTTTATTATAAATAAAATTCCATTAGAATATAAAAGGAAGCAAAACCATTATATGAAATGTACAATTTAAAAACTATACAATAATAAAGAAATTAAAATAAATAGTAATACTATATATATACTTTATATATTTAAATAAATGTACGTATATATAAGATAATAAATATTTATATATTTATTTATTAAAAAGAATTTTATTATTTAAATAAATACAAAATTTTATTTATTAACTGCTTAAATTCTTAAATTTATGCAGCAAAATATAGAAAACAAAATTTAAATTTAACTAAAATATTCAAATGAAAAAAAATTTATTAGATTATAACTAAAAATAAATTAAACAAAAAAACTGTTAATCAAATTTGCATTTAATGAATTAATTATATATTAGTAATAGTATAGATAATATAAAAAATATTTAAATGAAATTGATAATAAGATAATTACATATGAATTATTAAAGTAAATATATGGCATAAGAAATGAATGTTAAAAAGAAATATATAAGTTATTGTATGTAAAAAGAAAATGGAAAGAAATTAAACTGAATTATTTAAATATTTTTATAAAAAAAAAAAAAAATTATTACAATTTTAAGTTAAAATTATTAATAAATTCAATTAAATTTTCAAATTTAATGTATTTTATACAATATTAACACTGAATGGTGTCATTTTGTATACATAAGTGGTCGATTTTTCTCTGGGTGTATGCTGAGATATTTTCTTTTCAAGATCTGTTTTTAAATCAACTTTGTATTTGATATAACAAATATCATTTGTTATATGTCTCCGGGCTTTTAAAAAATTAATTATTAAATATTGACACTTTAATCTTTATAAATTTCGTATTTGTGCTTTATAAATAAAAAGTAACAATTTGTCTTTTCTAATACGTTTTGAAATACAATTACAAATCAAACTATTTTTATTTTGAATTACTTTTTATTCTTTTGTCTTTAACTGATAAGTGTCAAAAACATATAATGCAATTTATTATTGTAAAAATACTTTTAAATTAAACAAATTCTAATTTTATTAATTAAATGTTATCAAGTGTAAATATTGCTTATAAAACTAAACAAAACCACAAACAAAAGAAAAATGTAAATAAATTTAAATAAAGATTAAAAAAAAAATAAATACTTTAGAATATTATAGAAAATTTAAATTTTTTATTATTTTATATAAAACTATATTTGTATATTTAAAAATTTCTTCTTTTCATTATAAAAAGCAAACAAAAAGCTTAATTAAAGTAATAAAAAACCAAAAAAAAAAAAAACATAAAAACATTAGTAAACAAAAACTATATATATACACATAAATATACATGTATATGTATTTGTATGATTACATTCATACACATATTCCAAACAGTGTATATTTTAATTATTATTTTAAATTTGTAAATAATTTAAATTTCTCCCAAAAAAAAGAACAAAAATTTAGTTAAAATGTAAGCAAAAGTATAAAAAAAAAGAGTAAATAAATGTTGATAAAAAATTAATAATAAAACAAAAAATCTAACCCCAAATGTTAATAAAGAAGCCTGCTATGAACCGTATAAATATATAAGAGAGAAAATACTAAATTATATATTAAAAAAACTCTATATTTATTGCTGTTAAATCAAGACAAATGGAAAAAAAATTATAAAAATAAATTGAATAATTCTATATATTTAAATGAAAAAAATTTAAATAAATAAATGTATTTATAAAATTGCATATTATATGAACAAAAAAAATGCATATCTGTCTATTTGATTATTTAGCTATTTGGTTTTAAATTTGTTTGAAATTTCCTTTTATCTTAAATTTTTTATTTACTTTAGTATTTTCGATTTTAAATTAATGCTGGGCAAAAATATTAGTTTAGAATTTTATTATGGTTATTTTATCAAATTTTTATATGGAAGTTTTCCAAAAATTTCTTTTATTGCACCTTATGTATAATTCACTTTTTTTACGACTTTGTTCAAAATATATTTGGGGGATTCACAAAGTGTGCCATCATGACATACTGTCATACGTCCTAAAATATTTCAATGTATACAAAACATGGTTATTGCTTTTCCTTTGTAAAAGTTTATGACATTATGACAATATTACATCATAGCACACTTTGTGAATCCCCCAATTCACTAAAATTTTAATTTAATTCCATTTTCGAATAAACTTTTCACCAAATTTTAAACAAAAAATGATTATAGAAAAAAAAAATTATTCGAATTGGCAAGTTTTGTACACGCAAAGAAAAAATATGGTTCCAGTGACCATAAACTAAGAATAACATACTATGATTGTAATATATGATTCCAGGTTACAATAAGTATATTTGTATGTAATCATTTTTATGATTTCATTTTATAATTTATTAGTAAGGTTCATAACCTTATTAATAACTTTTAACTTTTTTTTTTTGAATTTCATCATCATTTAATAATTCCATGTTATCATATATGTATATAAACTAATTTCATCATATATATAATTCCATTTTATCATATATATAAAATAATTTCATTATATATATAATTCCATTTTATCATATATATTATTCCATTCTATCATATATATGAACTAATTTCATCATAAGTATAATTCCATTTTATCATATATATAATTCCATGTTATCATGTATATAATTCTTTTTTATCATATATATGAACTAATTTCATCGTATATATAATCCCATTTTATCATATATATGATCCCATGTTTTCATATTTATATTCATTTGTACCACGATATGTGGTACATTCATCATACTGAATAAAAACAAAACTTGTCAATTTATATTTGTTTATATATAAATAATAATTTATAATTATAACTACTGGACTGATACACAAAAATGTGTATTCAAAAGACATTAAAAGTTAATGGCTTAATGGTTGTAGAATTAACCAAATTTGTAAAATAAACTGAATGGTTATATAATTAACTAAATTGTTGTAGAATTTACTAAATGATTGGATTTATCATATATATGATTTCATATAAACATATTTAAATACATATTATAATTCAGTGAACCATATTAAAATTTTTATTGTGGGTAATCATTAAATGATTAAACAGAATCATAAACGTTGTTATCATGAACACAGTATATTTAAATCAATGAAAAACGGCTATATAATCATTGAATAGTTGTGGTGATCAAGCTGCAACAATATATTTTCTCTGCGTGTAAAGTATTATTAATGAATCAAACATCTAAGAAATCATTCTAATTTCGGTTTATTGTTTCCAGCTGGGATAATGCGTACAATTTTTTAATTCTTCAATAAAATTTTAACAGAAATTTAAAAAATTTAATTCTCAAAATATAATAAAACAGAGAATTTTTTTGCCCACCAGTATGGATTTTCCTTTATTTCACTTTTGAGAAATCTTCGAAATCTTCATCTTCGATTTTCATAAAAAATATTTTATAATATTGTGTGTCTAATTGCAAAACAACTATTTAAAAAATTAACAGTTTAGTTTAAAAAAATATTTTTATTAATGCAACGAAATTTATTAGTGTTTGCTTCATCGCTAGCTAAAGCGAAACTATTTTTTCAAAAAACAAAATGCAACTTTTGCTTAACCCATTTCCAACCACTGTTGCGTTTTCGCATCAGTAACTTTACCTATACCGTAACTAATTTAGTTTAAAATGAATGATAATATTTTATATATGTACATTTAGCTTGGAATGTTTACTAAATAAATTGAGGGAAAAAAATTAATTCCGACGAATTTTTACTTCCGGTAAAGAGGATAAAAAAAGGTCTATAAAATAAACCTTTTTTAAAATTTAAAAATTCATTCCAAAAATTTTACAAAATATCTTGAGTAACCTTTCAAAAGATAGCCAAGATATCAAAAAATGTGAAATTATTCACTTGTTGACAATTAATTTAGGGAGATAGAAACACCAAGCTCCCAAAAATTGGTGTTGCGAAAACGCATCAATGGTCAATTAGGGGTAATGTGATTTAGCTACAAGGTGGCGCACTTAAAATATGGACATTTTTAAGCCAATATATACTATATTAAAATTATGCAAAATAATTAAGAAAACCATTATAGATGAAAGAATATAGAATTAAGACTTCATGTGCAATAGAATTTTTTACTTTATCCTTACAAAAGTTGTATTCTATATTATTTATGACTTATGTAGTTAAAAATAAGCAATTGTTAGCAAATTACAAGTGGTTATATTTTTTACAATCATTGAGAACAAATGTAAGAAAAAGAATTTCTAAATGATCGACGCTACCTGAATATGAAGTGTATTTTGTGAAGGATGTTATTATATTGAATATGATCACAAAAATTCAAGGAGTTACCTGAAAAATGTCGAAAACTGATGATTGAAACCAATAAAATTATGTAATTTGTTGCTAAATTTTTTCAATAGTCTTAAAAAAGGGATAATAAATTTTCTTCAAAGGTCATAAAGTTTGCTAAAGAAAAACATAATATTTTTTGACAAGGTTTGTAATAATATAAATTGACAAGGTTTGTTTTTATTCAGTATGATGGATGTACCACATATCGTGGTACAAATGAATATAAATATGAAAACATGGGATTATATATATGATGAAATTAGTTCATATATATGATAGAATGGAATTATATTTATGATAAAATGGAATTATAAATATGATCAAATTAGTTTATATATATGATAACATGGAATTATTAAATGATTAAAACGTGATGAAATTGAAAGCAATACTTAAAAAAAGGTTATAAAACCAGTGTTGCCAGAAAATGATTTAAGAAATGTGCTAAATCCCAAATAAAAAAGTGCTAAAATGTTCCACAAGAAAAATAAAAAAATGCTAAATTTTTTAGTACAGTATTTTTATTGTTTACATAAAAAACAGTTTATAAAAATTAAATTAAAAAATAATAAATATATTCATAGAAAATATATCACAAAAACAAACAAATATTTCATTTGGTATTTTGTAAGTAAAGCAGCACGCATTTTCAAATTTTAAGCCTTCTCGTATTTGTATAATTGCACATAACAATTCTGGTTTTATTCTATTTCGAATCTTATTTTTAATTAAAGCCATTAAGCTAAAGAGCCTTTCAACTTCGGCGTTAGAAAATGGTAGAACGAGAAGTGACAATACAAATGTCGATAATTCTTTAAAAACTTTTTCACCGTTAGAATTTTCATAATTATAGACTTGAATCCAAAAAGACGTTGTATCTAATTTCTCATCCCAATATTGTTTAGTAATATAAGTCCATTGATTTTGTATAACATCTATATCAGATGAACAATAGTTAAGCTCTTGCAGAATGTGCGTAATTGACCATTTTATTGGATATAAAGTATGACTTATAGAGAACATTGAAATATTTTTTAAAATATTAATATTTTTTGGCAAGCGATTTTTTAATTGATTTACAAGTTCTTTTAAAAAAGAGACACAAGTATTTCTTATTTTTTTCTTCATCGTCAAGTGAAATTTCTGCAGATTTAATTTTTTGCTTTAATAAATTTTCAAATTCATATCCTAAATATGGATTTGGAATCAAAAAATCATCAAACGAATTAATTTCATTGGAACTAAAAATAATCACATTCAACTTTTGTTGGGTGTATATCTTTCCCGCAATAACATTAACTAAAAAAACAAGTCATCAAGGATTTTTAAAGGGTCACAATGTTTAGCTTGTAAGGCTTTGTTTGTTGCCTGGGTTTCACTTAAAATATTTTTTAAAAAATTGCCATTAAAAATAAATAACTGTCATTGCTTTTTATTTTGTTCTTAAATTCTTTAAAGTTGCAATATTAGTTGCAGAAAAAGGTAGTAAGCACATAGTTATACAAAAGAGTAGCAAATGAAAAGTCCTATCTATGACATTTGTTTTTGGGAGCAAAAAATAACAAGTTAAATGCAAATTTTAAATAGGTAAATATATTTATTAAAAAAAATTAAATTTTCAAATAAAAACTGTGAATGCAGTCAAGATTTGTACATAAATTTTTATGATATGTAGCTTTATTTACTCGTAGTTTTACCAGATTTGAGATAAAGATGATAAAGTGAAAAATTTTTGATGATTTCACTTTTAAAAAGAAGTTTTAATAAAAAAAAAATCTTGAATTTAGCATGAAAACATTTTTTTCGGACACTTATTTCGCAATATTTCCTAAACTATTGAGCGGATAAAAATTTAATAGTACTAAGACTTAAATCTAGTTTTCCGCATATTTTGGTGTATCATTTATATAAATCGTGCATACCGTTCTCGAGTTATAGTTAAATATACTCGAGTAATCGGCTTATTTAGGGCGCAATAATAAACACGCCCATAAAAAAATCTCGACCTGATGGGAAAAAACTGAAATCAGATTCGAGTTTAGCATGCGGAATTCCATCTAATCCATATATATTTTTTTTTGAAGAAGCACGAAAACAAATTTGTTCTCGACCAGTGTTATTTGCCCAAAATTTCGTTCCTAAAGATGGACCGACATAGCTAGATCGACACAGAATCTTACCTGGACCCACTTTACTTTATGGGATCTTATTTTTTTTCGATATGTTACATACGGAATGATAAACTCAGTGTATCCCCTATCTTTTGGATGGTGGGTATAAAAAAAGGATATTAAGAAATCCATACTGGGATTTTTGATCAATTGATAGAAAAGCTTCTTTCAGAGATCTGTGATATACAAATATTGCGCTATATTTCGCAGCAGCTTGTTTTGGGTAAGAAGCTCTTAAACTTCAAATACCTTTGAGCCTTAATATTTATACATTCGTTTTGGTTTGATATCTCGTTAATAAGAAGATATTTTTCCTGAAATGTACTCGATAAGAAGTACTTGTCCCTCTGGCTGGCTTACATGTTTTGTGTTTATCTTTTTGTTAAATAATACTAATTATGTTTTCAATATGATTTAAGTCGGCACAATGATTTTTTAAATTTTTTTCTGCCACTGTGTGTGGGATTTTATTAATAATGTTTCTATTTATTTCTATGAACTAGTATATTTGTTTAATGCCAATTCAGAATCTAGTCATCTTAGTCTAAAGAGTAGAGAATCAGGAATGAATGTTGATGGTATAGACTTAGTAGGAGATAAACATGTTTTTGATGAACTTTTGTCGTGCAATACACTTAAACATATTGTACACAGAAAAAATTATTACCATATATTTTTCAATTAACACAGTTGTTTTATTTTGCCTCAAAATTTAATAAATATATTCAAATAAAACTAAAATAAGAATAAAATTTAAGTAAGATTTATTTCTCATTTAAATTTTTAATTCATTCAATCATCCACTTAATTGATTTAATTAATTTTAGGAAATTTTTTTCTGTTTTTAATTTTTTACAAATTTCAGTAATTGATATAAACATTTTGGTCAGAGGTGGAAATTTAAAAAAGTTGATTTTATTTTTTGATTTTTCTGTGTATAATATTATGTAGGTGCTAGATATCTAATCCTTTCATAACTATTATTATTTAATCTAATAAATTTATGCCGTTACAAGTTTATGTTTTCTTTTGATATTCAACAAAAGTTTAGACTTTAATTTTTAATATAAGCTCTTAAGTGAATTAAATAAAATAAAAAAAAAAAAAAAATATTTTTTTTACAAAGTATCATAAATCAATATTCAAAAATTCAACTTAAACTATAATCAGAAAATTTTTATTTTATATAAATATTTAAAAAATTTCCATTTAATCCATAAATGATTTTTAATAAATTTTTGCTCAGCTTGTGCATAAATAAGTTTTAATATTTATTTTTCATTTTTTATATTTATTTTTTTCTATTAAATACTTATTGCCTAGATATTTATTTAAAAATATTTTACGTATAAAAAAAAAAGCTATTACTATATAAATTTTTTATTTAACAAAATTTTATCATATCATAATTTATTTAAGAAAATAAATAATTTTATATAAAATTTAAAATAAAAATGTTAATAAACAGAAAAATACCAAAGTAAATATACATAGGTATAAAATCTAAAAAAGGAAGGAAAATAAAAAACAAAAATATGTTGTTTAAATTATAACAAGAAGAAAAAAAGATTAAAAATTGTATAAATAAAAAAGATCAAGGAAAATAAAATGAAAAAAATATATAAAGTAATAATAAAAAGGATTTTATTTAAAAGAAGATAAGAAAGGTAAAACACTTGTTAATTGCTTTAAAACAATTAGAAACTTCTTTAGGCTTCAAATAAAAATTTAAAAAATTAAAAAAAAAAAAAAAAAAAAAAAAGTTTCCCAATTCTACATTTCTTTAAAATCAATTTATTTTTTAATATCCCCTAACTGACTGTTGCACTGTCAAAACATGTATTTAAAAAATCATTAACAATCATTGTAGGAATATTTTTCATTTAAATCAATTTTTTCTCCTCAAAAAATACAAATCAAACTTCAAGGACATACATACATATGTATATTTTTGATGAGAACAATGTGGAATATTTTCATGTATTTACCATTCTTTTTTATTTAATTCTTTGTTTTTATTTTTACAAATACCATCACCAACAACAATATACATACATTTTAAACAATGAGTTGGCATCAAGTGGTAAAACCATAAGAACAAAACAACCTACACCAAAATAAAAATAATGTTTGTATGTATGTTACACATGAAATTGTTACAACCATGTACATTTTGCAACAAAAACACCAACAGCAAGAACTAAATGACAACAATACAACAATTTAAATGTGCAAAACTGTAACGACAAACGACAACAATGACAATGAAACCACCAACTACTCCACTTAAAAAAAAATTTAAATAAAAAAAGACATATGTTTCAAGCATTTTTATTGCAGAAAAATCACCATAAAATAAACAAAAATTAAGGAACTAAAATAAAAATGTTTTACATTAAAAAAGGAATAAAATAAAATGCACTTAAACATGAAAAGTAGTAGGGAAAAACAAAATGAAAGGCAGACTATAAGAATTTGCTACAGAAGATCTTTAAATGTAAACGTAAGTATTTTAATGACCAGCGGTTTTGTATCTAAATATAAAACAGTATTATGAATTAAAGAAAGACCCAGCTACATAAAAATAATTATACACACCAGGCTTTATGAGACCTTGTTTTATAGACATACTTAACTTGCAATCAAGGGATTCATTAAGGCTTTAGGGTTTATGTATATAACTGAAATCAGCCTTTAAGATCTGGCTAATTTCAACAGTTAGTTTCAAGAATTTTCCATAAGAAAACAAAACCTAACCTAGATCTCACACAGTGGAATCGATCGGCAAAATTTGGGTAATAAATATGTATCTCCTAAACTACTGGTCGAGTCAACGAAAAAAAAAAAAAAAAATAAAAATGTTAGATAATTAATTATTAACCAATTACGGAAAAATCTGAATTTGATGATCATGTTATATTTTTTCGATTTATTAGTTAATAAAAAAATGCATTCCTAGAATTCTAAAATATTTTTTGGCAGAAGACTTGAGAAAACTTGACCAACATCTTGCAATGTTGGTCAAGTTTTGGAAACTTCAAATTAATGAAAATATAAGAGAAATACTAAGGAGTGCGTTCGAAAAAATCTTAACACATATAATATTCAATAACTTGGAAATAGTTGATTTTAGAGTTTTCATTCCTTTTTTATTTAATTGATAATTTATTACAGCTCACAGAAAATATAACTTTTATTGTTCTAACCACTACTTATGAACTTGTGGACCATTTTTGGTAACCCTTCCGTTAGAGATTTGATAGTTGCTCAGTCACTTTTTTGGAACAATGTGCACATCTACTTTCAAAATCTTCGGTTTTTTTGGGACAATTTTTTTGTGTTCTTCAATTCACTTTTCACAAGAGCTCAATATCTCTCCACTGGTACAAAAACTATTTTATTGTTTTGGTACCACTCCAGAGCTTTCCTACCGTAGTAACATGATACCAAATGAGTACAAAAATATGTGGACACATTGTGCTCTCTTAAGAAAGGAAGAAGTCTTTTTTGCAAATATTCCTTTATGCATATTTTGGTATTTATAGATCCGAATGTATCAAATGACTTTCCTGTTTTGCCGCAATTGCAAAAAACTTGTTTTACCAGGAATTTTGTAAGAAATTTTTTCTGCTTTTGAGCCCTAAACTTATCTTTGACCTTGCCTCGAGCATTAATAATAAAAAGTTTTGACACATAAGCTGCTAAAATTCTGTCAGCACATATGTTTCTTCGTCAATTATACAACTTGAGTATTTTTGTATGAAATTTGGTTTTAATTTCCGTGTCCTATTCTTGGCTTCTAATTTTTTTTGCAGCATTCCTGTTTGGAACTTTTTGGACTTTATATGTTATCAACTCTCCATTAGCTTTAAATTTTCGCACCAAATAGTCGAATCACTGAGATACAGTGGTGGCCACGAATTTAAGACACGACATGTAACGAACTAAGTTGTGATAATTATTACAACCCTGCAATATAAAATTAGATTTTGCTAATTTTTCAGTGTACCCTGTAATGTTAAGATCAATTACCGTTATTTGGTTTTGTTTGTGTATACATTTTGTTGCTGTTTTTATTATATTTTCGTAAAAACGTGCTTTTGAAGCTGGTCACGAATTTAAAACATATAAGAAATATTTGGTTTTTAAGTGATTTTTTGGTGTTTTTTGAAGCTAAAAGGTAAGTAATGAATGTTTTATTCCATTTAATGTTAGAATACATCAAAATATTTAGTTAGAAATGGCCAGAGGTACTTGGAGTTCGGATGCCGAGCGAAAATTGATCCAACAAATGAATACTGATGGAAAAACAGTAATGGAAATTTCCAAGCTACTAAAATGTTCCAGATCCAAGATTTACAATGCACTGGAACACATCAAGCAACATGGCACTACCAAAAATGTCAAACAGCACCCTAGAGCCCGAAAAACTACACCCAGGGAGGATAGCTTAATTTATAAATCAGCTGCTAAAGATCCTTTCAAGAGCTCAAGTAAAATTAAAAATGAGATTTCATCGGATTTTGGTATTAATATATCGTCCAGGACAATAAGAAGACGTCTGAATGAGAAGAACTTACGTGGGTGTATTGCACAACGTAAACCACTTGTGTCAAAAAAAAATATTAAATCCCGACTAGCGTTTTCAAGAGAAAATCTCAATAAGCCGATGACATTTTGGAAAAATATACTTTGGAGCGACGAGTCGAAGTTTTGTCGCTTTGGTTCTGATGGAAAACAGTACGTATGGCGTCCTCCAAACCTGGAGCATCACCCAAAGTACACCCTTAAAACGGTTAAGCATGGTGGTGGAAATGTCATGGTGTGGGCAGCATTTTCCTGGCATGGTGTAGGTCCCATTCAGAAGATTATCAATAAAATGGACCAGCATATTTACAAAAACATACTGACAAGCATCATGATACCATTCGCTGAAGACAACATGCCTCTAATGTGGAAATTTATGCATGATAATGACCCTAAGCACACTTCACGCCTAGTGAAGAGTTGCTTAGAGGAAAATAATATCACAGTTCTGAAATGGCCAGCTCAATCCCCGGATCTCAATCCAATTGAGAACTTGTGGAATGATGTTGAGGAGCATGTACGAGCAGTAAAGCCAAAAAATTTGACTGATTTATGGGAAGAAATTCAAAAGGCTTGGTATGCCATTCCAAAGGAGCGCTGTATGGCCTTAGTTGAAAGTTTACCCAGGAGATGCGCTGCTGTGATTCAAAATAAAGGATTTCCCACCAAATACTAATATTGTTTTATGAAGCTGAGCTTTACTTTTGTGAATTAACTTTTATTTTGCCTATGTCCTAAATTCATGACCAGGCTTAAACTTGTATTAATCTGTATAATATGTAAATAAAAATTGGAAACTAAATATAGGTAACAAACTATTGTTGATTTTTTTTCATAACATTACTAGGATCTTTAAAAAATAACATGGATCTAAAATTTGTTCGATAAGATGTAAAAATTATCAGAAATATATAAGTGAAATGTCGTGTCTTAAATTCGTGGCCACCACTGTAACTGAGCTGCTTTTCTACCAGATGTGTTTGGAGTTCCCTTTAATATGCTTTCAATTTTCTGGACTTTTTTCCTTTTTTCCTTCCGAATCAGGTTTCATATCAATGGTTAAATTCTCCTGATACTGTTTAATAACAATGGAAACAGTTTGACAGCAGAAATTTAATTCTGGGGCCAATTATTTGTAGAACCTATTTGGATTTTTTGAAATTTTTTATTAATTTGTAGCACATAAATCTTTTTCGTCACATATTGTGATGAAAATCTCGACAAATCAACATGGTTGTTATTAAAAATAATAACTGACGTATTTTTCCATGATAACTACATACAAAAAATTCAATATTGATTCTGAAAAAAGTTATGAGGCAAAACGTGTGTTAAGATTTTTTCGATCGCATCAAGGACAATAAGGCTATATAAACATCTTGAAAATCGTGTAAGGAATAAAAATTTGATTGTGATTAAAGATTTTCTATGACCTGAAGCGTATATGGAGTCCTGCTTCTAAACATGAAATGTTACTGTTCTTTGCTACGGCTATATAAAATTTCATGTAAACCCAACCAGCCGATTGGAAGTTACAGACTTAAATCCATTCTACCCCACTGTTTAATGTTTGATAAAGGAAAGAAAATGCCTGCATTTAAGCTGTTTTTTGTATGAAATCTACTCGAGTATTTTCAAAAAAAAAAAATAAATAATAATTTCTCAAATCGGTCTATATATGCGCACACTTTTTATTCATAATATTAATGCGGAAAATATGTACTATTTTTTAGAAAATTTTCAAAATAATTATCCTTTAACATTTTAAGTTGTATTCCATGAACTTTGAAAATTAGAGTATTTTAGGACAATTTTCAAAAAATTACAAAAATATAAGGACAAAATATAATTTACAAATACTTGAAGAAGAATAAATTTAAATACCTAAAGTTTATGGTTTCAATTAAAATTTTTATTTTAAAGGACTTTTTATTTAAAATAAATAAACTGAAAGTTGATGAAAATTAAATTTTTTACTCTTTTTTAAAAATTAAAAAAAAAATCAATTTTGACAGCTTCTTATAAGAAAACAACACAACCTAGCTTAAGGATTTTAATTTATATTGATACACAATTTTGTCTATTTTTATTTGGTATCCAACTTTATTACAAAAATTTTAATTTCAAAATTCAAATAATTGCCATTTTTGACACATTTTACCCAACGTGCATGGCTTAAATATTTTCTGTATCATAGGAACCCTACCTTTAGCTCCACCTTCCGAACTTAAAATTATACACTTCTCTGCTTTGCCTCTGTTAATTTTTTTTTATACCCTACACCACCAAAGGTGGTTGGGGTTTATGTGTTTGTGCAGAAGTTGTAACGCAGAGAAAAAATCTTCGGACCCCCACCTTAAAGTATACCGTTCGACTCAGAATCACTTTCTGAGTCGATTTAACGATGTCCGTCCGTCCGTCTGGTCGGCTGGATGGCTGGCTGTCCATGTAAAGCTTGTGCGCAAAGTACAGGTCGCAATTTTGAAGATAATTTTATGAAATTTGGTACATATGCTCAAGGACGAAGCCTATTGAATTTGGTTATGATCGGCCCATTATTTCACCTAGCCCCCATACAAATGTCCTCCCGGAATAGAGTTTTAACACATAAAGATGCCTTAAAAATAGAAATGTTTTAATGAAATTTAGTACATATAAGTTTTATATCAGCAAAAATCCGTCTGCCAAATTTCATGAAGATCGGTTCATAACTGACCATAGCTCCCATATAAACTCATCTCCCGAAAATCACTAACGTGCATAAATCCCATACCAATGTTAGTATTATGTTATTATTTAGCACAAGTAAGTTGTATA
Source organism: Protophormia terraenovae (assembly GCA_951394005.1). NCBI lineage: Eukaryota > Metazoa > Arthropoda > Insecta > Diptera > Calliphoridae > Protophormia > Protophormia terraenovae. The sequence continues at coordinate 26,921,052 of OX596074.1, read as the reverse complement.
TAAGTAAAAACAAAATTATGTGGATGGTAATGGTGTAGGGTATCATATAGTCGGGCTTGACCGACTATATCTTCTTCTCTCGTTTTTAATACAACCAGCTGGTTAGAAGTAACAGATTTATTTAAAAAAAATTTTGATTCTGCTCACTGTAGATTAATTCTATTCATAGTGGAATCTTTTTGTATACTTGTCAGATTTTAATTTTTTGAGTTAAGCTGGTGATTATAAAACGATTTCCTTGAGTGACTCTATTTGTTCAAAAACACATAATTTCCTTAATTATACTTATACTTAGATAATGTTAGAAATATCTGCTGTTATATAATGGTATCATAATATGATCTGCATGTAAAGTTTGCAATTTTATTATTTCAAGTAAGAGAATTTTCCACTTAGTTACGAGGGCGGATCAATATTTCGTGACTTTTCGAACTTCCCTCGTAGTTATATGAAATACAACACTGTTCAAAACATACAACATCGTGTATTTTTATAAAAATGGAAAAAATTGAATTTCGAGTGCTCATTAAACATTATTTTTTGCGAAAAAAAGAAAAAAAAACCGTCAATCAAACCAAGGAAAAGCTCGATAAATGCTATGGGGACTCTGCACTATCGATTTCAATGGTAAAAAAGTGGTTTACTGACTTTCGTTGTGGTCGCACAAGTACAAATGACGCTGAACGTTCTGGACGGCCAATTGAGGTCAGTACACCCGAAAATGTCCAAAAATTCCACGATATGGTGTTAGCCGACCGAAGAGTAAAAGTGCGTGATGCACGCGGGATAATCCACATCGATTACCTTCAAAAGGGAAAAACAATAAATGGCGAATATTATGCCAACTTATTAGACCAATTTAATGAGGATTTAAAAAGAAAACGACCCCATATGGCCAAGAAAAAAGTTCTTTTTCATCAAGATAAAGCACGGGGGCATACGAGCGCAGTCTCAATGTCAGCACATATGTTTCTTCGTCAATTATACAACTTGAGTATTTTTGTATGAAATTTGGTTTTAATTTCCGTGTCCTATTCTTGGCTTCTAATTTTTTTTGCAGCATTCCTGTTTGGAACTTTTTGGACTTTATATGTTATCAACTCTCCATTAGCTTTAAATTTTCGCACCAAATAGTCGAATCACTGAGATACAGTGGTGGCCACGAATTTAAGACACGACATGTAACGAACTAAGTTGTGATAATTATTACAACCCTGCAATATAAAATTAGATTTTGCTAATTTTTCAGTGTACCCTGTAATGTTAAGATCAATTACCGTTATTTGGTTTTGTTTGTGTATACATTTTGTTGCTGTTTTTATTATATTTTCGTAAAAACGTGCTTTTGAAGCTGGTCACGAATTTAAAACATATAAGAAATATTTGGTTTTTAAGTGATTTTTTGGTGTTTTTTGAAGCTAAAAGGTAAGTAATGAATGTTTTATTCCATTTAATGTTAGAATACATCAAAATATTTAGTTAGAAATGGCCAGAGGTACTTGGAGTTCGGATGCCGAGCGAAAATTGATCCAACAAATGAATACTGATGGAAAAACAGTAATGGAAATTTCCAAGCTACTAAAATGTTCCAGATCCAAGATTTACAATGCACTGGAACACATCAAGCAACATGGCACTACCAAAAATGTCAAACAGCACCCTAGAGCCCGAAAAACTACACCCAGGGAGGATAGCTTAATTTATAAATCAGCTGCTAAAGATCCTTTCAAGAGCTCAAGTAAAATTAAAAATGAGATTTCATCGGATTTTGGTATTAATATATCGTCCAGGACAATAAGAAGACGTCTGAATGAGAAGAACTTACGTGGGTGTATTGCACAACGTAAACCACTTGTGTCAAAAAAAAATATTAAATCCCGACTAGCGTTTTCAAGAGAAAATCTCAATAAGCCGATGACATTTTGGAAAAATATACTTTGGAGCGACGAGTCGAAGTTTTGTCGCTTTGGTTCTGATGGAAAACAGTACGTATGGCGTCCTCCAAACCTGGAGCATCACCCAAAGTACACCCTTAAAACGGTTAAGCATGGTGGTGGAAATGTCATGGTGTGGGCAGCATTTTCCTGGCATGGTGTAGGTCCCATTCAGAAGATTATCAATAAAATGGACCAGCATATTTACAAAAACATACTGACAAGCATCATGATACCATTCGCTGAAGACAACATGCCTCTAATGTGGAAATTTATGCATGATAATGACCCTAAGCACACTTCACGCCTAGTGAAGAGTTGCTTAGAGGAAAATAATATCACAGTTCTGAAATGGCCAGCTCAATCCCCGGATCTCAATCCAATTGAGAACTTGTGGAATGATGTTGAGGAGCATGTACGAGCAGTAAAGCCAAAAAATTTGACTGATTTATGGGAAGAAATTCAAAAGGCTTGGTATGCCATTCCAAAGGAGCGCTGTATGGCCTTAGTTGAAAGTTTACCCAGGAGATGCGCTGCTGTGATTCAAAATAAAGGATTTCCCACCAAATACTAATATTGTTTTATGAAGCTGAGCTTTACTTTTGTGAATTAACTTTTATTTTGCCTATGTCCTAAATTCATGACCAGGCTTAAACTTGTATTAATCTGTATAATATGTAAATAAAAATTGGAAACTAAATATAGGTAACAAACTATTGTTGATTTTTTTTCATAACATTACTAGGATCTTTAAAAAATAACATGGATCTAAAATTTGTTCGATAAGATGTAAAAATTATCAGAAATATATAAGTGAAATGTCGTGTCTTAAATTCGTGGCCACCACTGTAACTGAGCTGCTTTTCTACCAGATGTGTTTGGAGTTCCCTTTAATATGCTTTCAATTTTCTGGACTTTTTTCCTTTTTTCCTTCCGAATCAGGTTTCATATCAATGGTTAAATTCTCCTGATACTGTTTAATAACAATGGAAACAGTTTGACAGCAGAAATTTAATTCTGGGGCCAATTATTTGTAGAACCTATTTGGATTTTTTGAAATTTTTTATTAATTTGTAGCACATAAATCTTTTTCGTCACATATTGTGATGAAAATCTCGACAAATCAACATGGTTGTTATTAAAAATAATAACTGACGTATTTTTCCATGATAACTACATACAAAAAATTCAATATTGATTCTGAAAAAAGTTATGAGGCAAAACGTGTGTTAAGATTTTTTCGATCGCATCAAGGACAATAAGGCTATATAAACATCTTGAAAATCGTGTAAGGAATAAAAATTTGATTGTGATTAAAGATTTTCTATGACCTGAAGCGTATATGGAGTCCTGCTTCTAAACATGAAATGTTACTGTTCTTTGCTACGGCTATATAAAATTTCATGTAAACCCAACCAGCCGATTGGAAGTTACAGACTTAAATCCATTCTACCCCACTGTTTAATGTTTGATAAAGGAAAGAAAATGCCTGCATTTAAGCTGTTTTTTGTATGAAATCTACTCGAGTATTTTCAAAAAAAAAAAATAAATAATAATTTCTCAAATCGGTCTATATATGCGCACACTTTTTATTCATAATATTAATGCGGAAAATATGTACTATTTTTTAGAAAATTTTCAAAATAATTATCCTTTAACATTTTAAGTTGTATTCCATGAACTTTGAAAATTAGAGTATTTTAGGACAATTTTCAAAAAATTACAAAAATATAAGGACAAAATATAATTTACAAATACTTGAAGAAGAATAAATTTAAATACCTAAAGTTTATGGTTTCAATTAAAATTTTTATTTTAAAGGACTTTTTATTTAAAATAAATAAACTGAAAGTTGATGAAAATTAAATTTTTTACTCTTTTTTAAAAATTAAAAAAAAAATCAATTTTGACAGCTTCTTATAAGAAAACAACACAACCTAGCTTAAGGATTTTAATTTATATTGATACACAATTTTGTCTATTTTTATTTGGTATCCAACTTTATTACAAAAATTTTAATTTCAAAATTCAAATAATTGCCATTTTTGACACATTTTACCCAACGTGCATGGCTTAAATATTTTCTGTATCATAGGAACCCTACCTTTAGCTCCACCTTCCGAACTTAAAATTATACACTTCTCTGCTTTGCCTCTGTTAATTTTTTTTTATACCCTACACCACCAAAGGTGGTTGGGGTTTATGTGTTTGTGCAGAAGTTGTAACGCAGAGAAAAAATCTTCGGACCCCCACCTTAAAGTATACCGTTCGACTCAGAATCACTTTCTGAGTCGATTTAACGATGTCCGTCCGTCCGTCTGGTCGGCTGGATGGCTGGCTGTCCATGTAAAGCTTGTGCGCAAAGTACAGGTCGCAATTTTGAAGATAATTTTATGAAATTTGGTACATATGCTCAAGGACGAAGCCTATTGAATTTGGTTATGATCGGCCCATTATTTCACCTAGCCCCCATACAAATGTCCTCCCGGAATAGAGTTTTAACACATAAAGATGCCTTAAAAATAGAAATGTTTTAATGAAATTTAGTACATATAAGTTTTATATCAGCAAAAATCCGTCTGCCAAATTTCATGAAGATCGGTTCATAACTGACCATAGCTCCCATATAAACTCATCTCCCGAAAATCACTAACGTGCATAAATCCCATACCAATGTTAGTATTATGTTATTATTTAGCACAAGTAAGTTGTATATAAGTAAAAACAAAATTATGTGGATGGTAATGGTGTAGGGTATCATATAGTCGGGCTTGACCGACTATATCTTCTTCTCTCGTTTTTAATACAACCAGCTGGTTAGAAGTAACAGATTTATTTAAAAAAAAATTTTGATTCTGCTCACTGTAGATTAATTCTATTCATAGTGGAATCTTTTTGTATACTTGTCAGATTTTAATTTTTTGAGTTAAGCTGGTGATTATAAAACGATTTCCTTGAGTGACTCTATTTGTTCAAAAACACATAATTTCCTTAATTATACTTATACTTAGATAATGTTAGAAATATCTGCTGTTATATAATGGTATCATAATATGATCTGCATGTAAAGTTTGCAATTTTATTATTTCAAGTAAGAGAATTTTCCACTTAGTTACGAGGGCGGATCAATATTTCGTGACTTTTCGAACTTCCCTCGTAGTTATATGAAATACAACACTGTTCAAAACATACAACATCGTGTATTTTTATAAAAATGGAAAAAATTGAATTTCGAGTGCTCATTAAACATTATTTTTTGCGAAAAAAAGAAAAAAAAACCGTCAATCAAACCAAGGAAAAGCTCGATAAATGCTATGGGGACTCTGCACTATCGATTTCAATGGTAAAAAAGTGGTTTACTGACTTTCGTTGTGGTCGCACAAGTACAAATGACGCTGAACGTTCTGGACGGCCAATTGAGGTCAGTACACCCGAAAATGTCCAAAAATTCCACGATATGGTGTTAGCCGACCGAAGAGTAAAAGTGCGTGATGCACGCGGGATAATCCACATCGATTACCTTCAAAAGGGAAAAACAATAAATGGCGAATATTATGCCAACTTATTAGACCAATTTAATGAGGATTTAAAAAGAAAACGACCCCATATGGCCAAGAAAAAAGTTCTTTTTCATCAAGATAAAGCACGGGGGCATACGAGCGCAGTCTCAATGTCAAAACTCTATGAATTGGGCTACGAATTGGTACCTCATCCGCCATATTCTCCGGATTTAGCCCCTAGTGACTACTTCCTATTTCTAAACCTAAAGAAATGACTCGGTGGAAAGAGATTCAGCTCCAATGATGAAATTATTGACCAAACAAATGCCTATTTTCAGGATCTCGAAAAATTCTATTTTTTGGAAGGGATACAAAAACTGAAACGTTGGACTAAGTGTAATGAGTTAAAAAGAGATTATGTTGAAAAATAAATTTTTGTTTTGCAAAAAACACTATGTTTCATTCAAAAAGTCACGGACTTATTGATCCGCCCTCGTATCTAAATTTGTATATTAAACCTAAAAGATTTCGCTAACAATTCCGTTGTCCTTTTCAGCTATCTTGTCCTTTGTGGGTGCTCCTTCAACCGTTTAGTTCTCCCTGTCAAAGCCTTCATTTTGATTCTCGATGATTGCTGTTATAACTTTACTCTCCAAAATCTTAGTTCAAATTCGCTATCCTAGCTTAGTTCTCCTTACCAAGACCGTTATTCTGATACTCGATAAATGCTATTATAAGCTACACTCTCTGAAATCTGACACAGAGTTCCAAGCCGACTTTCTTGTTTAGTTGTCCATATTAAGATTATATTGGAATGTTTTCAAAATTTTTTCCGTTGGAAATTTCTATTAAAAATGATTAAAATCAATGCAGATTTGTTTCTTGGTCCAATATAAAGAAAAAAAAAAAAACATAATGGCTTTTCTTTTATTTTTATAAACAAATTTTTTCAAAACTTTTTAAGACAACTTCAGCCAGCGAAATGCGCACAAGAACTAGCTTCCCCTCAATAAATAAATTGTGAGTTTATTCAAAGTAACGACCGTAATTATTAGCATAATGTACAAATTTTTAATATTTCGTTTGTCGCAGCTAAATTATTTTTTAATCGCTAAGCTTTTAATGTATTTTCTAAAATAAATGTACATAACCTACACATTTTTATCTTCAAAGAGAAAACAGATTCGTTGGGGCAACCGAATTTATTGCCAATCGAATTTCGTAGTAGGTTACCAGAACAAATCAGTTGTTATTATACCCTACACCACCAAAGGTGGTTGGGGTATTATGTGTTTGTGCAGAAGTTGTAACGCAGAGAAAAAATCTTCGGACCCCCACCTTAAAGTATACTGTTCGACTCAGAATCACTTTCTGAGTCGATTTAACGATGTCCGTCCGTCTGGTCGGCTGGCTGGCTGGCTGGCTGGCTGGCTGTCCATGTAAAGCTTGTGCGCAAAGTACAGGTCGCAATTTTGAAGATAATTTGATGAAATTTGGTACATATGCTTTTTTTAGCACAAGGACGAAGCCTGTTGAATTTGATTATGAGCGGCCCATTATTTCACCTTGCCCCCATACAAATGTCCTCCCGGAATAGAGTTTTAACGCATAAAGATGCCTTAAAAATATGAATATTTTAATGAAATTTAGTACATATAAGTTTTATATCAGCAAAAATCCGTCTGCCAAATTTCATGAAGATCGGTCCATAACTGACCATAGCTCCCATATAAACTCATCTCCCGAAAATCACTAACGTGCATAAATCCCATACAAATGTTAGTATTATGTTAATATTTAACACAAGTAAGTTGTATATAAGTAAAAACAAAATTATGTGGATGGTAATGGTGTAGGGTATCATATAGTCGGGCTTGACCGACTATATCTTCTTCTCTCGTTATCGTATATAAATGGTACACACAACCGTTTTAAAATAAAATTCTTTTAAAAGTGTCATTACACTATTGTGAATAAAAATATTTTTTCTTTCCTTTATATTTAAAAATATATAAGTATTTAAACAAATATATAAAATGTAAAAGTGTTAAAATTAAGATAATTACATACATGATAAGTACAATACATTTTTGAACTTCACGGCTTGGAATGGGTTTGGAGGTAAAATACTCACTTTTCCAAGTATAAAACTATGAACATTTTGGCATCCACTACTCCAAAAGTTTCCATTACATTTCTTGTTGTCAAAGTTCTACATTAGCTGGATGTAAGCATAAAAAACAGGCACATGGAAACTTAAAAACTTGTCTGCGATGGCATAAAATCATTTAAGGTACTGGACTGATGATGTCTTTATACACGTTATATGAAATTAAACAATTGGATATTAACAATTAAACTATAAGAAAATATTATATTTCGTAACTCAAATTTTATTATAATGATCGTTTTTTAACCAAGTTTTTTTTTGTGTGTAGTCACTGATATATTTTAAAATAATACCCTCCCCAACTATGGTGGTGTAGGGTATAAATATCTACACAGAGAAAACAGATTTGTTGTGGCAACCGAATTTATTGCCAATCGAATTTTGTCGGTTATAAGTACTGACTTCAATTTGATTACTAGTACTAATTTATTGCTGAATTTATGGCACTCACAACTGATTCAAAAAGTCAATTCAATGAATAGTACAGAATATATCGGTTGAGACTACTGAATTAGTTTGCTATTAAATATTCTTAATTTTTGTTTTTATTTATTAAAGCAAGATTATAAAATCAATTAAATAAATACGAAATTTGTACAAAAATTAATTGGTATATTGTTGAACATTAGAATGACCACTAATAAAATCCCATGGAATTTTGATTTTCCTCTATGAGACTTGCCTCCATTGATACATAAGTAGTAAATTCCATAAACGATGTTTAAAGTGCCGTTGTATATACACTATAGAGCAAAAGTGAACACTTTTTCAGTGAAACTTACTTTTATCGGCCGTATCTTCTTAACGACCCATAATAATTAAAATATAAATAGAAGAATATAATCCTCAAGGTCCAGTTTGAAATATGTATATGTATACTAAATATTAATATATTTGTTTGTGTAATATAAAAAATAAAAAAACTTTGAAATATAAAAGTGTTCAATTTTGCACTATTTTCTGTTTGGATATATAATCGTGATTATTCTGTAGTTTAAATTTGCAAATGAAAAAAAAATTGGAAAATATATTATTCAATGAAGAATGTCTAATGCAAAAACAAACTTGTTAAAGTTCTGCAAAAGTTATTTAATATGTAATAACCTTGATAAAATCCTGTAGTAGTGGAAATAAAAAAATTAGAAAATATAGAATTTTGCAAAGATTATCGCTAACAAAAAAAATCGCTAGGACTTAAAACTATCTCAAACCCTGATGATTATGTTCAAAAAGACGTAAGAAATATTTTTTATTAGGCATAATCATCCATTATGTTAATTCTTGAATAGAAATGCTGAAAAATTTTTTTTAAAATAACTAAGATCGGGGAATATGAGATTTCATAAAATCCAATCCAATGCATTAATAGTAGAGCTAGTTTTCAAACTGTTTGCAAATAACATAAGAAACATGAAAATATTTGACTAAAACCACAAAATCTGTAACTACCTATTATATGAAAGTTTATAACCCTTTTTCAATATATTTAAATCTATTAATCTTAGGTCATGGTAAATTGAAAATGCGTTTTAATAGTAAATGGATAATCGTAAACTAAATTAGGTTAGAAAACAATGATTTTTTTAAAGTTTAAAAGTAAATGTTCGACTTGTATTTTTACGCTATAAAAACTTTAAAGTAAAGGGATTGTTATATGGCGAATTAGGGAGGTATCTTACATCTAGATGTCGGTCCGATTGGACTAATTAGTACAATTATGTCTTAAAAAAATATCCTCCACTTTTCGTTAAAATATGTTTAGATGTTTAGATATGTTTAGAGAAGAAAATATTAAAAAATATGATATTACGTCATAATATTCACCACGAATTGCAGTCTAATACTAATATTTTTGTAGAAAGTCATGCTCAGAACATGTTTAAAATAAGAATTTGATAGTTTTGGAAAGATGTGTAAGAAACCCAGACTAAAACATACTTAAAAGTATGAAATATATACACAAAAGACAAATTAAAAATCCTAGAATATCAGCCAGGAACTGTAAAGACACTATGGGATAAAATTAGTTTTGGTGCTTTATTTATATTTATTAACATCATGACTTGTTAAACTATGAAACAAATTTTGCTAGAAGTATATTTTATTTTAATAATGAACATTTTCTTATTTCAAAAACATTTTAATATTTTGCAAAAACTGAATTAGTTTTAACACTTTTTATTTTTCATTACATTAAATAAATTAATCATTAATTAATACTAAATGACGTGAACACCATAACAAAAGGTGACACAAAATTAGTATATTGGCGACAAATATGAAAATACATTCTGTATAAAGAATTCAAAATCTAATGGAATTTTATTTCACATCTGCAACAAATCTGCAAAAAACAATCTTTTTTCTGTGTGTAGTCAAACGCATAATGCTGAATTTAATTCAATTGTGGTTTTTGATTCAGTCCCATAAGTTAAGACACAAACCTTTTAAACCAACCACTTTTTTTAATTCAATTATAATTTCATATCCACAATTCTAAAGAAGGAATAGCTCTAAGTTTATAGTTTTTAAAAAATTAGAATAAAATTTTGCATTACTTTAGATGATAAGAAGATACCACCTAAAAATATAAACAGTTACAAAAAAGTGTTCACTTTTGCTCTATAGTGTATCTGATTAATAAATAAAATAGTTTATGTTCTTTTTTTCCAAAGACTTTAATTTACTAACCTGCTATGAGCAGAGACCATCTTCAAAAGGTACCGAAGTATAGGTTTTTAGCATTTCCTCATGACACATATAAAAGGATAAGATTGTTAAAATTTGCTTTGACTTTAGAATCTTCCTTAGCGGAAATATATGTGTGAAATGAATAAGAAATATGCTTTTTTAATGACTGAAGAATATTATTTTTGTTTTATTTTACTTTTTTTTAAGAATATCATTTCATTTGTTGAAAAATAAAATTACATTTCAATGTTATTATACAGTAATTGAATTTTTATATTGCTACCGTCGATATTCGGTACACAGAGAAAACAGATTCATTGTGGCAACCGAATTCTTCGCCAATCGAATTTTGTCGGCTACGAGTACGATCACACAATTCGGTTGCCATTATAGTATAAATATGGTACACGCAACTGTTTTCAAAATGAATTCAATGCGATGAACCAATAAAATTATAAACTATTGTGAATTTGGTTTTAAAATTAGCTTTATTGAAAAAATAAATTGACAACACAATAAAGAAACTATATTGAAGTATGTGGCATGTTAAATAAAGGGCATCACTTATTTACAAAACATTTATGAAAGCAACAGATAATTTACCTCCATTTGTGTTATATTTCCATATGGTTAAAACAGTATTCTATGAAATGATATGTAGCCCTTAATGACTAAATGACGTGAACACCATAACAAAAGGTGACACAAAATTAGTATATTGGCGACAAATATTAAAATACATTCTGTATAAAGAATTCAAAATCTAATGGAATTTTGTTTCCCATCTGCAACAAATCTGCAAAAAACGATCTTTTTTCTGTGTGTAGTCAAACGCGTAATGCTGAATTTAATTCAATTGTGGTTTTTGATTCAGTCCCATAAGTTAAGACACAAACCTTTTAAATCAACCACTTTTTTTTTAATTCAATTATAATTTTATATATACAATTCTAAAGAAGGAGCTAAGTTTATAGTTTTTAAAAAATTAAAACAAAATTTCGCTTAAGCTTATTAAAATTCTTTAATATATACAAATTTCAATATGCTTATGAACTTTTCTTGTTATCTGATTCAAAATTAATCTATCATGCCACAAGACTACCAGCATCATTAAAACATTTTATGATACTGGCCAAATTATTAAGGAGTGAGATCTTAATCTTAATATATGTATATAAAATTCAAAAATGTGGATACAGTTGAGTTTTTATCATCACAAAAAAATATAACTTTTATAGTTCTAACCACTACTTATGAACTCTTGGAGATTTCTAATACTGTATTTATTCGAAATGACTGATAAGAACAAGATAATAATATAATTAAAGCCAGAATTAAATTATATAGATGTGTGGTCTAAATATGAATAATGTACAATGCTATGTAAGTAAATAAAGAATAACGCAATAAAACTTCTTTTAAAAATTTTTGTTTGTGCATTTTAGTAGAGTCCGCTTAAATTCATCCTCATATATGTATACTGCAGTGCCTCGAAAAACAGAATTTTGTAGATCCAATATCAACGTGTAAAGTCTTGGCGGTAATTAAGAATTTTTAACTTTATGTTAATTATGCGAAATTAATTTTTTCATAAGTTTTTTTTACACATACGTATTATGTTATTATTTCTAATTATTTCAATTTAAATAATCTAATACAATAAAAAAAAAGAAGAATTTATTAAATTCACTTTAAACTTTGTATAATATACAACACAAACTAATTGCAGCACTTGTAATCAAAATGGCATAAAGTATGAATAAAATAGTACCCAGGCACAAAAGCATGATGCGTAAAAATGCCTGTGTTGTGCTGCATAAAGTAAAAGTGTTAACTCGGTTAAAACGGCAACAACAAAAAAAAAAAAAAAGGAAAGTGTATTAATGTTTTTTATTTGTGTACATTTGTAAAAATCCCTTTTTCACCAAATCCAACAAAACCCACTAACATCAACGAGTTATATAGTATGTGAATTTACAAATATAACGGGGAAGATGAGTGAAATTATGGTAAAAATGGAAGACACGCTTTCTTTGAGGACAAGAAATTTTAAATTTCAAAGAATATCATATTAGGACTTGATTTTAATTTTTACTTATATACACATACATGATACAACTAGACAAGGTAGATTTACTGGGAAGAGTTATCATATGTTAAGTCAAACTATTCGAAAATGAAAAACAAAGAAGTATAAATACAAATAGAAAAATACAAATATGATTGCTTACATTCGAAATTTGGAATGTTTTTTAACCCTTTGACGACCAAACATTTTCGGCTGAAGCGATTTAAATTTTTGTTTTATTTTCATAATCTGTGGCCTAATGGTAGTGACGAAAAAAAAATTTTCCTCCTGGTTGTCCTCTAAGTCCCCTTGGCAAATATAGTTGCTTGGTAAATATAGTTGCCTATGGGTTGAAAGCTAATTTTTTATCCCAAATAAAGTAATTGTAAAAATTATTTAAATTTGGTTTTTTTATTAAAAACATAAAGTAAAATACAATAAATCTTAAAAAATTGTTATTAATGTTGTTCGTGATAGATCCCAAAGTAATCACGGGATGTTGTGAAACAAAGGAACACTTTGCATTGAACGCAAAAAACATTTGTGCGACTATATTTTTTAGTGGATGCACAATGGCAACAGCGTTTCCAACTTTTACTCTTTTCCATTTTATGCAGAGATTTGGGCTTGCTTATAAAGTGAGTTCGCAATTTGGTTGAAGCTGAAAATCCACGTTTTCTTAAATTGAAGCAACTTATTAGTTCTTTGGCTAAAGCTGCTCGAAATTCAATTGAAGTCATGTTAATTAATTTGCCAATATGAGTTTTTTATATATTATATAACTATTATGAACACATAATTCAAATAAGTCGAAGAACAATCGTAAATAAAAATGCCACTTACTTCTTCGATCGTACTCGTAATATACTTTCTTTTGATCCATTAGATCAACGCCTCCCATTCCTTTATTATAGTGCTGTATAATCAGGGGGCAATTAATATCTATTTTACTAGCTTGTCCAGCAACACGTCGCTTGACCTTGATTATCGCTGTTGGGTCAATAAAATTTGAGGAGAGATAGACACCTCGATTGTCCTTCCATTTTACAATGGAATAAAGTTATGTCGGAATACCCGACATAAAGTAATTTATGTCCCCTCTTTTCATATCTTTATGCGCAGGAAAATTCTTTGGCATGTGCTTTCTATTACATCGAATAGTTCCACATGCCATTATGTCATTTTGCTGGAGAATATGCATTAAGTTTATACTTGTAAAGAAATTGTCGAAGTAAACTTCAACCCCTTTTTTGGCCAGTGGCTTAAATAACTGCAGGACGACAGCTTCACCAAGACCGTGTTCAACAAATGTTTTTTTTTTCTGTGTAAATGTCAATATTATACAAGTTTCATGGCATTATGACCCTTAAACTTTACCATATGTTCATCGATAGAGAGTTTTATGGAAAACGTATATGCGTCAGGCATAGCCTTGTTAATGTGCTCTAAAATTGGACGAATTTTGTAGCCACGGTCACTAACATCAGCCTTACTGTTATCGCAAAAGTGAAGATTGGCTGTAATTTCATCAAATCGGTTTCGTGACATGACTCCTGCAACCTGAGCTTGGTGAAATGTTGGATCAGTGGACCAATACAAACGTGTTGATGGGAGTTTCGCTAAGCTCATACGTATGATAATACCCATATAAGCCTTAAACTCGGGCACAGTAAAAGTGAATATACGCCCTTTTTGCAAAACATATAGATTGGACTACTCCACTATCATGAGACACAGCTCTATATAAAAATAGCAAGTGATAACTCAAAATATCACAACATTTGTGATTTAAAACCTTACCTTCAAAATTACAAACGCTGTTAAATACTTCGTACGCTGATGGGATTTCTTCATGCTTATGAAGAACGGGCTTTAAAACTTGAGAATGTTTGTATGCGTTACTCTCTTCACTGCCGGTAAAATTATGATTTTTAAAAGCAAGATTATGCATAAAACGAAATGTTTTTTCAGGTGGTATAAACAATGCTGGTCTTATTGCCTCTTTTTCATATACAGTTCCAAGCGGTAAATCGACGTCCTTAGTTCCCTCAATGACAACTTCTATGGGCTCATCATTTTGCATTTGTAGGTTGTCATTTTCTAGGAATAAGACATCTTCATTGTCTAGGTTTGTAACGACTTTATCATCGTCATCACTAAAGTCGCAAAGTAAAATTTGTTCAATTAGCTCTGGTCTAAGAAAAAAATGACGATCTCATATTAAACTCAAACATTTTTCTATCACTTTTCTATAAAAACTGATGCAACAAGTGCATATGTTCCAAATTTCAAATAAAGACTGTAAAAAACTTACATATGTACATATGTTGTATATACAATTCGGGGATTCCCATTTCTTGTTACATAAAACAATATGGGGATTCCCCTTTTTCAATTCAATATGTGAATGCAAAATACTAAACACAGTTGCGCTTAAAAAACGCTCAAAAATTACAAATTTAATGACAATTTAAAGGTTTTAATTGTAGAGTTTTTTAGGAATGATAATTTTCGTTTCAACCCATAGGCAAATATAATTGCCAAACATAAAATGATTGTCTATAGGCAGCTTAAAGTTTATCCAAACTGGTCCACTAAATTTATTGATAGACAAAGGCTAAATCCAAAACATAATTTACGCCCATACCCTTGCGCCCTATATTTGCCCTGTAGCAGCCCTTGGTATAAAGACCATTATTTAGACAAATTTGGAACTTCGTAGGGTACAACTGGAACCAGATAGGGACTGGCACTTAACTACAATTTTGTTTCCCCAATCCTCTTCTATCTGGACAAATGTATAAGCCAAAAACCCGCAGGCAAGCATACTTGCCTATGGTCGTCAAAGGGTTAATAGAGAGAAGATAATTTTTAAACATTTTGTGAAGTTATACAACCAGTATTTTGAACATTTATTTATATTTAATATAAAACTGAAGAACAAAGAATACTAAGAAGGGAAAATAGTACTCTTTCCTACAACAACAAAATTTCTCTCTCTTCACATACAAGTTTTGTGTGAATTCAACACACTTGTGAGAGAGAGAAACAACACAAAATAAACAAATATTTTCCTTAAAATTTAAGGAAAATTACACACGCGACACATTTTTCAACAAACACACGATATTTTTATTATTTTTTCACACACGTTTATAGTATTTTAACTCCCGTTAAACGAATATTTTCCACAAACTGAAAAAATATTTTTTTATTTTATTTTTGACATTCCTTTTTTGTATGTTGAAATTTAAATTGAACGAACAATGTTGCTACTTTTGGTATTAAAAATAAAACAGATTTTAAAATAATTTTAAATTATTTTCATATTCATCAACAAAAAGCAAAGAAATGTAATTATATTACTATTTGTGGATGTAACCCGCATCAAAAGATAAAAATCTGCGAATATAATTGTGATGAATTATATTTAATAATTTGTTAATACTCTTTTGTGCAACTATGTATGATTATGATGTGTGGTGAAAGTGGTTTCAGCACTAATACATATAAATAAAATTTGACTAACACAATCTTAAAGTTAGGTTCTTTTGACAACTGAGTTAGGTTTTTTTGACAAGCCTTCTATTCTTAGTATTCTTTGCTGAAGAATATTAAAATTGTTGACAAAAATTTATATTTTTTATTTTAAAATATTTTTTGAAGTTCTGCTTTGATTTTACATTTTCTGTTATTTAATTATGTTTGTAATAGTACATTTATATCCCTAATATTTGATGCCAAATTAAGCCGTTTAAAAATTAATACTTGACGACGCACAGTGGGGTCAAACGCAAAACTACCTCGAGTATGTAAAAGTTTAAAAAATGGTAACATACTCGAGGTAGTAGACTTTGACACCCTGTAGCTTATCTAGTGCTATCACAGGGTGACTACAAGATAATTTTTCTGAAAGCTTAAGTCCTTCTCTGTAACTCTTCCATATATTTCAATTTAATCCGACTAGTAGTTTAGGAGATACAGATTTATTACCAAAAAATTTGCGTTCAATCTGGCAATAAGCAAGTAAAAGCATCTGAAACGTGTCAGTCTACAATATAAACTGAGTGCTAAGATCTCACGCCTAATAGCATTCTCAGACATATTCCAATATTTATGCAAATAAATTCTAGTTGACAACAATCTCATTTGCCAGTATTTGCACTTTCTCAAACTGTAAGGTGAGTATGTTGGTCCCAATACTTCGAGCAAAGAAAGACGCTCAGTTTCTCATCACTTTTTGTCATAGATAAGCTATCTCATGGTTCCAGGATAAAACAGATGTTCAAGAAGTCAGCGGAAAACTTCCGAAATAGCATATCAAACGGTGTTTGATGTGGTACATAGAGGTATTTATATACCTGGTACCCTTTTTGTGTTTGCTGTTTGGTTCTTTATTGGTGTCTTGACCGTTTATTCCTTGGAGCTAATAGAATTGACTTATCTACTATGTTAATATCTAATCATCATGATTGAGAGTAAAATTTTTGTAATCTACATCAAAATTTGGATATCTTTTTTTAAAGCGGTGCTTCATTGGGTGCATGCATTTCCTTAAGTTTTTAAACTTCTAAATTAAAAAAAGAAATCAATTTAGAGATTTCATAAATTTTTAATTTGAAGATAACAAAAAAAATAAAATAAAATTATATTAATTTTAAGATTAAGGTACACAGAAAAAATTTAATTTCGTATTCCATTACTAAATCTATCACTAAATTCGTAATATCAAACATTCAAAACCGTAAATGTTTTATTGGAAAAAATTTTAGTTTTTTTCTTATTAAAATATTTTCACTATTTATGAATTTGAATATTTGGAAATAGTCTTAAAATTCAATAAATATTTTTTTAGGAAACCAATAAAAATAATGTTTAGTTTTTAGTAAATTTTCAAACAGTATTTATTTTTGATTTTATAAAATGTTTAATAAGAATTTTTAAATGGAATATTAGGAAATTTTTATATAATATCTGAATGATATTAATCTGTATGTGTGTGTAAATTAAATAAATCTAAAGTAACATTTTTAATAAATACATATACGAACAGAATTTTGTATCCAATATCCAATTGTGATACAAATAACCTAAAAAAGAAATCAAATCGTTATTACAATTAAAAATATTTCTAAGATAATTCTACTTACCATTTGTGGTTTAAAGATTATTTTTAAGCGGAATGCACTCTTTGCTTTAGTTAGGAACGCCGAAAATACATACATAATTCACCTATTAGGATAGATGGAACAAGTTAGAGTGTTAAGATCAATTTTGACTATGTATTTGTAATAATAAAAAGAAGATTCAGGAAGTAAATACCTTGTGATGATTTCTTAAAAAACAATGATTCATTCATCCTAAAAGATGGATGTAATCCAATGGAAGACAACAAGGAGTTATAACAACTCCATCTCCTCCACCTTCGGTGTTAGTCTACAAACAATTTTCGTTTCAAAATTCCAAGATGAATCAAAGTGGATGACAAAAGGAATTCAGACCCTATTAAATACATAATTAAATCAGATATGCTACATCTTCTAACAACCCAGTTGTTCACCGATGTTTGTTTATATTAAGTAACATTTAAATGACTGTAGTAGATATCAAGTATGGACTAATTCTTGTAAAATTTATTTATATTGTAAATGATCATTTTTGTAGGAAATTAAATTATGAGCGCTAAAAGTTAGAACTATCATACATGTATGCACAAAGTTTATATAAAAATCGGTTGATCTCATACAAACGGACACTGTTAAATTGACTCATAAGATGATATGTTGTTGTAGTGGATAATAAAACAATATTACTTACATGTTATATGTTTCGATAATCAATAACAAAGGTACCCAAATGGGGGATCTCAAATCCCTGGAGTTCCATACATACATATAATGAATACATTTGTTTTATTGGTTTCTTGGTTAAGATGGTAGATAGGAGCTAGAAAAGTTTAATAAGAGACTTGATCAAACCTGCTGTTTTAAGACATATAATATATGTATGTAGTTACTAGGTCTCGAGTTCTTTGTCTCAAAAAGATTAAGTACTTTTGTCTTCTCTCCAAAGTCATCTCAGCTAGTATTGCCAACTATTTTCTTAGTAATTGTTTAAAATTTGTGTAGAACATTTCTCATTAAATATATGTATGTGTAGTACGATACCTCACCGATCCTGCATAAAATTGTTTTACTCCATTTGCATTTGAAATATCAAAATATAAACATACAGAATAAAAAATGTCTGAGAGGGTCGTAAAGTTAAATCTCCTGGAAACCTGAACTATAAGATAAATAAATATCAATTATTTTATGCAAATCTGTAGGAAAATTAGATTACTTACCCTTCAAATATTAGATTTTGCAATATGTTTTTTGTTTTAAGAGTTTTTATAAATACATTTTTATACATATTTTTTGAAAATGTCAAAACACTGGAAATTGTTTTTGCTTTTATATTGGATTTAACATTTTTCAAAACTAGTAAAACAAAATATTAAAATTAAATAATTATTTTAATAGAATTTTGTTAAAAATCAAATAATGATTTATTAAAAAAAAAAAAAATTCTAGTCAAAATTTTTTCTGTATACAATGTATTTTGTTTTAAAAATGTTGGCCATCGATAGCTACGAATTTTTCGCATCTTTCTAGAAATATATGTATATATTACATTCCAATTTGAATACATTGTTCTGAAGTGAAACTTATTCTACTAGGATCAATTCCAAATAAATCGAAAGAAACAAATAGTAACCAGAAGGAATACATGTCGGGTTAAGTAAAACATTTAATCAATTCAAGGTGAATTTTCATGATGGAAAATCATTTTGTAAATTGACGGGGCTTTAGATACGACTAACTGCTATGGATTATAATAATATATCCATTTTCCATCGTCCCTAATAATCCCATGTACAGTGGGGCAAAATCGAAAAATGTTGGAAATAAATCTGTAACTTCTAATCGGATGGTTGGATTTATATAAAATTTTACATAGGTATAGCAGAGAAGTGTAATATTTTAAGTTTGGGTATAAGGTAGGGCACTTCCGACAGAGAAAATGTTTAAACATTTGCCTATTTTATGTTTCTTTCCATAAGACCTGTAAAAACATGTACACTTGTGTTATTTATCTCTTACACTTTTTGAGTTATTTCCAATTTAAAATTTTAACTGCCTCAATTTTGCACGTTTTGATTTTAGCTCATACGTTCTAAAAATCTGAAGAAATTTCCTTATATAACTTTTATAATTATAGATATATTAACTATTAAAGGTTTTACTATATATAACATATTCGTAGTTTATCCAATTAATTTTAAGATTTTAATTTAATTCCAAAGATGGAAAGTATTATGAACTCGATTTCTTTCAAATAAATTCCGTTGCCTAGCCGGACGGGCTTGAATGAACTGGATTGTCAAGATATTTTATAAGTTGGCAAATTACAAGTTAAAACGAAATTTTTCAAGTTGAAAATAAATTGAAGTTATAAAGATTTTTGTTGATAGTGATAATCCCTAAGCATATTTTTATATTTTAGAGAATACTGTCATATGATTTATTACACAATGAAAGTGAAACTTTTACATAACTTTACAGCATAATGACTAAATTTTAAATAATCTTAAAATCATATGTATATGAGATATATGAATCGTTTTAAACTTAAACAACATTTTTCAGAACAAACTGAGTACCATAAAATAAACACTGATCACTGTTTTTTGCTCGAGATTTATTTGAAAGCTTCCAGAACAAATTCGCTTACAGCTGTTTTTCTAACACTTTTATTTTTTCCCCTCTTTATAGTTAAGCTATACACTACCGAATAATAATTCATTCTGTTATTCAAATTTTTAAAAAGTGTTTTATCGTTTATTATTATGTCACAGTGTCACTTAACGTAAGTTTATTTTAGGTTCAAACCTACCTAACCTAATAAACGTTTTTGCATACAACTTTTAGGAATTTAGCTTAACAAAGGTTTGTAAAAGCAACATTAATGGATATTGAAATATTTGTATTGAGTCAACAATTGCAAAAATCTAATATTGCATTTCTTAATATTTTTCAATGACACTGCTATGTCAATGGATATACTATGTAAAGTCTTATTTTCGAAAATACTTAAAACCTTTATCCCTATTGTACAGACATTTTTATATACGCATATAGATTTCATATAAAAAATTTTTGGCAAAAGTCGATTATCAAGTTTTTTTTAGAAATCAAGCTCGTTTTTCAAGAATGTTAAGTTAGATCAGAATTCAAATCTGGGAACCCTATGCCTAGCTGACATAATTATACTCTACACCACCATAGGTGGTTGGGGTATTATGCATTTGTGCTGATATTTGTAACGCATAGAAAACGTTATCCAACACCCACCTTAAAGTATACCAATCGACTCAGAATCACTTTTTAAATCGATCTAACGATGTCCGTCCGTCTGGCTGGACGGCTAGCTGGCTATCCACGTAAACCTTGTGCACAAAGTGCAGGTCGCAATTTTGAAGATAATTCAATGAAATTTGGCAGGTGGGACTTTTATGATATAGGAACAAAGCCTATTGAAATTGGTTGTGATCGGTCCACTATTTCACCTAGCCCCATACAAACGTCCCCCAAAATTGAGTTTCAACACTCAAAAATGCCTTAAAAATAGCAATATTTTAATGAAATTCCGTGCAAAGAAGTTATATACAAGTATCAATCTTTGTGCCAAATTTTATGAAGATGGGTCCACGATTAACCATATAAGCCCCTGTTCCGAAAATCACTTTAACGTGCATAAATCCCATACTAATGTTAGTATAAGATTAATATTCGAGACAAATAAGTTTTATATAAGTAGAAAAAATATTGCCAAATTTTATTAGAATTGGTCCATAATTTACCATAGCTCCCATATAAAACCACTTCGGCGTAAAGTGCATAAAATCAAATAGATGTTAGTATCAACGTTTTATATTTCTATATTCTGTATTTGTATATTTTACTTATTTTACATTTAGTAAAAGTGTTGGTCTAATATAAGTCCGCTTCCCGGAATTTTATGGGCATACATAATGGTGTGGGTTATCATATGGTCGGTCTTAACCGACTATACCTTTTTCTCTCGTTTTTAATTGTATCCAAAAAGATCTCAGTCAATATCATTTACATAACATGACGCTACTTCAAATTTTTATTTTTTTTTTTTTTTAATTTTGTCGGTTTATGTACTCCAAATGATTCTGCAACTCTTCTTTCCTTATCGAAATCGACACTTTTAAATCATATAATTCACTCATGAGAAATTTCCTGAGATAAGGTATGATACCTTTCAAAGTCCACCTAAATACGATAGTTTTTTGTAGCAAGGCTTCTATAAGAAACTCTTCATGTTTAAATTTTGGTGGAGTTTAAATATAAATACCGCAAAAACAGCTACCTGTCATATACTTAATAGTCACATGATAGTTATTTTTTAGTTCCTTGCTAATAGGTGTGAGATATAATGAATAAATTTTACATTGAGTGAATGTCCTTGGTAATTTCGCTGTAACAAAGTATATACCTGTTTTTTAAAGCTCATTAATATTGTCGGCCTTAATTTAAATTAGTTCACAGTGAACATTTTTTATTTAAATAATTTTTATATCCTAAATGCGTTTGCATTGATGCTTGTAAATTGGTCCTAAAGCCAATATTTTCGGAAAATGATTCTGAGTCGATTGTTATACTTAAATGTGATTTAACAATGTCCGTCCGGCTGGCCGGCGGGCTGGCTGTCCATGTAAAGCTTGTAAACAAAATACAGGTTTTTTGAAGATATCTTAATGATATTTGGCAAGAATTATTATTTTAGCCCAAGGACGAAGCATATTAAATTTGGTTGTGATCGATTATAAATCCTTTAAATATATATTATAATGAAATTCGTCGCAATAATAATCTTAGTGCTAAATTTTGTAAAAATCGGTCCATAATTTGTTATAATCCTCTTCTGTGAATCACACAAAACTGCATAATTTCGTATGTATAAACTTTTGTTTCAATGTAATATTACAAGTATTTATTTCACAGACGTCTAATAAGGAGTGAGATCAAAAAAATCTTAAGATATATAAAATTCGATAATTTTTTTTTTATTTATTATTTTTTTTATTTTTTTTTTTTCATTCAATTGATATTATATTACAGATCACAGAAAAATATAACTTTTATAGTTCTAACCACTACTTATGAACTCGTGGACCTTTTTTGGTAACCCTTCCATTAGAGATTTTATAGTTGTTTCAGTTACTTCTTTAGAACAGTGTATCCTTCTTCTTTTAAAATCTTCGTCATTTTTGGACAACTTTTTTTGCTATTAAATTCTATGTTCACAAGAGCCCAATATATTTCCACTGGTTTCACCATAGCTTTCTTACCGTAGTGACCAAATCGGGTCAAAAATATGTGGATTCTTTGTCCGTCTGTTGAAAGCAGAATAGGGCTCGAAAGCGATAACTTAGGGGGACGAAATTTGACACAAATATTTTTCTTATGTAAGGTTTGTTTGGGATTGAAAATGGGCAAAATCGGCTAATAAGCAAAAAAGTTCATAAACAAAAAAGTTCATACTTTTCTGCTGATATCTCTTAAACAAAAACATGTACGACAACGAAATTTTGTATAAATGGTTTAAGGGTCGATATAACCCGAAAAAAAAAGTGGACGTGGTCCGCCCCCTCTCATATAACGTAAAATTTGAAAAAGTTGATGGTGGGTATATAGATTCGGCCGATCCGAATATAACATTCGCACTTGTTATTAATTAAATTTCTGTTTTTACTTGGACTCCAGTCTCCCATCTCTCCGTCTAATAAATTTAAGGCTGAAAACACGTTGACCCTAAATCTGCTGAAAAATATTTATCTTATTTTTTTTTTAGTGATAATTTATAAAAACGACTTTCGGCCAAGGCACTGATATCAGGCAAAGTAAAAATATAAATTAGTATTCATCAAATCTGTTTTATAATTTTCTTAATCCAGGCCAAATAGTTTTAACATTTAGCATACAAATTGCCATTTAATTCCATTTAAAAAAAAGAGCCAGGTGGTATTTTTACCAACAGACTTTGCTGTTCCTAATCAAAAAAAGCAATAAAAAATATTATAGATTGCAATGAACTTGAAAATTTAAATAAAATTATTTGAAATACTTGTTTCACTGATTTTAGTCCTTTTTTCTCTTACACCGTATGTGTGTGAAAACATACATATCATTGTGCTTTAGAGCAAAAGTATGGTTTACATACAATGTTTGTTATTTTATTATTATTTTGCCTGGTTGTTTTTGTTTTCACTACACTTTAATATATTTTTGTCCAAGTTCTACATACAAACAACAATGCAAGAAAAAATGGAGTACAAAAAAAACAGCAACTTTTTGATTTTATAAAATAAAACTCTGTCAAAACAAAACCTGGCCCTATACACGCATACATAACGATATGAGCAGCAACTGTAAAATGTACAGAACTTTTAATACACTCACATAATAAAAGGAAAAGTAGGATAATCGCGAAAGTAATTTCAAAATAAATTTAATATATTCTATTTTGAATGAATATTTATTCCAATTATCGAAATCTTAAATAAATCTTAATTGAATACCTAATTTTTTAAAACTATTTGTGAAGAGAATATTTTAGGACAAGGACTTACATTTAAAATTCTATTAGTTAAAAAGTATCTATTAGATTTAGATGATGGATCATATTTTTATTTCAACAATAATATGAAATTAGAATTAATTCCCCATTAAATATTTTTTCTTACATTATTTTTAAGGTACAGTGCTGTGCAAAATAATAGACTTATTTTTATTTTGTAAATGTTTTCCATTATGAATGATATTTAAATTTATTTTTTTTTTTTATTTATTTAAGAACTGTACTACATCCACAAATGTTTTTGTCTTTTTATGACTTTATTTAAATAAAAATAAAAAAATAAAAAAATCATTTTCCTATGATTCAAAATAATAGACTTATTCAATATTTCTTAAACAAATATATATTTTTTTCATTAAAGACTAAAACAAATTAAATTTTCTAATAATATTGAATATTACAATAACATGCCAAGTTAATTCAGTAACCTGAATGACCGCCATTATTGTTTAAAATGCACTGAACTCTTCTGAGCATTGATTCTATAAATTTTTAGCATTTTTCTATAGAAATTGCCTCCCATTTCTTTTTAACATCTTTCCAAAGTTGATTTTTATTCCGAAATATCTTCCCATCTAGACCTCTCTTCAGTTCAACCCAAAGGTTCTCAATAGGATTTAGATCCGGTGACTGTGAAGGCCATTCTAAAACAGATACATTGTTAGCACTTAGTCAAGATTTAACAAATTTTGAGGAGTGCTTAGGATCATTGTCCTGTTGTAAAGTCCATTCTGGTGGCATATTGTTCTTCACATAGGGTAGCATAATATCCTTCAAAATATCACGGTACATTTCCTGGTTCATTATTTTTGTGATCTAATAAAGAGGGCCAACACCATGCCAACAAAATTCACCCCACACCATTATACTTCCTCCGCCGTGTTTTACAATCTTTTTTGTAAAACGATCATCTAGTTCCTTTCCTTTCCTATGAGAATAATGTGAACATAGCTTTAGTACTTTCCGACCTGCTCACCTATCCGCAGTCACACATTCTCATAGCCACAGTGACATTAAACACATGCATGCATGTATGATTATAAAACATTTAAAAATGTGAAAGAATATAAAAAAACCATACAAAATAAAAATAAAATAAAGTGGGCGACACGCCAAATGCTTTTGTTATTTTTGTTTTTGCTATTATTTTGTTGATGCTGTTATTGCATTTAGTCGTATGTCTATGTGAATAAGTATATGAGTTGCATGTAAGTGTTTGTTGCAACATGTATTCATATTGTATATTTTTACAACAATAAAAAACAAGCACTTTGTAGAGGAGTTCATTATATGTTGTAAGTGGAAATGTTTATTGTTTTTATACTCATTTTATTGTTTTTTCCAGTTTTTTTCTTTTATTCTGCTCTTTTGTTGTTGCCGCTATTTTAATGTTTTATTTTTCACATTTTTTTATATATAAACAACAGTGAATTGTGTATGCAACACATACTTGTTGTTCCATGAATTTACATACATACATATATCTCTTAAATATTTAAATTGTTTAAATAAAAGAGCTTTTGTGTATTGCTTAAATTCAGTTTTGTTTGTAAGATTTGGTTGATAAATTAAATAAATCATTTTAAAAGAATTGTTTTGTGGTTAAATATATGGAAAATAAAATGAACAATCATTTAGGTTTTATATCATAAGCGTTTAAGATAGTAAAAATTATAATACTTTGTAATTATACGCAAAAATATTAAGTTTTTTAGCTGTTTCACTCACTTTGTATGTATGTATGTATGTATGTATGTATGTATGTATGTATGTATGTATGTATGTATGTATGTATGTATGTATGTATGTATGTATGTTTTTATAAAATAATTAAAATTCTTAAATGGAATAAAACAAAAGCATTTACTTTATTACGTTTAAGTCGTATGAGCAATTTTGAATGCATATTAAATTATATTAATAATACGATCATTTTGTTTTTTATCTATTTTAAAATAAAATTTCAGAAATGTAATAAATTATTATATATTGTTAAAGAAAAAACTAATAAAATTGATAGTAATACTTGTAGTTTATAGTTAAATTACTAGGTAATAGGTACATTTGTTGACCAGTAGGGGTACTCCACAAGGTGGGGTTTTATCGCCAATCTTATGGAGTATAGCAATCAATTCTCTATTATGTTAGATAATATGGGGATTAAGACGGTCGCCTATGCGGACGACGTCGCGTTGGCAGTATCTGGGATACATCTGGATACTATCTCTAACTGTCTAGAATCTGCTCTAAAGACTCTTAGTGACTGGACTTGGGGTTAATCCAGCTAAAACGGGTTAGTTCTCTTTACTAGGAAGTATAAAACAATTGAGTTCAATCCTCCGAAGCTGAATGGGAACTCTCTACAGATCTGTGATGGGGCCAAATACTTGGGTATTATTCTCGGTAGGAAACCATCTTGGGGATTTAATATCTAATATTAACCTGATTGCAGGATGTCCATGGGGTAGGTGGGACTCTGGGCATGCTCGTATTTTAGGCTACTCGACGAGTGGTCAGGTACACATTGATTATTGCATCCCCAAACCATCCTTTGATGCACATTTCTCTGTAATTAAGTAGTGCGATCGAGAAAATCTTAACACACGTTTTGCCTCATAATCAGTATTGAATTTTTTTTTTTTTTTTATCTAGTTAGAGTGAAAGCTCTCATAGGCGGACAGCGATCGTCACGCTGGTTTTGTCCGTATGCGGGAGATGTTCGTCTATGGGATATGGTACACATTTTTTTCAAAGGTGTAATTCCATACATATTATACATATTCTTATTTATACATACATGAGGTTAGCACACATCATATCTACTGTTTTTAAGAGAAAATTATTTCGTCTCATTACAATTATTTACTAAAATTTTTACTTTTTAGTGTTGCTTATGGTGTCTGCAATAAGTCCCGTTACTTTTTTTTTTGCATTCTATCGCAATTCTATTTTAATTTTTAATTTAAGTGCAGTAATAGGCAAAATAAGCTGGTCACAATTTTAGCACAAGCAAGTATATTTAAATTTTTATATGTTTTTTTGTGAATATAGATAATTAATTGGTAAGTTTAGATATTATTTCATCAATGAAGATAAAAAATTAAATAAATAAACATTATTTAGACATGTCTAAAAATAAGTGGTGTACAGAGGAACAACATAAGATTATTCAACAGATGTACTCAAGAGGAATAAGCATAGATGAGATTTCTAATACTTTGGAATGTTCCAGAAAGATGGTTTATAATGCACTAAACCATATTCGGAAGTATGAAACATTTAAAAATGTTACACAGGCTCCTAGGCCAAGAAAAGCGTCACGTAAAGAGGATTCTTTAATATATAGAACCTTTGTCGAAGATCCTTTTAAAAGCTCCACCAGAAGGAAATTTCAAGAAAATATGGTATCAACGTGTCCTGCAGAACAATAAGAAGAAGACTTAATGAAAAAAATTTACGTGGATGCATTTCTCAGCATAAGCCTACGGGATCGGTTGTGCTTTGCTCGTGAGCATTTGGAAAAGCCATTAGTTTTTTTTGGAAAAATGTCCTCCAAGTTTTGTAGATTTGGATCGGATGGTAAGAGGTATGTATGGCGTCCTCCAAACATGCAACACAATCCAAAGTACACTTCTAAAACAATAAAACACGGTGGAGGAAATGTGATGGTGTGGGTAGCTTTTTCTGGGCATGGCGTTGGTCCTATATACAAGATTGATACACGTATGGACCAATATGTATACCAGAATATACTACTAAATACAATGATGCCTTATGCAGAGGACAACATGCCACTTAGATGGAGTTTTATGCACGACAATGACCCAAAACACTCCTCACGCTTAGTGAGGAGTTGCCTGGAAGAGAACAATATTAACGTGTTAAAATGGCCAGCCCAATCTCCGGATCTCAATCCTATTGAGAACCTTTGGAATGATGTGGAGCAGCACGTAATGAGAGCAAAACCTAAAAATTTGGCCGATTTATGGACAGAAATAGAAAAAGCTTGGGACTTGTGGAAAGTATGCCAAGGAGATTGGCAGCTGAGGAAGTACATTTTCATTACTTCCAAAGTATCAAATAGTGTATGTGTATGTTTTCTTCTTTTAAAAAAGTTATTTAAACAGCATCCGCAGATGTTATTCCAAAACGATTCAAATTAAGTTTTCTGTTGCAAAACATTGATGAACTGTTTCTGTTATCGCAAATATTTACCTTGTTGTCCATAAAAAAATATGTCTATTTTCAATAAAAATAACTTTAAAAATGACACTTGTTTTTATTCGAAGGAAATAACTCCATAGGAGTAATTTAAATTACATTCTTTGCACTGATTTAAAACAACACCATCAAAATAAATTTTACATGACATCGGGAAGTAGGAAGTCATACTAAGTGAATAGGCATCAAAAAAGTTAACATCCTCCAATGACAAGCATATGTTAAATTCATTGAAAATTGTCAGAATTTGCACTACTTCTGTATCATAATTTGAGGTTCTTATTGACTTCTTTCGATTTTCTTTTTTTGCTGGGAGATTTAGGAAAAAATATTGTTTTTCCTAGTCAGATTAAAAGTTATAATATCACATAATAAATCTGTATCTATATCAAATTTTATGTGAAGTGCCTTAGTAGTAAGAAAAAAAAAGCGGGCGTGGCATCCAACTAAAATTTTAATACAAAGATACTTGATATAAATACATATATCCTGTGATATAGCATTGGATCATAATAAAATACAAATTGAGACAAAAAGCTTACATAACTATTCTTTTGTATTAATTTCAAAATGCAAGATTTTGTTTATTTAAACCTACATATATCATCTACAAAAAATGTAATGTTTATTAATCAAAAGATTTATTTTAAACGCATAAATTACTTTATATTTATTTATTGAATTTAACACTATAATTTCTAATTTTTAAAACTTTATAAAATAGTATTTATTTAAATTAAAACAATTTGACAACTTAGCTTTTGCAAAGCCAACACTTCTTAATACATTTAAATATTAAAATTGTTGATTTATTTACAATTTATCTATTTTTAATATGATTATTTATTCTAGTAAATAAATTATTTATAAAATATTCTTATACGAGTACTAAAATTCAATTTCCAGGACTACTTCTAAATTTTTCTTAGAACATTTAATTTTAATCTTTTTTTATATAAAATCAACATAAACAAACTGTTCATCTGTATTTGACAAGTAATTGTCATACAAGAATAAACACATTTATACAAATGTTTGATGTAATTACACATTTAATTTCATGTACAAATTGTAACCTTAACATCCTATTTTTAACAAGTACACAGATATATTCTCATACACACAGATACATAGACGTTTATAAAAATACATACTAACATTTAAACAATACATTCTTCTTTTGGTATGAATAATATGTATATAACAATTTACACATACTCTTACAGTCATATGTATATATTTTTATGTTTATTTAAATAATAAAGATTTCAATGTATATATGTGCTTCCTGCTAAAAGCCCGCATTTTGTACATTTCCCTGCATGTATTTGTTAGGTGCTGTTAGAAGGAACTTAAATTATTGTTTAAATACTGATGATGTTCTTTACATTTCCCCTTTTTAGTTTTTTTTTTTTTTTTTTTTTTTTTGGTGTTTTTGCTGATGCAGTTGTTGTACACAAATACAACTGCACAAGATGTAGTTTATAAACAAAATTTAATTGCTTTTGACAATTTTTTGGACAAAAAAAAATAATTGTTTCAAAAAACAAGTAAAAATAAAAACGATGCTAAGAAATCATACAGGATTAGAGAAAGATTTACGAGGATTGTGTAGAAAATTAAGAGAAATTATAATAAGAAAAAATTAAAATGAAATCGAATAGTCTAGAAATAGAAACTACATACAAAAACAATTCGTTAAAAAAAATAATAATAAAGAATAGTGGAGTATTATTATTTATTCATATGGAATCCAATTAAATTTGAGAAGTATCTTCGGCTACTTCTACAAGCGGTCATTAGGATCATAAATTCATTTTGAAGCACTGGACCATATATACGAGTTTTGTATTATTTTCGGCCCGGTAAAGGCGGTATAAATAGTAAGTAGATCAGATGTAGTGAAGTATCTCTTTTGAACCTTAAAAAAATACTTGAAAAATATATTCAGTCAAGCTTACATCACATTTGATTCTCATGTCAAGAACAATAAATAAAAGCTTCCAATTCCTTAATATTTATGCACAGATGAAGCAACATGACCTGCTACGCGTTTGAGTTTTTTGAGCATTAAAATCCACTCTATTTGCACGACCCCATACAGATAATTTTTTGAAATTATGGTTAAGATGTCAATCATAATTTGTTTCATGGCTTCAATTTCCAACAGGCTTGATCTATAGTTGAATGAATATAAGTAGCAAATGGTGATCCTCATCAAAATAGTAGACAGGTATTGAACTTACTGTCACCATACGAGACTCATATAGTGTGATCCTATCGAAAGCTCGATATGCAGGTGCCGAGAGAAGTAATTAGCGACATTAGAGGTCCACCTCTAAATGGCAGGTGCCATTTATCTCTTATAGTTTTATAGTTATTTGCATTTCAACTTTCTCAATTTTGCAAGATCTTGGCTTCTAATCCAGTTTAAAATATTATTTCATCTATTTTAAGCTATTGATAAGACCTATAAAAAACAAGGCATGTGCTATCTCCTATAGTTTTCAAGTTTTTTAAGTTCATATCTCTTCTGAGTCCAAATATAAACTATTTTGAAATTGGAAATTGCAAAACTTATGATTTTTTTGTGCCAAAAAAGTGTTTTCAAAAAAAAAAAACAAAAGGTTTTTTTTAAGAACATATAATAAATTTACACTTTTCTTAAAGGTATCATGTTTTACATGGGTCTTACCAATACTTCTATGGAGATAAAAAAATATTTTCAAAAATCGGTTGAGAAACACAAATTTGCCAAGCGATGAAAAATATTCTATGTAAGAGGTACCATATTTTGAGCCCCAATAGTTCCGCAACTGATACATCCCAAAAACCAGAAACAAATCATAATAGAAAACTGTGGCCTCTGTTGGCATAGTCTGGTCGTTTTTCGTTCAATACTATCTTCAGACGGATTAATTTAAACATTTCACCCAGTTTTATTTACTTGACATCCTTCTAATACCTTCAAAAACAGATTATAAAGATGGCTACAGCGATATTCGGCTTGTAGATTGTCCTTTTTTTGTACTTTGGATTATCCTAATAAATCCACTTTGTAGCTCTGAAATGTTACGCTGCAGAAAGACATCGTTTTGTGCTGCTGCAGCAGGATTTCAAACATGAAAAAATTGTCTTTCTACGTCCCTTGGTTTAAATTCATTTGGCACCCAATTTTCATACCTTTGGATGAATCCAAGTGCTTTTAAGCATCTTTAAATTGCTCCTTGATACATTCCCTATATTTTTTAAACACTTTTTGCGTTTGACATAAGCTAAACCCCTAATTTGAACACAGGAAAAACTACACCCCTTTCAAATATAACCAATTTTATATCGAAATTTTCACTTTAGTAGATATGTTCTGAAATCCCAAAGACTGACTGCATGCCAAAACGCACAGCAATTGGATTTGACATTTCCGATGTCTATGATATTCACTAGAGATATTGGAAATGGATGTGTTTCCCAAATCATGAAATTTTAGACTTATGTCCCTTTCCAGTAAAAAACGAAAAAAAAAACTGAAAACTTAACAAAGGCATACTTGTTTATATATGTAGTTTTTATATTAAAGATAAAGTTATTACATTTATAATAATTTTTATAATTTTTTTTTCTTTTTTACATCAAAAGTTCAAAGGTCAAAGTTAGACATATACAAATTAAATCACTATATCTCAAAAACGGTATTTTTTAAATTCTGAAAAAAAATATATATGTATATAGTATATAAAGTTGACGAAACTCTTCTTCCTACGAACGTAAAATATCAAGTTGGATACTCATTTAGTTTAGAAATTGTACATTGTTAGAACAACTCTTGCCCATGCTCATGCAAAATTTCATATTGGACACTCCTGTAGTTCAGAAGTTATGTAACAAAATATAAAATATAATAAAATTTGAATTTTTGACTCTTTCGAATTTTTATAATTTAAAAAAAAAAAATAAAAATAACGTAGGAAAGACTTGAAGATAATTTTAATTATAATTTTTTTTATATATATATCGTTCATTCCATGAGAGAACGCCCGAAAAAGGGTACTTTTTTAGTTGATGGCTTTCAATTTCTATAATAATTTATATACACAAACTCCAATAAGCCTTTTATCATTTTCAGTTTTGTGAAATTGCAAAAAATCGCGATTTTATTTCGCTATTTCATTTTCTCAAAAATCAACAAAATTTCAAAAGTATGTAACTTTGAATAGCAATATCTCTGGAAAGACTGTGAACTTTAATGATTTAAACGGCCTTTGAACTTCGCATATGGGGGCTTTACGACGAACATTTTAAAATAAGAAAGATTTTTTTAAAATGCATTTTAATGCAATTGCATTTTTTGAATGCATTTTTCTTTAAATGTGCTATTTAAAATTTTTAATTTTTTAACATAATTGCAAAGTTTGGTATCTTTACATTAAAATAAAAGTGTAAAATTTTTGGGACGCGAAAATCTTATATGCATAATCCATTTTTTATAAAAATATGTTCCCAATTTTTCATATAAAAATAAAATTTTTTCTTGCTTTTTGAATTTTCTTTAAAATTTGTATAAAAGTTAACAAAATATAAAAAGTATTAAATTTTAAATATTCATATTTCTTGAAGTTATCGATGGATTTTTGTAATTTGAAAAGTATTCAAAAGACCATTGTATTATTTTGCGTAATTCAGTCAGCATTTCCAAAATCTCCTTTTCGTTCCAAAATATCTTAAAAATATAAATGCAGTTTGTAGATGCATTTTTGTTTATTACGAATTTTTTAAATTTTAATTATTCTAAAAGTGTATTTTTTATTACAATTTGTTTATTACAATTTGAAGCAATAACACAGGTCAACAAAATCGCAAACAATTTTTATATCTGGAATAATTTCGAAAAATTATTATTCCCTAGGCTTGATATAGTGTAAAAAGTTAAATGAAAATTTTCCATCACATCACATTTTTAAGCTATTGAGGACCAAAGAAAATTTGCTTCACTGAGGAATTTTTAGTTTATAAAATTTTCCAGGTAATAAATAGAGAAAATAAGTCACACAAGATATGGCGCTACAAAAATGTAGTACTAGTCAAGTCTCTATCTTGTTACATATAGCCCCTAGAAGTCTTTGAAGTTCTAAAAATCGAGAATTTCTTAATTAACCCCCATAAATCTCTTGAAAATGAGGAGTAAGGAGTGGGTGTATAAGAGAAATTTTTAAAATCGCATTGACAGAAAATGCGTAGACCCCAAAAGTTTGAAAAAATAAAAATCCAAATATATGAAAAATAAAAGAATAACAATGGTAGCGTTTACACCAAAACGCTGTTGCTAAGAAATTAGATCAAGGGAAATGGAGTCCTACTTTGGTGACGACAGACTAAAGTTACTTCTTAGTATGAGAAAAAATGTTTCTTATATTTTTTTGTTAAATCTGTTATTTAAATTGGTATTATTATTTTTATACCCTACACCACCAAAGGTGGTTGGGGTATTAAAGTATACCGTTCGACTTAGAATCACTTTCTGAGTCGATTTAACGATGTACGTCCGTCTGGTCGGCTGGCTGGCTGGCTGTCCATGTAAAGCTTGTGTGCAAAGTACAGGTCGCAATTTTGAAGATAATTTGATGAAATTTGGTACATATGCTTCAGCACAAGGACGAAGCCTATTGAATTTGGTTATGATCGGCCCATTATTTCACCTAGCCCCATACAAATGTCCTCCCGGAATAGACTGACCATAGCTCCCATATAAACTCATCTCCCGAAAATCAGTAACGTGCATAAATTCCATACAAATGTTAGTATTATGTTAATATTTAACACAAGTAAGTTGTATATAAGTAAAACAAAATTGTGTGGATGGTAATGGTGTAGGGTATCATATAGTCGGGCTTGACCGACTATATCTTCTTCTCTCGTTTTTTTCATTTTTTGGAAGCTTTTTCTAGTTTTTGTATAAAGTGGTCACAAAAAATTAAAAATATACAATTAAATTAATTAAAATTAATATAAATAATATTGATTTTGTTATGAAGAAATAAAATAGTATAATATCAAATCTTTTATAAATACAAATGACAAAGTAGACCGTGAACCTAACACGTCTTGAACTAGTCATAGGAGATGTTTTTAATAAGTTTCATAATTTATTTCGTAATAAATATTAGATTATATCTTACCAATACTTTCTATGCAGCCTCCTTTAAGACAAAATAAATATAGTGGAAAATTTGTTGTTATATGCAGAATCAAACATATTCACAAAATTTACTCATACAAAACTCAACACATAAACATAGGAAACAGTTGTCACAATACAAGTAACACAACATTAAATGAATTAAAAGGATAACACCAATAGTAAAAACAATAACTAAAACTGGCAAAAGTAGCAAAAACAACAACTTAAATATAAATATGCACAACTACATACATAAGTACTAACACTATGACAGAAAAAGAAAACACAAACTAACCCAAATAAGAGAGACAAAAAAATTAAAAAAGACAAATACAACAAAATTTAAACACACAAGAATT
Organism: Protophormia terraenovae; assembly: GCA_951394005.1. Lineage (NCBI taxonomy): Eukaryota > Metazoa > Arthropoda > Insecta > Diptera > Calliphoridae > Protophormia > Protophormia terraenovae. The sequence goes on along the minus strand of OX596074.1, from coordinate 26,886,222 downwards.
ATTTTAAAGAGAAACAGTTTCTGTAAATAACCCAATGTTAAATTTTTGGAAATAGAAAAGGTTTTCGAAGAACTGTTTTATACCCAGCAAAAAAAAACGATCAAGAGCTTCCAAAAAAGAACAGTTTCACCATTTCAAAAGTAGAACAAAGTGCATATTTTAAACTTTTTTGGAATTTTTTAATAATTGAAAATAAATGAATTTTTAGCGGGAAAAAAGGTTAATAATTTCAAAAAAAAAAAAAAAATTACAAATTTAAGCATTTATTTTATAAGCATAGTTTTAAGGGAAGTATTTCAAAAGAAATGAACAAGAAGTATAATAGAAGAACATCCTACCAATGACAACCATGAGTTAAACAAATAACTTCTGCAGTTCTTTTTCACCACTAAATAACAACACAATGTTAAATTCATGACATTTTCAGCTCTTTTTAAGTTATTTTTTTGCTGGATAAAGAAATTTAAAAAGTATAAAATTTAATATTTAGACCTAAAGTAAAAGCTAAAAATATTTTAAACAGAATATTTGCGATAATAAAAATCTACTGTTAGAATTATATTTAATAGTAATTTAAAAATAGAAATCCTGAATAAAAAAAAAAATAAAAAATCGTTATAGACAAGTCTGGGTGATTCTGCTCTTTTATTACTGATCATGACATTTTGGTTTCATCTATAATTACTATGTATATCTTCAACATACACCATTTCCTTTCTTTAAACCTACTAAACAAAGGACCTTGTTCTACATATTTATTGAACTTTTAATAAAACTTTAACATTTGTAAATAAGTATCTAATTCGTAATTTGCAAGAAGATAATTTGAGGTCTTTATTTTGTATCTCTGTGTGTGTATATATATGTGTTTCTTTAATTTTCTATTTAAAAGTTTAACACACAAAATGAATGAAATGAAATTGTATGTGGGTCATCTATAGACTGTAGTTGTATTATATCTGTGTATCCAAAATATAAAATGCATCATAGATTCTATTTAATGCACAAAAAAAAGGAAAGTCTAAATGTATCTTTTTATAAATTTTGTGTCTTTTGTGTGTTTGTGTAAATGTTGTTATAATTGTGTGTCGGCTATAAGTTTTTTCTATTGCACTTTCATGTTTTTTTTTTATGGGTTAAAACTTTAAATTAGAAAAGTATTGTTTAATTTTTGCAACACTTCATTATTGGTTTTGAAATTTAAAGAAAATTGAAAGTATGTTAAAAGATTACTAAAACTTAAAGAAAAAAGAAGTGAGTAGTAAGGGAAAAAATGTATACAATTATTGTTGCAGTAATCGCATACAATACATTAAGTAAATTAAAGAAACTAGGTTACCAGAATTCTTTTTTATCGTATGAATGAAAAATTTTTTAAGATGCTTTTGTGCTGATATCTACTCATAAATATGTTAGTTCAAAACTCAACTAAGGATATATTTTTCGACTTGAAATAGCTTTCGGTATCAAGATAACGATGCCCGTCCTTCCATCTGACCAGCAGCCTGACTGGTCCATTTAAAACCAACACGAAAAATAAAAATTTTAGACTTTACCTCTCCGAATTTAATTAAGACTAATTCAAAATTATAGAGGATGGAGCTATACTGAATGTTCTCTGTAAGTATCGTGCTGGGACTCTCAATGGGTTCCGAGTTATTACAAAAAGCATAACGCAGTGTGAAACAAAAAAAAAAAAAAAATGATTATTTTGAAAGAAATTCAAGCATGAATTTGTTCATTTTATTCGGTGCGGCTTTTTTCAATAACTCAGAAACTATTGAGAGTCCCAACACTATACTTACAGATAACATTCAAAATAGATCCATCCTTTACATATATATTTTTCACGAATTTAAAAATACTATTTATGGAGATACGCGATAGCGAAATTTAATTCGCGAATTATCGACCAATAAAATTCAACATAAAAACATGTTTCAGGTATCATTTTAAAGGTAATTTTGATGCATTTAGTATGACATTTCAGTAAAACTTATATCATAAATACTTTGAAAGTATTTAAATATTTGTAATTATGCTGGCGCGGATCCACGGGGGGGGGACGTAATCGGAAATTTCCCCCCCTAAAATTAAATTTCGAACTAAGAAAAATAAAAAAATATACAATAGGAAAAGGAAACAATAAAAATTATTTTATAATAAATTTCTTTAGTCAAAATAAAAGAAAGCAGAATGAATTTATTTTCAATTTAGTCTAAGAATGGCTAAACTTTTATTAGGAAAAAATATTCGTCTTATTTTTCCTTCGAAAATTTTAAAGTAAATAAATGGGTTTTAAAAACTGACACTTGCTTAATAAAATATGTAGGAAATATAAATTTTAAAGTGGTTTTAAAAAAAAGTTTTAAATAAATACGTAATATATTTATGAATTTTCACAAAACGTTTTTCAATTCTCCCAATAGGGAACAGTTTTATATTTCATTACATACGATTAAAAATTTATATTTCATTAAAAAAATATTGTCTAAGTCCTAGTTTCATCAGTGATATTAAAATTACACTAACAAATGTTTTAATATATGTAGTGAACGTTACTACCACATAATTCTGCTTAATTGCATTTTATATTTTTTTTTTGTTTTTTTTTTTTTTTATTAAGTTGAACTCCTATTTCTAGCTGTAATACCTATATTTTCTATTATATTTTATTTTAATAAAGATTCCACTCCCATTTCAAGGTTTTCTCAAATACCTTTTAATACCTTGAGTGTTAATAATTAGCAAGTATGAATTATCTGGAAACAGAATATTGCGAACAAATTAAACACTTAATTAATATTTGAGGTAATTTATATGGTTACCTGCTCACTTTATTTTATAATTTTATTGAATTCTTTTAGTTAATTTATTACTTATTAATTTTGTTTAATATGAACTGTTTATATTCCCCTTTATTTCAAGTATTGATCATATGTTTTTGCCTTGCTTGTTTTGATCTTTTTTTTTATTTTGGTACAATATAATAAATTAATAAGTATCTGTAAGTAACAGAGGGTTTGCATCTTGGGTAAACGTATGGATCTCTTGTATATCTGCTATCGATATTATGAACACACAATTTGATTTCAGGAGTAAGTAAGTGGCAACTTTAATTTTAGTTAATTATTGCAATTCTACCTCATAATTCGAACACTTCCAAAAGACTGAAATGTCATAACTTACTTGCTGTAGTTGACTGAGTAGAAACTTCCTTTTTAATCTAAACGTGGTCAAGATAACTTTAACTTTCAAAGAAAAGCTTGAACAATTAAAAAATTTTAAATCATTTAAACTTTCAAACATCCTAATTTGTAGTACCCAAAAATATAATCCATATTGAACTAAATCAAAGCAACTATACTTCCAAGGTAATTTTTGTGCCTAATTTTGCATAATTTTTATTAAAACTGTGTATTTTGAATTCAGAGAATCCTTTCGGTTATTCCGACAAGTGATAACATACATGAGGAAGCTACATCCTTACCTAATTTGTGACCAAGTTCCTTTTTTCTATGTGGCTTGATACTAGCCACGCGATTTTTAAAACCTACTTTTGATAAATACAAGCGGCGTTTCTATAAAAGCTCAGACAAAGGCACGGTCTTTAATAACAAAGCGTGTAAAGTGAAGAATTTTGGAACCCGATTTTCGCTTCTCAACTATCTTCAACTTTAATATTATCCCTCCAGAAAATATACATTTCCAATCAAATAGGTAACTATATTAAAATCTATTAGGAATCTTTTCAAACCCATAATTTATTTTCTCATAGCTGCGGATCACAAAAGAAGCTGCAGACTTTTGTAATTCAGAACCCCTAAATGTTAATGCCTCTGGGCACTAACAGTTCCCAAAGATGAATAAAACTCTATGTTCCTCCCAGCTGTAAATGTTATCATTCTCTTCAAATTACCCACTGATCAACATTTACACATCTACACATACCTTAGTTCGGAGCATAGGTACACAGTATAAAAATACAAAACAAGCAGAATAGATCCACATAGAAATAACAGAAAAAGAAGAAATAACTTAACAATTAAACCAACAGAATATAAGTGCAGTGATTCCCAAACAAAAAAAAAAAAAAAAAAAAAAAAAAAAAAAAAAAACAACCAAAGTTATCAAAAGCATCTCAGAAAATTCGTTGAAATGATTTTAGTGTAACAAACAAAACGCTTATTTAATCTTTTACTTTTACTTTCTCCTAAAGAAGTTAAAAAAAAAAAAAAAATTAATGAATTCTAAAAACATTTAACTACTTTTAACCATGCAAAATAATTATAAAAAAATTACAAATTAAAATTAAAAAATCTATTTTTTTTCTAAATTAAAAATTATCTACTTAACCTAAATTATCACAAAAAAAAAAAAAAAAAATCACAGATACAAATTTCACTACAAAGATAGAAAAAAAAAAAAAAAACATCTAAACATTACCAAAAATAAATTTCCCAAAACATCTAATCTAAAGCAACATATGTACCTATGCAAGAACATAAATAATTTTTAGCAACATATAAAATACCCTGTTTAACAACATGATCGAGTTCAATGCAGAAGGCCTTCTACAAGATCCCGATACAAGTTGGTAAGTGAAACAACAAAAGTACCACATTTTTTCTTATTATTTATTCTTGCATATTTATAATTTTTAAATAGAAGCAAAATGAAGAACAATTAAAACAATAACTAAGAAGAGATTTGCTCCAATTAATGTTCAATTTTCGTTCGTTTCATACTCTTTGTATGATGTTTAAAAAAAAAATAAAATAAAAAAAAAATAACAAAAAAACTCTACTCTCATTTATTTATTTTTTTTTACTAAAGTAATATATAACCTTGACATTGAAAATTTTGCTTCTATTTACTTTTCAAAACATATGTTCAATTGTTTTTTTTTTTTTTTTTTGTGTAAAATCAAATTGCACCATCGGTCGGTGCTTTCATATTATAATCAAAATTTAAAACAGACCTTATTGCAATCTACATAAACATTTGTATGTGATTTTTTTTGAATTTCTATTAAATGTAGAATATATAAATATATGTTTCCCTTTTAAATGCAAATTCGAAATTATTATAAGTTGTAGAATTTTAAATTTATGAAATCTATGTAGTTATATATTTTTTTTTTTTAATTCTATTTAAAATAAATTTTGTTTTCCATAACATATGTTAAAGAGAACTATATTTTTCTTCAAGTCATTCAAGACTTCTAAATACTAAAATGTTATTTTCCTGAATATAATAAATTACAAATAATGAAATTGTAAATTAAATTTCAGTGGTTTTCTTTAATGTGATATGATGTGGATAGAATAAATCGTGTTTGGGGCTCTAGATACAAACTGATATATGCCACTAGAGCAATGGTAGGAGAGGGTTCTGAGGCATTAGTCCCCATTTACATCAGGGTGACTTCAAAATTTTAGGCTATAATAATAACTTATTCATTTGCTTTAAATTTCAACAATGACTAGATATCAGGGGCTTTGTTTATTCATTTGTTTTATCTAGTTATCTTGGACCACTAGTAACTTTTATTATTAATATTGTAACTTGATAAAAAGGGAGTCTATAATAATAGACATATTGTACCAAAATAGATATTGATAGGAAAGGACCCGAACCCCCCACCCGGCTGCTAAGCTAGCAAATAAAAGGCTCCCGCAGTCCTCTTCAGATCAATATTCTCGATGCATTTAAAAACTTTACTATTTATGTAATTATTTATTTATATAGAGTAACCTGGCATCTGTAACCACACTTTGTGCTGGTGTACATTACAATATAGAATGGCGCCCAACGTGGGGCACGATGAAACAATTTTGTTTCGGAAAGCTCTGTTTTTTCTTTTTTTTTTAATATTAGAGATCACTTTAACAATGAAACTTAAATAATTTTTGATATAAAAATACTTCTCTTAGAATAACATTTATAAACTTTCTGGATTTTTTTTAGCTATTTGAGGATATAGCAATCGAATAGGCTAACCGTTAGGGAAATAGATGTCTTTTCTAGGAATTGTTAATTTGTGTCAAAATAGATTTTGATTCATAAATGTTTTATACAGATTCTCATATTGGTGTGATTAGTATTCTAATTATAGGCTATTTTTATATCAACAGGAAATCGCTTTTATGCTTAATGCGTTTTAGTGTCCGTGATAAGGAAAATAATCGTGATTTTTGCTAATATACGGATATGAATTTCAGTATATTACTCCATAGACCAGTTTTTGAATATCTGAATAAGTTCATAAATTTTTTAAGTTATATGCCTATTATTTTTATCCACAACAACTCATCACTATAGGAAAACCACATATTAAATGAAACGTTTGTAAACTTCAGTTTTTTAAACTTTACCATTTTGTACATATTTGTCTTATGATATTTTTCTTTCTATGAATGAAAGTACATTAAGTTTCACATACAGCCTTTAAACGGTTTCAACTTAATTTATACTAGAATAAGCTTTCATAATCTTCATTGGTTAATAGTTATTTGAATAGCAACATTTTAGTATTTTTCTCAAATCATATAAAATTAAAAAAAAAAAAAAAAAGTTAATCATTTTCTCAAACTTGTAGACGGGAATAAGAGATTATATTTTTTTTTTTCCTAACTATAATTTGTAATCTGTTTTACTTAGTATTTTATTAACTTGGTATAAAAAAATTTATAGAATTGAATTGAATTTCATGAATATTTGGTAACATAAATCATATTTAGAAAAATTTTTATAATATAGTTTTCTATATTATACTTAAATAGGTTTTGTATTTAATTTCTTCAAATTTGGTTGTTAGAAAATCAAAGTCTTTTATTATTACCCAAACTTTTCATTATTTTGTTCATTATCGGAATCATTCCCTTTTAGATTATACCCTCTATCTATTTGTTTAAAATAACTTCCATTATGTCGTCAGATCAGACTCCCCCTCCAGCTCTTCAACCTCCACCTCCACTTCCCGTGGCAACAGTTTCAATTGAACCGTCAGTTTGTCAAGTTTGCAATGGCACCATGATTGAAGGGCAAGATTGTTTGATTTTGAATGAATGTAGTCATCCTTTTCACCGACTTTGTATTGAAAATCATTTGTCCACCACTGCAGATTGTCCCGTGTGTAAAAAAGCATGCCAACTTAGTGAGCTCAGAAAATTAGTTATTCAAGCCAAAATTATGCAAAATCCTAAACCTGCTAAGGGTAAATTTCGAGGGGCATTGGCAAAACAGTACAATACTCGTAGTACTAGCCGAAACCTTTTTCAAGAACCCTCAACTTTACACACAAATAATGTTGCAAATTTAACAGCAGATTTTGTTGATACTCCTGAGCGAGCATCAAACTCACGTGTCTTACCGAACGAGGCTTTACGCACTCCCATTCGTGGAGTCAATGTTAGTTCGATTGATTATCAAGAAATCAATAAAATGATTGAACAAAATGTAACAAAGCTTTTACAAAATCTAAATCTTTTACCAACACCTAATGTTCAGAGAAACCCTTCTAACGATGTAAGACAACCAACACCAACACCAAACCAAAACTTGAATTTGAGTCAAAATTCCGAAGTAAATCAACGTAGGTCTAATAGATCAGCAGCACCTCTCCAAAATGCTAGTCAAAACTCGAATTCTCCAATTAATTCGAATAGTTTTTTGAATTCCAATTATGGTAACTTAAATGCCGATAAAATAACTTCGATTATACAGAATTGGAACCTTAAGTTCGATGGTTCATCAACAGGACTTAATGTTGAAGAATTTCTGTATCGGTTGCGATCTTTAGCCAAGGAAAATTTCAATAGTGATTTTTCAATAATAGTTCGCAATCTTCACATCTTGCTAAGTGGAAAAGCTCGTGACTGGTACTGGCGGTACCACAAACAGGTCAGCAATATTGAATGGAGTGAGTTTTGCGATGCTTTGCGTTGTCAATATCGGGAATTTAAGTCGTGTTTTGATATTAGGGAAGAAATAAGGAATCGCAAACAAAAGCCCGGTGAAAGTTTTGATTTATTCTTTGAATCGGTATCCTCTATTATGGACAGATTACCTACACCCATGTCCGAAATCGAATTAATTGAAATCCTTGCTCGTAATCTACGTCCTGAAATAAGACAGGATTTACTTTACATTCCAATACATTCTATTCCACACTTACGAAAGTTAGTGCAAATGCGCGAAAATTTTTTAAGTGAAGAACATGTAAAAAAGAATTTTTTATCACGTAACCAAAATTCATATTTTCCTCGTAAAATTAACGAAATTTTACAATCTGATGAACACGATTATCCAGATCCCATTGATGAAACTAGTTTTTCGGTTGAGGCTATTCAAAAGTCTGAAATTGTTTCTAAATGTTGGAACTGTGATGAAGTAGGCCACCACTGGGAGGATTGTCTCCAACAAAGGAACATTTTTTGTTATGGTTGCGGGGCTAAACAAGTCTATAAACCAAACTGCATTAAATGTGCATCAAAAAAACAAAACACAATGAAAAATTTTCGCCAAACTGTTCCTCAAAAGGACAAAATTTAACCAGTTTATCAACTAGTTGTAACGAAGGTAAAATTACCAAATGTGACACCAAATTACCTGGCTATGAACAATACTCTGAATTGTCTAATTCAAAAAAACTAACTATACTTAAACGTCCAAATATAAACCTTAATGAGAATATTAGTTTGCATGATATGAATAAGCCTGTTTTATACCCTAGATTGCCCTATCACAAACGTATGGAAATATATCTAGAAAAGCGTAATAAAATTTTTAATATATCATCTTTAAATGTGGGTGATAAAGTAAAACCTAAAAGATCTACTCTTCGTTTAAGAAAATTTCATAAAATGAAAAAATTATGTAACAGATTTCTAGTTTCTACCATAATTTCAAACCCCAAAGATATGCGTTACTATGCGAAAATTGCTTTTCTCGAATTCATTGAATATGGCTTGTTAGACACTGGCGCAAATATTTCGTGTATTGGAGCAGATTTAGCCAAAACTAACTTTTCTCGATTTTCGAATTTTGTTAAATGCAAATCTTACGTGAAAACTGCTGATGGTCAATCACAACCAGTACTGGGATGGCTTGAAGTGGATGTTACATTTCGAAATCGTACCAAAGTGTTAAAATTATTCATCATCCCTTCCATTTTACAACGACTAATTCTTGGCATTGACTTTTGGAAGACCTTCGAATTGTTTCCAGAGTTTATTGGTTCCTTAGACATTCTTGCTTTAGATAGTTTTTCCAATAGTCCACTTATTCCTACAGTTTTACCTGAAAAGCCCGCAGTGTTGTCCGATTCAGTGAAGATGTCTAACTCTTTAGATGATTGTATTTACCCACTCATGAATTGTCAACGTCAACAGCTTGATGCTGTTATTAATTTATACCCCAATTTTGAGAAACAAGGTCTGGGAAGAACGAGTATGATTAAGCATATGATTGATGTGGGTAACGCTACACCAATCAAGCAAAGATTTTATCCAGTTTCCCCGGCTGTAGAGAAACTTATGTTCGGTGAAATTGATCGCATGTTAGCGCTAGGAGTGATCGAACTGTCCAAGTCCCCCTGGAGTTCACCGATGAGGTTGGTCATCAAACCCAACAAGGTCCGACTTTGTTTAGATGCTAGGAAGCTCAACCTAGTAACCAAAAAGGATGCATATCCTTTACCTAACCTTGAAGGTATTTTCGCAAGGCTTCCAAAAGCCAACATCATTTCTAAACTGGATTTAAAAGACGCTTACTGGCAGATATCGCTAGACGATTCGTCGAAACCCTTAACAGCCTTTACCGTACCTGGAAGACCGCTCTACCAGTTCGTCGTTATGCCATTCGGTTTGTGCAACGCGCCACAAACAATGTGCCGCCTGATGGACGAGATCATACCAGCTGATCTTCGGCATTGCGTGTTTAGATACTTGGATGATTTAATAATTGTTTCTGAAGATTTTGAGTCACATCTAGAAGTGTTAATGAGAATATCATCTCAATTCCGAAAAGCTAATTTAACATTAAATGTTTCAAAAAGTAAGTTTTGTGTCACTAAGGTTAACTATCTGGGATATGTTATTGGTTACGGAGGCATAACCACAGATCCAGAGAAGATCAGTGCTATAACAAACTGGCCTGTTCCCAAAAATTTGAAGCAGGTACGTGGATTCCTAGGATTGGCAGGGTGGTACCGTAGATTCATCGAAAATTTTTCTACCGTAGTATACCCTATCACTGAAATATTGTCAACAAAGAAAAAATTCATTTGGAACGCTGAAGCTCAACAAGCCTTTGACAAGATCAAAAGTCTGCTTACCACGGCCCCAGTTTTAACAAACCCCGACTTCTCTAAAAAGTTTTTCCTGCACTGTGACGCTAGTGATTATGGCATAGGCGCAGTTCTGGTGCAATTGGATGATGAGGGACAAGAAAAACCAATTGCATTCATGAGTAAGAAGTTAAACACAGCGCAGCGTAACTACAGCGTCACAGAGCGGGAATGCTTGGCGGCTTTAGAAGCTATTAAAAGATTTCGTTGCTACATAGAAATGCAAGAATTTGAAGTGGTAACAGATCATTCCAGTATTGTATGGCTAATGAAGCAACCAGATCTTAGTGGTAGATTGGCGAGATGGGTCTTCAAATTACAAGGCTATAAGTTTACGGTAAGCCATCGAAAGGGTAAAGAAAATGTGGTACCGGATGCCTTGTCCCGCATTTCAATCGAAGAACTTGCAGCCCTGGAAACTGTTGAGCCTGAAATCGATTTGAACTCATCTTATTTTGAAGACAAAGATTATGTGGAACTAAAAGAAAAAATTACTGCCAATCAATCCAAATATCCGGACATAAAACTTAGCGATAAATTTATATATTTCAGAACACAACATTATAACGGTGAACCAGATCAAGAAGACCAAGTTTGGAAACTCTGGATTCCATACAGACTACGTGACGATGTTATAAAAAGGGCCCATGATAATCCAATATCTGCACATGGGGGTATGATAAAAACATTGGAGCTCATTAGAAGAAATTTCTACTGGCCTAGAATGGTGCAGGATGTTAGAGAATATATAAGAAATTGTGATATTTGTAAGGCTACGAAAGCCCCTAACTTCATTATGAAACCTCCAATGGGCAAACAAGCTGTTTCAGTACGCCCATTCCAGCGGCTATATATCGATATACTTGGCCCCTACCCCCGAAGTAAGTCTGGATACATTGGTCTTCTTATAGTACTTGATCACTTAACAAAATTTCACTGGCTTTGTCCACTACGTAAATTCACAGCATCAACAATTAAAGAATTTTTAGAAAAACATATGTTTCATATCTACGGTGTTCCCGAAATCATAACTACCGACAATGGAAGTCAATTTAAATCCAGTGATCTAAATGCTTTCTTTACCACTTATGGTATTACTCACAATTATACAGCCTACTACTCTCCCCAATCTAACGCTTCCGAGAGAGTCAATCGCTCCTTGATTGCTGGGATCAGAGCATACCTAAAGCAAGATCATCGACTCTGGGACGAAAAACTAAGTCAAATCAGTTGTGCTCTACGTAACTCATATCATCAGTCCATAGATAGTTCTCCTTATCGGGCTCTATTCGGATTTGAGATGATAACACATGCCTCTTCCTACGAATTACTTCGAAACTTACAACAACTAAATGAACCAATGGCAAAACTACATCGTAAGGATCAACTTCAAATTATTCGAAATGATTTACGCAAACATATTAAGAATGCTTATGATAAAAACGTTAAACAATATAATCTCAGAGCAAAACCACAAACCTTTCAAGTAAATCAGGAAGTTTTTAGAAGAAATTTTGCCCAAAGCAGCCAGGAAAAAAATTTTAACGCCAAGCTATCTCCAATGTTTATTAAAGCACGAATCCGAGAAAAGTTAGGCAATCACTATTACACAGAAAAAATTAAAAATGGACTTCAATTACGAAATTTGTAATATTAATTAATTTTTAATTGATTTTGCTCCAATCATCAAAATGATAATATTAATAACTAGAATAATTGATATTATTATTACTTCTTTTCCTTAAATAGATACAATGAGCTAAAAATTTTGGAAAATTTACTTAAATTTATTTTATTTCTGTTCTTTTATAGCCAAATATTTAATTTTTCTTTATATTTAAATAACAGCTGTCAATTTATTAAAAAACAAAACTGAAAACCAATTAGAAAATTAATTATATTAATAAATCATATAATTAAATTCCAATATAAAGTTAATTAATAATTTTATTAAAAAATTATTTGAAATATTTTTTTCTGTGTATATACTTGAGGATCTTCAGGGAAAACTTGTCGGCACATTTCATGGCAAAGACATCCGTCCGTAACGTCCTTTTTCCTGCTAATTCTTTTTCGAAAATCTTAAGAATTACCCGGTTTTGTAGTGAACGTTACTACCACATAATTCTGCTTAATTGCATTTTATATTTTTTTTTTTGTTTTTTTTTTTTTATTAAGTTGAACTCCTATTTCTAGCTGTAATACCTATATTTTCTATTATATTTTATTTTAATAAAGATTCCACTCCCATTTCAAGGTTTTCTCAAATACCTTTTAATACCTTGAGTGTTAATAATTAGCAAGTATGAATTATCTGGAAACAGAATATTGCGAACAAATTAAACACTTAATTAATATTTGAGGTAATTTATATGGTTACCTGCTCACTTTATTTTATAATTTTATTGAATTCTTTTAGTTAATTTATTACTTATTAATTTTGTTTAATATGAACTGTTTATATTCCCCTTTATTTCAAGTATTGATCATATGTTTTTGCCTTGCTTGTTTTGATCTTTTTTTTTATTTTGGTACAATATAATAAATTAATAAGTATCTGTAAGTAACAGAGGGTTTGCATCTTGGGTAAACGTATGGATCTCTTGTATATCTGCTATCGATATTATGAACACACAATTTGATTTCAGGAGTAAGTAAGTGGCAACTTTAATTTTAGTTAATTATTGCAATTCTACCTCATAATTCGAACACTTCCAAAAGACTGAAATGTCATAACTTACTTGCTGTAGTTGACTGAGTAGAAACTTCCTTTTTAATCTAAACGTGGTCAAGATAACTTTAACTTTCAAAGAAAAGCTTGAACAATTAAAAAATTTTAAATCATTTAAACTTTCAAACATCCTAATTTGTAGTACCCAAAAATATAATCCATATTGAACTAAATCAAAGCAACTATACTTCCAAGGTAATTTTTGTGCCTAATTTTGCATAATTTTTATTAAAACTGTGTATTTTGAATTCAGAGAATCCTTTCGGTTATTCCGACAAGTGATAACATACATGAGGAAGCTACATCCTTACCTAATTTGTGACCAAGTTCCTTTTTTCTATGTGGCTTGATACTAGCCACGCGATTTTTAAAACCTACTTTTGATAAATACAAGCGGCGTTTCTATAAAAGCTCAGACAAAGGCACGGTCTTTAATAACAAAGCGTGTAAAGTGAAGAATTTTGGAACCCGATTTTCGCTTCTCAACTATCTTCAACTTTAATATTATCCCTCCAGAAAATATACATTTCCAATCAAATAGGTAACTATATTAAAATCTATTAGGAATCTTTTCAAACCCATAATTTATTTTCTCATAGCTGCGGATCACAAAAGAAGCTGCAGACTTTTGTAATTCAGAACCCCTAAATGTTAATGCCTCTGGGCACTAACAGTTCCCAAAGATGAATAAAACTCTATGTTCCTCCCAGCTGTAAATGTTATCATTCTCTTCAAATTACCCACTGATCAACATTTACACATCTACACATACCTTAGTTCGGAGCATAGGTACACAGTATAAAAATACAAAACAAGCAGAATAGATCCACATAGAAATAACAGAAAAAGAAGAAATAACTTAACAATTAAACCAACAGAATATAAGTGCAGTGATTCCCAAACAAAAAAAAAAAAAAAAAAAAAAAAAAAAAAAAAACAACCAAAGTTATCAAAAGCATCTCAGAAAATTCGTTGAAATGATTTTAGTGTAACAAACAAAACGCTTATTTGATCTTTTACTTTTACTTTCTCCTAAAGAAGTTAAAAAAAAAAAAAAAAAAATTAATGAATTCTAAAAACATTTAACTATTTTTAACCATGCAAAATAATTATAAAAAAATTACAAATTAAAATTAAAAAATCTATTTTTTTTCTAAATTAAAAATTATCTACTTAACCTAAATTATCACAAAAAAAAAAAAAAAAAATCACAGATACAAATTTCACTACAAAGATAGAAAAAAAAAAAAAAAAAACATCTAAACATTACCAAAAATAAATTTCCCAAAACATCTAATCTAAAGCAACATATGTACCTATGCAAGAACATAAATAATTTTTAGCAACATATAAAATACCCTGTTTAACAACATGATCGAGTTCAATGCAGAAGGCCTTCTACAAGATCCCGATACAAGTTGGTAAGTGAAACAACAAAAGTACCACATTTTTTCTTATTATTTATTCTTGCATATTTATAATTTTTAAATAGAAGCAAAATGAAGAACAATTAAAACAATAACTAAGAAGAGATTTGCTCCAATTAATGTTCAATTTTCGTTCGTTTCATACTCTTTGTATGATGTTTAAAAAAAAAATAAAATAAAAAAAAAATAACAAAAAAACTCTACTCTCATTTATTTATTTTTTTTTACTAAAGTAATATATAACCTTGACATTGAAAATTTTGCTTCTATTTACTTTTCAAAACATATGTTCAATTGTTTTTTTTTTTTTTTTTTGTGTAAAATCAAATTGCACCATCGGTCGGTGCTTTCATATTATAATCAAAATTTAAAACAGACCTTATTGCAATCTACATAAACATTTGTATGTGATTTTTTTTGAATTTCTATTAAATGTAGAATATATAAATATATGTTTCCCTTTTAAATGCAAATTCGAAATTATTATAAGTTGTAGAATTTTAAATTTATGAAATCTATGTAGTTATATATTTTTTTTTTTAATTCTATTTAAAATAAATTTTGTTTTCCATAACATATGTTAAAGAGAACTATATTTTTCTTCAAGTCATTCAAGACTTCTAAATACTAAAATGTTATTTTCCTGAATATAATAAATTACAAATAATGAAATTGTAAATTAAATTTCAGTGGTTTTCTTTAATGTGATATGATGTGGATAGAATAAATCGTGTTTGGGGCTCTAGATACAAACTGATATATGCCACTAGAGCAATGGTAGGAGAGGGTTCTGAGGCATTAGTCCCCATTTACATCAGGGTGACTTCAAAATTTTAGGCTATAATAATAACTTATTCATTTGCTTTAAATTTCAACAATGACTAGATATCAGGGGCTTTGTTTATTCATTTGTTTTATCTAGTTATCTTGGACCACTAGTAACTTTTATTATTAATATTGTAACTTGATAAAAAGGGAGTCTATAATAATAGACATATTGTACCAAAATAGATATTGATAGGAAAGGACCCGAACCCCCCACCCGGCTGCTAAGCTAGCAAATAAAAGGCTCCCGCAGTCCTCTTCAGATCAATATTCTCGATGCATTTAAAAACTTTACTATTTATGTAATTATTTATTTATATAGAGTAACCTGGCATCTGTAACCACACTTTGTGCTGGTGTACATTACATATAACTTAAAAATTTTGGCTTCATGAAAAATATTTCTTATTTATATACAATTAATACAATTATATATAACAAATTTAACATGGATAGAAAATAAATTTCTTTACTCTCGTGTCAGCGGACTAAATGGTAGACCTCAACATTTTTCTTTAAGTTCAATACCCTGCGGGAACTTTGTAGCAATTGGTGCAATAGTACTAGTCCCTCAGTATCAGTTGAGTACCAATTGACACCTAACAGCCACCAAAGTTCTAGTTGAGAATCAGTTGATCCAGTGAGAGATAATTTTCAGCCTGCTTGTTAAATGCACAATTAGCAACTCAAGCGCAATAACAATCTATGGCTGAGTGATAAGCGTGTAAGACTATAAAGCATGAGATAAGTAAAAGTAAGCTAAGTTCGATTCGGAGTGCCGCCATCGACATTAACAAAAAAATAAAAAATATGTTTACAAAAATAAAACAATTTCTAATTTTTTTCTAAAATTGTATTATATTTATTAATACTGAATATGCCCTTTTGGGTTAGTTCTGTTACCTGTCCCAAAACTGGTTAAAAAGGGTGAATTTCTACCTCCTAGGCCAACGCCATGTTAAAGTGACAGGTCCAGCTCATACAAAGTGTTAGAACTAGAACCTGTTCCTATCACTTTAGACCAATCCCATAACATATTTTGCGCTAGTTCTTTTTGCTCTAGGGTATCAATTAAAATCATCTAGCTAGGTTGTGTTATTTTCTTGTACGGAGCTGTTAAAGTTACAAAGTTACATTATAAAAAAATAGTAAAAACTTAAATCTTCATAAATTTTCAGTGCACTTATTTTAAATATAAAGTCTTTTAAAGTAAAAATTTTAAAAGGAACCATTAACTGCAGATAATAAAGTGCACTTTTTTTCCAATATTTTTAAAATAAATGAAGTCCAAATGTTTTTGTTATTTCATGGAATGCAACTTAGAATGGTACTTGATGTTTGTTCTGAATATAGATCGATTTTAGAAATTATTATTATTATTATTATTATTTTTTTTTTTTAACTCCAAAAAATCTAACATTTTTGGAAATAAATCCTTAACTTCTTCGGCTGGCTGGATTTACATAAAATTTTACATAGCAGACGAGAGTAAAATTTTAAGTTTGGAAGAAGGATCCTACATACATTTCAGAAGCGAAGCTATGGGGGCTCAAAATAGGTTTATATCACCTATAATCTCTGGATGAACCCATTGAAAAATAAGCCTCTGTGTACTTCTCGACTTACATGCATTAGGAATTTCAACAATCTCAATTTTGCAAGATATTAGTCAAGTTTTTTCCCAAGCCCAACATCTTCAACCGATCTTATTATGTTTTTTGTAATTACCCAGCAAAAACTTTGCTTTCCTGGTAAGCTAGCAAGTATAATTGGAAACAAAAATAAACTACTTATTTTTTGTTTCAATAACTAGTTACTTTTGTTCGAGTTGTCCATGAATTCAAGTAATTTGTAATTGTAATTTGTAGACCCTAGGGATACTCAAAAATATGTACCTAAACGAAAAAATGTTGCCGTCAGTGAGATTTGAACTTGAGACCATATTAACTATTCGTTTTTAATGACTAATGTCTTGCTCAGTACACCATCTCGCACTTAATATTCAAAGTTACAAAACTTGTTTTAGAATAAAATATATTTCTAAACATTTTGTTAAGAAAAACTATTAGCATCAGAATGGGTTTGAACACCAGCAAACTTCTGGTTGCTAATCCTGCGCTCTAGCCATCTGATCTATGTGATTGTAACTTACTCTGCTATTATACTATTGAGTAGTTATTTATGTAATGTAGAGAAGGCAAATAATAATGACGCCTTATTTCCAGGAAATTACTTTAATAACCCAGCAAAAACTTCGCCTACTAAATAAAGTGATTTGTAAGCGAAATCGGTATGAAAAACAGCTTCCATTTTTAGTGCTATAACTGATGAATTTTGTTCGAGATGTTCAAAATTAAGTAAGTTTTTATTTGGGTTCCAAAAGAGTTGTTTTAGATGCTGATTTTATTTTTTTTTTTTTTACGTACAAAAAAAAAAAAAAAAACATTTGGCTCGGTTGAGATTTAAACCCACGCATCGGCATACTGGTTGTGTTTGTTAGTCTGCCGTCTTACTCGATACACCACAACCGAATTATGTTTTTATGTGCTAAAATGTGGTTTTTATATAGGGAAATAAATAAACTCAATTTATATATAAAAAATATAAATAAATATTTGTCTCAAGTGGGGGTTGAACTCTCTTTGAATTTAAGTAGGCTTTTTTAATAGTTAGGAGCTCTAGAAAACTGAGCCACGTAAAAATCAAATTACTTTCATATTTACTAAATACTAGTTATTGAAGTACTATTAGGTAATGCTGCGAGTGGCGAATAAGGCTACATTGTAATGCATACATGAAGCTGTTGCTTTTCAAAATAGAAGCTAAGTTTTTGCTGGGAAGTAGTTGTCATTACCGAAAACCAAAAAGTTTTTGCTGGGTAGCTACGAAACAAAATTATCTATCGAATAAAGGAAATATGAATCCAAAAATGAAATTGAAAAAAGATTCGGCTGTGCCGAATCTTTGATACCCTTCACCATCTTACAGACAAGTAATTTAATTTTCGCCTTAACGAATGCTATCATTATTTCACCTTTATAAATCTACATTTTTTCAAACTACAAAAATTTGAATACGAAAAAAAAACAACCATAGCAACCTTTGATTTAAAAAAATAAACAACAATTCCATATTTATTTATTTTTGTATGTATGTAGTATATACAAACTAACTGCATATACAAAGAACAACAACAATACTCCTCTTCATTATATTACTGCTGTTGCTAACTAAACTACTTGTCTTATAGGCAAAAACGTCACTAATAGTCATTACAATGCTTAATATATACTTGTTTGTGTGTGTATTTATATTCTTAACAGATATGTTTTAGTTTTTAAAAATAAACAACAACAATTCCATATCTATTTATTTTTGTACAGACTGCATATACAAAGAACAACAACAACACTTTTATTCATTATATTACTGCTGTTTCTAACTAAACTACTTGTCTATATAAAAATCAAAAAAACGTCACTAATAGTCATTACAATGCTTAATATACATGTTTGTGTGTGTATTTATATTCTTAACAGATTTGTTTTTGGGCCATAACTCTGTTGATTATGAACGAATTTGGTTTATTAAAAAAAACGAAATTTTGTAAAAAACATTTATGACTGATCTATATGAAAATAAAAATCTGTAGCTTGAACAAGGGCTTCAAAAATAAAAAATTCGTTTTCCCCGATATCTCAGTTATTACTGAACCGATTTATTTCATTTTTTCAGAACAAAAATTCAGAAAATAATTTCCGAGCTCCTTTAAAAATTCGAAGTACCTGGTATATGTAGAGGCTTCAGAAACTGAAAAACCGGTTTTTAAAGCATATCTCCGCCATTTATAAACCGATCCTGCTGATTCAAAAAACCGAAATTTTATAAAAATATTTGTGGCCGATCTGTATAAAAATAAAAATCTATAGCTTAAACCAGGGCTTCAAAAAATAAAAAATTTTTTCAGAACAAAAATTCAGAAAAAAATGTCCGAGACTTCTTTGTAAAAACGAAGTCTCTAGTATATACAGTGGCTTCAGAAACTGGAAAACCGGTTCTAAAAACCGGTTTTTTTTAACATATCTCCGCATTGTATGAACCGATCTTGCTGAATTCCAATAGCAAAATTCTCGAAAGCATTTCCTATCGTTTGACATATATATTATATATGTCAGTTATTGGTGGGCTTCATAAACGCCATTTCAACCGACACATGGACGGACGGACGGACATGGTCCTATCGTCATCATTTCTTACAAGGATCCCGAAAATGTAAACTTTTTTGCTCTCCGACGAAAATTGTGGGAATTACAAACGGAATGACAAACTTATATATACCCTTTACACCTGTGGTGAAGGGTATAATAAACTATTTTGAATTGAAAAACTTTTAAAAATTAACAAACAGGCGGACGGACATCATAATTATCTGAAGAAAAATTTTAAACTTCAAAAATATATATATATATATTGTATATTATATATATTATATATATATTATATATATATTATATATATTATTTGATTACCATATTAATTGCATTTTTTCTCGTTTATCATTTAGATTGCGTGGGCTGTACAATGTTCATTACTTTTTACCCTTGAAAATTCGAAAATTGGTAGCCCATGCCACATTAATGCCAATTATTTCTTATGGGCTTGAGGTATACAAATTTCAAACAAATTTGGAGCGTATAAAAAAATATTTTAATAGGATTATACGTTTTGTATATGCATAAAGTGTTAGAGATCATGTTTCTGCTCATACAATAGACTTTTTAGGCTGTTCTTTCCTTGAATACGTTAAAGTAAGGTCGATGTTACTTTTTTATAAAGCTATGAAGTTTGGATCACCAGGTTATATTACCCGTCGTTTTGTGTTTGGGAACTCATCTAGGTCACGAGGGTTGATATGTCCGCGATTTAATTCCCTTATGATGCAACGATCATACGTTGTAAGGATATGCAGAATTTGGAACTCACTTATACCATATGATGAAAGAGATTTTGCTCTTTCTGTTAATGAATTTAAATTAAAACTAATTGCAATTTTATCTCATTAAATTGAAGTACAGTGTTGATAATGGTTTGATATTTATTGTTTTGGGAAGCAGTCCATATCCATATAATAGTTTAAGTTGTTTTATTTTTAAATACAAAAATGTGCCATAAATATTTAAAAACTATGTAATCGATTTGGCCATGTAGGCTTACAGATTATGAATAAATAAATAAATAAATATATATATAAATATATGTATATAAGCGCCATTTTTGACCTATTAACCTCAAAGTATAGAAGGACTGACGGACACTACCATTCTGCCAAAAACATACCAGTAAATAGAAAAATAAAATGTGATAATTAAAGTATTGATATCACCTTTTTCTAAATTAAATTCTTTGACCCATTTAACCAAAATAAAGGACGGACATTACTATTCTGCAAAAAAAAAAATCCTAAAAATGCTTTTTTGACCTAATAATAAATAAAACAATAAAACGTGATCATTTAAATATTGCTATCACCTTTCCTTAACCCCCATTTTCGACCCCTCTTAGCCCAATGTGCGTCGGGAGATGCTTGGAAACATTATGTAGTAATTTCATGCACATATGTAATTAAATTAGAAATATATACCGTGTAAGGTAGACATTTAAAGACAACCGATTTTGCAACGTGATTTTTCACTCAGTTTAGAAACTATTTATGAATATGATGAAAAAGTCTTATAAAAGCAAAAAATCATACAAAAATTTAGAAATTACATTGAGTAAATTTTAATATGAAATTGAGTCATTTGTATGGGAATTTTGTTGGCATATTTGATTTATAAATTTATTATAATATCTTTCAGAAAATATCAAAATCAAATCAAAATAAGTTTTAAAATTTTTCCATATATAGCTCAACATTTTGTACCGATATTTTTACAGTCGTCTGTATTTAGTTAAAAAACAAAATTATTTATTGACTAAGTGGAAATTTAAGTCTAAAAAAAAAAATCCTAATTTTTAAAATTGCAAATTTAAGATTTTTGTTATTTTTTGTCTGCAAACAATTTTAGCTAAAATTACATTTTCACAGAGATAACTTTAGAACTAAAAAACACGCCCAAACACCCAATAGGACTCTTTACCGACCCTCCCGATTTTGACCTATTTAAAATAAAAATTTTGATTTTAGCCTATATGTTCTAAAATCCCAAAGTTTAATCCTGCAAACCGAATAAAATTTCGAAAAATATAATGTGTTGCAAAGAGAACATGTCCACCTTACACGGCAAATGGCTTTTTTCAAACCTGCAATAAATCTGGAATTTATTAAAAAAAAAAAAAAAATTTTTTTTTTTTTTTTTTTTTTTGAGTTATGGGATTCTTTTTACAAAAATCTTATATTTTTTCTACTTATCACCTTCTCAATTTCTGAAACATTCGTTAAGATATTTTAACGAACCCAGATTTTATAAGAAATCAAATATTTATAGTTGTGTTCTAGTTTCCAAAAAACCATGGGCTTCATCTTTTTAATGATCCTAATTACAACAAAAATTATTTAACCGCCAAACCAATTGAGAGAGCTCGCTCTTGTTCCCCCGCGTTACAAAAAGATACACAACCATCATCACCAAACAATTCTTGTGTAGAATATAACATAAAAGAAAATATGCAAAATACAACAAAACAAACATTTAAACCAGTGTTAAAAACAAATGATATGGACATACAAATACACGCTTGTAATAAACCACTAGAAATAAAAACTAGTGAGAGCTCTTGTGTTATTAACCCTTTAAGAACCGCAGGTATTGAAAATAGTTCATCAAAGGGTGCAATATCAAAAATGGGAAAAGAAAAAGGTACAACTAAATCAACAGTATTACCAGGTATGTTAAGATACATAAATATAAATAAAAGGCATTTAAGCCCTCAAAAGGGAGAAATATCTCTAAAAAAGCAAAAGAATTTATTAAGTGATGACGATAGTATCAATCAGAATAAGAATGGTAATCCAATTCGGAAACCATTAAAACCACCGCCAATATTCCTTCGTGAACCTAGTTCAAATAACTTGGTTAAAACATTAATTAATATGATTGGAAAAAATAATTTTCACGTCGTTCCAATAAGAAAAGGTGGGGTTCAAGAAACAAAAATAGTTATATACACTGAGGAAGATTACAGAAAAATCTCTCAATACTTAAACATTATTAAAAGGTATAGAGTCCAGTGTAGAACCCGAAGAAATCAAGGAGGCCCTAAA
The DNA here is from genome assembly GCA_951394005.1 of Protophormia terraenovae. Lineage (NCBI taxonomy): Eukaryota > Metazoa > Arthropoda > Insecta > Diptera > Calliphoridae > Protophormia > Protophormia terraenovae. Next base: position 26,863,624 of record OX596074.1, on the reverse strand, counting down.
TGAATTGGGCTATAGAACAAAAATTGTTGTCAACATCTTTAATAGAGAAAAGATTCCCCAGCCATTATTCAGGGTTGAGCTGGAGCCGGAAAATAAAAAATTAAAAGGAAATGAGATTCATCCCATATACAAATTGAGATATTTATTAAACCGAAGAATTACAGTTGAAGAGCCTCTCAAACGAAATAGTCCTGTCCAATGTAGTAACTGCCAAGAGTTTGGGCATACTAAAAACTATTGTACATTACGCACTGTATGTGTTGCATGCGGAGATCTGCATCCGTCGTCACAATGTGACATAATTGAAAAAGGTCTCAAAAGAAAGTGTTGTAACTGCGGAGGCGATCACTCTGCAAACTACCGCGGTTGTCCGGTTTATAAGGCTTTATTAAAAAGATTAAGAGAGAGACAACGATTGTTGAGCGGAGAAATACTTGAAACGGCAAATACAAACTTCAGAAAAATAATATAGATATCATGTTAATTTCAGAGACACATCTTACAAGTAGATATAATTTTCATATTCCTGGTTTGACGTTCTATTATACAAATCATCCGGATGGTAAGGCTCATGGTGGAACTGGTATACTTATTAGAACAAGAATTAAACATTATGCTATGGAAGAATTTTCAAAAGACTATATGCAAGCGACAACTATCCGCCTCGAATCTTCGACAGGAAATTTCACAGTAAGCTCGATATATTGTCCCCCACGGTTCTCGATGACTAAGGAAAAATTTGAGCACTTTTTTAGCACACTAGGAGATTGTTTCCTAGCATGTGGTGATTACAATGCAAAACACACATACTGGGGTTCGCGAATTATGAATCCTAAAGGTAGACAGCTATACAAGGCCCTTGTTGATAAGAAGAATGACTTGGATTTTATATCCCCTGGCCAACCAACACACTGGCCTACTGATCCTAGGAAAATTCCTGATCTTATAGATTTTGGTATCATAAAAAAATTAAACCGCAACTCAATGAAAACTGAATTATCACATGATCTGTCTTCTGACCATTCGCCCGTAATAGTTACCTACTACGCGCAGAATAACATATATGAAAATCATTCGAAAAATATTCGTTTTAAAACTAATTGGCTAAAATATAAAAAATACATTAGCAGTCATATCCACACAGATCCTTATCTAGAGTGTGAGGAAGATATAGATACATGCATCAATGACTTCACGTCCATAATTCTTTCGGCCTTAAACCATTCTAAGTGCCAAATTAATTCAGAAAGTTATAAACATATTACAAATTCAGAGATCGAAAAACTTCTTCTCGAAAAAAGAAAGCGGAGAAGAGAATGGCAACAAAGTAGATCACCTGCAGCTAAGCAGAGGCTGTCCGACGCAACCAAAAAGCTGAGAACTGCACTTTACGTAGAAGAGGATCGCAAAAACAAACATTTCATTCAAAGTTTAACAAACACTAAGCATACAAATTTCTCTCTTTAGAATGCAACTAGAAGCATAAAACCACCGGTAGAGGGTCAAAGTCCACTTCGAAAAACAGACGGTACCTGGGCACGAAGTGCAAAAGAGAAAGAGTTATTATTTGCTGAGCACTGGAGTAATGTCTTTAAACATAATCCCCAACAAATGATTTTATTTTAGATGAGCACCATCCTCCTAACGTACTAGATGCTAACTTAGTGATAAGTACTGAGGATGTTGGCAAAGTTATACGGGAGCATACCCAGTTAAAGAAGTCGCCTGGATATGATTTGATTACACCATTAATGATAAAAAACCTACCGAATGTTGCTATAATTGTTCTAACTTCATTATTTAATGCAATCTTAACTCTAGGAGTTTTCCCAAAAAATTGGAAAATCTCCCAGATCATTATGATTCCAAAACCGGGAAAAGACTTAACAGTTCCATCTTCATATAGACCAATAAGTTTGCTGCCTTGCTTGTCAAAAATATTTGAAAAAGTACTTCAAGAAAAAATCATACCATTTTTAAACGATCATTGTATTATCCCAGTGCACCAGTTTGGTTTCCGTGAACAGCATGGCACGATCGAACAAGTAAATCGTCTAACTGGAGAGATAAGAAAATCTTTCGAACAAAAGAAATATTGCTCAGCTATTTTCCTAGATGTGGCACAAGCTTTCGACAAAGTTTGGCACAAAGGTCTAATACACAAAATTAAATGTTTACTGCCCCCTAGTACACATAGATTACTAGAGTCTTACTTATCAAATCGATTGTTCAGGATAAAGTATAACGAACACGTGTCAAGTGATTATGAAATAAAAGCTGGTGTACCGCAAGGAAGTGTTCTCGTACCAACACTCTACTTAATATACACCTCTGATTTGCCAATTTGTGACAAATTGATTATATCCACATTTGCAGATGATACGGCAATCCTTAGTTCCCATGTGGACTCATACACTGCATCTAGAGAGCTCAATAACTATCTAAGACGTGTGGAGACGTGGTTGAAGAACTGGAGAATAAAAGTAATCGAACTCAAAAGCAAACACGTTACATTTGCACTCAGGATGGGAAATTGCCCCCCTGTAACGCTTAACAATGTAAACATCCCACAGTCTGACCATGTGACATACCTTGGCATACATTTGGACAGACGTCTTACTTGGCGTCGTCATATCGAAGCCAAGAGGCTACATATGAGAATTAAAGCTTCAAATATGCACTGGCTAATCAACTACCAATCAAAATTAAGCCTTGACTGCAAAGTCATCCTGTATAAAAGCATCTTAAAACCAATTTGGTCTTATGGAATCCAATTATGGGGAACATCAAGCAATACCAATATAGATCTAATACAGAGGGCCCAATCAAAAATTCTTAGGACCATGACAGGAGCACCATGGTATATAAGGAATGAAAACATCCACAAGGACTTAGAAATAACATTGGTAAAAGACGAATTTATTAAAGTTCGTGAAAGATACACTATGAAACTACTACATCACCCTAATCCACTTGCAAGATTACTTACCAGAACGCAAACCTCATCAAGGCTTCGTACAGGCAATCTACCAACCTACTAACTTAAGACTTATTTGCCTTCATAGCTCTCAAACGAGATCTAATATTTTAGTTTAATTTTAGTTATAAGATTTAAATACTTATTGTTAGGCCTAATTTTTTGGCAGATTCAATAATAAAGAAAAAACGTATAAAAAAAAAAATCTTTTTCAAATAAACTATACCGTTGACAATTGTTAAAAAGTATCCACAAAAGGGGATTTCAGAATAAAAAGTCTCCATTTAAAAAAAAAAAGAGGCCAATTGCTTTAAAGCCTAAAAAAATCCTTAAAATTTGTATATTTGATTTTTTATTACGCTTTATTATTTTATTGCATTTGCTTTTTAGTCGTTACAATAAGTATATAAAACTAAAGCTAAATCTAATTACTCCCTAACGAGATGAAATAAATTGATACTCATATTGATTATGTTCGGGCTTTTGCCTTCAATTTTCTGAAATCGTCCTTCACAAGGGGTACATCTAAATCCTTACGGAAGTTCTAATTTTTTATATATTATGGTGCAATCGTCATGGTTCTAAGAATTTTTGATTGGGCCCTCTGCACAGTGCCTCATTTATCCAAATTAGAACGAAAAAAATACGAAAATAAAAGCTTATTCATTAAAGCAATTGTTTTTGAATTTATTAGTAAACATATCATGTATTATGGAAAAAATACTTAGAATATTGAGAAATGTCCATAGCGTGATTTATGGACCTTTAAAATTGCATGTTATAAAAACATTTTAATTTTATTTAAAACATTTGTGAAGAAGTATGTTAACTTTAACTTCATATACTTATCTCAGTAAATACTCCTAATATTGATATGAATTTTTAGGTATATAATAATAAAAGTATCCAAATTATTCTATCAAAGTTTACCGTGTTAAAAAATCAAAGCAGTAATTCTACCCACTCATTTCGAGTGGGAATGTTTGCAACCTTATCTACAATTTCAGAACAATATCACCAAAACTGGATTTTTGTCGTTCTAAAACTGCCAGATGTTACACTGTGCTCTGTATAAGATCAATACTTGTATTGCTGACGTTCCCCATAATTGGATGCCATATTTTCAAATTGGTTTTAATACGGTTTTATACAGGATGAATTTATTGTCAAGGCTGAGTTTCGATTACATGAAGGCTGGAAGCTTTTAATTTCATATTAACTCTCTTGACGGCGCCATGTAAGTTGCTTATCTAAATGAATAGCAAGGTATGTGTCATAATCACTGGCGAATAACAATGTTATTGAGTTTAACGGGTGGATAGTTTCCTCTCCTCAGTGTGAAGGTAACACGTTAGCTTTTTAACTCGTTCAATCGTAAACGCCAATTTTCTAACAAAGTCTCCACATGTCTAAGGTAAGCATTTAGTTGATTAGAAGCTACATGTGGGTTTTTATGTGAACTCAATATTGCTGTGTCATCAGCAAACGTAGAAATTGTCAGTTCATCGCATGTTGGCAAGTCAGATGTGTAGATTAAATACAGAATAGGATCTTAAATCTTAAACCGCCACAAAATTGATGCCGTTCGGTAAAAGTCATTCACGTGAACAGATTTGTGTTTCACTAGAGCCAAGGAATATTGGTACTAAATATCGTTGATGTGCCATTAAAAAATTTTCGACATTTTTTTGAACATCAAAAGTAAACGAGTTTGAAGAATTGCCCATATATATATTTCTCATTAATGATATATTTTTATGTTAAAATATTTTGTATGAAAAGTTTCATTTTATAAGGATACGAGAGAAAACTGAATATTTCTCACTTAAAAATTACTTATTTTTGTGTGCAAATAGCCCAAATCAAAAGGGAATATTAACATGATTGTCTTTTGTTTGGATTAATTTCAAATAATTACTATTTCTTATAAAAAAAAACATATAACTCTAACAATTTTCTCTGTGACAATATCAATTCCATGCACATATGTATATCTATATGCATATATAATTTTATGTTTATCTGTATGTTTTATTAATTATTTAAATAAAATGCATCTGCCTTGTTTTTGTATTTAAACAAATAAGTGTCATCATGTTTATTTAATTTATGATGATGTCATTTCTGTTTGTTTGTTGTTTTAATTATAATTGAAAGAGAGTGAAAATATATGTATATTTACATACCTAGATATATTTAACAAATAAATACAATTACATATACACATATGCATACATATGTATGTGTATAAACGTGTAAATACTTCATATGTATATAGTTTTTTACATATACACTATCAAAAACACTCTACAATACTCCTGCAAGGATTCATATACTCGTCTGTAAATGTTGAAAGTTTAAATTTTTGTTAAAATGAGTAAAATAGTTTTTACTGTTTGTTTTTTATTTTTACAAACTAAATAAAACAGAATTTTTAAAACGAGGGTTGTTCACCCAAAAAAAATCTTAATAATTAATAATTTATTTATTTTCTCATCAAACACCCTCGTAGATGAAAGAATTGAAAAATAAAAAATATGAAAGTTTGTAATGTTTACAAACAGGTGTCTATGTATTTTTACCCCCATAAACAATTTGGCTTCCTTCAGTTGCAGCGTTATTTTCCTCATAAAAGAATCCTTAGATTTGTTCATATTTTGTTGAAAAAAATCAGTTATATATCGTACAAATGTATATGCTAGTATATTCGTATGTAACTAAGTATTTAAAATTTAACTTTATTCTTTACTTCTTCTTGTTGACAATGATTTAATTACAAAGAGAGTTTGTCTTTTTTCATTTTCAAAATTTCATCTTCATACAAATGTGGGTATACATATGTACATATATGTTTGTGTATTTGTATATGTATACAAAAAAATAACTAAATATATATATTTATTTCTAAAGGAACAGTATGTGTTTTAGTTATTAGAAAATTGAAAATAATTTAAAGAAGCAAGAAAAAGTAAAAAGTTGAGCATGGCTAAGAAAATACTGTTGAAATAAATTCCAAAGATACGAGAACTTAATTTAATAGATAATAAGCGAAGACTGCGATTTCATAAAAAAAACATTTTTTGCTACACGATACCATTCAGTGTCAATAGTGAATCTCCCCCTAAGTGTCCAAATTCAACACTGCGTGTTCTAATGACTAACGAAAATGTATCCCCATTGGCATTAAGCACACACAATTTCAGTATCGAATTATATGTTGTAGTTTGAAACAAATTGTATCTCGAATAATTCCGTAGACAGATCTTCGAAGAATTAATTAAATATTAGCCTAATTTCCTTAAATCTTAATTCTGAATTAAGAAATACTAGCTTTTCATTCAATTATACCATTCTGTAGCTTCATTCAAAGGCTTTTGTTTAAATGGAACTAATTCTATATTTTTTTCTTTCAATCAGTTTAGGACTGCGCACGAAAAAATCCGTGCATATTTTTCGTAATATTTAACATAATAAAAAAAATTCCGTTAACTTGTCTACATTTGTCATTATGCTCCGTAGCCGTGTGCTAAATTTCTTAAAGTGGAAATTGAACAAAAAAAAAAAGCTCTAATTCAAAAATTCAAATTTATTATGAAAAACCAAGTCGGTTATACAAAACAATTTCTAGGAAAAAATATAGTTTCTGGGGTCATAAAAATGTATAAAGGGATAATAAACACTGAAAGGAAACCTGGTAATGGAAATAAAACAGGATTTTTAAATTGTTTTAAATCTTTTTTTTTTTTTTTTTTTTTTGTCAAAATTTTTATTGCTGCATAATGGACGATGAAACGTATGTACTGGCAGTCTTTTTGCAACTTCTTGGCCAGGAATTTTTTGTTACAGATGCTAAATGGAATGTGGCAAGAAATATCGTGCACAAAAATTCGCAAAGAGGTTTTTGGTTTGCAAGCCGTATGTACGTACGCGAAATAAACTCTTGATTCATAATAAATGGTTCCATTAACAGAGGAATATACATGAATGAGTGCTTTCGGAAAATACTTCCTCCTTTCCTAAGAAAACATAATATGTCGGCATTTTTCGGCATTTGAAATAACCCAGCAAAAATTTAAATAATTCCCAATATTATTATGAAATAACACCGAATGGGTTGAAACTTATTTCATTTTATATCATCATTTATTTCATAATGAAATAACTCCCAAATGAAATAATTCCCAATGAAATATAGTTGGAAGTTATTCCATTAATTTTAGAAATTGCACTTTATTTCATTTTATTGGGCACTTTTTTCATTCACAAGTAAATAAATATCATTGTGAGTTATTTCATTTTTATTGTGAGTTATTTCATTTTGCTAGAAACTAAAGTTTTTCAGCATAAACACCCCTCGGGCGGATGAAAGAACTTTCTCCTCTGTGGTATTTCAAACTTATGTAAAAAAACTTAACTTAGAGAAGCCGGTGTTTGAAATACCAAAGAGGAGAAGATCCTTTTGCCCGGCCGTAGGCCCCCCATGTAGAAAAACATTACTTAGCAAATGGCTTTCTGGTTAAAAAAAAAACAGCAACTCGGGAAACTCCGAAACTTAAACTTATTAATAACTTTATTTGATAGTTTTAATTTGGAAATTATTTAATTTTTGTGGGGATTTATTTCATTTGGATTTATATCATTGGGAGTTATTTCATGGGACTTATTTTATTTGGAAGTTATTTCATGGTACCAATTTTTCTGGCCTGATCTCGCTACTTCTCATTACAGCAACAAAGCGATGGAGTGAATGTTGTTGTGTTTATACCGAAAGAGGCTAATCCAAATTTTCCAGAACTCTGGCCATTTGAAAAATATTGGGCCCTAGTAAAAAAAACATTTTAAGAACACTTAAAGCAAAAAATGAAACGTAGTTTAGTTATTAAAAAAGGGGACTTATTTCAGTAAAAAAGTAGCCGAAAACACAATTAAAACTCTAATGAAGGGAATTCCGAAAAAGATCATATATTTTATTAAAAACCAATAAGAAATAATTTATTCTTTAAAATTTTGAACTTGTATATTATTCATTTATAAAAATATAATTTTGGTTTAGTTTTTTATGCACGGATTTTTTCGTGAGCAGTCCTTATTTTGTTGTTTAATCTTTGTAATAGAATTCTAATTTTTAATAGATTTAAATAGAAGAAAATATTTAGGATTCAGAATATTCTTCAAATTTGAATTATATAAATAATTGTGAATGAAAACATACAATAATAACAAACATAAAGACACAACTTAAAAAGATATTTTAAGCATATGGATTTCAGAAATATTCTTTTTATACCCACCATCAAAAAGATAAGGGGCATATTGATTTTGTCATTCCGTGTGTAACATGTCAAAGGAATCATTTAAGACCCCACAAAGTATATATTTTCTGGGTCCTGGTTAGATTCTGAGTCGATCTAGCTATGTCCGTCTGTCCGTCTGTTGAAAGCAGGATAGGGCTCGAACAAGACAACGTAGAATGACGAAATGTGGCACAAATATTTGTCTTATATAAGGTTTGTTTGGCAAAATCTGTAAACAAACAAAAAAGTTATGGGCTAAAAACTAGAAACACAGGTTGTCCGTTTCATACTTTTCTGCTGATATTTCTTCAACAAAAGCATGTACGACAACGAAATTCTGTACGTATAGTTCGGGAATCGATATAAATTCCGAAACCAGAAATGGGCGTGGTCCGCCCACTTTACCGCCCACCTCTTATACAACATTCGCGCTTGTTTAGATTTGAAATGTTATTGTTTTTGTTGTTTTTCTTTGTGTCAATGTTTTTGTTTAGAACATTTTTTACCCATTTTCAGTTATTTTTCAACTGATTTTCAAAACAAAGCTCTTTTTGGAAAGGTATTTAAATTACCCTTCTAATTGCTGAACATAGTTAGTACAAATTATTGTCGCTAGATGGCGCAAAATTATTTTTTTATTAAAAATGCATCAAAACACCCTGTATTTGCAAATATTATGAATTCATATGTTCAGCAAAAATACTTGCCAAAGAATTTTGGTCAAAGTTGTCAAACATCATTTGGTCGAATTCTGGAAATTTTAAGGTTAAAATTGTGATTTTCTTGAATAACCTAAAAATAACGGTAATTTTGTAAATAACTGAATTATTAAAAAGTCGCAGAACAAAAGATGCTGCTGAAGCCCTAAAGAACCATTTTCAACAATAAAAAAGTTCGATCTTGGCATATTGCTAATTATACCATTTCGGTTCATCATATTAATATTTAACAAAAAAAAAATCGAATTCTAACAAAGCATTTTTCTGTGTGTATGAACTAAATAATTATGAATACTTTTAAAAAATTACTAGGGTAATAAATTTGACAACCAAGGGGAAAATATATATTTAAGAAGATTGGAAGATTTTGGAGAGAACCCGCAATGTTCCTGGTGTTTAGAAAGACTACATCTACAATATGTATCAGCAACATATTTTTCACAATATTTTTTATTGCTGACCTGTGTAATTTACTTCTGGATCACTCCCTTGAATTTCATATGTCAGTGAAAATTTCATACAGTGTATGGTCATGATAAAAAATAAAGTGTTCACCGTATTCATTCTTATAAAATATTAATACATAATTCATTCTAACTTTACAACCTCATACTGTTCTGTCTAAAATGTTTGCATTTGTTGTCTGTTGCTCTACGAACTACAACATCTAAAGCATATTGCTCGAAAGACGATATATTGTTGCTACTCTTTTTGTTTCTCATGATGATGATGATGATGTTATAACAAATGTATGCAAACATTGTTTTAATTAAAACTGTAAATTATATAATAAATGATGTTCATGATTATTCTTAATACGAGTCAAAAGACTAAAAAAAAAATATAAAAAAATAATTTAAAAGCAAATTCTAGACAGACGTGGCAAAACCGAAAGAGATGTTCATAGAAATTTAATGTTTTAAGAAAGTGTTAATGTGCTTAAGAAAAATAAAATAAATATAAAGAATGTTTATTTGTAAGGTTAAATACCTAAATTTTGTAAAAAGGATAACTAAAACGTTTATAAGGAAGGGAAGATAAAAAAGGACACGTAGATTTTGATTAATCTAGGGAATACTAAAGAATGAAAAATATAACATTAGAAATTTAATACTCTGTTAATAAATGATTTATTATAATAAATTAAACAAAATTAGACATTTTCTTAAACCAATACCTTATAGTTTAAAAAAACTACAAAATGATTTATATTGCAGTATTTTTCCAACCAAATTATTACCATTTATTTTTTATATGGCTACCATTTCTGTTTTATAAATAGCCCTCAATTATTTTCGAATAAAATTCCATCTTACCCCTTTTATTTTGAGCAAAACCAACCATTATAATTTTTAAAATCTGTCAGTTTGGTTATTGGCAAATAATAAATCGAATACAAATCGTTTATCATGCAACACACTAATAACAACGCTTATTAAACCAATAAATTATTGTTAAATAATTTAATCCTTTTTTTTTTGTAACAAAAACAACCATAAAATATTTATATGTATACACGCAGAGAAAAAACATGATTACAGCATGATCACCACAACTATTCAATGATTATATAGCCGTTTTTCATTGATTTGAATATACTGTGTTCATGATATCAACGTTTATGATTAATCATTTAATGATTACCCACAATCAAAATTTTAATATGGTTCACTGAATTATAATATGTATTTAAATATGTTTATATGAAATCATATTTATGAATAAATCCAATCATTTAGTGAATTCTACAACTATTTAGTTAATTACATAACCATTCAATTCATTTTACAAATTTGGTTAATTCTACAACCATTAAGCCATTAACTTTTAATGCGTTTTGAATACACATTTTTGTGTATCAGTCCAGTAGTTATAATTCTCATTTAGTTTATATATGAACAAATATAAATTGACAAGTTTTGTTTTTATTCAGTATGATGATTGTACCACATATAGTGGTACAAATGAATATAAATATGAAAATATGGGATCATATATATGATAAAATGGAATTATATATATGATGAAATTTGTTCATATATATGATAAAATGGAGTTATATATATGATAAAATAGAATTATATATATGATAACATGGGATTATATATATGATAATATGGAATTATACTTATGATGGAATTAGTTCATATATATGATAGAATGGAATAATATATATGATAAAATGGAATTATATATATGATGAAATTAGTTTATATATATAATAACATGGAATTATTAAATGATAAAAACATGATGAAATTGAAAGCAATACTTAAGAAAAGGTTATAAAACTTACTAAAACTTATTAATAAAGTTATGAACCTTACTAATAAATTATAAATTGGAATCATAATAATGATTACGTACAAATATACTTATTGTAACATGGAATCATATATTACAATCATAGTATGTTGCTCTTAGTTTATGGTCACAGGAACCATATTTTTTCTTTGCGTGTAGTTTGTTATAAAATTTCATTGTTTATGTTTAACTCTCTCATACACACTAATAATCGTTGTTAAACTGTTCAACCGTTTTTATGATTTAAGCATCATTTTACAACTGCAAGTGAAAGTATTTTGTTTTATTTTTATTTTCCAAAAAACCAATAACAATACATCATCATAAAAAACCATAAAAGTATTTGAGAATCAGAATTTGGTTTTTATTTCGTTGTTTCTAGTTTTAGCTGTAAACGCAGCTATAAAATCTTAAAGGTTTTACTTCTATAGTTGAGAAAGAAGTTGTTAAGAGTAAGTAAGTAAGAATTTAATGGTTACTTTTTAACAAAATATGAATACGTGGATGAGTCTTATTTAAACTATATAAACTTTATTTTATGTTTTAATAAACTATTTCACGCTCTTTCAAATTTCTAAATTTCGTAAAAATTTAAAAGCCAAAATTACAAGATGTGACGTGATTTTATCTTCGGCTGAGGTAGTTCAGTTACGTCCAGGGTCGACTTATGGGATCCACGAACCTTAAGTGAGAACGAAATTGATTTACCCATTCTGGGGTTTAATTAAACAGTGTATCTTTACTTAATAGTTCAATGTTTCAGATATCGGTCAAGTGTATTGGAATAAGACAAATTATATCGTATTATCAGCTGTCTTAGGTTTTTTGGCAAATTGAATCGCAACTATACCATACAAATTTAGAGTACTTATGAGAATAATTGTATAAACTAAATGAGAATTATTAAATCTCATTAACAACAATAAGGGTGTTCACAAATAAGTTAGAATAATATTCACAGATGAGGTGTATAATATAATATTACAAATTAATAAATAAAATAATTCGGATAAAGATAATAAAATATATCTAATAACGTTTCATGGCATAAATTCATTTAATACCATAAAACTTCGTTACAAAGATTATCAAAATTTTCAAAAAAGTTTATAATTTTAGTTATAATTAACTTTCGACTTTAGAAAATACTAAAAAAAAAATATTAAGAGAAACGGATTTTTTTTTTTAATCAATGAGTGGGAGGACTTCCTAGAATCGTCCTAAAAAGCACAAAATCATAAGATGTTATCTACTCAATAGGGTGATCGACGCGGTTTTCCAACCGGTTTTAAAACCGGTTTTTTTTGTCCATGTGCTGTCGGGTTTTTCAAAATGTTCATTTTTCGAATGTCGAATAGACCGGTTTTTTTAAACACATAAAACCGGTTTTAAAAATAGCATTTTATTTCAGAAAACATGTACTAAATAGTGATATTTGAATCGAAATTTAGGAATAATTTTTTAAATATTCATAAAGACTGATTTCTTATGTTTTAAAAATATAGTTTAAGTCTAAATTGGAATTTATTCTGTAATATTAAACAAATAAATAAGTAACAATTTTAATCTATTGTAATATCTGTAATATTTTTACATCCAATTAAATTTTTTATGAACCAATATTTCCTTTATTTTTTGGTGTTGTGTTAAAAATGTTTCACCTGCAGAATAGTTTCAATTGAGACAGGCTTCCATATTAAGCCATGGTTTCTGTTTATGCTAACTAAAATTTAGTCTAATTTTTGATGATTTTTTTTTTCTACAATTTTGAAACATAATTATCTTCTAGACATCTAGATATATAATTTGCTTAGAATTTTTTTTCTCTTTCCAAAGCTTTCTAAAGCTCCCAAACGACGTAGAAAATTAAAATTTGGCTTAATTATAAAACTTTTCGTCCAACAAATCCTAACGGAGCCATATTTTGAAATTTTTTTATCAGGAAGCGGATATAAGAGGATTTATGTGTCTTTTTCTAAAATTTTTTTCTCTTTCTAGAGCTTTTTAAAGCTCCCAGAAGACGTAGAAAATTAAAATTCTGCTTACTTATAACCCTATTCGTCCTACAAATCTTAACGGAGCCAGATTTTGAAATCTCTATCAGGGCGCGAAAACACGTGGATCCGTATATATGGATTTATATATATCATTTCTAAGCGTTGTTTTCTCTCCAGAGCTTTCTGAAGCTCCCAGACGATATAAGAAACTAAAAATCGGTTTACTTATAAAACTTCATTCTACAAATTCTAACGGAGCCAGATGTTTCTATCAGGGACAGAAAAGTCTATTTTAAGAACTTTGAGTTGCTATACTTATTATTTGCTCTTCAAATCCTTTCAAAATCTGATTCTGCATTTCAGTCAGAGAGCGCATTACGACGATTTTTTTTTATTTTGAAAGGTTTACGAATTTAAAACTTTAATCAATATTATCCCAATAAATTCTAACGGCTTCAAATAATTGACTTCGATTAGTGAGAGGAAAGTGTCCATATGTTGTTCATATTTTTTTCTTTTAATTTTTGGATTTATTTGTGCATATAATATTATTTTTTCCTGGCATTGTCAGGCTTATACGCTTGTATTTAATAAATTTTAACTTGAATATTATAAGAATTATTGATTTTTTAAAGAAATGTAGTCTTTTGATATAAATATTAACTTCTGCAAAAAACCGGTTAACCGGTTTTTTCTGAATTTCAAAAAGTGCAACCGGTTTTTTTAAAATACCAATTATTCGAACTATTCGAAAACCGGTTTCTCAAAGAAGTCGAATATTCGATCACCCTACTACTCAACCGTCGTATACGATCCGGACGATGAAGTTACAATGGATTAATTTTCAACACTTCACATCAGTATCCGGTGCACTACTTCTCCGTCTCGCTGAGCAGGGCCAGGATGTCCAGCAGTCCCAAACGACAAAGTCCTTGTATTCGGCACAAAAGACTACAAGCTTTTGTAAGCAAACTGTAAAGGTAACATAAGATCTTGTAGTTTAAATAAAAATTGCATTAACCTTAACTTATGACGTGAAATTGTTTAGCGTATATGAAGAGGTGGTGTAAATTATACACCCGAATTATTTTTCATATAATTTTTAATGTGTATATATTCTAATAATGTTATACTTATATTATTCGAATTTGATTGCTTCTAAACGAATTATTAACAAAAACAACGAAAAAAATTCAAATTTATTTAAAAAAATTGTACTTTATTTCACAAGCGTCTTTTACACAAACAAAAAAAAAATACGTATATCATTTACTTGTACATTAAGAAAATTAAGGTTAAACAAAAACAATAAATGACATTTTCAACAGCCTAAGTTATATACTTATTAAAATAAAAAGGAACATTTCAATATCTTATATATATAAAAAAATAACAATCAGTCTTTTGAGGTAAAATTATCATTCGTCAAATTCAGTCTTAGTACAATTAATGCATAGCCGTTTGCTGCAGCCCATACACATTGGTTTATTACACTCTAAGCATGTATGTGTAGTTTTCCTTTTTAATTTATTGGGACATATATAGCATAATTTGCTCGCTTTTGTAGGTTTTTGGATTTCCTCCATATTTTTTGAATGTGCCATTTCCCACTATTTAATTGTAGAATAATACCAAAAAAGTTGAAAACTTTTGAGCAACTCAAAAACAATGTGAAAAAAAAATTACAAAAATACTTACGCTTACGGAGACGTGTAGTATTTTTATACCCACCATCAAAAATATGGGGGGTAGATTGATTTTGTCGAAGGAATCATCTAAGACCCCACAAAGTATATATTTTCTGGGTCCTGGTTCGATTCTAAGTCGATCTAGCTATGTCCGTCCGATTGTCGATCTGTTGAAAGCAGGATGGGATAACGTAGGGGGACGAAATTTGGCACAAATATTTTTCTTATATAAGGTTTGTTTGGGATTGAAAATGGGCAAAATCGGTTAACAAACAAAAAAGTTATGGGCTAAAAACTAGAAGCACAGGGTTCCCGTTTTATGGTTTTCTGCTGATATTTCTTCTATTTAGACGTGGTAGTAAAATATTTTCTATTAAAAATTTCCACAAACGACGACGTGTAGTAAATTTTACACCCACACACATAGATCTCCGCGATGCTGTAACAGTCGAAGGACAAAACTATACTGTCAATAAAAGCATAATATATTATAAGGGTACTGGCAATATCAGCTTAAGAGAGTGCAACAAAGAAAAGTTATTAGAAAAATAAAAAAGAAGGTGTAAAATTTACTACCACGTCATAAGTTAAAGGTTAATATCTTCATCGTATCCGATTATAGGGATGCAGATACAGTGTCTCCAGCTTAGAAGACAGGAGACACCATCATCTGAATATTCTCCTATATATTGTACATGACCACGTGAACACTCCACCATAAAAACTAGTCCATGACATGGCGAAAGCAGCAAACGTTATCGGAGCCAACGCAAAAGCTACCATTAACACCAGCGGTAAGTGGATATTATAATTCATATTTGATAATAATCTATTAGTTGACAATGAAGGGTAAATAAATATGGGCTCCGTGTCTGAGCATTGTAACATGGAATTTTCAATCAAGGAAATGGTAAGCTTAGCGGAATCATTCCTCAATAAGAAGAAAACTAGGAAGGAAGTGCAAAAGCAAATTCTAGATAATCTCTCGCCGCCACATGTCATTCATAACACTATGGAAATAGGTATGGCTGTGAATAGACTCACGCAATTCTTTGAAAATTCTACAGCACCTATATTCAAACTTTCTTGATATAGAGGTAGGGCTAGAGCGCCCTGGTTGTCACCAATTGCAAATGAATCTCAATAGTGATTTTTCTAACTATTTACTAAAGTTGCTAAAAGAAATTACGATGAGGACCGCAAAACATAAATAGTGGAGGAATTTTTGTTGTGGCTTCGAAAATGTGTAAGATTATGTGGCCCTTTGCTGTTCCAGGTTACATACAGAAAGAGCCCGATCATAAACAGTCTTACTCAATAATTACAATCATCGTTAACGTTTTTAATGTCTCAAAATCTATTGATAATTTCAGGCTATAATGGGCTGTGAAAATTGGCAAGACCTTATACAGATATATTTATATAGAAAGGTGATAAAGTTTCATAAACTATATCGAAGGATTATAGAACCATAAGGCTTCAAATCTTTCCTACTAAAACTGTGATATCTACAGTCTCAGGACACAGCAGCTTGGAATTTACAATGAAAGGTTAAGACTACAGTTCAAGGTTTTAAATACCACGAAAAATTTCATCGTTTCAATGAATAACGTATAGGTATAATGAAACAACGTATTTCTATACGTTAGTACCTATAAAGTCATAAAATTTAACGTACAATTTTATTGATTCAACTTATTTGCATTTTGTTTTAATGATCATGTTCGTTGAATAAAATAAGTAATTTTAAATAATCTACATAAATAAACAGTGTGATTTATGTCCTTGGTACTGATATCCAAAACAAAGTATTGAACACCATCGCAGCAAAAAAACGATCAAGAGCTTCTCAAAAAGAAAAATTTCAGCACTTCAAAAGTAGAACAAATTGCATATTTTGAATTTTTTTTTTAAGTTCTTAATAATTTCTTCCAAAAAAGTGAAAATAAATGAATTTTTAGCGAGAAAAAGCGTTAATAATTTCTAAGAAAATTAAAATTTCTTAAATTTTAAACCATTTTTATAATCTTTTAATAAAGCTAAAGCAGAATTTTTTTTAAAAATTTGTATAAACATAGTTTTAAGGAAAGTACTTCAAAAGAAATGAACAAGAAACATAAAAAAAGAACAGCCTACTAATGACAACCATGGGTTAAAATAATAACTTCCGCAGCTCTTTTTCACCACTAAGTACTTCCTTCCAATGATAGTACAATGTTAAATTCATGACCTTCTTTTTCAGTTCTTTTTTTGCTGGGTATTGAATGACAATTTACAGATGTGATCGTGAACATTCTGTGTGCTGTTTCCATTAAAGAAAAGCATCCTGAGAGTTCCTCATTAAATATTTTATAAAATTCTTCTTGTTGTTGCCCTTTATATTATTCAGGAAGTATCCATATAGACATTACATTAATATGACAGCGTTATTGTTATTTACTCGTTAACAGATAAAATTAATTGCTAAGACATTCGTCAGTACATATTGTTTTGTTGAAGAACATCTTGTCGATCACCGGATGCAGCGTTCAAATGCGAACAATTTTTTTTTTTTTTTGTTTTTTATACCCTACAACACCATAGGTGGGGAGGGTATTATGCGTTTGTGCTGATGTTTGTAACACCCAAAAATATTAGTCTAAGACCCACCTTAATTTATACCAATCGGCTTAGAATCACTTTCTGAGTCGATTTAACGATGTCCGTCCGTCCGTCTGATCGTCTGTCCGTCCATGTAAACCTTGTAATCAAACTACAGGTCGCAATTTTGAACCAAAATTAATGAAATTTGGTACACAGGCTTCTTATAGTCCAGGGACAAAGCCTATTGAAATTGGTTATGATCGGTCCATTATTTCACCTAGCTCCCATACAAATGTCCTCCCGGAAAAGGGTTTAACGATCATAAATCCCTTAAATATAGCAATGTTTTAATGAAATTTGGCACATATAAGTTTAATATTAGTTTAAATAAGTGTGCCGATTTTTAAAAAGATCGGTCCATAATTAACCATAGCTCCCATATAAACCCCTTTCCGAAAATCACTTTAACGGCCATAAACCCCATTAAAATGTTAGTATCATGCTAATATTCGACACAAATAAGTTTTATATGAACATAAATGATAGTGCCAAATTTTACAAAGATCGGTCCATAATTTACCATAGCTACCATATAAGGCCCTCTTTCGGGAATCACCCAAAAGTGAATAAATTCATATAAATGTCAGCCTCAACGTAAAATTCTCTATTCTTATGTTTTATTTTACACTTATGAGTATCGGTCCACATTTGACTCCAAGTCTAATAAAAGACCCCTCCCCGAATTATAATGTACACAATGGTGTAGGGTATCATATGGTCGGGCTTGACCGACTATAGCTTTTGCTCTCGTTTATTATTATGTTTGTTTATATTTTTTTATTTTTTAATACTTTTGGGGGAAAAATTATAGAAAAAACAAAATCTACGAATATACTTTTTCATTAGCATTATGCTCTATAATATGCATTTTGTATATTTACTTATGATTTATAATTATATACAACTACTGATTTTATCACTCTATTATTTAAAGTTTAAGTGTAAACTTTATATCACTGACACTTTCAGTTCTGAACTTTTTATTTTATCCCACTTCCTTTCCTCTTGCCTAGGCTTGCCATTTCTATTTTGAGAAAAAGAGGACGGCAGCATAAAAAATGTAAGACATTTGCTCGAAAAAAGAGGACTCTTTTTAAACAACCTAATTTTAATAAAATTAACAACCAAAATTTGTTTTTACAAAAAAACTTTATCTACAAAAATAAAAACTTAACAAAACACAAAACTTAAAAAAAAAATTAATTGCATACATTATCGGAAATGTATATTTCTAAACATTTTTAAGACAAAGTATCAAAAGTTTCACGTATATTTTTCAACACGTCCAATTTGAGTCAATATATTACCGCCTCATCTCTTTAAATATTTGTAAAACTCTTGACAATTCATATTAAAATTATATTTGACTCTAATAATACCGAAGATAGTGTCTGTATTTAATTTATCTTTCTGGCGTCAACTGCGCCTTGATCAAAGAAAATATACGTTCTACGTTGGCATTATATGCTGGTAAACAAAAATAAAATTCAACAAGTTTTTTTAGTTGATGGCAAACATAATTTTTAATAGAAAAAATGCACCAAAATCTGTTATCAGCAGTGTCAAATGAATTTAAGTTTTTTACATAATTTTGCAGGATAAGAAATTCATTAACTAAATTTTCATCATTAAAATCAATGTTAAAATTTTGTATAAACTCAACAGATTTTGCATTCACAAAATTACAAATATCCTTCGAAGTATTTATTATATAAGATTTATTGAGATGTCATACTAAAGGTATCAAAATTACCTTTAATTACCATATCTCGCGATTTTTCATTCGCGGGTAAATATCTCGAAAAGTGGTATTTTTAAAAATTTTTAAAAAATATATGTTAATGATGAAAATGTTTTCTATAACCGTGGAAAGTGGCATTCTGGGAATCGCAATATTTTAGGAGTTATTACAACAAATGTCAAAATAAATACGAAATATTTATTTCAATTTGTATTGTTTTGTTTGTAATAAAATATAAAAATCGTCAGTTTCTTCCAAAAATCACCCGAATGTAATAAAATTCGGCAAGAATATTAATATTGACGCTGGTAACGCAAATGCCGAGTTTGAGTTTGTTCGCCATTTATAATATCTCAAAAATGAGGAAAATTGTATTTTTAAAAATACAAATATCTTCCAAAGTATTTACATTACAACTAGGGTTTGGGCTCCGAGAATTCCCGGGCGGGAAAAATTTCCGGGAATTCCCGGGAATTTTTTCAAATTTTCCCGGGAAAAACGGGAAATTTAATATTCATGTAGTTTTATAATCCTATAGGAAAAAATGTTACTGTTTGTATCGCCTAAGTGAAAATTATACATTTACTAAAAGAATTTTTAGATGCTAATACGAAATATAAATAAAATAAGATACAAGTGATATTTTAGATTATTGAAAAACATTTCATCGGTGCGCTGAATAAAAGTCCTATTTGACTACTTCTCACTAGGAAAAAAAAGTTTTATTTTGTCCAATCACATCCCGAATACACGAGTTTTTAACTTTATATTTCTAAAATCTTTTAAACATTTAATGATGATGTACCATTTTAAAAATTCATTTAAATACTAATTTTTCATTCCATAACACCATTCACAAAAGTGAATGGGTGAAAAGGGTAGACATTTTTCAAAAATGCATCCTAAAATTGCATTTGCATTATCAATGCATTTTTAAATTGTAATATTATTTCTTAACTACTATATTAAAAGAGGACATATTCATCTTCTACATGCAGTTTAAATCATTAAAATCCGTTAACAACTTTTAGAGTTAATGATATTTAAAGTTACACACTTTTCCGATTATTTTGACTTTTCGAAAAATTAAAATCGTGAATAAATCGCGAATTTTTTGAAATTCCAAAAAATAAAAATGGGAATATTTAAATGGCTCCATAGGAAATATGCGTGCCAAACAAGAACAATATCGGATGACCCTCCGTCAAGAAATTTGCATTTTTTATAAATCCTTCATGAAATGGACGATATATATATATTTTTTTAGTTTTCAATAAGTTTGTGCCCGTACTTTTTGGGTAAAATGAGAAAAGGCTGATATTTCTCTAAAAACATGTGCAAAAATACGGGAACACGAAAAACAATTTATTTAGAAGGTAAAAATCAAACTATTTGGAAATTCATGTGTGAAAGTTATTTTATTTTTTAGCACATATCAACGTTCTTAATTTTTTTTAATTGAAACTTTCTTCTTAGTACCAAAAACTAAATATTTATTATTTATTTTCATTCAAAGTTTTTATTTGTATATTTTTATTTTTTGTTTATTTGACTATGTACTAAGTCTATCCAAAGATATAGTCTAGGCTGTTTCGTGCAAGAAGTAGAACATTATTCTCTTAAAATCTCTATCATTTCCCAATTTTTGACTACGGGAACACTTTTCGGTAAAATAGGGATCCCTCGTGGTCCAATTTAGGTACATGAACAAAGCTAATATTTTACAAAATGAACCAAAAAATATTTTCTAAATCTAATTCGTAATAGATTTGAATAGAAGAAAATTTGAATGATTCAAAATATTTTTTAAGCTTGAATTGTAATATTGGTAGTGGATTCTTCAAGCAATTAATTCTTGTGAAGTTGAAGAATTTAAGTCTATGAATTAAAAATGAAAGCTTTAAAGAAATTACTGGTAAAATAAATTTAATTCGATTTTCAAAAGTGAATTAAACAATTAAACCTTTGAAGCACTTGTTTTTTTTTTTGTGAAATATTTAAGATTGTTAAAATTTTTAATTGGTTTTACACTACAATACTTTGTATTAATACCAAAAATATTTTCAAATGTATTATGCTGTAAATACCTTCAATACTTTGTATGTTGAAGTCTTTAAATTTTTTAAATGTAATTGCATCTCTTAAAGCAAATTTCGGCACATTTTTTTATTTGTAGTCAACTCTGTTCAATTTTTCGTTTTTAATGGTATTAATATAAAGTATTATAGTGTAAAACCACCTTAACTAATCATAAATTTGATTTATAATGTTGTTTTATAGTACTGAATAGAACAAATTATATTCTTTATAAAAAATCATTACTTTTTTCTTAAAATTTAAATTTTCCGGGATTTCCCGGGAAATCGAATTTTTTATTCCCGTTTCCCGGGAAACAATATATCACGGGAAACCCCAAACCCTAGTTACAATGTTCATTAAGGCAAATATTTAAAGGTAATAAAATTACCTTTAAAATAATACCTGAAAAATGTTTTTATGTTGAATTTTATTGGTGAAAAATTCGCGAATTAAATTTCGCGGTCGCGTATTTCAAAAAGTGGTATTTTTAAATTCGTGAAAATATATATGTAGAGGGTGGAACCATTTTGAATGTTCTCTGTAAGTATCGTGATGGGACTCTCAATAGTTTCTGAGTTATTAAAAGATATTTGTAATTTTGTGTATGCAACTTTGTACATATGCAACTTTATAATTGATTACATATCAAGTTAAAAGTAAGTAGTTACTAATATACTTTCTTGTAATGAAGAAAGTATGTTGTTATCATTGAAAGTTTTTGCTGGGAACATAAAAATTGGAGATCTTTAATTTGCGTACTTAATTTTTTTATGGTATTATTCCTAACAGGATTCCTACTTTTTTAAATTTAAATTATTTTTATTTTATTTATTTGTTTATTTATTGTTCTTTATTTTTCTGTATAGCCTTCTTCTTAGAACCTGTAAGAAACATAAACAACAATTTATTATTTTTTATATACATTTTTCTAACTTTAAAATGTTAATCCATCATAAATATAATTTATATTCATATCTTTTATCAATTTATTATGCTTTTTTTATTACCTTACTAATTGTTGCCTAATAATTCCTAAAGGTACAATTTCAAAATAAACCAAACAGAATAAAAAATATACCAACAAAACTTTTTGATTTATATTTATGATTTTAAATACAGAAACCTTAAACGGAAACCACAAACAACTTGAAACAAAAACACTTATAAGCAACAACAACAACAATTATTTATACTTGTACCACAGAAAAAATAAATATAAGTAGAGACTGGAATAAAAAGGGTTTTCATGTGAAAAACACATTATTACCACATATGATTTCCATAATCAATCATCATAATTATAATGGCTTTATTGCCTATAAGGACTTTTCTTTATTTATTTATTTATTTCTGCTTTCCTTTTACTTTAATATTGTTTAAGAGCATTTGAATATGAATTTGTTATTATAAGGGTGTGTGTATGGCACAATGTTGATATGTGTAACAAAAGAATCCTTAAAGAAATTCTTCTTCTATTTAAGAACGACTAAGGTGAATTAGAAAATTGCTACATATCTAAATTTAATTTTAGATAAGATATTTAAGAGCTTGGAAAATGTATTAAGAATTTTCGAATATACCTGCTAATTTTTAGAAATAAGTAATTAATTTCACTATTAACTTAAAACTTAACATTTCCTTTTATTAACAAACATTATATTTCGTTTTTCTATGATGTAACAAACTCTTTAATAAACCCTTATATAACTTCTAACATTTACTAGCTAGATGGCATAAAAATGATGGCTTATTATAGACCTACTTGTAACAAAAGAATAAAATGCCCCATAATAAGAAGCAAATAAAAAGCCCTAAAACACTTAAAGAAGACACAAAGTCTAAATGTTTAACAAAATGTTTCTTCATCAACGAAAAGTCTATTGTTTGGTTTGCTTTATGGGAACATAAACATGTTCTCATAAATTTGGTTTTTCTTTTTAAAAGCAAGAATCTGCCTCAATATAAAAATAAGACATACATTCATCTTAATGTAAAAATATCAACACCACCCTTTTTTTTGTGGAGAAACACCCACTATTAAAAATAATACATACAAACGCATAGATACATAGCATTCATACATGTAAATGATGATAAAATGATGAATAAAATGATGTATGAATATGTGGATTGGGTGCGGGGATGGATAGTTGAGAATTATTAAATTTAAAAAAAAAAAATTATCTTCAGTCTAGTGTATATTAGTCTATAGTTTAGTCTACTTCTAAAATTATCGTGGAGCACGTTGGGGTAAAATGAATTTTGAAAATTAAACTTTTCGTTATAAAGTGGGTATCGAATAAAATAGACAAAATTAGCAAAAACCATTGTTCTAACCACTACTTACAAACTCTTTTTTGGTAACCCTTACATTAAAGATTTGATAGTTGTTTCAGTCACTTTTTGGGAACAATTTCCCCATCTCCTTTTAAAATCTTCGTCCTTTTGGGACACCTTTTTTGTGCTCCTCAATATGCTTTTTTATTGGGAAGGCCAATATCATATGGACCTTTTTTCCTTTCCGAATCAAGTTTCCTATCAATGGTTAAATACTTCTGATACTGTTTAATAACATCGGAAACAGTTTGACGGCAGACCTTTAATTCGTTGGTAAATATTTTGCAGGACCAATTTGGATTTTTTTGAAAATTTTTAATGATTTTAACACGTACTTCTTTTTGGTCACTCATTTTGATTAAACTCACAACAAATTGTCTTGATTGTCATTTAAAATAATAAATGATATATTTTTCAAAGATAACTAGAACAAAAAAATAATTCAAATTGCTTCCGAAAAATTTTAAAAGGCAAAACGTGTGTTAAGATTTTTATGATCTCACTCTTTAGTATTATACTTTCAGATTTTTCTCAAAGTTTTCTTTTAACAAACATTTTTTTCTTCACATATTTCAGAACACAAGGCTTCATAAATAGTTAACATAGAAATTTTAAATTGATCTGGGTTTGCACCCTACATGCAGCATTGATCGAAAATGGTGAACTTTAGAAAAAAAGTTAAATTTTTATCGATTAAAAAAAAAGTCACGCTCATTTTTTTTTTTATTTTATTGACGTTAGATCAATATGACAGTAAATTGCTTACCGCCCCCCCAAAATGAATGCAAGAGAAAAAGCAAATTTTTAAACTACTTTTTTTTAAATTGCACATAAAAGCATATTAGCATAATATTTTAATTATTATTTCTTATGTAATACATAAAATGAATATCAATCCTTCTTTTCTGCAAAAATCATTTGAAAAGCTTTTGAAACCATTTTTTGTCATGTAATGATTTTTTTTAAATGATTTGGAAATAAAATTATTCTTTTGGGAAATTAAAAATCTCGAAATGAAAACCCTACTTGCATTACTATTGAACTTTTCTATAGCATGATAGATAATTTTTTTTATACATACTCTTGATCATATTATACTAATTACGCACTTAATTGCCTATTGAGATTGAATGTAAGAAAGAGATAATTAAAAAGAAATCCCGTTTATTTCTTTATATACTTGAAGTCATATCATCATACCACTTCTTTTTAAGCTTAATACGTTGTTCAAGTTATTTCGAGAATTCATTTAGAGTCTACTTTTAAAGTGTTAAAGTTCTTAAAAACTAGTGCTAATACTCTGAAGAAAATAATAAAATATTTTATTAAATCAAAATCACATGTGCCTATTTTATAAATATCCTAATAGTATTGAGGAATTTGCATATCTTGTGTTAAAATATTTAAAGGTAATAAATTTAAAGTTTTCGAAATAAGGCGTTTAATTTTACTAATAAAATGCTTAAATTTAGATTCAAAATTTTGTGAAAAGTCAACAAGGACACGTGGTCCTTGGGACATATTGCTCAGCCAAGAAAATTTGGACAAACGTTCAATTAAACTTCAAAAAAGTCCACACCTTCGCAAAAAAATCTTACGGGAGCTACACCATTTTTATATAAGATTTCATAGTCACATTTTCCGATATACTACGACTTTCTGTCATATTTGGCGAAAAATCTGGAAGGACACATGCTCACTGCCACATCATTAGTTGCTCACATAATCTTCCAAGATAATTCATTACCAATTACTAAATAGAAAACTATATTATCAAAAATATTAACTCTTTAAAATTACAATTATACTATTATTATTATATATAAAATTATAAAATATTCAAATTTTCTATACACCTAACAAGAAATTTTAACATATCCCTAAAAGCTACTTAATATAATTAACTTGACTTAATCTTCCTAAATGCTTTAAGCATAAAAATATAAAAGAAACTCTATATTCATTAGTATAAATGTTTATTTATACCTAACGCAATAGCTACTTTAAAATTTTAAAACATTGAAATAATATACATAATATGAATTAATACATTTTCTCTAACTACCTAAAATTATTTAATTTTTCCTAACTAAAACTATATCAACACGATCATGTATATTTAATTTCAATATAAATACAATATAAACCTATATATATACTTAACTACATTATAGAACTACTTATAAAACACTATATTCTAACATGATTATTATTAAATTAACCTAAACATATAGTAACAAAAATAACTAAATATAATAACAAAATACGTTTTATTTGCATATATGTATACAAAATTATATAAATGAATAATTTTATACGTTAAAATACTTAAACGTGCTATACTTAAATTACTTTTTATTTGTATATTATGAATATATTTTATATTTAAATTATGTTTAAATAATTCCTAATCCTATTTATGAATTTAAAGTACCCCTAATATATATTTAATTTTCGTATTGCTAACCCTACATTTTTTTCCTATTATTATTACGCACTTTTTATCATAATTCTATTTATAGAAAGTATCTTTTGGTAGAGAGTAATTACTTTGATAATATTAATTTAAAATATTTAGCCCATTCCTGATCGTCCCTTGCTGAGCTCATCAATGGAACGCGAATGCATCGAAACGTAAACAAACAGGTATTTTTGAACAACAACAAAATAATGTGTAATAAGTTATAAGATCAATAATTACTCTTAAATTTTGCATTTATTAAAATATTAATTAATTCCATTTCATTCCCTATTAATGAGAATGTAATTTTGCTTACTATTGCTTTTGCATATTTTCTTTTCTTTTTGTTTGACCATTATAAACGTATCATTCATTTAAAAGAGTGCGTTGGTTAAAAATATA
This sequence comes from Protophormia terraenovae, assembly GCA_951394005.1. Taxonomy (NCBI): domain Eukaryota; kingdom Metazoa; phylum Arthropoda; class Insecta; order Diptera; family Calliphoridae; genus Protophormia; species Protophormia terraenovae. The sequence goes on along the minus strand of OX596074.1, from coordinate 26,836,982 downwards.
AAATTTATTAATATGATAATTTTAATTATTTTATGCGTAATAATATATTTATTATTAAAAGTTTCAAAAATAGAAGTAGAAATTTTTTCTGTATTTAATTGCAAATGTAAATTTAAATTTTAAATAAAAATGAATTGCTAAATTTTTGAAACATGGGAATGACAAATATTTTCAATTATAATTAGAAACATGAATTAGGCTTTTGTGATAGGGACATTCTTAGAATATTATAGGGTGTACGGAATGTCATAGGTGTATGATTTCGTATCAACAGGGAGGGAAAAATGCACCCCTTTTTTTGGCTAACATCTTGCCCGAAGAACTTATATATATTTTTTTTTTTTAATTATGAATTTTGTTATACTTTACGGTTGATATTTGGCATATAAAGTATAATTATATGTATACGCGTTTAAAATTGGGTTAAGAACTACACAACCATAGCTAGCTGGGATTTTAACATCTTTTATGCCTCCTAACTTGAATTTTAATTAGGGTTTTCTAAGATAGTTTTACAAATTTTGAAAATCTATGTAGCGCGTAACATATATGGCGCCCAACGTAAAGGCCTTACAGGGTCAATAAGAAGCTTTTTGTAAAATGTTCATAGCAGTTTGAATTCTGTTGTTCCTACTGTCAATGTCTCTTGAATTATTGGTTAAAATACAATTTTAACATATCTTTGTATATATTTTTTCTCAAACATCAAATACTTATTTTGTTTTATAAGTCCTAGTTATTTGGTAAATGATTGTATTCTGAATCTAGTGGCGATAAAACACAAATATTGTATTTTACTTAAACCATACAGTGCAATTTACCGATTGCTTTAGAGTCCAAATTTTGATTGAAATATAGAAATTCGAAATTTGTTGCACAAAGTTGAAGTAAATTATAAAAATAAAAACATTTTTTTAGTCCATTTCAGAAACTTTAATTTGTTCTAAATGTTGCAAAAAAATAAAAAGAGAGAAAATGAATAATTTCTTATAAAAGCTTTAACATTAAGCTATATTCTTCATTTCTAAATATGATTGATATTTTTGTCATTCCCCACAAAGTTGATTTAAAAGAAAAGAAAACAAAACAAAATATTTTTTTATATATATATACCTATATACTAATACATATACATACATTTACTATATATATACTATAAAACTAAAAGAAAATAAATACGTAAAATATTTACTTATTTATATCAGGAATTCTATTAGAATTTTTTTGTTAGTAGCTATCCCTTATTATAATAGTAGTTTTTCGGTATGAATACTAGGAATCGAGGCGTTCAAAATAATAATTCATTTTCGCGTGGTCGTAATAGAAGCTCTTCTTCTTCTCGAAACAACATATCTATAGAATTGCAAGATCCCCCTACAACATCAAAACCTCGCGTTGCACATTCGCCTGTTGTTAAAAATACGCCTAAACCACCACAAGTACCTCGCGCACAAAGTTTTACAAATTTGCCTCGAAATTCTGATACTACTAACATTGACACAATGGATAATAATCCAAATTCATTGCCACAGATTTTCGTTCCCTTAGGAGAACAAAGTGGTAGTTTTTCAAATATAGAGCTAACTGAAAATCCTCCTTTAACAACCAGTAATGAAAATAATTCCAATAGTGCAACTCCCTTTGATACTCTAATTGCATTAATGGAACAAAGTATGAGAAATACTAGAGAGGAATTTAGAAGGGAACTTTCGTCTATCAGGGATAGCATTTCACAAATAGGAAATGCTAGTGACACAACTTCTCAAAGAAGACCTGTAACTCAAACGAATACGACACATTCTAATACCCCAAATTCTAATCCTTATAACTCCATTGATTCTAACAGACTTTCTACCACTGTAGACGCAAATATAAAACTTGAGAAATGGAAAATAATTTATGACGGTACAGGTTCCGTGTCTGATTTTTTATTTAAAGTATAAACTTTAACTTCCCGTACAAGATGCTCGGATGAACATCTCTTATCTAATTTCCACGTACTTCTCGAGGGAAAAGCAGAACAGTGGTATTGGTTGTTTATGAGACAGAACCGCGAAGTAACGTATCCAGTATTAAAACTTGCCTTAACTAAAGAGTTCGGATATTTAGAGTCAGAATATGATATTATCTTAAAAATTTCTCTGCGTAAACAGCAGCACAAAGAATCATATGATGATTTTCATAGTTCAATTGTATCTATGAATCTTAGATTACAGAGTCCACTACCAGACCATACATTACTGGATATAATAAAACGTAATATTCAACCAAATTTAAGGTTTTTATTATTTAGCTCGGATTCAAAATCATTAAATGATTTTAGGGACCTTGCCCGAAAAGCCGAAAAGGTTCTCAGGGATAATAGATCGTTTGTACCAGGCGGTGGTCACATTCGAAACGTAAGTGAACTTGATTCACATGATAATGAATTGAATACTCCTGACACAATTGATCCACAGCTTGAGGCCCTTAAATTTCAAAAGAGTAATGTCAAGTTAGATTTTTCAAATATAAAATGCTGGAACTGTTTGGTTTTTGGACATTCGTACATTTATTGTGCAAAAGAAATAAGTAAACCTTTTTGTTTTAAATGTGGACAAAAAGGAGTATTAACTCCTTCGTGTCCTAATAGGCATAACTTCCAGGGAAACCAGCAAATGGGCGAAGTGGTTACCGGGGACACTCGTCCACCCCATCAGTCCCCGAGTCAAAACTAGAAACTGATTTCAATAATGAAAATCAAAAACACAATTCTACAATATTTTCATCAACTATTAATTCAGCTAATGAAAATGTTATTCAAGCTGATAATTTACATAACTCTTGCCAGTACAAAATATATGATAAATCACATTCTTTTTATAGAAATCCTAATAAAAAACTTGTCAAATGTAGAGAACGTTTTATTAAGCGTAAAAATTTTAGGAAATTACTTGCATCCACTATATTACATGGATCAGATGATCGTCCTTTCGCTAAAGTGAAGGTGTTTGATGATTCGTTAATAGGCTTGTTGGACTCAGGTGCCAACGTTTCAGTTCTTGGGGAAAACTGTTTGGAATTTTTAAGCAAAAACAATATTTCATATAAGCCAATTAAATCCGAATTATCGACAGCAAATGGCTCTAGACAAAGAGTAGTAGGATACTGTGAACTCCCAATTCATTTTAAAAATGTGACAAAAAGCATAACCTTTTATTTGGTTCCCTCTCTTACGCAAAAAGCTTATTTCGGAATAAACTTTTGGAGAGAATTCGCTCTTGCTCCTGAGATTATTCCCTCTGTATCTTCCATTGAAGCTAACTCAGAAGATATTAACGAATCTTTAAAATTTCACAAGCTTAGTCCCGAACAACAACTAATCCTAGAGAAAACTATTCTAGAGTTTCCATCTTTTGAAAAGCTTGGCTTAGGTTGTACGGACCTTCTTGAGCATAATATAGATACAGGCGATGCAGTTCCCATCAAATGTAAACATTATCCCTTATCGCCACCCCGTCAAGAAGAAGCATATCAGGAGATAGATAGACTTTTGGGAATGGGCGTGATTGAGGAATCCAATTCGCCCTGGTGTTCTCCAGTTGTGCTGGTTCGAAAACCAGGGAAGGTACGCCTCTGTATTGACTCGCGTAAGCTTAATGCTATAACAAAAAAAGATTCGTATCCGCTTCCTCACATAAACGGATTACTGAGTAGGTTGAAGGACACCTTTTTCATTACGGGAATAGACCTAAAGGATGCGTTTCTTCAAATTAGGTTAACAGAATCCTCGAAGGAGAAGACCGCCTTTGTTGTCCCAGGCAAACCTTTGTACCAATATAAGTACATGCCGTTTGGTCTGTGTAACGGTCCTCAGACCATGAGCAGACTCATGGACAAGGTTATACCCTCTAGGTTACGTGAAAACGTCTTTATTTATTTAGACGATTTACTCGTCTGCAGTCCTAATTTTAATTCTCACATAAAGGTCCTTAAAGAAGTAGCAAATTGCCTTAAATGTGCAATTTGCAATTTCCCTTTTGCCAAAGGGAAATACGCTACTTAGGGTATATTGTTGGAAATGGTAGCTTAAAAGTAGACCCGGAAAAGGTATCTTCCATCAGGGATTTTCCAGTACCAAAAACACCTAGACAAGTGCGACGGTTCATTGGCATGGCTAATTGGTACCGAACATTTATCTAAAATTTTGCTGACTTGGCTGGACCCTTGACAGACTGTTTAAGAAAAAGTTCCAAACCCTTTTCATTGACAGAAGAAGCTAAAATGGCTTTTGAAAAATTGAAGGACGCTCTTTCCTCTGCCCCCGTATTAGCACAACCTAATTTCGAACGCGAATTTATTATACAATGTGATGCGTCGAAAATTGGTGTGGGAGGAGTTTTATTTCAATTTGATGATTTAGGAAAAGAACACCCTATAGCCTTCGTTTCGCAAAAGCTTAATAAATCCCAGCGAAATTACACAGTAACAGAGCTGGAATGTATGGCAGCAGTTGTTTGCGTCAATCGATTTAGACCATACATTGAGGGCCTTCCTTTCAGAATTATTACCGACCATTCATCACTGAAATGGTTAATGTCTCAAAAAGACTTAAGCGGTCGGTTGGCTAGGTGGAGCCTAAAATTACAACGTAATGACTTTCGTATCGAACACCGTAAGGGTTCATTGAATATCGTCCCCGATTGTCTTTCGCGAATGGATGTGGAGGAAATTTCCCAATTTGATATACCAATTGAAATTGACTTAAGAGCACCTGATTTTCGTAATGAAGAATATTTGAAACTCATAGACGTAGTTAGGGATAATAAGGACTCTTTACCAGATTTAGTTTTATCAGATGACAATCTTATTTACAAACGTACACACTTTAGACAGGGCAGTGAAGAAGAAAGTTGCTTTTGGCGTTTATGGATTCCCAATTCATTGTCCGAAAAGGTCATAAAAGCAGCACATGATTCAAGTACATCATGCCACGGAGGTGTTGCAAAAACTCTTGCAAGAATAAGGCAAAAATATTTTTGGCCAACAATGGTCAAAGACGTTCAATCATATATAAATAATTGTCAGACATGTAAAATGATAAAATCATCCAACAAAATATCCAAACCTCCCATGGGTAATCAATTTGTCACAAATCGTCCATTTGAGAGATTTTACTGTGACTTTTTGGGTCCGTACCCATATACAAAAGTCAAAAATTCGATAATATTCATATGTTTGGATCATTTGACGAAATTTGTCTTTTTAAAGCCCCTAAAAGCAGCAACATCTGCTAACGTAATTTCTTATTTTCAAAATGAAATTTTCCCTACGTTTGGTGTCCCGAGATTTGTGCATAGTGATAATGGGAAACAGTTTGTTTCCAAAGAAATTAGCGAGTTCTTTAAACTTTATGATATAGAACATATTAGAACTGGATTTTATGCACCACAATCTAACGCGTCAGAACGGGCTAATAGGGAGATAATAACCAAAATCAGATACTTTTTAGAAGATCATAAAGATCACACGGACTGGGATAAGTATATTCCACAAATTTTATCTATTTTGCGTAGTGATTATCATTCTGTCATAAAATGCTCACCTTACTATGCAGCCTTTGGACAAAATATGGTGCAACATGGGTCCACATACAAGCTGTTGGATAAACTAGGTTGTATATCTGGGGAAGATTTTTAAATTGTAGATAATGTTGAAAAATTACAGAAAATACGGATAAATATAAGAAATAACTTGAAATCGGCGCATGAAAAGTCAAGTAAAACATATAATCTTAGAACTAGGCCAATTCGGTTTGAAAAAGGACAAATAGTTTATAGAAAAAACCACGTTTTAAGTAATATGTCTAAAGCTGTAAACAAAAAATTTTTTCCAAAATTTGTTAAATGTAGAATCACCGAAAAAATTGGTAATAATCTTTATGATATAGAGGACCTCAAAGGCAATTATGTAGGACGTTATCACACATCAGACCTTAAATCCTAAATTTTTACCCGGCTTATTGTAGGTCGAGCCCCACGTTTTCTTATTTTCAAAATTTGTATATTTACATACATACCTTAAATAATAAATACTAAAAAGAAAATTGTAAAAAAAAAAAACTTTTTTCCTGTTCGTCATTTGATATAAAATCTATGAACGAAGCAGTTTTGTAATGATTTTTTTTAAATGATTTGGAAATAAAATTATTCTTTTGGGAAATTAAAAATCTCGCAATGAAAACCCTACTTGCATTACTATTGAACTTTTCTATAGCATGATAGATAATTTTTTTTATACATACTCTTGATCATATTATACTAATTACGCACTTAATTGCCTATTGAGATTGAATGTAAGAAAGAGATAATTAAAAAGAAATCCCGTTTATTTCTTTATATACTTGAAGTCATATCATCATACCACTTCTTTTTAAGCTTAATACGTTGTTCAAGTTATTTCGAGAATTCATTTAGAGTCTACTTTTAAAGTGTTAAAGTTCTTAAAAACTAGTGCTAATACTCTGAAGAAAATAATAAAATATTTTATTAAATCAAAATCACATGTGCCTATTTTATAAATATCCTAATAGTATTGAGGAATTTGCATATCTTGTGTTAAAATATTTAAAGGTAATAAATTTAAAGTTTTCGAAATAAGGCGTTTAATTTTACTAATAAAATGCTTAAATTTAGATTCAAAATTTTGTGAAAAGTCAACAAGGACACGTGGTCCTTGGGACATATTGCTCAGCCAGGAAAATTTGGACAAACGTTCAATTAAACTTCAAAAAAGTCCACACCTTCGCAAAAAAATCTTACGGGAGCTACACCATTTTTATATAAGATTTCATAGTCACATTTTCCGATATACTACGACTTTCTGTCATATTTGGCGAAAAATCTGGAAGGACACATGCTCACTGCCACATCATTAGTTGCTCACATAATCTTCCAAGATAATTCATTACCAATTACTAAATAGAAAACTATATTATCAAAAATATTAACTCTTTAAAATTACAATTATACTATTATTATTATATATAAAATTATAAAATATTCAAATTTTCTATACACCTAACAAGAAATTTTAACATATCCCTAAAAGCTACTTAATATAATTAACTTGACTTAATCTTCCTAAATGCTTTAAGCATAAAAATATAAAAGAAACTCTATATTCATTAGTATAAATGTTTATTTATACCTAACGCAATAGCTACTTTAAAATTTTAAAACATTGAAATAATATACATAATATGAATTAATACATTTTCTCTAACTACCTAAAATTATTTAATTTTTCCTAACTAAAACTATATCAACACGATCATGTATATTTAATTTCAATATAAATACAATATAAACCTATATATATACTTAACTACATTATAGAACTACTTATAAAACACTATATTCTAACATGATTATTATTAAATTAACCTAAACATATAGTAACAAAAATAACTAAATATAATAACAAAATACGTTTTATTTGCATATATGTATACAAAATTATATAAATGAATAATTTTATACGTTAAAATACTTAAACGTGCTATACTTAAATTACTTTTTATTTGTATATTATGAATATATTTTATATTTAAATTATGTTTAAATAATTCCTAATCCTATTTATGAATTTAAAGTACCCCTAATATATATTTAATTTTCGTATTGCTAACCCTACATTTTTTTCCTATTATTATTACGCACTTTTTATCATAATTCTATTTATAGAAAGTATCTTTTGGTAGAGAGTAATTACTTTGATAATATTAATTTAAAATATTTAGCCCATTCCTGATCGTCCCTTGCTGAGCTCATCAATGGAACGCGAATGCATCGAAACGTAAACAAACAGGTATTTTTGAACAACAACAAAATAATGTGTAATAAGTTATAAGATCAATAATTACTCTTAAATTTTGCATTTATTAAAATATTAATTAATTCCATTTCATTCCCTATTAATGAGAATGTAATTTTGCTTACTATTGCTTTTGCATATTTTCTTTTCTTTTTGTTTGACCATTATAAACGTATCATTCATTTAAAAGAGTGCGTTGGTTAAAAATATAAAATTTATTAATATGATAATTTTAATTATTTTATGCGTAATAATATATTTATTATTAAAAGTTTCAAAAATAGAAGTAGAAATTTTTTCTGTATTTAATTGCAAATGTAAATTTAAATTTTAAATAAAAATGAATTGCTAAATTTTTGAAACATGGGAATGACAAATATTTTCAATTATAATTAGAAACATGAATTAGGCTTTTGTGATAGGGACATTCTTAGAATATTATAGGGTGTACGGAATGTCATAGGTGTATGATTTCGTATCAACAGGGAGGGAAAAATGCACCCCTTTTTTTGGCTAACATCTTGCCCGAAGAACTTATATATATTTTTTTTTTTAATTATGAATTTTGTTATACTTTACGGTTGATATTTGGCATATAAAGTATAATTATATGTATACGCGTTTAAAATTGGGTTAAGAACTACACAACCATAGCTAGCTGGGATTTTAACATCTTTTATGCCTCCTAACTTGAATTTTAATAAGGGTTTTCTAAGATAGTTTTACAAATTTTGAAAATCTATGTAGCGCGTAACAGTCAATTTTTCAAAAATAAACAAATCTTTGAAAATGGAATTAATTTGTAGAAGTTAAAATTTTTTTAAACTTTTACATATTCAAGGTAGTGAATTTGACACCCTGTAAGTTACCTCCTGTTATCACAGAGTGACTACAAGATTAAATTGAAATGTTGAATACAGTTGAAAACTCAGGTTGGCTATCCCTTAATCACCTCTTTAGAACAGTCCTCTAGCCTTAAGGAATATAGTGTAGTCTATAGCAGATCTATGCAAATTTTCTCACCGAAATACTTTTACATATTAATAAAATTACTCAGTCTAGCTTGAGCTTTCTTTGTGCTGTCGCATGATTTTCAAAAAACCCTGAAAGAAATTTTTAATGAGATATAGTTCTCCTATATCTCCTATATTATTAATTAATAGATTTTTTTAAAGAAACTTATTTTAACATTCATGTATAGCTTTCATATTAACAAAATTACTCAGTCTAGCTTGAGCTTTCTTTGTGCTGTTGCATGATTTTCAAAAAACACTAAAAGAAATTTTTAATGAGATATAGTTCTCCTATATATCCTATATTATTAATTAATAGATTTTTTTAAAGAAACTTATTTTAACATTCATGTATAGTTTTCATCTTAATTCAAAATATTAAATTATAAAGTTGATAATTTTTGCTGTGTACAATATAAAAGCGTTTAAAAAGTATATGTTCTGTATTCCACGAAAATATAAAAATACAAAATGTGAATGACCCAGTAGTCTATGGTGACTGTCCGAAACCAATTACTTGACTGACTACATAAGGGCACCACTAGTCACTTTACTAACTACGTGACTAGTCACTTTAACATGGGTATGTCCTAAGAGGAAGTCTATTAGCACCCCAGGACCAAAAAGTGGCTATATAGTGAGTAGTTCGAAAAAGACAATCTTATGTCAGTCATTTTTTTTAATTATTTAAATTGTGGTCAATTTGAGGATGTAAAAATAATTAAAAGAAAAAACATTTTTTTCGTATATTTTTTACTTCTTTTTTTTTTTTTTTTGTATTTTTATATTACTTCCTTTTTTTATTTATTTATTTTTTTATTTTCTTCTCATATTATTTTTTATTAATCACTTTAATTAACTTTTATATTTTTACTTTTTTTGTTGATAGCGGCACCTCGAATCGAACTCACATCCTTATAGTCATAAACACTAACCACTCAGCTACATAGCATTCTTACATACATTACACTATTTTTGTTTTATTGTTCATGTTGATTTATTGACCCTTTGGTAAGCGTTGAGGTGGCTATTGCTTTGACTTTAGTCAACCTTTGGATGTCATTTATTTTTTACTAGTTACATTGAGTCAGTCATCTGACAAACTTTTTTACTAGTTACTAGTTTACTAGCTACGTGACTAGTCCCTTTAACATGGGGATGTCCTAGGAGGAAGTCCATTGGCACCCCAGGGCCAAAAACTGGCGATATTGTGGTTATAGTGGTTACATTGAGTCAGTCACCTGACAAACTTTTTAGTGGGTAATTCGAAAAAGTCAATTTATGGAAATCCTTTCATAAGGATTCCGGTAACATTGATTTATGATAAATTCGAAAGCTTATCATTTTTATAAAGCTGTTAAAGAAAAAAACACAAATGTAGAATAATCGATTTCTTCAATAAATTGAAAATTAATTAGCAAGACTGGGTTCTGTATTACCTAAAATAACGGAGAGGTTATCCATTTCTACTGGATGTATTCCACATAAAGAATATAAAAAAACGTAATTCAATTTTTTTCTTACAAAATAAAATACTAAATTCTGTTAAGCATCAAAGAGTCAATAAATTGATATTTGACACTACACACGCCTAAAAGTGATTCATCGGAGCCAAATGTCCTACATTGCCGTTAGTCAAGTAACCCAACCTGTACTGACAATGGATGAACCATTTACATTTTAGACTTTTTCGTGACCTCTAAAAAAAACTATCGTCACTTTTACGCTTACCAAAGAGTCAGTAAAGTATCAATCGACACCTTCACCCTTACCAAAGGGTCAATAAAATATCATTCGCCACCTCCACGCTTTTTAAAGAGCCAATGAAGTGTGCGATAGCCACCTCAACGCTTACCAAAGAGTCAGTAAAATATCGCTCACAAAATGTGCGAAGTTGGGTAAAGAAAAAAATGTAGACATTCAGTTAGGTGAGTAGACACAAATGAACTTTACTGTCTAAAATGGGGTAAATTGACATCGAAAAAACTTTTGGGGAATTACATTATCAGAGAGCCGATCGCTGATCTATAGTTCAATTTATATCTTTTAACGCATATACTTTTGTCTGCATTTTATGTAATTTAAAAGATTTTTCTGATGCTCTTAATACCAATATAAAAATATAACTGTTCCATCTCTGATTATATAAACAAATGTTTATCTGGGATCATATCTATGCATATTTTATGATTATTATAATGTTATATGTAGATTTTTATGGTTTAGTAGGGGTCTTAATACAAGAACAACTACAGCAACAACAATAACTGTGAAAACAACAAAAAAAAGTTGTTAAAGCAGAATAGAACAAATTGTCTTGTCATGACATGACATTGTCATAAATGGGTTACTTTTGGCTTCTACAATCCTTATGCTCTGTTTTTTTTTTTTTTTTGTGCTTTAGCTTACCTTTGTGTAAAATATGATCATATAAAGACATGACAAAGGTTGTATTGTGTGTAAAGGATTATGAATTTTATGTTATTTATTTGTTTAGAAAAATATGAGATTCTTAGCAATAAAGGACCAAATAAAAATGTCATGTATTTGAATTTTTTTTTAAAACAAGACAACAAGGGCACTTATTCAATTCAATGAATTTTTGATTTAAGTGTGGATGAGTTAAAGATTTTGGTTTTCTTTGGTGTGATTATAGGCTGAAGTGCCTAAAATATTTTAAAGAGGAAATAAAGAACATATTTTCATGCTGAATTTAAAAACTATTTTTTTTTTTTTTTTTTTTTTTTTTTTTTTTTGAAAAATGCAATAAAATTTAATTAAAAACGGTCAAATTTATGAAACTTTCCTTTAGAAAATTTGTATATGTGCTGATTACAATTCCATAAATTTCAGATTTATACACAAATATTATTTTTTCTCATAACTAGTTCATTTTGGTTATTTTTTTTATATTTGTTTTTAGTCAAAAATTCATTAAAAAAAAGTGTCAAAACAAAAGTGAATTTTAGGAAAAACAATTAAAAATATGTAAAAGTTTGTTTATGCAATTTAAACAACAAACTCTCTCTGCACAGCTCATAAGCAAGAAAAAAATTAGCACTAAAAAATAGCAGCAAATAAAAACTAAAACTACGAAAACTAAATTTTCATTTTAATTTTTTGTTTTATTTTTTCCTCGTGCTCGTAAAATAAAAATAAAACTAACAAAAAAAACAACAAAATAAACTAAACGGTTAAAAATGATTGTTTTAATGAACTTTTACGAGTTTATTTTATTTTTATTTTTGTAACTAGCGTTACACAAATCAACACAAAAATTGCCTTAAGTGGTGAAAGAAAAATGTAGAAAAAAAAACTAAAAAACAACCGTTTCCATAATGTTTTTTTGGATATAAACAAGAAAACGGAAATTTGGAGGTTTCCAAATAAAAATATAAAATAAATGAACTCTTATATTTACACACGTATATGTGTTATATGAAAACGAGTATATATTCTCATATAAATAAAATCTGTATTTGCACATTAATAACATTTTTTTGTATATTAAGTGTAAAAGTAAAAGTTTTTTTATTAAAAATTGTACTTCAATTTTTTGGTTTCCTAAAAATACACAGAAGGCGTTTTATTTAATTGCAAATAAAAGTCAATATCCTTTTAAGTATCTTAAATGTATTCCGGGTAGTTTTTCGTTTTATTTTTTATTTTATATGCAAGAAAAACTATAAAGTATTGTAATGCAAAAACTTCAGCAATTAAAATGTATTTTTGTGCTTAAAAAAAATGGAAAATGCAAAATACCAAAAAAATAAAATTGTACAGTGGTAACGACCCAGCAAAAAAGGACCTGAAAAAGAGCTGAAAAAGTCATGAATTTAATATTGTGTTGGCATTGGAAGGAAGTACTTACTGGTGCAAAAGAGCTGCAGAAGTTCTTTTTTAACCCATGGTTGTCATTGGTAGGATGTTATTCTTTTATGCTTCTTATTCATTTCATTGGAAGTACTTCCTTTAAAACTATGTTTATGACATTTTTTTTACAAAAATTCAGTTTAAGTCTTATTAAAAGATAATAAAAATGCATTAAAATTTATAAAATTTTAATTTTCTTAGAAATTATTAATCTTTTTTCCAGCTAAAATTTCATTTATTTTCACTTTTTTGGAAGTAGTTATTAAGAACTTCCAAAAAAGTTTAAAATATAAAGTGAATCTACTTTTGAAGTGGTGAAAATGTTCTTTTTTGGAAGCTCTTGATCGTTTTTTTGCTGGGGAAGAGAGAAATTTTATTTTTTTTTTTCTTAATTAAAAAATCATAATTTGCGTTGAAATGATAATCACAAAATTTCAATGAAACTAAATAGATAAGACACCAATAATACTGATGAAGTGTAACTCGCAAAATTTTGTCCATACATATGCGGGTTTGTGTGAAGTTATTTTATAATGAAATAACTTCTAACGAAATTGTGTTGCGAGTTAATTCATGTACTTTTACAGTTGGGAGTTATTTCATTTTATTTGGTTTTCTTATATTTTCTGAGCACGATGAAAAGGATTTCCTTTATGTGGGTGTTTTGAATTCTATAAAGAATAAAGCCCTTTCATTCGGCCTAAGACCCGCTACTCCGACAAAATTTACTTAGAAAAAGTGCTCCTCTATGATATTTAAAACACTAGCATCACTAAGTAATTATTTTATTTTATATTTTTCCAAATGTTGGGAATCATTTCATTTATTCCCTAAGAAGTTTTTATACCCACCATCAAAAAGATGGGGGGTATATTGATTTTATCATTCCGTGTGTAACAAGTAGAAGGAATCATTTAAGACCCCCCTGGTTTGATTCTGAGTCGATCTAGCTATGTCCGTCCGTCTGTCCGTCTTTTGAAAGCAGAATAGGGCTCGAACAGGACAACGTAGGGGGAAATTTGGCTCAAATATTTATCTTATATAAGGTTTGTTTGTTACTGAAAATGTGCAAAATCGATTAATAAACACAAAAGTTATGTCCGTTTTAGCTTCATTCCCTACTTTTCTGCTGATATCTCTTAAAAAATACATGTATGACAACGAAATTTTGTACAGATAGTTTGGGGGTCGATATAAACTTGGGAACCAAAAATGGGCGTGATCCGCCTACTTTGCCGCCCACCTCTCATATAATGTGAAACTTCAACGAAATTGTGTTCAAATAGTTCAAGGACCAATGTAAACTCGGAAACAAAAAATGGGCGTGGTCTGCCCACCTTACCGCCCATCTCCCATATAACGAAAAATTTGAAAAAGTTGATGGTGGTTATATAGATTTGGCCGAGCCGAATATAACATTCGCGCTTGTTTTGTTTTTTTTTTTTACCACTACCAATGGAAATTCTCAAGTATTCATTCTAAATAGGTGTCAACAGATACTTAATTTTAAGTTTTTTTACCGAAAAAAATATTGTTAATGAGGACTTTTAACTACATTTTGGACCACAATTAAGACAATACAACGTTTCATAAAAGAATCAAAAGTATGAATATTTTATTAATTATTTTTATAAAACTAAAATAATAATAATAATAATAATAATAATAATAATAATAACAATAAAATAAACAACAAAAAAAAACTTTTCTCCAATATACTAACCACTTAAGTATTAAAATTTTTCCTAAACATAGCAAACTAAAAATACCCTTAAACACAGGTCTAAAAGGGATATATATAAGTGTAATTTTATATTATTCATCTAAGACCCCAAAAAGCGTATATTCTGGATCCTTATTGATATAGAAATCGATATAACTATCTCCATCTGACCGTTTGTCTATTGAAATCAGTTTCTGGAAAGCTCAAGTTATCAAATATATCTGTTATATACATCAAATTGTAGGAAATTTTCCTTAAAAGGACGTTAATAAAAAATCGGTTAGTAAGTCGCTGAGATATTTCCAAAAAAAAAGGAAGACACTTTCAAAAGCCATTTTTGTTTTCGACTTTTCTAAGCTGCTATTAAAGCTAGCGACTTCCTTAATGCACGGAAAGTTCAGAATATTTTTTTCAAAATGATCGTTTTGTTCATAATTTTAAATAAAAACGGTCCATTAGTATTCGAGATATCGACCAAAACGCATTTTTAGACTTTTTGAAGCTCCTATATAAACAACGGCTTTCGTTCTTATACAGATTGGTCATAATAAGGACTGCGCACGTAAAAATCCGTGCATGCTCTCGGGCTTATAACTTTTGATATGGTGAAAAATAAATTATTCTGTTAATTGGTTTATATTTGTCATTAAGCTCACTAACCATGTGCTTAGTTTTATGGTTATAACGACACTGGATTTTCTTAAAATGGAAATTGAAGAAAAAACACCAAAACACATAAATAAAATTTTTCATGAAATCTTACATCAGTCATATAAAACAACTGCTGAGAAGGCAGTTGTGTCAAAAAATACTGTTTCTTGGTTAATAATATTATACAAAGAAGTCATGGTTACTGAATGGAAATCTGGTAGTGGAAGAAAAATAGTATCTTCAGGCTGTAGGACTCAGACAAAATAGAAAGGATTTTCATAGAAATCCCCTCATCTTTGGAAGTAAAGTGCCACAGAAAGTTAATTGTTTTAAATCAGAAAAGATGAAAGGAAATCTAGCCTTAAGACGTATAAAGTACAAAAAAATCCTAATAGAAAAGCATGCAAGAATTTGGAGGTAAAAAATAACTTGAAAGTACTGCAGACTAATTTTTTTTTTTTTTTTTTAATATGATTAGTGTATAATAGACGATGATACGTCATTAATAAAAATATAATTTAAAAAAAAATTCGCCCATTGGCTTAGTTTCTATAAGCAGATTTGTATGCACGGATTTTTTCGTGCGCAGTCCTTAATTTTTATAAAACATCATTTTTTAAGTCAAAAAATTTTTTTACATTTATCTGAAGGGTTAAAAGATTCGGAACAGCAAAAAAGAACAGAAAAAAAGACTAACGAATTTAATTTTACCTTTTTTTATTCGGTGCACATTTTTATTACGAAAAATTAATTTTCTAATTTCCATTAATCGCTACTCTTGACACATTTTATCCCAATATGCATAGAGCGCTAGTATAAAAGTTCCACATTCATTACTATTTATTTTTCTATCAGCGCACGTTGGGGTAAAAGGAGTCGAAAATGGCGCTTAATTCAGGGAAAGGTGATATCAATATTTTAATGATCACGTTTTATTTTTTTATTGATTATTAGTTAAAAAATTCAGTTTTAGAATTTTAAGATTTTTTTTTAGCAGAACGGAAATGTCTGTCCGGTCGTCTATACATTAAAGTTAAATGGGTTGAAAATTATGCATAATTCAGAGAACTGTGGTATCAACACTTTAATGATCACGTTTAATTTTTCTATTTATTAGTAAGTAAAAAAATGTATTTTTAGAATTATAGCATGTTTCTTGGCTTAATGGTAATATCCGTCCTTCCATCTATACATTTGGGTTAAATGGGACGAAAATGACGGTTCATTCAGGAAAAGGTGATATAAAAATTTTGATGATCACTTTTTATTTTTGCTATTTATTAGTTAGTAAACAAATACATTTTTAGAATTCGAAAATATTTTTTGGCAGCAAGGCAATGTCCGTCCGTCAGTCTATACATTTGGGTTAAATATGTTGAAAATGCCACTTAATTCGTGGAAAGGTGATATCAAAAGATTAATACTTTCATTTGGTTTTCATATTAATCGAGAAGTGGAAAAAAAATATCTTTCAAATTTGAAGATTTTTTTTTAAGAATTCTAATGTCCCTCTTTCCGTCCGTCTGTTTGTTAATTTTTGCAAACTTTCCAGTTCAAAATCGTTTAACTTTTGACTCAATAAAGATAATGGCTAAAAATTTGTTCGATAGATAATTTTGCTTTTAACGAACTACATAAAATATAATAAAATCGCTTGAAAATATTTGGCTATATATGGAAAAATCTTAACCAAGATCTTGTAAAATAGAGATTTTTGAAAATTCAAATGTATATAACTCGAAAAATATATAAGATAAGTAGTATATGCAAGCATGTTTTCTAAAGGATTTATCAAGGACTTTAAGGTGATATAAAAATCTTGGAAATCAGGTAAGGAACAAAAATTCGGTAGTGGTTAAACCTTTTCCATGACACTAGTTGTCTATTTTGAACCCCTGTTGCGAATATTGGACCCCGCTTCTAAACTGAAAATTCTACTGTTCTCTGCTACGCCTGTATGAAATTTCATGCAAATCCAATTAGCCGATTATAAGTTACAGATTTATTTCAATTTTTCCCCACTGTTTAATGTTTGATAAAGCAAAGAAAATGTCTGGGACTTAAGCTGTTTTTTGTATGAAATCTGCTGAAGTTTTTTTACAAAAATTTTATTTTCTCACATCGGGCTACATATGCGCACTATTTTTTATTTTTTTTTTTTTTTTCGGAATATTAAAGTAGACAATATGTTATATTTTTCAGACAATTTTCAGAACAAACATCCTGTAGCATTTTTAGTTGCACAACATGAAAGTTGAAAATTAGTGTATTTTTGGACAATTTTCAAAAAAAAAATAACAAAAATATCTGGACAAAAAATAATTTCCAAATTCTTGAATAAAAGTAAACTCAAATACCTGAAGTTAATGGTTCCATTTTAAATTTTTCCTTCAAAGCACTTTTTATTAAAAAAAATTCACCGAAAGTTAATGAAAGTTGAATTTTTTGCTCTTTTTCCAAAATATAAAAAAATGTTGAAATTTGACAGCTCAGTACACAAAAACAAAGCAACTTAGGCTAATGATTTTTATTGTTATTGATACATAATTTTGTCTATTTTTATTCGGTATCCAATTTTATAATAAAAAGTTAATTTTCAAAATTCAATTAAACGTCGCTTTCGACCCCTTTTACCCCAACGTGCAGCGCCACTGTAAAATAATTAAACAAATCAATGAGTAACAGTATTATATGGTGAACTTTTTATATTCAATTGCAGTTATTTATTGCTTGAAACTGAAACTGCTAAAAGATAAATTTCAATCCATTTAACATTTATTTCTTAAGCTTAATTCAGATTAAGCAAATATTTGACTAGAATTATTTGCTCGTATTTTTCCCGCAATTTTGAAATATCTATCACATATCGTAAAGTTGAAATATCTATCACATATTGTTAAGTTTAGATGCAAATTATTTACTCATAATTATATGGTTAAACAGCCAATTACAAAATTTCTGTTATTTGACGTCTATTAAATGATTTTATAAAAATAAAAAAAAAAAAATCTTATTATTTTATTTAGCTTTTATGCATTTGTTACAATTTTGCGTGAGAATTTCGTAATATTTTGATGTCAAGGTATTTTTTGTAGCATTTCCATTTATCATAAAGTGAAAATGCCGTTTATTTTTGACAAATATTTGCAAAATTTACAATAATGTTAATTATTTGCATAATCAATAATCAATTAACTATTATCAATGTTTATACTTGCCACACTTTTGACTTGACCAAAATCAGCTACTTTCTAGTTGGGTTCATAAAAATATTTATAAAAATCGTCAAATATTAGCTTAATGTGAACATGTGAACATTAAAAGACCTTCAATTATTTAGTATTATTTTTCATGTTAATGATTTTAAATTCTTTATATCCCTTAAATATAAACCAACTTAATTATTTTACCACTCATTAAAATTATTTTCAAAGTCTTTTATCGATTTTAACAAAACAACCACAATAGATTTTTGTACTTTTTCTTCAATACATCTTTTAACATTTATCCTTTTGATTTTATGTGAATTGTGTTATTTTCTTTTTTTTTATTCTTTGTATCTTTCTAAACACTATTTGTTCAATAACCGCAGTTTGATTTTACCAATGTCTGTCCAGGCATGCGGTTAAATGTTCTGTTTATTTGACATTGTATACAATATTTTTTAGTTCATTAGTTAGAATAAAGGTATCAATTGTCAGTTGAGTAAACTTAATCTTTGACCCCATAAATGAGTATTAAAAGGTTTAAAGTTCAAAGAGCAGATTTAAGTTGAAAAAGGATTAATATTGATTTTAAAAAATATAAATATTTAATAGATTTAATATAAATGTAGATAAAATTTAAAAAAATGGTATAAAAACAAACTTATTTTTCATTAGAAATTTATAAAAATAAAAATATTCTGGGAAAAATACATAATTACAGTGGCTCAATAATGTAGTCGGACAAATATTAGGATAATATTAATCTTAATATTTTTCATATTAAAATTAACATAATGATAATTTTTTTTATTATTTTCTATGTTTTTCTATTGCCTTCTAAAAACCAACAAGATTTTACTAAAATAATTTGTTTTTTTATTTAAATATTAGTAAAAAATATTCTCAGTGTAAAATAAGGCATCAAAAAAGAAGTCGGACATATGGCAACGCTTTAGTTTATTTATAAACATACTTGGGAAAACCCCGTTTTATTATGCAGTTTTTATTTAATGACATCTCTTAAAGCTGTATTAATCAAAAAAAGTGTAAAAAATATCGTCGTTGTAGCAAAAATTGTTGAAAATGTCAAAACCAGTCATACACAACTGAAAAAATACGAAAAGTTATTATTAAAAACTTTGAGGAAGGAAAAACTGTTCGAGAAATTAGTGGTTTAATTGGAAAACCAAATTGAACTGTTCATGACATAATTAAAAGGTATAGAGATAGAAAATCCGTGGAAAATAAGCCAAAATCAGGAAACCAAAACTATTTACCAGCTCTGACGAACGATAGATTCTCCAACAGGTTAAAAATCCTAAAGTTAGCGCTCCAAAATTAGCTAAGGAAATTTCTCAACGCATAAATAAAGATTCCAACCCTGAAACAGTTAGATTAGTGCTCCGGAAAAATGATTATAATGGTAGAATTGCTCGTAAAAAACCTTATATTAATAAAGTTAATAGAACTAAGGAGTGAGATGGAAAAATTCTTAACATACATAATATTCAATAACTTGGAAACGGTTGATCTTAGAGTTTTCATTATTTTTTTAATCATTTGATAATTTAGCACAGATCACAGAAATATATATATTTTTATGGTTCTAACCATTAATTATAAAATTGTGGACCATTTTTGAAAACTTTCTTTGGAGATTTGATAGTTGCTTCAGTCACTTTTTTGGAACAGTGTGCACATCTTCTTTTAAAATCTTCGGTATTTTGGGACACTTTTTTTGTGGTCTTGAATTCACTTTTCACAAGAGCTCAATATCTGTCCACTGGTCTAAGCTATGAACAATTTTGAAAATTGACCTCTCTTGGTACTAAAACTATGTTATTGATTTGGTACCACTCCAGAGCTTTCTTACCGTAGTGACATGATACCAAATGGGTCCAAAAATATGTGGACGCGTTGTGCTTTCTTAAGAAAAGAAGAAGTCTTTTTTGCAAATATTCCTTTATGCATATTTTGGTATTTATAGATCCGAATGTATCAAATGACTTTCCTGTTTTGCCGCAACTGCAAAAAGCTTGTCATACCATGAATTTTGTAAGAAATTTTTGCTGCTTTTGGGTTTTAAACTTATCTCCAACATTGCTTCGAGCATTAGCAATAAACATTTTTGAAACACAAGCTGCGAAGATTCTGCCAGCACCTACGTTTCTTCGTCAATTATACAGCTTGAGTATTTTTGTATGAAATTTGGTTTTAAATTCCAAGTCCTATTTTTGGCTTGTATTTTTTTTTTTTTTTTTTTTGCAGAATTCCAGTTTGGAATTTTTTTGAACTTTATATGTTATCAACTTTCCCATTAGCTTTAAATTTTCGCACCAAATAGTCGAAGCACTGAGAAAACTGAGCTGATTTTCTACCAGATGTGTTTGGAGTTCCTTTCAATATGCCTTCAATTTTCTGGCTTTCCCAATATCATGTGGTCCTTTTTTCTTACCGAACTAGGTTTCACATCAATAGTCAAACTCTCCTGATACTGTTTAATAACATTAGAAATGGTTTTACGGACGACATTTAATTCTGTGGCCAATTATTTGTAAGACCTATTTGGATTTTTTGAAATTTTTTAATAACTTGTAGGACGTAAATCTTTTTCGTCACTTATTTTGATGAAAATAAGGACAAATTAACATGTTTGTTATTAAAAATAATAACTGAAGTATATTTTCATGATAACTAGATCAAAAAAATTTTGAATATTGATTCCGAAAATAGTTATGAGGCAAAATGTGTGTTAAGATTTTTTCGATCTCACTCCTTAAACGCATAAATTTTGCAAAAATTTACAAAAATATGGATATTTCTTTTTGGAATATACAGACGAAATTAAATTTAATTTGTTCAGATCAGACGGACAGTTTTCCTGACGAAAACCAAACGAAGAACTCAAAGAAAAAAACTTGGAAGCTAACGTGAAGCATGGAGATGATTCTGTTTTAGTTTGGGGTTGCATGTCATCCTCTGGAGTTGGAGAGTTATGTATAATAGATGGTATTATGGACCAAACTAAATATTTATCTATTTTAAGACAAAATTTGGTGCCAAGTATAGAAAAGTTGGATATAAAAGACATATTCCAATTCTACCAGGATAACGATCCTAAACATAAAGCACATGCTGTTCGTATGTGGCTACTATATAATTGCCCACACATACTCGAGATACCACCACAGTCCCTAGACATTAACGTAATTGAACATTTATGGACACATTTGGAAAATCAGCTTAAAAATTATACAATTTCTAACAAAAATTATCTTATAAAGGCACTAAAGGACGAATGGGCGAAAATTGATCCCTCTATTTGCAGAAACCTGGTGGAATCAATGCCGAGAAGATTAGAAGCGGTTATCAAAAGCAAAGGACTTTCTACAAAGTATTAAATATTAGTAATATTTACTTAAGATAATAATTCTAACATGCCTATTCACAGCAACATTGTGACTGAAAAATAGTCATAACTTTAAAATTGTGACTATAGTCATAAATTTCCTATTAACAGGGTTAAATTTTTAAATTTTAAATTGTCATAATTAAGACCGAGTATGTAGACGATCATAAAATATAAATTAATAAAAAATTTTAAATAAAAATAAAAAAAGAAATGTCGGAGGGAATTTATTTAATTTATATGGACTTAGCTAGGCAAGAACGTCGAAATCAAATAATTAAAAGACGTCGTGAGTTAAAAATGTTACGTGATGATAGCAATCCATTTTCTTTGCAAGAATCAACTTTTAAACAATTTTATCGACTATCAAAGTCTCTTTGTAGACACATTATAGAATGTTTAAAGCACTTCGATGATCAAAATTCGCAAATGCCATTAGAATTAAGATTTCTCTCTACATTGTTTTTTTATTCCCATGGAGCATATCAGAAGCCAGTTTCAAACAGTTACTTGATGCCAATGAGTCAGCCCTCGCTTTCAAGAACTATTAAACATGTTACAAGGTTATTGATGACCCATTTTGGGAATGAAGTTAAATTTCCACAAACAGCCGAAGAACATACCATGCTAAAAACTGGGTTAGTGTGTACATAAATATATAAATATGAACTTATAAGAAAGTTCATGGTCAAGCCCGACCATAATAACACTAAATTACCAATTACGACTAATTTTAGATTTTACCGAACATTCGGTATAAAAGGTACTATCGGTTGTATTGACTGTACCCATGTTGCAATTGTAAGCCCCTCTGGTCCTCAAAAAAATCTATTTATGAATCGTAAAGGATATTATAGTATCAACGTGGAAGCAGTTATGATATAGATATGTTTTTTTTAACGATTTGTTTTAATAATAAATATTTTAATAGGTATGTGACCATAGTATGAAATTTATAGCAGTAAATGCAAAATTCCCTGGATCATGTCATGATTCCGGAATATGGACAACGTCTGATGTGCGAGTTTTAATGATTCAAAACCAATTTCCAAATACTTGGTTGCTTGATGATTCGGGATATCCTTTAGAGCCTTGGCTTATGACACCTGTGCTTAATGTTACTAACGAAAAGGAGAAAAAATATAATACCCTTCATATAAAAACAAGAAATGTTATAGAAAGATCTTTTGGGGCTTTAAAATCAAGGTTTAGGTGCCTTTTAAATCATAGACTCTATTATTCTCCAGAAATGTCTGCAAATATTGTTTACGCATGTGTTATTTTACACAACATGTGTATTAAAAGCAATATTCCTTTCGTAGGAGACATTGCTTTTGATAACGATAACAATAATGATAATTATAATCCTGTTCAAAATAACGACTACTTCAGAGAAGGAAATCGTGTACGATCTAGATATATAAATACTTTTCCATAATATTCATACATACATCTATGTGCAATATAATACTAGCTATGAGCATCTTATAAATATAATAATATATGTAGTAATAAAAGCATTTCAATTATAGTTTTGGTGTTTTATTTATTAGAAAACAATTTTTCAATATTGTATAAAAATTTTTGCAAATTACCATTTAATAAATTTAATTCTTTTGCAATATTTTCATTTGCGATTGATGACCTCTTAATAAAACTATACAATTCATTGCTATTTTCTTTTTCGCAGTTGATTTTTGAAGAAGAAGCTGTTTTGAATCCATCATTATTCCTGAGAATAGTTTGTGTCCCTTTCTCCTGTAGAAAGCTTGTCGATATATCATTATTAATCTCAATAGTTGGTGAAACTGTAATTATATCACTTAATAACACAACATTTTCATTGTTTGATATGGCTGTGTAATTTTGTGTAGATGCTAAAGGATCTTCTTTCTTAGAGTTTTCGTTTGTTATCTGTAGTGATAAAAATGTAGTCATAAAAATATGTATATCAAATAATATATTTTTGAAAATTATAAAAAAGTTGAGTAATACTTACACCAAAACCTAAAACTGGGACATTTTGTATCCCATTCACGGATATGTTTCCAAAAATCTGTAAGGCTCTCTTCTCAAAATCGGTCAATGTATCTTTTGTTGGGGGACCTCCTCCAGTAATTTTTTTGTCAGCCATAGATTTACGTGCGCGGCTTTTGATCTGGTTTCTCCAATGCATTAGACTCTGAAATATGTATATACATACAGTGGTGGCCACGAATTTAAGACACGACATTTCACTTATATACAGTGGTGGCCACGAATTTAAGACACGACATTTCACTTATATATTTCTGATAATTTTTACATCTTATCGAACAAATTTTAGATCCATGTTATTTTTTAAAGATCCTAGTAATGTTATGAAAAAAAATCAACAATAGTTTGTTACCTATATTTAGTTTCCAATTTTTATTTACATATTATACAGATTAATACAAGTTTAAGCCTGGTCATGAATTTAGGACATAGGCAAAATAAAAGTTAATTCACAAAAGTAAAGCTCAGCTTCATAACACAATATTAGTATTTGGTGGGAAATCCTTTATTTTGAATCACAGCAGCGCATCTCCTGGGTAAACTTTCAACTAAGGCCATACAGCGCTCCTTTGGAATGGCATACCAAGCCTTTTGAATTTCTTCCCATAAATCAGTCAAATTTTTTGGCTTTACTGCTCGTACATGCTCCTCAACATCATTCCACAAGTTCTCAATTGGATTGAGATCCGGGGATTGAGCTGGCCATTTCAGAACTGTGATATTATTTTCCTCTAAGCAACTCTTCACTAGGCGTGAAGTGTGCTTAGGGTCATTATCATGCATAAATTTCCACATTAGAGGCATGTTGTCTTCAGCGAATGGTATCATGATGCTTGTCAGTATGTTTTTGTAAATATGCTGGTCCATTTTATTGATAATCTTCTGAATGGGACCTACACCATGCCAGGAAAATGCTGCCCACACCATGACATTTCCACCACCATGCTTAACCGTTTTAAGGGTGTACTTTGGGTGATGCTCCAGGTTTGGAGGACGCCATACGTACTGTTTTCCATCAGAACCAAAGCGACAAAACTTCGACTCGTCGCTCCAAAGTATATTTTTCCAAAATGTCATCGGCTTATTGAGATTTTCTCTTGAAAACGCTAGTCGGGATTTAATATTTTTTTTTGACACAAGTGGTTTACGTTGTGCAATACACCCACGTAAGTTCTTCTCATTCAGACGTCTTCTTATTGTCCTGGACGATATATTAATACCAAAATCCGATGAAATCTCATTTTTAATTTTACTTGAGCTCTTGAAAGGATCTTTAGCAGCTGATTTATAAATTAAGCTATCCTCCCTGGGTGTAGTTTTTCGGGCTCTAGGGTGCTGTTTGACATTTTTGGTAGTGCCATGTTGCTTGATGTGTTCCAGTGCATTGTAAATCTTGGATCTGGAACATTTTAGTAGCTTGGAAATTTCCATTACTGTTTTTCCATCAGTATTCATTTGTTGGATCAATTTTCGCTCGGCATCCGAACTCCAAGTACCTCTGGCCATTTCTAACTAAATATTTTGATGTATTCTAACATTAAATGGAATAAAACATTCATTACTTACCTTTTAGCTTCAAAAAACACCAAAAAATCACTTAAAAACCAAATATTTCTTATATGTTTTAAATTCGTGACCAGCTTCAAAAGCACGTTTTTACGAAAATATAATAAAAACAGCAACAAAATGTATACACAAACAAAACCAAATAACGGTAATTGATCTTAACATTACAGGGTACACTGAAAAATTAACAAAATCTAATTTTATATTGCAGGGTTGTAATAATTATCACAACTTAGTTCGTTACATGTCGTGTCTTAAATTCGTGGCCACCACTGTATTTCTGATAATTTTTACATCTTATCGAACAAATTTTAGATCCATGTTATTTTTTAAAGATCCTAGTAATGTTATGAAAAAAAATCAACAATAGTTTGTTACCTATATTTAGTTTCCAATTTTTATTTACATATTATACAGATTAATACAAGTTTAAGCCTGGTCATGAATTTAGGACATAGGCAAAATAAAAGTTAATTCACAAAAGTAAAGCTCAGCTTCATAAAACAATATTAGTATTTGGTGGGAAATCCTTTATTTTGAATCACAGCAGCGCATCTCCTGGGTAAACTTTCAACTAAGGCCATACAGCGCTCCTTTGGAATGGCATACCAAGCCTTTTGAATTTCTTCCCATAAATCAGTCAAATTTTTTGGCTTTACTGCTCGTACATGCTCCTCAACATCATTCCACAAGTTCTCAATTGGATTGAGATCCGGGGATTGAGCTGGCCATTTCAGAACTGTGATATTATTTTCCTCTAAGCAACTCTTCACTAGGCGTGAAGTGTGCTTAGGGTCATTATAATGCATAAATTTCCACATTAGAGGCATGTTGTCTTCAGCGAATGGTATCATGATGCTTGTCAGTATGTTTTTGTAAATATGCTGGTCCATTTTATTGATAATCTTCTGAATGGGACCTACACCATGCCAGGAAAATGCTGCCCACACCATGACATTTCCACCACCATGCTTAACCGTTTTAAGGGTGTACTTTGGGTGATGCTCCAGGTTTGGAGGACGCCATACGTACTGTTTTCCATCAGAACCAAAGCGACAAAACTTCGACTGGTCGCTCCAAAGTATATTTTTCCAAAATGTCATCGGCTTATTGAGATTTTCTCTTGAAAACGCTAGTCGGGATTTAATATTTTTTTTTGACACAAGTGGTTTACGTTGTGCAATACACCCACGTAAGTTCTTCTCATTCAGACGTCTTCTTATTGTCCTGGACGATATATTAATACCAAAATCCGATGAAATCTCATTTTTAATTTTACTTGAGCTCTTGAAAGGATCTTTAGCAGCTGATTTATAAATTAAGCTATCCTCCCTGGGTGTAGTTTTTCGGGCTCTAGGGTGCTGTTTGACATTTTTGGTAGTGCCATGTTGCTTGATGTGTTCCAGTGCATTGTAAATCTTGGATCTGGAACATTTTAGTAGCTTGGAAATTTCCATTACTGTTTTTCCATCAGTATTCATTTGTTGGATCAATTTTCGCTCGGCATCCGAACTCCAAGTACCTCTGGCCATTTCTAACTAAATATTTTGATGTATTCTAACATTAAATGGAATAAAACATTCATTACTTACCTTTTAGCTTCAAAAAACACCAAAAAATCACTTAAAAACCAAATATTTCTTATATGTTTTAAATTCGTGACCAGCTTCAAAAGCACGTTTTTACGAAAATATAATAAAAACAGCAACAAAATGTATACACAAACAAAACCAAATAACGGTAATTGATCTTAACATTACAGGGTACACTGAAAAATTAACAAAATCTAATTTTATATTGCAGGGTTGTAATAATTATCACAACTTAGTTCGTTACATGTCGTGTCTTAAATTCGTGGCCACCACTGTAAATACATAAAATATTATAAAAAACTAACATATTCCTACCTCTTTCTACTGTTTGGGTGTTTTTGTGGGACCAGTCATTGAGTTTAAAGAATTTGAAACCTCCTCCCATAGCTCGTTAATTAGGTTAGGAAACTTCGGATGAAATTTGTTAGTGAGCAAGTTGGGATTCTTTTCACAATAGTTTAAAAAAAATTCCAACTGTTCGTTGGATGTACGTTTTCGTGTGGCTAAAAAATGTACAAAATATATTAAGGTTTGTTATGTTATAAATCTACGACTATTTTTATTTGTACTTACAATCCTTAAATGCGAATTCTTCCATTATTTAATTATATTTTTAATAATTATTTTTTTTAATATTCGTACAATTTCAAAATCAAATTATTATCAATTATATTTATTTTCAAACTTCAAAATTTTGATTACTTTCAAACAGAAAAGTTACAATTTATATTTAGCATGGAATGTTAAGCATATTTTGTGACTATGTTAACAGAATTCGAAGTTATGACCGAGTCACATTTACAATCATAACTTCCTGTCATAATAAAATTGTGACTTTATTAAGACTTTTTCTATGAATAGGCATGTAAGTGTCTGACTACTTTTTTGGTGCTAACTTTTAAGATATAAATGAATTTTTTTATTCTTTTATTTATACATGAATTCTAAATAAATATTTTCTTTCATTTTTAAAATAGCACATAATGTGTTTTACTATTGTAAAAGAAAAGAGTTTGTAAACCCTTTCTTAATATACTTAATATTGACTACATTATTGAGCCATTGTATATGTCACTACATAATATAATCTTGAAAGTGAATATATCCCTTAAGGAGTTTAATTTACTTAAAAATTATCATCAGTTGCTGACAAACTTGTCCTTCAGTGGTCTTCTTTAAAAAGAATTTCAATAAATTTTATATTAATTTTGTCTTATTTATCTAAATTTTCTCTTTAAACTTTCTCTTCAAATCCTTGCCCCTATCTTCATCACCTACAAAAAGTCTACCGAACTAAATTTTCAACAAAGTTCTATTAGTTTTCAAATTGTAGTATCAACTTTACCAAATATTTTGCACATTTAATTATAAAGAATAAATGCATTCCATTAAATTTGTTTAAAATCGAATTTCAACTTCCTCCTTTTTTTCAACAAAATAAAATAATAAAAAAAACTTTCAAATTCGTGAAAGTGTCGATTGTTTTTTTGTTCCATCTATGCAAAATCGTATGTGAGTGTGTGTGTGTATGTTTGTTAAAAATCATGCCATACAATCATCATACATATTTAAAATTTGAAGTACTGCAATTTACAAATTCAATTTGAAATACTTGTTAATTTTTCAATCGCACCAAACAATCACTATACAAAATTTGTTCATACATTTTTTTTTTTAACATATTCCAACTTCAATTCAACTATCAAGCCAGTATTTTCAATTGCCATTCACCATCCCAATTTTCCCAAAAAAAAAAAAAAAAAATAAAAAAAATCGTTATCGAAAAAAAAACTAAATAGAGGCCTATAAAATTATAGCACCAAAAAAAAAACTTTAACAAACACCCCATATCATCGTTATTCCTATCATCATCATCGCCTATTGCTTTCTCTATGCCACCAGTAATTTTCTATGGCATGAGCAAATTTACAAATAGTTTTATTCATTTCATTTGTGCATTCATTTTGTTCACTCCCTTAATGCAATATTTTTTCTGTATTTTATTTTTAATACGGCTGTAATTTATTCTGCGGCTAAAACTTTAATTGAGTTTTAAACCATTTCTGTTGTTTTTTTTTTTTTTCTATATATACATTTTTTCGATTTTGTTTTTCTGTTACGAATTTAACACAAATGTTGGTAGATTTTTTTGGTGAAAAATTCGTTTGTATGTGTGTAAAGGAAATTGAGTTTATGTTGAGAAAAAAAAAAAAAGAAGAAATTAGGTAAGGAAAGCCAGATTTAAGCATATAAGGATTGTGCACGAAAAAATCCGTGCATGCAAATCTGCTTATAGAAACTAAACCAGTAGGCGAATTTTTTTAAAGTGATATTTTTATTAATGACTGTTATGTTCATGTTCTAAACATAAAAGCATAAATTAGTTCCTGTTGGTTTTTAAGGAAATATCTGATATTTTCCAGAATTATTCAAATTAAAGGTTTTATTGTGTTTCGGTCACTTTTTTGCTGAGATTTTAATGTCCTTTAAATTATTTTTTACTAGAATCCAATATCTTTCAATTGCACGGAGTTTCGGTCAATTTGATGGATTAGCCTCTATCGGTACAAACTCTTACAATTTCATTGTTACAACTCCATTGTTTTGTTGTAATGAGAAGAAACGGGAATAGGCCAGAAAGCAGAGGATATATTGAATTTTATTAGGAAAGGGAGAAGTCTTTTTCAAAGGCACTCATTCTCGTAAATTTCTGTGTTAATGCAACCATATTTTAAGAATGAAGTGCTTCATTCCAGTGTATGCATATGACTTCCCAATTCAAAAATTTTGTTGGAAATTTTGATTTCTTTGATACACGAAATTTTTCTGCAATAATCCCTCTAGCTTCTGCGACATAGAATTCCTGGTTAGGAAGTTGAAAAAAGTCACCCTGTACGAACATTTCATCGTCTACTATACAGAAACAAAATTTCTGAAAAAATTCGTCTGAGGAACTTTCATGTTATTTCTTACTTCCAGATTCTTGCTTGCGTTTCAATTAGGATTTTTTTTTTTACTTTATAAGTCTTCGTGCTAGACTTCCTTTAAAATTTTCTGATAAAGATTCAAAGCAATTAACTTTTTGTGACACTTTTCTTTCTGAGATGAGGTGAATTTCTCTTAAAATCCATTCTATTTTGCCTGAGTCCTACAGCCTGAAGATATTATTTAAGTATCTTCCACTACTAGGTTACCATTCAGTGATCATGACTTCTTTGTATAATATTATGACCTAAGAAACTGTATACTTCAGCACAATAGCCTTCCTTGCAATTATTTTATATGACCAATGTAAGATTTCATGAAAAATTTGAAATATGTGTTTTTTGTCAAACTTCCATTTTAAGAAAAACCAATTTTGCTGTTACCATGAAACTTAGCACATGGTAAGTGAGCATAATGGCAAATACAAAACAGTTAACAGAATTATTAATTTTTCACCACATCAAAAGTTATAAGCCCAAGAGCATGCACGGATTTTTTTGTGCGCAGTCCTTATAGTACTGCGGGGGAATTTCTTTGTGTGGAAATAAAAATCGTTAAATGTTTTCTATATCTAGTTTTACTGAAATTGATAAAAAGTATAGCAAAGAACTTATTATTAAATATTTAATAAAAAATTGTAATTTTGCAATTATTATTAAAATATATTCAAATATAGATTGTATCTCCTACTGAAATCAGTTTGGGAGCTGTGACCTGCGTCCTATTATGCAGTGTACGGTGATAACACCCGCAGAAGTATAATCATCTTTCTACTAAGAACCAGAAAAGTCCCTGTTCTCTGTCTATAAATTGAGGACCAAAGGGTTCTAAATATCTTGCAAGTGGTTATCGTGGAGCAACTACCGAACCTTTCCTTAAACGCACAGCCTTCTATCAAAATCGACAGTTCAACAAGAGAAGTATATCTCGTTACCAAGAATACTCTCATGCCCTGGTACCCACACAAGTCTTAAACTTTTCGTGCGCAACTGGGAAAGATATTGATTGCATTCAGGTATACATTTTGACTTCGCCACATACTGTGACTTGATCACAGCCTGACTATCTGCAAAGAAGTCGACAGTAGAAGCTTCTGAAACGAGTTCTATGACTCATCTAGCAGCTACAGTTATAGCATATATCTCTGCCTTAAATACTGTACAAGTATTCGGTAATCTTGGAAATATTAAAAGTTCCAGGTATTTAGAGAAAACTGCTGACCCGGTTCCCGTATACATTTTTGAACGTAAATAAAGAGTGAGATTGCGCTTTCTTGAAAAACAGAATTTGCTGCCCAGCTTTCCCTGTCAGGGATGCTAATACTAAAAGATTTATCAAAATTCATCCTAAGAATGATATAGTCTGATCGGAAACTCAAATCGCTACCGCCCACTACAGAGGATTTTTCTATGTAGGATTTTTCTATGTCCAATACAATCATACCTAAGTTCATCCGACTCTCTGAGTCTTAAAGCGGACTTGGGCGAGACATATTTGACATAAACATCAAATGGAGCTAAATTCAGCATAGTCTCTAAATTAGCTTGAGGAGTGGAATTTATCGTGACAGTAATAGCAAGAAAAACTAGTCTCTGTGCCTTGCCCAAGATAAGTGCCCCTTAGATAAGAACTGATCTAATTACGTTTACACTAGAGCTTTGAATCCAAAATCACGCCAAGATATTTGGCCTCTTTAGAAAGGACCGTCCAGTCTGGGAAGCCTAAACGCTGGAATTTTATATTTCCTAGTCAAAAGGACCAATTCGGTCTTTGATGGGTTTACGGCCAGACCGTTCGCATTTGCCCATCTATGTATTTCGTTAAATGCCGATTCCATTAGATCATTGTAGGGAGAAATTTTCCCCTAATGAGGAGCACAAAGCATATGCAACTACTTTGATGCCCTTCCTGGAGAGTCGGAAAAGGATTTCATTTATGACATAGTTCCACAAAAGCTATGATATTACACTATCCTTTGGAGTACCTCTCATCATAACTTTCCTTATCACTCCCAGACTCAAGCTGGTATTAATGGCCCTGCTGCTATTAATATTACCTATCGAGTTTGTTATCCACTAATCTACCCCTAACTTCTGAAGAGCATTTAGAATTGATGATTCTCTAATGGAAGGAAGAAGCCTTTTTGGCAAACATTCTTTGATATATATTTCGGTATTTATATTCTAGGCTTCTGATTTGTGTTTGGAGCATAACTGTCTGGAACTTTTTGTTTCCAAGCTTTCTCAATATCATATGGACTTTTTTTCTTCCCGAAACAGGTTTCCTATGGTCAAATTATCCTTATATTGTTTAATAAAAATGGAAACAGTTTGACGGTAGACCTTTAATTCTTAGGCCAATTTTTTTGCTTTGGTAAGAATACATTACATACTGGCACAGTTTATTAATTATCTGTTAGCACGAACCTCCGCTTGAAACCCCATATTGTGGTTAGGAATTCGGCAGTATATTTAGTCTGATTTCTGGTTCTTCTATAAAGGGTATCAGTTCTATTCTTAGTTTCGAGCTTCCGTGTAGCAATAATTTCCAACGTGCATATGAGTCTGAGTTCAGTTAGATCAGATTTGCCAATCTGATATCAGTGTTAAACAATTATCCTACCATTATTTCTTATGATAGGTTAGGTTAGGTTTGGTTAAATTGGCAGCTGCCTGAAGCGTAGCTCACTTGGGTCCAAAATAGGTCCCGTTATGTTACCGTTCGTTCATTTCGAGCCATAGTCCTAAGTTTCTTGGCTATTATCAATAAGCCATCCTGTAGATTTGATAAAGGAGTAAATTTTATTCAGATCACTATCCGCTAGACAAGTTTTGTCAGTTAAACTTCGATGACCAAATAGTCCTCGAATGCAGGGCAATGACAAAGAAGATGTTCAATAGATTCCCCTTCTTCCTCGTTGTTGCAACTTCTACAAAAATCATTGTATGGTAGCAATAGCCTTTGAGCATGCCTTCCAATGACCCAGTGGCCAGTAATCACCCTAATGAGGTTCCTAATGTGGATTCTGCGAATCTTCAACAATTGTTTCGACCACTGTCCGTCCATATTGAACCAGGTTTTCCTGGACTCAATGCAAGTGGATTCACTTTTCCATCTTGTTATTTCATATGATAGATTCAAGTAAATTTTTTAAAGAATATGTTTACGTTTCAACGATATACATATAAATCAATAAAACACCACGATTACTGATGAAGTGCATAGCGGCACGGAAAATACATATTGCATTCTGCTTATATCTAGTTATAGTCCAGAAACGTTGCCTAGATACTAGGGTGATCGACGCGGTTTTCCAACCGGTTTTTAAACCGGTTTTTTCAGTCAATGTGCTGTCGGTTTTTTTAAAGTGTTCATTTTTCGAATGTCGAATAGACCGGTTTTTTTAAACACAAAAAACCGGTTTCAAAAATAGATTTTTATTTCAGAAAACATGTACTAAATAGTGATAGTGATATTTGAAAATTTAGGAATAATTTTTTAAATATTCATAAAGACTGATTTCTTATGTTTTTAAAATATAGTTTAAGTCTAAATTGGAATTAATTCTGTAATATTAAACAAATAAATAATTAATAATTATCCTGTATGACTCAATTTAATTTTTTTGATCCAATATTTCCTTTATATTTTAAAGGTGTGTTAAAAAAGGTTCACCATATTAAGCCATGGTTTCTGTTTATGCTAACTAAAATTTAGATGATTTTTTCCACAATTTTGAAACATAATTATCTTTTAGTCATCTAGATGTATAATTTGTTTAGCATTTGGCTTAATTATAAAACTTTTTGTCCAACAAATCCTAATGCAGCCATATTTTGAAATTTTTATCAGGGAGCGGATATAAGAGGATTTATGTGTCTTTTTCTAAGAATTTCTTCTCTTTCCAGAGCTTTCTAAAGCTCCCAGAAGACATAGAAAATTAAAATTCAGCTTAATTATAACCCTATTTGTTATAATCTCTACCAGGGAGCGAAAATACGTGGATCTATATAACATTCCTAAGCAATGTTTCCTTTCCAGAGCTTTCTGAAGCTTCCAGACGACGTAAGAAACTAAAAATCGGCACACTTATAAAACTATTCGTTCAACAAATTCTAACAGTGTGCCAGATGTTTCTATCAGGGACCAAAAAGTCTGTTTTGGTATTAAGAACTTTTGAGTTGCTATACTTATTGTTTGCTCTCCAAATCCTATAAAAAACTGATTCTGTATTTCGGCCAGGGAGCGCATTTACGACGATTTTTTTTATTTTGAAAGGTTTACGAATTTAAAACATTAATCAATATAATTCCAATAAATTTGAACGGCTTCAAATAATTGACTTCGATTAGGGAGAGGAAGGTGTCTAAATGTTGTTCATATTTTTTTCTTTTAATTTTCGGATTTGTTTGTGCATATTTTCATTATTATATCATTCTTCCTGACATTGTTAGGCTTTTACGCTTGTATTTTATAAATTTTAACTTAATTATAAGAATTGATTTTTTTAAAGAAATGTAGTCTTTTGATATAAATATTAACTTCTGCAAAAAACCGGTTAACCGTTTTTTTCTGAATTTCAAAAAGTGCAACCGGTTTTTTTAAAATACCAACTATTCGAACTATTCGAAAACCGGTTTCTCAGAAAAGTCAAATAATCGATCACCCTACTAGATACAGCCAAACAGAGACAATAATGCAATTTACGATTGCTAACATGTTTAGGATCCTTTAAATCAATTATATTATAATTTGTTACTTAGGTATAGGTCTTACATTTTAAATATTATAAAGTTTAATAATATGTTAAATTTCTAATAATGAATAGTAAATATTTAAATCTTCTTTCTGTCAAATAACGAACAATGCAACTTGTTTCCATTCCATTATTCACAACAAAGAAAAGAAAAAATCCAAACCTACCAAAATGGCATTGAACGATAAAATCATGTTTCCAATACACATGAACACTTCGGTTGCTAAACAGAACTAAACCAATAAAGGTTAAACGAAAAGAAAGAAGAAATCTCGAAAGCTTGGAAAATCACCACAGAAAACGTAGTAAAAGAAAATTGTTCTGCTTCAATTTTGTACTGTCTACCAAAGACAATTAACCAAAAAAAATTTAACTGGTTTTTTATCTCCTTTTTTTTCAAATTTTATTTTTCAAATTTAAACTCAAGTTCTTTAAAAAAGTTTTAAACATGCACTAAGTTGTTAAAAGAAATTAAGTCAACACAAACATGTTGGTTAAATGGAACTATTTATATGTATGTAAGTATATGAGTTAGTGTTACTATTTGCTAATGCCAGTCACGTTATTTGTTTACCCTTAGCTGTGACACATTTTTACTAAGAGTCACTTCTAGTCTCACCGGGCATCCATTACAATCTCATATGGATTGCTGATACAGTCACACACACACATACATAAGTATTTACGGTAACTGGTGATGCATGTTCAAAGAATATTTGTTTTTAGATTGGGGGAGGGGACTAGAGTAAATAATGTTTTGTTAATCAGTAACCATCCGTGTAGACAGACAAACATTGTTTTGTTGGGAGGGATAAATTAAAATCTTTTATTTAAGAACGTAAAAAATAAGAGATAGACATTGAAAGGTTTAATGTAATTAAAGCTAAATTTTGTGAAAAAATTATTTTAAGATATTGATAGTAGGAATGTTATCAGTTAAAGAATTTATGAATTACTTGTTAAAACGAAGTTTATCAAAATATTTAATTAAAATATTTCAGTAGTTAACATTAAAGCCAACAGTAACACAATTTAAGTAAAGTGTTGATGGCTTATGTTGCAGATGAGCTTACTTTTCATGATATTAAGTACTGCTTTTGGCTGGTTATTAAATTTTCTTACATAAGTTGAATAAAAGCCTTCTGACAATTGTTTTGTTCGATTTCAGAATCTGCTAAATAGAAATAAAGCTTGCAATCGCAAATTGCCTTGTAGTCTCTGTTTGGAGGACTATAATTAGACATCAGCACGTATTCTCTGTATCACTACTCACTTTATCAGCATTCGTAGTGCCTTATACATTTAGGTTTTGTTGCAAAATAGACATGGGCCCCTACATCTTGCACTGGGTGTAATTTTGAGCGAATCAATTATCAGCGCCAGGAGTTTAAGACAAGTAAGAGAGAGGTTGAGCGTAACATTCTAAACGCTTTAATAGATGTTGTTATAATGTTGTCGTAATCCGATATCCGGTTCAAAGGACCATAACAAGCATTTTTAAATTACTTTTTTGGCGCTATCAAAGCAGAGTTTGTGGACTGCACACTTCATCAGCATTCGTAGTGTCTTTTCCATTGAAGTTTCATTGGAATATAAGCAAGGGTAATAGTTCTTTTTTCAACAATAAGTCTCCTTTCTTTTGCAAATATTAAATACTCAATATGTTTTCCAGTATATGACCAATTAAAAAAGAGAAAAAAATTAAAACTTTTCAACATTCCTAA
This sequence comes from Protophormia terraenovae, assembly GCA_951394005.1. NCBI lineage: Eukaryota > Metazoa > Arthropoda > Insecta > Diptera > Calliphoridae > Protophormia > Protophormia terraenovae. The sequence continues at coordinate 26,800,593 of OX596074.1, read as the reverse complement.
GGATTTCTGACGCCGTTTGCCTGATTTCGATATGACTTCTCCTGAATAAAATGGAGGGTATCCAAGTTTTAATAATCCTGCTTCCTGTTAAACACTTTTTGTTACTAGATGTTGTTGTTGTGTAACACTAGTTCGATTGTATCAAACGAACATGTATTTGAAAAGTGGCATTTGAGGTTACAGTTTCAAAAGACAATTCTTGAAAAAATAATATTATGCATTTTTACATAAAAACGAAAAATTTGTAAAGGTTACAACAAGAATGCTGTGAAAGAATGCCGGACGAAGTTATGGTTTGTTTGATTCCTATCCGAAATCTCAAATCGCCCACCATAAATTTTGGAACATGCACCATCTGATTTCCATTTGTTACGGTCTCTGCAAAATTCTCTTTGTGTTAAAAAATTGACCAACAGAATTACCTCACTCTTTTCGCCGCATGGTGGATCAGAAATTAATTTCATTGCCCCAAAAATATAATTTTTTGTTAACACCATTTTCCATAATTCTAATGTCATTCTATAGTAAACATATTGAAACTAAGGTGGCCAAAATATTGGCAACTGTGGGCGTGGCATGCCGTTAAAGACAATTTGTTAATGTTATTTTATAAACAAAAAATTTGATAAGAAGTAAATTATAATTATTATAATTGGCTGCTTTTTTTGTTATGTTGGTAGGATAATAGTCTTTAAGAAATGGTATGATGTATCACTGTACAGTTTTTATACACATCTGCTCAAAATAATAGATACACCTAGTGGGAAGATATTAAAGTGACGATAACTTTGGAAAATTCTTCAGAAATACTTCGAGTTTTTTTCTTTTAGTAAACAATTTGATCTGGCAATGATACTTTCATGAAAAATATGGCAAGTATGTGCATAATAATTAATTTACAAATACGTTTTCGATTTAAATACCAAAAACTGTTGCTCATAATAATAGATACAGTTAAATTATTTTTATTTATTTATTTTTTTTGTATACGCATTGATGGAACTTTACTGGCAATTTTTTCCGGGGTCCTTTTTTGTCATTACAATAATCCTCTTTTCCGTTTTTGAGGTTCTTTTAAGAGGTCTAATACAAGTTGTTTTTTAGATGAGCCCTATTTATCATTTCAAGTAACGACTTTGCACTTTTTGCTTGTTTTTAACCATTTTTCTCTCTTATTTGATGTACTAATTATTTCTTCCCATTTTCTGTGTCAGAATACTATTTTTTATAATATTTTCAACCCAAATGCAACTTTTCTTATTCTATTATGTAAAAATAATAAAAAAAAAAGTACAATATAATTCGACTTAATATCAAAAAATTAGAAATAAATTAACTGTATCTATTATTATGAGCAAAAATTTTTGGTATTTAAATCGAAAATGCATATGTAAATTAATTTTTATGCACATACTTGCCATATTTTTCATAAAAAAATCATTTCCAGATCAAATTGTTTACTAAAAGAAAAACTCGTAAGTATTTCTGAAGAATTTTCAAAAGTTATCGTCACTTTAATATCATCCGACTAGGTGTATCTATTATTTTGAGCAGATGTGTATGCTACCTAGGAACATAGTATAAAGTAATGTAAGAAAAGGAAGCCTTTCGAATATAAACTCAGTTACTATAATATATTTAAGCAGAAACAGATGCATACAAAATTTTGAAGACTCGGAGCGTTTGACCAGTAAAATGAAAACAAAGGATATTTGGAAAAATCAAACACCCTCTTTTACGAAATACAGCAGACCAATCAAATTTGTAATTAGAAAGGAAACTTGTGATGTCATTGAAAAACAAATCAAATTGCAACACTTCAGCCATTCGAATTAGATATTGACGGCCAGACAATTGAAGAAAGCTATCAATCAGTACTAATAATGATAGATGGAAAAGTAGCTTTTGACTAACACAAAGGCTTCATCCAGCTGCATTGTATGTTAAATCTCATCAATTCCATGAACAAATTGGTGCTAGAAAATTTGGTGATTATTCGAAGGAAACTTCACGAATATATACAATCAAATATCCATGGAGAAATATATCTGCAACAGTTCAATAAATCCTTTATCATGTAGAAGATGTCATTAAGCACCATTTAGTACCACTTGGAGATCTATCAGAAGAAGACCACGAAAAAAGGAATAAGGCTTAGAGATTTTATAGAGAACACAATACCAGAAAAATATCACGAAATTTTACCAATAAAGAACTTTTTAATATTTTACTGGCAACGTCAGTAAAATATTATCATCTCTAGCATTCGAAATCAATGGAAAGAAGAATATCGGGACTTAGATGAAGAAGCAAAAGGGTGGCTAGAGGACAGAAATAAAAAAAAAACCTAATATGAAATATTTGCAGCCTATTTTCCAACCGAAAGAATAATAATTATAATTTTCTTTTATTGGTATTTAAGTAAAAATTATAATAAACATTAAAAAACTTTTGGTTATTATAAAAAAGTAGTGTTTGTCCTTAATATTACTTAAATAAAAATCTAAATTAACATTAAAAAAATCTAAATTTTTTTGTCCAAAAACAATCGATCCTATTGGAAAAACAATCGACTCTTAGCCACTGTGCGCCGATAAACGAAGCAATTATAAAGTTATCCAAAAAATGGCAATAGTTCTTAGATAATAATGGCAAAACTGTACTTGATTCTAATTGATTTTCAATAAAGAAATTTAAGTTCAAAAATTTTCGAAAAAACGCGGTTCATGAAATATAGAAATTTGAAAGTCTAGAAATGGAAATATATGTAGGTACAAAGTTGTCTTCACAAAATCACAAATATTTTTCAAGGTATGTATATTAAAGTGTCCCGTAAACACGTTTTTTTGTGATTTCGATGCGAATTTTTAAGCTGAAAAAATTTTAAATTCATCATCAGTTCCCCACCAGTGATTGAAAAATCTCAACTGTGGTACATTTTGGACAAAAAAAGTTTCGAGTTTTCATGATTTTAAGCTTGCTATAGGAAAAATGTTTTAAATTTTTTTCTCCATGGGACTTTATTTCGCTAAAGTACATTTTGGTGAATTTTTTTTTTTTTTAATTATTTATTATGTGCCATAGTTACTAGAATGAACTTTTTTATTAGTTTCAATCATAAAAATAATAAAATGATGAAATTTTTATTCATATTGCGATAAAAAATATTAAACTTTTTATTCGCATGATGTACTAAAATCACGGTTTATGGACCAAAATTTCTGCGAAAAATAGTTTTTTAATATTTTTTCATAACCTTCATAAAATTATTAATTTTTTGCTACCCAATTCGAGACAAAACTCAAAACTTCTTTTTGGACAAAATGTTCTAGACCCGTGACTTTGAATCGCTGCAGGTTGGGGTAAAAGGGGTCGAAAGTGGCGTTTAATTGAATTTTGAAAATTACCTTTTTTAAATAAAATTGGGTACCGAATAAAAACAGACAAAATTATGTATCAACAACGATAAAAGTCATTAATGTAGGTTGCGTGGTTTTTGAGTACTGAGCTGTCAAAGTTCAACATTTTTTTTATATTTTAAGAAAAGAGCAAAAAATTAAATTTTCATGAAATTTCGGTGAATTTTTCTTTAATAAAAAGTGCATTAAAGAAAAATTTTAAAATGGAACCATCAATTACAGGTATTTGAGTTTAATTTTATGCAAGAATTTGTAAATTATTTTTTGTCCTGGTATTTTTTTGTTATTTTTTTGAAAATAGTTCAAAAATGCACTAATTTTCAAATTTCATGGAATGCAACTAAAAATATAACAAGACTTTTGTTCTGAAAAATTGTCTGAAAAATATTACATATTGTCTACTTAAATATTCTGAAATAAAATCGTGCGCATATTTTGCCCGATTTTAGAAATTTACATTTTTGTGGAAAAACTCAAGTTGCTCCAAACCAAAAACAGGTTAAGTGCAGATTTTTTTTATTTTTTTTACTTTGTTTTATTTTTCGTTATTTCACTATTGTTTTTTGTTATTGTTTTGTACAATTATTTTAAATAAACAAAATAATTTTACTGCTTAATACAGTCGAACTCAGTTAAAATGAACATGATTTCATGTAATGTTTTTATATTCTACAAAGTGATGTGTCTTATATTGGTACTTGGTATTTAATATTGAAAAATTCAGGAACTATGCGAACAATACAGCCAGATACTACGTTGATAAATATCCATGGTATTGTATGTCTCCTATCCTCCACAACTTTTTTATTCACGGCCCAGAAATTATAAAACATGCTCTTCTACGAAATGGCCAACTTTCTGAGATACCCAAGAAGCAAGAAAAAAAGATTTCAAAAATTACAGAAACATTTTTCACGAAAATGTAGTAGACAAAAATCAAACGAAGATATATTTAATAGACTTTTGATAAGTTCCGATCTAATCAAGTATGGGGAAAAAGTATAAAATAAAACATATAGACCTACCACAATCCGCTGTTGATTATTCTCACTGATGACGTTCTTTTTTTTTTTTTTTTTTTTTGTATGAAAACATTACCATTCTGCAAAGAAAGCCTTAGAATTCTAAAAATGAATTTGTTTACTTACTAATAAATAATAAAGTCAAAAGTGATCACTAAAGTACTGATATCACTTTTTCTGAAGTATGCTTAGTTTTTGACATGTTTAGCCCCAATGTATAGACAGACGGACGAACATTACATATCAGGCAGAAAAAATTTGTAAGATTCTTGTAATGCATTTTTTTAATAACTAGTAAAAATCAAACAAGTTGTGATTATAAAAATATCGATTTCATATTTCCTTGAAGTAAGCGGCCATTTTAGATCCATTTTTTCACAATGTACAGACAGATGGACGGATGTTGCCATTTAGCCAAAAAGGGTCGTACTAACTAGTAAAGAACAAAACAAGTTGTAGTTATTAAAATATTCACATCACCCTTCCTTGAATTATGCGGCTTTTTTCTAGCCAATTAATTCTAATGTATAGACAGACGGACGGACATTACCATTCTGCCAAAAAAATCGGAGTATTTTTAAAGTTTACATTTTTTAACTAACAAATAAAAAAGAACACATGCTGTGATTATAAAAATATTGATATTGAATTATGCGGCCATTTTAGACCCATTTTTTCCAATGTATAGACAGACGGACGAACACTACTATTCTGCCAAAACAAATTCTAAAAATATCTTTTTTTACTAACTAATTAATAAAGTATTAAATCATGACCATTTAAATATTCATATCACCTTTCTCTGAATAATGCGGCGATTTTAGACCCATTTGATCCTAAGGTATAGACGGACGGACAGACATTACTATTCTGCCAAAAAAAAATCCTAAAATTCAAAAAATACATTTTTTTACCTAATAATAAATATAAAAATAGATCCTCATCATTAAAATATTGATATCACCTCTCTCTGAATTAAGCGCCATTTTCGACCCCTTTTACCCCAACGTGCGCTGGTAGGAAACTGAATATCAATTTTAAAATTTTTTAAATACTTTTTATATATTCATCACATTATTACGCATCTTTTGAGGGGTCTTCCTATGAAATTTTATTCTACGGAACACTCTAAATGTATATGCTACTAGATTCATGTTGAAGATATCAAAATTACCTTTAAAATGACATACAGAAACATTAAAACCATCATCATTAAGATGGTCTATATTCCATGATATTTAGTTCAAGGATAAATATCTCAAAAATTGATATTTTAATTTTTTTTTTTTAATTTTTATTAATTTCGAAACACATTTTTACGCCGTTTTATAAAAAATATCTAAATTAAACTCCATTCAATTTGAGAAAATCACTTTAATTGTTTCTATTTGCTATCTTTCGTAACAATTTTACCTCCTTTTCATAGAAACATACACATACCAATGCATATTTTTTTATCAAAAACTACCAAACAAACATTTGTTTTGCCATTTATCCTTTTCGCTATAGTCCATATTTGTTTTACAATTCTTTTCTCCCGTTTTCAAACTTTTCACATTCTACATAAAGAAAAAAATAGGAAACGAAATTTATGACAATTTTTTCCCAGGCCCTTAGGTGCGTGAAACTGTTGCTCATATTTACGCAACAAAAACAAAACCAGCAGCAATAACCACAGAAAAACAAATGAACATCTTAAACCATATTGACCAAATAACCCCATGAGATGCCATCAGATTTCATCATCACTACGTTTATCAATAAAGTGATGAATGTTTTGACAATGATGATAATGATGTTGCGGATGGTTTCGTTGTGTGTAATAGTGCAGCAAATACGCAAAATAGCTTTTGATTGTAATGTATTTGAAAATGTTAGAAAAACTGTAAGGAAAAATTACATTAAAAATCTAAAGAGAACATTGAATAGACATTAATTTCAGTTAAAAAAGAAAATAAATTTTAATGAAATTGATAATATTTTAAGGGATTTATAAAAAATATATATAACTATTTTCAACTTTTCATACTGTTGTTGACATATAAATTAGCTTTAATTTCAGCTAAAATAAGAAAATATTATATATCTTCCTCCCTTATTAAACTGAAATATATACATACATATGATGCGTATACTTAATATGCAATTGCAATATAACTTATACTGGAGGTTGAAAAACAAATAAATATTTTTATGTTAATTTCTTATTATTGATTTTCATATTTTATTTTTCGTTTTCTTACTTTTCACAACCAATTTTCTGTTTGCAATTTTTTCTTATTTCTTTCATATTTACTTTAATTACAAAAAGTAAAGAAGAAATGACAACAAAAAATACATCAAAAGGAATATATTTATTTCAAAATATACAACACAAATTTATGTAATATATACATAGTGTAGTTAGTATGTATTGTATGAATATTTATCAACAATATGAATAAAATTGTTTTACAAATTAATGCATACATAATGAAAGCAAGAAAAGCTGAAAAACAGAAAAACAGAACAAAAATATTCTTTGCAACTAAAAACAAAAGAAACGAATATTAATATAATGAAAAGAGAACAAAATTTCGCTTTCATCAAAACCTAAAAGATGAAGTAAATGCAACAATATTATACAAGAGATTTTTGCAAAAAAAAAAATTATAATAATATATATATGAAAGCAAGTAAGATTACTTGAGTCAGTTAAATTTAATGCTGAAAAAAATACTCTACATTAATTATTATAATATCACCTAAGTATCTATTTGTGATACCTTCAAACAGTTAATTTATTCAGAAATTATTATCTGATGTAGACCAAAGGCGAATCTGCTAAATAAATCTTGTAATGTATCAACATAATAAGGATTTTCACGTCCCCAACCCTGATACTGCTCATTAATGCCCTCATTTGCATCCGTCTTCATGGAATGAATTTGCTCCTTTTTATTAGTTTACACCTAAAGGAAACTCTCTGTAAATTGATGTACAAAACCAGTGTTGACAAAACGGAGGTTTACCCGCTAGATCTGGCGTTATTTTGTTGTGCATAGCGGGCACTTTCCATAAAAAACCGCTAAGTGGATTTTCTGGTTGCAATATTTTTCTAGCTGGCGGTTTCTAGCGACTTTTCTTTATTGTAAAAACTCGGAAACTGTAAAATCAACTGTTTTTCTATACAAAATATATTAATTTTATTCAGCTCGGCCGAATCTATATATCCACCATCAACTTTTTCAAATTTTACGTTATATGGAAGGTGGGCGGTAAAGTGGTTTCCAAATTTATATCGACTCTCGAACTAACTGTATAAAATTTCATTTGTCGTACATGCTTTTGTTTAAGAGATATCAGCAGAAAAGTATGAAATGAAGCTACAACGCACACCCTGTGTTCCTAGTACTTAGCCCGTAACTTTTCTGTTTATTAACCGATTTTGCCCATTTTTTTAATTCAAACTTTTTTTCACCACTACATTATAGCATGGAAATATCCTTCAAACCTTGGAGTATTATTGGGTAATTCGATTCGAAAGAAAACGTTTTCGAAAATGTTTTTAAAATAGAATCGAAATATACAATAAGCCCCTCGGTCTGATGTTTTGCAGTATGAAGATGCAACTGAAACTGATTTTTTAAAGAACTACAAGTTGATTTTGCCTGCAAATGCTCTTAATATCAATGTCAGACGAATATAGTAAAATATAAGCAAAAATATATTATAAGTTTTTAAATTTGATTTGATGACTCTGAAATGCATTTAGGTACCCATAATTAAGTTTTGAAGGATTAGCTATCAATTTTAAACATGTTTGAAGAGATGAAATATTTTAGCGGTAAAAATCGGCGATTTTATTTTAAGTGTAGGTGGTTTCTAGCGGTTTTTCAAATGCAATATGGCGGGACATGGCCTCAAAGTTTTGGCAACACTGTACAAAACACATATATCCCATATCTGGGGCTTTCTAAAAACTGATTTCAACAGTCATATGGATAGACGATCATCGTTTTGTCAACTGACCTTATTTAAAGCAAAATGTAGCTTCTTTTTGTGACAAAACATTCGACAAGTCGTCGAACATATTTGAAGTGTGTTTTAATTAATTTTTTAGTAGTCAAACTTATGGTTAAATATATGTATATGAATGCCTAATGTCTCTTTTAAATGTCTAATAGTGAGATGTAATCTGCACAGAAATAACTATTCCAAATAATTTTCACATAAAATTATAAATTAATAATTTTATATTATAATTTTATAATATTATTAATTAATGTACTTAACATAGAATAGAACTAGAAGTTTATGAGAGAGGCACCTCAAACTAAATTTTCAAAAAAATTACTAATTTTTTTCAAAAGCCAAAATATATGGGACTACATGTATTTTATTGTTGTATGAATTAGGTTTTTGACATTTCAATTAGGTTTTTTTTTTTCTTTTGTAGGTGTTTCCGCCGTCGCACATTGGGGTAAAAGGGGTCGAAAATGGCGTTTAATTCAGGGAAAGGTGATATCAATATTTTAATGATCACGTTTTATTTTTTTATTGATTATTAGTTAAATAAATTCAGTTTTAGAATTTTAAGAATTTTTTTTGGAGAACTGTAATGTCTGTCCGTCCGTTAAATGGGTCAAAAATTATGCATAATTCAGAGAAGGTTTGTTTTAACACTTTAATGATCACGTTTAATTTTCCTACCTATTAATAAGTAAAAAAATGCATTTTTAGAATTATAAGACTTTTTTTTTGGCTGAATGGTTATGTCCGTCCGTCTATACATTTGGGTTAAATGAAACGAAAATTACGCTTAATTTTGATGACCACTTTCTATTTTCTTTGTTTATTAGTTAGTAAAACAATGCACTTTTAGAATTCTAAAATATTTTTTGGCAGCATGGCAATGTCCGTCCGTCTATACATTTGTGTTAAATGGGTCGAAAATGCCACTTAATTCAGGGAAAGGCGATATCAAAATTTTAATACCTTCATTTGATTTTCATATTAATTGAGTCACGGAAAAAAAATACTTTTTGAATTTTAAGATTTTTTCGAAAGAATTATAATGTTCGTCCATCTGTCCGTTTGTTTCTTAATTTTTAAAACTTTCCAATTCAAAATCGTTTAACTTTTGACTCAATAAAGATATTGACTCAAAATTTTATTTGTTTGATAGATAATTTTGCTTTTTAAGCATAAATAAATATAATTAAATCGGTAGAAAATATTTGGCTATATATGGAAAAATCTTAACCAAGATCTTGGAAATCGGGTAAGGAACAAAAATTCGCTAGTGGTTAAACATTTTCAGTGACACTAGTACCCTATTTTGAACCCCCATAGTTCCGCTCCTGATGCGTATATTGGATCCTGCATCTAAGCTAAAAATGCTACTATCCTTTGCTATGCCTATATGAAATTTCATGCAAATCCAATCAGCCGCTTAGAAGTCATAGATTTATTTAGATCCTTCCCTACTGTTTAATGTTTGATAACGCAAAGAAAATGTCTGCACTTAAGCTGTTTTTTGTATGAAATCTACTGGAGTTTTTTCGGAAAAAAATTATTTTTCCAAGTCGGGCTACATATACGCACGATTTTTTTTTCATAATATCAAAATGGGGAATGTTTTGCAAAAAATGTTCTGAAATTTTTTTTTCAGAAAATTTTCAGAACAAACATCCTGAAACATTTTAAGTCGCATTCCATGAAATTTGAATATTAGTGTATTTTAGGACAATTTTCAAAAACAATAAAAAAAATATTAGGACAAAATATAATTTACAAATACTTGAAGAAAAGTACACTTAAATATCTGAAATTTATGGTTTCATTTTAAATTTTTACCTTAAAATACTTTTTATTTAAAATCAATACACTGAAAGTTGATGAAAATTTAATTTTTTTCTATTTTCCAAAAATGTTTAAAAATTCGTAACTTTGAGAGCTCTTAATATTGTTAAATAATTTTGTCTATTTTTATTTGGTACCCAACTTTATTACAAAAATTTTAATTCAAAATTCAATTAAGAGCCAATTTTGACACATTTTACCCCAACGTGCGTCGCACAGTGTCACATTTGGCACTTTTAGAACGTCAAACATCTAGTTTTGGAGATATTGATCTAAAATTGTATATTCTGTTGGGAGATAAGTCCGTAAACACTCCCAGCAACAATGGGCGGGTAGAATCACTTCCACTTCCATACTAAAAAAAAAAAAAAAATTGCTTTATTTTTATGAATTTTAGACATATTTTTGTAAATTTTAATAAAGTAAAGGATATTTTAAAAGTAGGCATGGCAAGATCTAATCACAGCAATCCTAGTGTAACATCTGCATAACAAATTTTCTGCCATTATCTTAAAATGTTTAAATATTTCTTAAAAAATATCTAATATGAAATACCGCATATTTTTTCTAATATTTTAAAAGATCGAAAAAAGTCTCATCCAATATTCTCAAATATTATTTTATACATGTTCTTTTATATAAAAATAGTATTTTTAAATTATAACACGTTGGAACTCTTTAGTTAAAATTTCCTAAAAAATATGTTTTTTAATATTGTGATTTCTTTTAAATAAAAAAAAAAATATTTTCAATATTGAATTTTTAACTTATTATAATAAAATAATTTGAATACATTTATTATTACATACCAATAAAAATCATATCAATATCTGCAGTATTTCCTGAGATATATGAAGTTAAATTTAACATACTTCTTCACAAAATTTGTAAATAAAGTTAAAATATTTTTGAAAGTTGCAACTTTGAAAAACCATAATTGGCACTATCGACACTTTAAGTATTTTTCCCATAATATATGATAAGTTTACTAATAAATGAAAAAAGAATTACTTCAATTAATAAGCTTTTATTTTCGTATTTTTGTCGTTCTAATTTGGATAAATGTGACACTGTGTGTCGGTATCGCAGGTTCCATTTAATTTTAAGATCCATTTTTCTATTCAAAGCTATTCTATGCAAGATGATTTGTATGAACTGACCATTTACTTCACATTGGTTTGTTCAGACATTTGTCATATTATTTATTGTGTTTATAAGTATCTCATTTTAGATACACAGAGAAAATAGATTCATTGTGGCAACCGAATTTTTGGCCAAACGAACTTGTCGGTTACAAGTACTATCTTAAATTCGATCACAAGTGCGATCTATTGATAAATTCATGATACATACAACTGTTTTAAAAATAAATTCAGTAAATAGAACTAAAAACATCAGTTGGTACAATGGAATTTTTCAGCTTTATTAAATATTTCTTAAAATTTTGTTTTTTCATTGTGATTTTTATTTTAATGTCTTAAAAATTATACATTATATACTTAATAGGAGTTAATACACAAAATAAGTGCTTGCAGCATTTTCTCGTATTATATATAGCTTTCTTGGTGATTTTTTGAAAACGCACTTGACAGAATAACGATAGAGGTACATCGAACACAAATTGAGAAGTCGAGACATTAACATGGCTGACTTTCTGGAATACCCATTAAATAAATCTGGATTAAAACATTGTTACTTATGTAGTTTATCTAAAAAAAAAATTCCATATATATGCCATTCCAGAGATTATAATAAGGACTATTTTTAAATATATAATAGTTTTTAAAAATAGAAGTACGGCTTAAATAATGGATCTTTAACATTTATTTAATAATTTAAAATTTGTTGCTTTTTTGTATTTCTTTATTGAATATTTTTGTATATTTTTGTTTTCTTTTTATTTTTGAATGTCATATTTAGCAATATGCCAAAATCGACTTTTTGCGAAAAAGAACTTTTTATTGTTGAAAATGGTTTTTTAGGGCTTCAGCAGCAACTATTGTTCTGCGACTTTTTCATAATTTCGTAATTTACAAAATTACCGTTATTTTTAGGTTATTGAAGAAAATCTAAATTTTGACCTTCAAATTTCCAGAATTCGACCAAATAATGTTTGGCAACTTTGTACAAAATCCTTTGGCGAGTATTTTTGCTGAACATATGAACTAATAATATTTGCAAATACAGGGTGTTTTAATGCATTTTTAATAAAAAAATGAATTTTGCGCCATCTGGCGGCAATAATTTGTATTAACTATGTTCATCAATTAGAAAGGCAATTTGAATACCTTTCCAAAAATAATCGAAAATCAGTTTAAAATGTTCTAAACAAAAACATTGATAAAAAAAAAACAATAAAAAACAGTAACATTGCAAATGTAAACAAGCGCAAATGTTGTATGAGAGGTGGGCGGTATAGTGGGCGAACCACGCCTATTTTTGCTTCCGAGTTTACATTTGTCCATGAGGTATTTGTACAAAAATTCGTTGACCTTTCACCTTATATGGGAGGTGAGCGGTACAGTGGGCGGACAACACCCATTTTATGTTTCCAAGTTTATATCGACTTAAGAAAATTTCGTTATCGTACATGTTTTTGTTTAAGAGAGATATCAGCAAAAAAGTATGAAATTAAGCTACAACGGACACCCTGTGTTTCTAGTATTTTGCTCTTAACTTTTTTTGTTTATTTACCGTTTTTGCTCATTTTCAATAACAAACAAACCTTATATAAGATAAAAATTTGGGCCAAATTTCGTCCCCCTTCGTTGTGCCGTTCGATCCCTATCCTGCTTCCAACAGACGGACATAGCTAGATCGACTCAGAATCTAACCAGGACCCAGAAAATATATACTTTATGGGATCTTAAATTAAAAACAGTTTCTATGGTCTTAAATACTAATGTATAATTCATTGCAGTAACATAAACTCCCGTTTTTTTTAATATGCAGTCTATTTTTTATATGAATGAATAAAATTTGCCGAAAATAAACTTTTTATATGGCACAAATTGAACTGAATGTTATGCCTTGAAAGTCAACATAGTTGTTGATGACTATAATATCTAAAATTCTGCGGTGGTGCTTGAAGATTACTATGCTATTTTGTTTTTTTTTTTTAGTGTATTATTGCAACAATATCCGAAAATGGAAGATTACTACCCAAACTAACTATCCAATTAATAAAAACATTGAATTTGTAGCTGTTAACATAAATAATGCGTTAAATTCATAAAAAGTTGAAAATCCAAGTGTTAAAGGTCACCCTAAATTTCCGTTTTAGGACAAGTGAGGGACACTCTAGTTAGATATTAAGGTAGCTGACTCTACCCCCGAAGCATTAAAAATCATACGGCATTCACAGAGAAAGAAATTTTTTTAAATTGAGATTACTATTATACACAGAAAAAATTATGACTAAATTTTTTTTAAATAATTCATTATTTGATTTTAAATTAAGTTTTATAAAAACAAATAATTGATTTTAAGATTTTGTTTTATTGGTTTTAAATTATTTTAAAACCAATATTAAAAAACAATTTTTTTCTAATTTTGACAATTTGAATATAAAATTAAAAAGAAAATTATGAACATTTTAAAATAATAATTGTGAAATCCTATATTTATAAACTTCCTATGGTAAGTTGCCTTCATTTTCTTATAGATTTTTCAAATATATTGGTTGGTATAATTGTTTCTTCTTCCAGGTAATAAGATATGGTATATACGATGTCCGGATATTCATCTGCAAACATCGCAAAAAATATGTAAGTAGTATTGTTTTATTCTCTTCACATCATCTTGTTAATTAAATTGTAGTCGATATGTGCGAATATTTTGTAACTTTTAATCCCTTGTTAGTATTTTCCCAAATTATTCAAGCATAGGACTGAATAGAACTCTTACTTGTTCTATTCAGACCTTTATAGTTGGTCCAACTTGACTAATTGACAGCAAACAAGCTTTAAAGAGATTTTCTGAGAGGTTCTATATATGACCTATGTCCGACTTAAACTAAACCGACTTATCCAAAATATTACCTATATATGGTATTTTTTAAATTTTTCTGAAGTACACCACCATATGTGTTGATCTTTCCAATCACTTTCTGCAACGACTTAGCGATGTCCTCCCGTATGTCCATCCATATAAACTTGTAATCAAACTATAAACGAGTTTCTTTAACTCGAAGCCTATTGAAATTGCTTTTGATCGGTACATTACTTCACCTAGTCCCCATACAAATGTCCTCCCGGAATATGGGTTTAACTATCATAAATCCCTTAATTATTTTAGTGAAATTTTTCAAAAATATTGGACATCAATCAATGTTATATAAATATAAAACGCACTGCTAATTTAATAAGGATTGTCCCATATAAGGCCCACTTCCCGGAATCACCCTATTGTGCATTTGGCCATGGAACCCATATGAGACCACTCTCCCGTTATTGATGCACATTCACAATGGTGTAGGAGATGATTTTAATCAAGAAAGACCCATACTTAAAAAATGTCCATACTTAATCCAGATTTATTTATCTATTCTAAAAGGTAATCGCTGGATGGTTTTATTAAAACTAAAGGATATGTGAAACGCTTAGAATATCCTTAAACTGTAATCGGTAAGTAATATTACATAAAGACATTTTTAATTCTTAATAACGATTGTACTTTTTTAATTAGGTCGGTTTGGTCATTGATGGAAAGATGAAGAAGTTACAAAAAGTTAAAATTTTATTGCTAATATGAATTTATGAAAATACTATTATTTATTAGCATAACAAATACTTTATATATTATAATACACCACATTAAATGTTTATTTTAGTAATGCTATTTATTCTTAGACATTAAAACTCTATCACAATCATAGCATTATTTCGCACAGTCTACATCTGTTAAAAATCAATAAATCTAAAAAAAATTGTAATTTTGATTATTAAAAATTCTTATTAAAAATTTTATTGATTTCAAAATAAATATTGTTTGAAAATTTATAAAAAACTAAATATTATATTTATAGTTTTCATTAAAAAAAGTAATTGGAATTTAGGAACATATTCAAATATTCAAATTTATAAATAGTAAAAATATTTTAATAAGAAAAAAATACTTTTTTTTTTTTCAATAAAACTTTTACGAATTTGAATGTTTGATTTTTCAAATTCAGTGATAGGTCCGATTTCAATAAAAAAAAAATAACTGACTTTATAAATTTAGTAATAGAATACGAAATTTAATTTTTTCTGTGTACTTGCAAAATATTTTTTGTTTATTCAATAGAATTTTTATAATAGTAACCGTTTCCAAACCAATCCTTTATAGTCTGTATGTAGTAAAGGCATTCGATAATATAATATGAAATTCTTTATTGTAACGAGAGCAAACTTTTCTATGATCTTACATATATGTAATTATCGGTAATTTTAACAATATTTATAAAATGCCACGATGAAAAAATGCTCCAAGTAATATAATAAATTATAATATAATTATATACATTTCTTTTCAACGACTTAAAATGATTTCAAATCATTATTAGAACCTAATTTCCCTAATAACTCTTAATTCAATCCCATATCTATAAAACACATTGATTGCTTAACAATACCTACTTTAAATCAAGGCTGCATAATTTCTAAATTTTCTGCTAAATTTTCCCTTACATGATTTTCATTTCAATGCTATGCATATGCATTGTATGCAATAAAAACAAAAGCATTTAGCACAAAAAAAAAAAAGAACAAAAAAGAAATAATAATTTAATATTTAGCATATTTTAGCTATTGTTAATAAAATTTGCTGTTGTTGCTGCTGCTATTGTTATTGTTGTTTCTTAATAATAACATCATCAGCAGCTAGAAATTAAACGTTCCTTTTCAATTCGCATTTTATGCCACAGCTAAATACCAACAGAGAAAAATGAAGCAACAACAATGAAAACGCCTAAACGGAACAAAACAATGGCTGCATTTGCTTGCCAAACAATTGAGATATCATCATCACTAGCAACAGCAATAAACAGCAGCAGCTTTATCATCATGAAGATGATGATTATCATCATCATTATAATAATTTTGTATAAAACTATTGTTGCGTTAATATTATAGTATGCGTAAGTAGTTTTCTATGGGTGTAAATGTATGTATTTATAAATGCATTTATTTGCATCTGCTGCTATTTAAGGATAACAATACAATACCATAAACGCAATAACACCAACTATAGTAACAGCAAGGAGAGCAAAAAGAAAAACTAACAAATAACATCAACAACATTGGCAAACATACATTAAACATTACCACTTGGCGGTTATTGTTCATTCATTGCTATATACATATATATTATTATTATTATTTTTTTTTTTCTTTTCCTTCCCAGTTACTGTTGTTGGTTTTGTTTACGCACAGAAAAATGTTGCCATATCGAAAAACTAAAGGACAACTAAACATTGTCCCTCCGTCGGACGTACAGATGAACTTAATTGTAGCACCAAAATGGTTTAAAATAACATGTAAAAAATATATTTAGTTATATATTTATTTATTTGAAATTTATTGTTTTCATACACAACAAGATTGAATCTTATAAATTACAGTGCAGAAATTTTAAATAAGAAAAGATGCCACAAGTTAAAAAATAAAATAAATTATAAAAATTAATTGATATAAAAAAATTAGAACATTGATTTAAAAAATTTATATAAAAATTATAAATAGAAGTATGTAAGTTAAGAAGAAAAAAACATTAAGAATACAAATTGAATAATGCTTATTTGCGTTACTTATAATTTGTTTGTCGTGTGGGAGTGTATTCCAGATGCGTGTGGCGTTTACAAGAAATTGCCATTCTGATACGAGGTATCGACGCGTAGGTATGATGAGTTTTTTTCCCCTCCTAGATCGTGCAAACTGTAACATGTTAAACATATAATTGGGTTTTGTGGTGTAAATGATTTTGTGAAGAAACATTAAGACTCTTATATTGAGAAGATTTTCAAAAGAAACACCATAGAGTGTTTTTGAAAACGATGATATTCTATCACGCCTTTTCAAATCAAAGATGTATCTTACAATGTTATTAAATAGTACATTTAGTTTTCTTTTGCTGTTTGAGTCACAATTGCAGAACAATTCGCAGTCATAAAGTAGACCTGGTATGAGGTAAGCTTTTGCAAGTAATAGTCGGATTCTGATTGGTGTGTATTATTGTGTTATCCAAAGAGTACGTAGCTTTAAATAAGTTTGAGAAACAAGTGTGTCCACGTGGCTTGTCCAAGTTAAGAAGTTCTTGAAAATAATTCCAAGGTTTTTTGCTCTTTGAACGACCTCAATTTTTTGATTGTTAATTTGTATGTCACATTCAATGGTTGGCGGAAAATTTTTTTTATGAATGATTAAACATTTGGATTTTTTAGGGTTTAGGCATAGATTGTTTGTAGTTGCCCAATGATGTACCTTATTTAAATCTTGATTGAGTTAAGCGATATTCTCTTCAATAACATCGGTAGGGCTGCTAAGAAATAAAATTTCTCAATATGGTTGCCCCAACAATATTATTTTAATCGCAGAGAAATTTTTCCGTCGCAAACATTCTTATTGTTGAATATGTTTTATTTTAAAAACAATTTTGTTGTAGCAATTATACATTTGTTCTCAACTCACAATTATATTGTTGGCACGACATGTTAAGCAATATGTTTAAACTAGAACCACATTATTGATGTTAAAATTGCATGTGCAAAAAAAAATATTTTCAATACCTGAATATATTATTTTGTTTGTAATTTTGAATTGACCACAAAATGTTTGTTTTGTATTGTCAACAATATACATTATTAGTACTTGACAATAAGTATACTTGTTGATTTTTATTCAGTTTAGTTTGCTTCTTGCATTGAGCAAGTTGTCTGTCGGCAAGCTAAAAATGTATTAGAAAATATGCTGAATGTATATAAAAAAGTGAATTATTTAAAATAAATTATTTTAATTAAAGTTAAATTAGAAATAAATAAGTGTTTCTTATTGTGAAAATATTTTGAATGCATAATATACAAAGAAAACTACATAATTGGTTATCTTCGGAGTGCTAAAAAAAATGTGTCAGCTTATACGAGTACTCAAGAAATTTCTTAGGTTTCATCGTTCCCAGGTGATAAATTTATCTTTTTATACCAAAGTGATTTATTTTACATTTATTTTACTAAATTATAATTAATTGTAATGAAAACTTCCATACGATAAATTAAGTGGCTTTTATTTTTAGGCGTAATAATTGTGTCTCGACGCTAAGTACAGTTATTGTGATTCAACATATTATTGCTGTATACATGAATCAAGTATATATACAGCAAAAATATTGTTGTAGATCCACAATATTTTTATTGTGATTTAACCATACTATTGCTGTATACATGAATCAAGTATATATACAACAAAAATATTGTTGTAGATCAACAATATTTTTATTGTGATTTAAACATATTATTGCTGTAGATATGAATAAAGTATATATATAGCAAAAATATTGTTGTAGATCAACAATATTTTTATTGTGATTTAACCATATTATTGCTGTATACATGAATCAAATATATATACAACAAAAATATTGTTGTAGATCAACAATATTTTTATTATGATTTAACCATATTATTGCTGTATATATGAATAAAGTATATATACTGTAGATCAACAATATTTTTATTGTGATTTAACCATATTATTGCTGTATACATAAATCAAGTAAATATACAACAAAAATATGGTTGTAGATCAACAATATTTTTATTGTGATTTAACCATATTATTTTTATATACATGAATCAGGTACATATATAACAAAAATATGGTTGTAGATCAACAATATTTTCATTATGATTCAACCATATTACGGTGCTACATCTATCCATAATATAATTTACAAACAACCATAAAATCTAACCATAATATGACAGTACTCGATTATGGTTGCTATTCACCATATTTTTTCTTTGCGTGTATGAATCAAGCAATGTGATAAAACGTTGGGTAGGTCGTTCACATATATTGAGAATAATATTGGTCCTAAGATCGAACCCTGTGGTACACCCTTCGACAGTGGTATGGGAGTTGAGGTCATGTTATTAACGTAACCTGATTGAGTACGGCTTTCGAGGTAGTTGAGAAGATGTTTTAATTTCATACATAGTATATGGTGGTTAACTGTATCAAATGCTTTAGAGTGGTCAAGAAGAATCAAAAAGTTTATATTTCCATCATCAAGTTCGTGTCGTATTTTCTCGGTAACGTCAGCTAAGGCAGTGATGAAACTGTGATTAGAGCGAAAGCCGGACTGCTTTTCAAACAATAAGTTATTGTCTTCTATGTAATGGCTCATCTGCAATTGTAAGAGTTTCTCAAATACTTTAGAGAGAAAGCTTAAGATGGCTATCGGTAAGATGGATTTCGGAATAGGGATCACTTTAGCATATTTCCAGTTGGTAGGGAAAAAGCTTGTAGTGGCAAAATAATTCTTACGAATTTAGGATGTATCAAGGCAAATTTATTTATCAGGTAAAGTCAGTTCTACAACAAATACAACAATACAAAAACAACAGGCACTTTTTAAATGGTTTGCTGGTTAGTTATGTCAAAATCGGCTGATTAGAAACAAAGCGAATTTGTAAACATAACAAAAAATAAAGTAAGCATCAGAGAACCAAGCCGACGCAAAATTGTCGGCGGCTGTGTATCCTATTATGATCGGCGGCGGCGACTTTCACAAGATCATATCGGCGGCAGCTTATTTGTCAGATCAAAATGTTTTTTATATTATATTACATAAATTAAGTACATTTCTTATGTTTATTACTAAAAACTAATATTTCCGTTTAACATATGCAATTTTAAGTAAATTTTTATTTGTATTTTGTTCAGCCTTTCTATCCGGTATGAGTCAGCGGCGGCGACGGCTAGAAAAATTATGCGGCGACTAGCTGCCGGTGCGCTTTGTTCTTTGGTAAACGTAAACAAAGTTTGACAGATGCAATATCCAAAACAAAGTAAACAAAAAAATCAGCTGATTAACTGACTTTACCTGATAAATAAATTTGCCTTGGGATGTATATTATCGAAACCAACGGCATTTGACTTGACCAACGTAAAACAATGAGCTACATCTTGTTGAGATACACATGAGAACTGAAAAGCTGTCCGTTCGACAAAGGAGCTATTTCTGAGTATTTCAGTCGAATTTTCTATTGTGCCCGTAGGAAAGAAAGTAAAAGTATAATTAAGTTCGTTAGCATCAACTGTACACCTATCAATTTGATTGACTTTACCAATACCGATTTCACTTATATTTTTTCATGTTTGTTTGGAATTAATAGCAGAAGGGATCGGCAACAAAAACAAGATCTATCAGTGCACTACTGGACATTGTAAAATTTGTGGGTATGTTAATATTAATACGTGTTAGTCATAGTGATTCCATACTATCTTTTAATGATGACACTTTCAGAAGGTTCGAATTAAAGTCGCCTAAAATCACCACATCATTATACGGCCTAGTTAAAACTTCTAACTTGTTTAAAAAGTCGTTACATGATACATCATGTCTGGGTCTGTAGACTGATCCGACAAAAATTTTTCTACCAAGTGATAAGATTTCTACGAAGACATATTCGATTTTATAGTTCTTTTCATCTTTACAACTGAGTCTACATGAAAGTTTATTTTTCACAAGAATTGCTACACCTCCTCCTTTTGTACCTCTGTCATAGCGAAACAATCTGTAGCCATGTAAATTTATTAAACTATCTGGAATGGACTCATCAAGCCAGGTTTCAGAAATGCATATAACATCTATATTAGATTGCTCGAAAGTAAAACGAAACTCATAAACTTTGCAAATTAAACTCTGTGCATTTATGTGACAAATACGTAATCCTTCCCTTTGTTTGACCAATATTTTTAACATATTAAACGTCGTATCTCTGGAATTTACTCCACTGTTAAGAGAAGAGTTCATTAGTGTAAAATTTTAAGAGCAGATTAATTATAAAAGCAACGCAAACAAGAATAAAATAAATAAATAGGAAGTTGTAGGACATGTAGAAATTAAAGAAATTAGGAATATTGTCGAATAGAGCAAGATCACCAGACTGCGAAATTGAATTAGGTACTTTGTTTGCACGAAAAAGTTGATCCAAATTATGTTGTCGGAATTTAGCTTTTTAACATAAACAAGGCCACGAAAAGAGTAGGCTCACATGTGACTCACCATTATTATGATTACTCAATTTATTTCTGAATTATTAAAAAATATTTAAGTTTTAGAATTTAACAGTTGGAAATTTCTTTAAGACGTCTTATAAGACAATTTCATGACGCGTCAGAATCACTGCTGACTTTGTCATTTGTGCCCATACAAAATACATCATGACAACTATTGACATATTCATATATTATGTCAAATTTCTTCAGGACTTAATCAGCATGTTGTCAATAGTGCTGACAAATTAATGACATATCTTAGTGATGTCTGCATAATATTGCATTTAAAAATTCAATGTATTGTCAGTGATACTTTTTCCATCTTTGGTCACTACTGCTGACATGTCTATAAAAATATCAGCATTCAGTCAATAGTGCATACGTGATGCGTACTAACCTTCATAATGATTATGATGCAAGTAACATTAGGAGACTTACCGTTTTGTGGAACATAAACATTAATTTGAGTTATGTCTTGAAATTCTTCTAGAAGTTTTACAAAGACATTGTTTGGGTTATATAGTTTTACAGATGAATGAAAAGATAAATCATTCACAGCAGAAATGTGAGTTCCCATACTTGTTGTTGAGTCAATAAGTTTGGAATTATTGAGATCAACTAATAGTTTAAAATACTTAATGAAATCTGCACCAATTATATTGTGAGCAGTATCTGCAATAACAAATGTCCATTCGAATGGTCTTTTCAGACCAAAATCGATTTTAAGACGCTTTTGACCAAAAGTATTTATAGTAGAATTGTTGGCTGCAAAAGTTTAGTAGGCGATTTGCTGCGATATTTTTGGTTAGTATCAGTAATCTTTAATACAGAGATATCTGCACCTGTGTCGATAAGAAAACGTTGTTTTGTTTGTTGGTCGATTATAAAAAGATGATTAGGGTTATGAGTTGTTACATCTATAATTGAAGAAGTTTCGGTGAGAAGTTGTTTTTGTATTTTTAAATTTGGTTGCTGTGAAACTTCGGCGGAATTATTAGCTAATACCGCCAGTTTATTTAGTTTTTTGAAGCATCAAATTTGCATGGATGGTTGCATTTGCGAGCACGATTTCAAGATTTCTTGTGATAGTAACAAAATGCGGTATTAGTACTTACTGGAGATTTGTTTCTGTGTGGTGATGGGGAAAGTTTTATATCCCTTTTTTAAATCAGTTAAAGTCTGTTCAGTTTTTAGAAGTCGATTTAAAACGTCACTTGAAACAACATCGACTTCATTATTTTTTGTTTTCTGAGATGTAATTGACTCTACTGAATTCACTTGAACGGAATCAAAATTATTATCTGCTATTGAACCTAGATCATGCATTGAACATGCAGGACTGCTATTTGCTACACATGCTATTACTGCACGAACAGAAACTTGTAAACGTTAAAGCATTAAATTCATGATTAACTGTGTATCATTTGTAACATTCGTACGTTGAAGTTGTATAAGAGTGTGGCTTGGTTTGTTGTCACCCAACAGGATTCCGCTAATAAGTTGTTCCAGTCGAGCCATTGGAGATGCAGAAAATTTTTTGATAACTGTTTGCTTCAACGTTACATAGCGATTGGTTTGTGGAGGTTTGCGAACAATTTCAAATACTTGTTCATGTAATTTTTCATCCATATACATTACCGTAATGTTGAACTTGATCAGATCTCGTTGGTCTTGGTTCATTCTTCCAAAGCTGTTGATTTGAAAAAAAGCTTCCAATCGACTGAACCATGCTTGAATATTATTAATTGAATAGCCTTGTAGTTGAGGAATTTGAATTCGTGCCGCAAAACTGGAAATATCGGTAGATTCTGTTAGATTAAGGTTTTGTTGACCAGCAGCAGAAGTTTGAGCAGCGTTGTTATTGGATTGATTTTCCATTTTGATTTTTCGGGGTGAAAAATTTATTTAATTAATTTTTTTATTTTTACAAGAAATATTTTTATTGATTTCAAAGAGTCTAAAAACTAAAAACTAAAATTATTTTATAATTTTCATTGACAGAAGAAAATGTTTATATTTTAAAAGGTAATTTGATTTCTTTAAAATTTATAAAAATAAGTAAAACTAAGTAATATTCTGGCAGGTTCCCACAAATTTATTAAAGATACTATGAAGTATTCTAACATAAATTCAAAATTTAATAAAAAATAATATCAATATTAACCCAGTTGCATTTTGAACCAACGATATTGGTAAAAACTGTGTTCTGGTTTAAAATGATTTTTATGTCCATCTACAATACATTAATTTCCACTTTAACGTCAATGTTGTATAATTTTTAGCTTTTCAATAGGTAATATCTATACAAGTAAACTACAGGTTGATTTGGAAGATGACTTAACGCAATTTGGTAATAGAACATGTATAATTCAACATTTGTCCATTATTTCATCCAGCTTCCATACAAATGACTTTCCAAAATAGAGTTTTACCCTTATACATTTCCTAAATGTGGTAAAG
The DNA here is from genome assembly GCA_951394005.1 of Protophormia terraenovae. NCBI lineage: Eukaryota > Metazoa > Arthropoda > Insecta > Diptera > Calliphoridae > Protophormia > Protophormia terraenovae. Next base: position 26,776,590 of record OX596074.1, on the reverse strand, counting down.
TTCAATACAAATAAAATTGTTTTTAGCCTTAAACTACCAAATAAAATTTTTCTTAACATTAGACTTAATTAACCATAAGCCTCTTATAAAGACATCCATTAATTTACTTAAACGTTCAATAATCAGACATAAATATCAATGTGTTGACGAATTGCCACATATTATTTAATACAAATCAATGTACCACTTTTTAAAAGGATTAGTCCATAATTGACCGCAGCTTCCATAAAAGGGCTCTTTCCAAAGATTATTTAAAGACGCATAGATTAGTATCAAAATACAATTATGTATATGTAAGTTTTATAAAAGTATAAATCGTAAATCAAAATTTTCCAAGTCGTTGTTCAAAATCAACCAAAGGTTCCAACAAAAATCGTTAAAAAAAATTTAACATATTTTTTTATTATTCCGTTTCAAATTAAAATTTAATAGGAATATGAAAATAAAATATTTTACTTCTTTTGCCCGTACAAAATACTCAAGAAAATATAGCAAAAGAAAAAATAATTTTCTCTTAAAATGTTTAGAGTAAGTTCGGGTAATATGGTATAGGCGGATAATATGGTATAGTTGTTTCTTTTCGGAAAGTATAAACATAGGAATAACATTACCAAGCTAAATTGATTAGTATTCTCAAATAATTAAGAAAGCAAACGTCTATTTGAATTTTGCAATTTATGCAGTGAGTTAGTTGTCAAAAACCCACGTGGCACAGTGGGGTCCAAACTACCAATCTCCAAAACTACTGCTCGGATTAAATTGGAATTGGTATGGAAGAGTTGCAGAGGAGGACTTAAGCTTTCAGAAAAATCATCTTGTGGTTACCCTGTGATAACACAAGATAAGCTACAGGGTGTCAAATTTGACTACCTCGAGTATGTAAAAGTTTAAAAAAATCTTAACTTCTACAAATGAAGTGCGATTTTAAAGATTTTTATATTTCTGTAAAGTGTTTGGTAATATAAAGAAAAAACAAGCTTACTCACCTAAGTTATCTCGTACTATTAAAAAGATATTTACACTTATCCGTACCAAATTTTGTTGAATTTGGACAAATAACATACAAATTATGGAAAAATATATATTTTTTTAATATAAATATTATAAGGAATACTAGACTATACGTGTTATAAATAATATATATTACTCATACGCATGGTTGTATACGAAAGATATACAAATTAGTCTCCTGCGCAAGATGATTTGAAAAGCAAACACACTTGAATTTCAAGTGTGTGTTTCATAGCCAACATGTACAAAAACAACAATAAATACTGTTCGTACTGTTCGCTGCCCGAAGCAAAGCAAGTGTGTACTGTGTATGAGCGACTGCAAATCCGTGCGTTCAAATCATTTATCGTAAACAAGTGGTGCAAGTGGTGTGGCAAAAAAAAGCAAATCATACAAGACGTTGAGAAATGATTTAAAGATTTCAAGTGGGCTTAATGATTTGTTTGTTTTTTGTAATACGTAGTTGCTGTGTGTGGCAAAAAATCTTCATAATGTGTAAAAAGTGGTTGTTTATAAATATTCTTGCATACACACACATATATACAGTATGTCTATATTTTATTGTTGGTTCTTCTTTTCTAAATAAATTTAAAAGGGTGAATTCATAAAGTTATTAAAAAATACTCTTTATTAAGAGTTAAAAAAGTAAAAAAATTAAAGTTGACATTTGAAACTGTCAGTTACATATGTAAGTTAGAAAATTTTTATCTTTAGTATTTATTTATATTTTAAATAAAGTTAGTCTTATTATTAATTGTATGTTTATACAAAATTTTAAAATTGTACTTATTTATATTATGATAGATTTTATTGCATTTAATTTATATTTACTAAGTAATCATTCTATTTTAAAACTAAAAGGAAATAATATAGAACAATGTCTTTTCATTTTTCAAATTCGTTTCCATATACGTTTACTCCTTGACTAATAAATTTTCCCAAATGTTAAGAATACGATGGAATATCTGCACTGTAATAAAATTATAAATGAAATATTTTAAGACGTTTACCTAAATTGTGTGTCCCGTCATATGTACATGTTCAATATATAATCAAGTAAAGGATGCTGTTTTACCTGATTGTAAGCGAACTCAATACAGATTTTATTGTCAAATTCTTGCTGTTTTAAATAAATTTTTTACACTAAGAAATATACCTGTTTTTATTGGACTAAAGTTATTTTTAGAAAAGGCTTATACATATTATTACCTAATGTAAAAATGAGTTTATAAATAAAATTATAATATTATTACCTAATATATTTCATATATGCTATAAATGAAGTTATGAATGAAAATCTTTCAACAGTTATTTCAAAAGTGTTCTCGTGTTCAGAATTGAATTTTTTGTGCTCCAACAAATTATTTGTTTTCACAATCGTGTTAAAATATATATATCTTCGTATACTTATAATGGCAGAAGTAATGGTAAGAAATAAAATTATTTTTTAAAGTTACTTTACTAAACAAAATATATCATATTTATGTATTTAGAATTCAACTCCTACTGAATCAATGGACGCTGCCAGCATCAAACAAAATATCCTGTCAGGAACATTCAAAATAACTACGAAAAGAGGCAGAAGCAAGATTTGGGACACATTTGGAAAGATTGTAAACCAGGAAGGAGCCGAAATAGCAAACAAAGTTGCCTGCATAAAGTGTTTTACTGTTTTAAAATATGATTCGAGAACCACATCGAACTTGGTGAGACATAAGTGCTACTACATCACGAAGGAAACTAATACAGAAAAAGTAGAGGTTAACAACGAGACGAAAAAAAAAAGCAACGCGATTATTTTCCGAATGGTGTATAAAAAATTGTCGGCCTTTTCAATTTGTTCAAGATACCGGTCTAATGCAGATTTCGGAGTTCTTGATTTCAATTGGAGCGAAGTATGGACCAAATGTTGATGTAGAAAAATTATTGCCACATCCTACCACAATATCGCGGAATATTGAAAAAATATATGAAGCAACATTCCTAAATGTTAAACATGAAATCAATGCTGTCTGCAAAAATGGTTTTGGATTAACTTCAGATATATGGACGGACAACTATTTACGGAAAAGTTATATCTCTCTAACTATCCATTATACAAAAAATGACCAATTGATTTCCAGGTTGATAGGTCTTAATTCAATGAATGGGGAAAGATGTACGCGTAAGTAAATTTAAACAGTTATATTACTATTACATAAATGAAAAAATGAATACCAAATGAACCACATATCTTTAATAATTATTTATTTTAGATGATGCCATTAGATTAAAAGCTCAAACTTTACTAGGAAGATATGATTGCAAACTGGAAGATGGAGTTATGGTAACAGACAGAGGTTCCAACATGGTTGCTGCGTTCAATTGTTTTCCACACATATATTGCATTAACCATTTACTTAATAATGTAATCGAAAAGGCTATTAAAAATGTAGAGGAACTAAATGAACTGTGTAATTATTGGCTACTCCAGCAAGTAGTGCAAGTTCCGAAAGAGTTTTTTCAATTGCTAGACAATTGTTATCAGAAAAAAGAACGAATCTTTCCTCCAACTCAACCATCTTTTCACAGATTATGTTTCTTCACATGAATACAGACAACATTATTATCTGTGATATAGTTTAAGTATTTATATACATATGTATAAGAAAGTAGTATATAAGTAATTAAGTATATATTTGTTTTAAGTAATAATATAAAAAAACCTTGTAAAAAACTTTAAATATTTAATAAAATCTGTTTACTAATAAAACTTAATGCATGTTTCTTTAAATTGTTATAACTAGTAACATTAATAATTTATTTGATCGTAAATAACAATAAGTTTATAAACAATACTTTTAAACGACTGTTTTACTTACGAAATTACTTTATACAGTCATGAACGCACACACACACATATAATTTTAATAAAAAAGAAAACACAATTTTTTTCCTTATTGAAGCAAACAAGTGGTCAAAAGGCTTGTATTTTTTTATACAAGCCTTTGAGAGGCTTGTTTGGTCGCTATCATAGCACACTCATGATTTGTTCATAAAGTTGAAGCACACACGCAGTATTTGTATGGTTTTAAGTGCCTGCAGAACAGTATTTATTACTCCGCACACACACTGATAACAACACTTGAAAAATATCAAGTGGCTTGTACAGCCTTATAAGACACAGTTTGCAGGGCTCTAATTCGTAATAATCGCTTTATTAAATAGGTTTTATTTTTGAAAAATTGCCAAAAATCAGGTTTTAAAGATTTTTTAATGATTTTTGCAGGAATGAAAGATAGATATATATTCTATACACTACATAAATAATAATGACGAAAATTTATGCTTTTTTGTGCAATTAAAAAAAGTCGTTTAAAAAATTGACTTTTTTCATGAAATCTGCTCTCCTGCATTCGTTTTTGGCCGGGCGGGAAGCAGTATAGTTTCAAATCGTTCAAAATTTCTTTAATAAACATTTACGAAGCCTTATCTTTTGAAATATATAAAGAAAAAAAGTATTTTCTTTATCGGAACTTTAAGAAATAAGTGAAAGAATTGTACTATATTTTTGTAAAAAATAGCAATTTTTCATAGTAATTTCAGAGTGCTGACTTTGAATATCAAAAATTCAAAATTCAAGTGTAAATATCTTTTTAACTGTACGAGATAACTTAGGTGAGTAAGCTTGTTTTTTCTTTATATTACCAAACACTTTACAGAAATATAAAAACCTTTAAAATCGCACTTAATTTGTAGAAGTTACGATTTTTTTAAACTTTTACATACTCGTGGTAATCAAATTTGACACCCTGTAGCTTATCTTGTGTTATCACAGGGTGACCACAATATGATTTCTCTGACTGCTTAAGTCCTCCCCTGCAACTCTTCCATACATTCCAATTTAATCCGGGCAGTAGTTTTGGAGATACAGTTTTATTACCAAAAAATTTTCGTTTGACCCCACTATGCGTGGTCGTGTGATCGACTTTTTTTCTTATCAGATAAAAATTAAATTTTTTTGGAAGAACAAGAGTTTAAACTATAGTAAACTGATTGTAAAGTAAATCGTGAGTATTTATGTTATTCATGTTAAACCCACCCATTAAGGTAACACCTTATAAAAACTTCAATAATTCGTATGGGGTTGATTCCTTTATAATGACATGGGCCTCCTGTCTGCAATGCGAGGAACTGTGGACTTTTGAAAAATTCATACCATATCGCTATTTTTCTTTGTGATTCTTGCAAAAAATAGTCTAACATACTTTATTAAAGTAATTTTACTTTTGTTTCTCAAATAAATTTTATTTTTTTTGTTTACTCTTTATTAAAAAGTACTACACCTGAGTATACGATATTTTTTTTAGGGGTTTTTTAAATTTTCTTTAATTTTTCTGAAATTATGCTTTCAAACCCTTTTGAATAATTTTTTATGTGATTCTAACATTCTAACATGATTACAGTTTCTCAGTTTTACAGCAAAAATAAAAATTGGTATATCATATTACCCGAAGTTACTCTACTACTTTTACCATTTTTATGTGCACAGAAACGCTTTTCGAGTAAAATACTTGCAAAAATAGTAAACAAGTAAGACAGACAGATTTATAATGTACTTATTTACGTAATCGATTTTTAATATATTTTTGAAAATTTTCTGTAAATATTTTAATGCTTTGTATTGCCTTGAGTTAATTTTTTAGATTTTATTTATAACACGAAAACCCGAAAATGAAATCCCAGAATTTTTTTCGTCCAATTCCGGGATTCGGGATTTTGTAATCCCGGGATTATATTCTAAAGAAATAAACCCAATAATTTAATTTTTACAAACATTTTTTTTCGAGCTCCTTCAAAAAAAAATATGTAGACCAGATGGAATTCCTCATGCTAAACTCAAATCTACTTTCAGTTTTTTCCATCAGGTCGGGATTTTTTTTAAGGGCGTGCCTAATATTGTGCCCTAAATATGCCGATTACTCGAGTATATTTCACTATTACTTGAGAACGGTATGCACGATTTATATAAATGGTATACCACGATATGCGGAATAAAATTAGCTCTACCATCAAATTTTCATCCGCTCAATAGTTTAGGAGATATTTCGAAAAAAGTGTCTGAAAAAAATTTTTCATGAAAATTCAAGATTTCTTTTTTTTACAAATTTTTTTTTTTTTTTAAGTGAAAACATCAAAAATATTTAAGTTTATCACCTTTATCTCAAAGCTGGCGAAACTACGAGTAAACAAAGCCACGTATTATAAAAATTGATGCACAAATCTTGATTGGATTCACAGTTAAGTTTGGATACCCATGTATACCTATAGCTAAGTGTAGATACCACAGTGGGCAAAAAAAAAAAAATTTTTACGTCTTAAATAAAAAAAAAAAGGTGGATTGGATGGAATTCAACGTTCTAAATAAGAATCAGCTTTTACTATTTTTTCTATCACGCATTGATTTCTTTTATGGGCATGACTATTATGACCCCGCCTTTAGGCAGTCACACTTGTATATCTAGAGAACAGTTTGTCCAATTAAGATAAATTGAACTTTAGTATATAGCGAACTAAATTTTCTTTGAGCTGAATTTATATAATTGTTGGTCCAGTTAATATTTCCGTAGTTATTCGGTAATTAGTACCGAAAATTTTTAAATTTATTTTTTTGAAAAGTGGTGAAAATTTTGATCCATAACTCTGAAATTTTTGAGCGAATGAAAAATATTGTTGACATGCCTTGAAGACAATTTTCGTATGCATCTTCTGATGTATCACTTATCAAAATCGTGTAAAGGATTATTGAGTTATAGCCTTAGTTTGACAAACCATTCTCGAATTTTATAGTTTGACCGCTGAATAAGATGATGGTATTAGTCATGGACATAAAAAAAAAAATCAGTACCCGATAGAAAAAAAGGTAATGTAGATTCTTGTTTAGCTCGTCAGAATCCACCTAATTCACCTATTTTTGTTTCAAGAAAAAATAAAAAAAAATTTTTTTTTTTGGCCACCACTGTATTTCTACTCAATTGTATGTAACATGGGCCTTTTTACTTAAATGTGAATAAAAAAATGTGAATAGATTTGTGCACCATTTTTGAAGATACATGCCTTATTTTATTCCCATCATTACCAGCTTTAAGATATAGATGATAAATTGTAACATTTTAAATGTTTTCATTTATTAAAAGAAATTTTAGCAACAAAAAAATCAAAAATTTTGCATGAAAATGATTTTTTTCGGACGTTTATTTCAAAATAACTCCGAAACTATTGAGCACATAAAAAAATTAAGTTGGAATGATTTAAAGATATTTTTAGTCCGCATCTTTTGGTGTATCACTTTGATCAATCGTACACACCGTTCTTGAGTTATGAGAAAATATACTAGAGTAATGGCCTTACTATTACCGAAATATTAGACACGCCCATAAAAAAAAAATCCAGACCTTATGGAAAATAACTGAAAGCAGATTCGTGCACATCAAAATACATCAAGTCCAACTATTCGTCTATGAGGGAGGATTTTTTTGTCGACCAGTGTAATTGGTGCAAAATTTTATTCACTTAATATTAAAGATTTGAAATTTATAAATTTATGAACAGGTAATTACAAACATTTCCTACTGTGCGGGTTAAAAAAACCGAGTCGATCTCTCTACAGCCAAATTATCGTATTATCGAAAATAACAAAAAGCAAAGGGATTTGATTTTGATTTGATTTATTCCTGTAATCATGCTTTTATAGCAATAAGTGTAGTATAAATCAAATGATCCCTCAATATATAATACAATATTCAGTAGAGTTGTCTTAACGGAATCAAGATCATTATGTTCGAATTTTAGAGCATTATTCTAGTGTCCTATCTAATCACTACAATATGGCAACATTATACCAAATAGCATCATTTAATGCTACTTCTTAAAACTTTATTCTCTTCTTTGGTTTATTTTCATTTTTCTAAATATTACACAGCATATTGTAAATTCATATTGTTGTTGTTTGCTATTTTTTGCTGCACATTGCCTTTACATACTTATTTTCCTTTAGATATTTATATATTTTAATTTCTCTGTATTAGTATATTTGCTGTATGTGTTTGCGAGTGTGAACTATTTATTTTGTTGTTGTTGTTTTTGCAGTTGTATTTGCTTCATTGTAGTTGTTATAAAACAACACTTTATTTGAATTATTATGATAATTTTGCAGACAGCATTCGTGTTTCATGTTGTCTGATAATAAATGCAGCCAGTAGAACAAACAACAACTACCACAATAAAGTAAAAGCGAAATACAAGCAGCAACAATAACAGCAAAGAAAAAAATATGTTAAGAAAACTAAAATAAGAAAATTTTCTATAGAAAAGAAAAAATGTGATGTTTTTCCTTGTCCTCCTTTTCTTTTCATTTATTTACTTACAGTGTTGTTGTGCACTTTTTTTATTATTATAACTATTGTTGTTTGTATGTATCTTCGTAGTTGTGCTATCTCAATCTTAAAGGAGGGAAGTAGGCGAAAGGAAAAATGTGAAAACTTATCAGAGATTTTAGCTTTAAATTTGATTGTTTTAAAAATCAATTCTCAATTCGCACATTGGGGTAAAGGGGGTAAAAAATGGCGCTTAATGCAGGAAAATGTGATACGATATATATATCGTATATATAATTAAATTATTATTAAGTAAAAATATGCATTTTTAGAATTGCAAGAATTTTTGTCAGAATGGTAATATCCATTCGCCTATATATCTCGGTTTTATGGATCGAAAATGGCGCTTAATTCAACGCAAGGTGATTTCAATATTTACATTTGATTTTTATTGTGATCAAGAAGTAAAATATATTTTTAAAAATTTTAATTTTTGTTTTTCTTGAGAGAATTCTGATGTCTGTCTTTCCGTCCGTTTCTTTATTAACATTTGCAATTTTTATTTCATAATCTCCTGTTATGTATTCATTATACTTTACCCTAAATAATCGATTTGATAGATAAGACTCTAGTAATCTATGTATACTAGGGGCCAGTAAACATTTAATTTTATATATTATGCCAAACTTTTTCGAAAGCTTGTGACACATCTAGGAAAATAGCTGATCAATATTTCTTTTGTTCAAACGATTTTCATATCTATCCAGTTAGACGATTAACTTGTTCGATAGTGCCATGGTGTTCACGAAAACCAAACTGGTGAACTGGGATAATACATGTGGGATTGGAGTCTGGTCGCGTCACCAGATCTGGCAGACGTTGGTAACGAAGGGGTTAATATTACTAACGGACAGAATATTCTAGAATAAGATAGTAACTAGTCACGTAGGCTACAGACAAAATATGGACGAGACATCTTATAACGAAAGACGAACATTCTGGATCGGGACTTGCATTTTGATAAACGGACTTTTAATGGACGAGACAAGGATAGTTATAGGGTTAACTCGCTGGGAACTTTCTGGTACTTTGAAATGTGGCGAGTAGTGTAGGAGAATAATATAAAAGGTAGTGTTGAAAGACTGAGTGTTGAGTGTTTGAGTTAAATTCAAGTTGTGAAAGTTGAAAAGTTGAGAAGTTAAAATTATCATTTGAAAAGTTGTCTAAAACGTTGTGCAAAGAAGTTATGAGTAAATAATTAAAGTTGACCAGCGACATCCACTATATTAAAGTGTAAAATAATCTTAAGTTTTTAATTAATAAAATATACACAATTTATTATTAAAAATAATATAATTTGTGTTTAAATTAAAAGCCGTCAAGCTTTAAATGGTATAATTTTTTCTTGAAATACTTTTTCAAATATTTTTGACAGACAAGGCAGTAAACTTATTGGTCTATATGAGAATAGAACTGTTAAGTCTTTTCCCGGTTTTTGAATCATAATGATCTGGTAGATTTTCTAATTTTTTGGGAAAACTCCTAGAGTTAAGATCGCATTAAATAATGAAGTTGGAACAATTATAGCAACATTCGGTAGGTTTTTTTATGATTAATGGTGTAATCAAATCATATCCAGGCGACTTTTTCAACTTGGTATGCTCCCGTATAACCTCAGTACTTATTACTAGGTTAGCATCTAATACGCTAGGAGAATGGTGCCCAACTAAAATAAAATCCTTTGTTAGTGGATTAGGTCTAAAGACATTATTCAAGTGCTCCGCAAATAATAACGCTTTCTCTTTTGCTCTTCGTGCCTAGATACCGTCTGTTTTTCGAAGTGGACTTTGATCCTCTACCGGTGGTTTTATGTTTCTAGTTGCATTCCAAAGAGAGAAATTTGTATGTTTAGTGTTTGTCAAACTTTGAATGAAATGTTTGTTTTTGCGATCCCCTTCTACATGAAGTGCAGTTCTCAGCTTTTAATAGCTGCAGTTTATCTACTTTGTTGCCATTCTCTTCTCCGCTTTTTTTTTCGAGAAGAAGTTATTCAATCTGAATTGGAAATATGTTTATTACTTTCTGAATTAAGGCCGAAAGAATTATGGACTTGAAGTCACTGATGCATGTATCTATATCTTTCTCACATTCAAGATAAGGATTTGTGTGTATATGACTGCTAATGTATTTTTTATATTTTAGACAATTAGTTTTTGAACAAATATTTTTCGAATGATTTTCATATATGTTATTCTTCGCGTAGTAGGTAACTATTACGGGCGAATGGTCAGAAGACAGATCATGTGATAATTCAGTTTTCATTAAATTGCGGTTTAATTTTGATAGCTGATAGCTAAATCTATAAGATCAGTAATTTTCCTAGGATCAGTAGACCAGTATGTTGGTTGGCCAGCATAATGTTTAATTCTTGTTCTAATAAGTATACCAGTTCCACCATGAGTCTTACCATGATGATTTGTATAATAGAATGTTAAACCAGGAATATGAAAATTACAATATGAAAAATAGGAATATGAAAAAACATGATATCGATATTATTTTTCTGAATGAAGTTTGATACTTCCGATTTATGTTTCTTCAAACCGTTTACGTTCCAAAAACAAATTCTTAAAAAATTCATTTTCTCGTTAGGAGGATTTGAATCATTTGATTATGTGCTCTTAAAAGTTCTTGTATTGTGTTTTGTAATATTTGGCATTCTTCCCTTTGTCTTCTATAGAGTTGTTCTATTGCTTTGCATTTGGTGTCCTGATTTGTTTGTATTATTAAGTTTTTCTATACAACTTTGCGTTGCTTTTTTTTTAATATTATTTTCTTCTTATGCAGTACTTTTTTTTAAGTTTAGTCTTATGCCTCATAAATAAATTTATGCGTTTTTTTATTTATTTTGTTTTTGAAGACATTAAATATTATTTAGTTTATTGCTGTAAGTAAACGTCTACTTTAAGTAGCTTAAAAAAACTGGCATTTGGACAAAAGAATCTTAGATTTTACAGGAAATTTAATGCTATAAAATTGATCATTTAAATAAATTCTATTAAGTTTACATAGTTCTAAATGAAAGTAAAATTAAATTGAAGATAAATAAAATTGATTTTAAATACTTAAATAAAACTTTTTAATTTCAATCATGAATATTTTAAATTTAAAACCCCTAAATGAGAGCATATTTTCCTCCAACTCTTACCTATGATTAACACATTTTTTTTACTCTAATGATAATCTTATCATTTCACTATAAATCTTATAATAAAGTGCAAATTATCTCAATATATCCATAAATTTTTCTTTCACTCATCTTTAACAAAAAACTTTTCACATCAACTTCAGTTTATTATCAAACTTCATAAAAATCGAACAAAGAAAAAAAAACAACGTAAAAAAGTAAGTTTTTGTTAGCAGTAAAATCCCCAAATGACACCACCATATATACATTAAAATAAAAGCAAAGTATTTTAAAAACTTTTCCTGTATGTAATAATATGTATTTGAAACAAAAACAAAAAAACCAGCAACCCAAAAAAAAAGCATAAAACTTTACAGTCAAAATATTAAGTATTGAACGTGACAAGTCCATAGTTTTGGTATTAAAACATAAATAAGCAAATTGTTAACAACTTAAGAAATACACAAGGATAAACTTTTTGGTTGACGTCTTCTTTTTTTTTACCTTTTTTTATTTTAGTTTGCAACAAACTGAAACATAAAGTGCATTGTTTTAACAGTCACTAAAACTCATACAAACATATAAATTTATACATATGTGTAAAATAATAAAATAAACATCATTATCGTATTACCAGCATCAGCAGGAACATGAAGAAGATGATACTTTAACATGACATGAAAATATCCTTTTTTTATATTTTAAATATATACAAAATAAATGTACATAAGTATATCCAATCAAATGTGAGAGGATTGTGTGAGAAGTAAATTTTTAGTAGGGGATTTTTACTGTTAATAACATTTAGAATATTTTGGGTCCAGTATCTTTTAATTATAATAAAATAGAATGTGCGTAATATAGGCCACAATGTAGTGATTTAAATGAGGGCCGTGACATTTGATAAGAGACATATTCTTATTTTTTCTATACCTTCATCCAAATTTGCTTTCCTTTATCAAATATTTTCCCTTCACCACTGTTAGGTTATGGTAGTTTATAATAGCATTAACTTTTAAAAAATAATTAATTCAATTATACGAAGGAGTAGTTTTTATTTTTGAGATGTTGTCTCTTTGCAGGTTCGATTGCTACTCCTACTTAAATTTACAAATTCTTATTGTGGACCACAAAATAATTTTCAAGAAAATTAATAACAAGTGGTCCGTTTTTAAGAACAACATAAATAATATTGACAAAATATCAAAGGTACATGTATTAGCTTACTTATATTTAAAGCGAGAGAGAAACTATAGTCAGTCAAGACCGACCATATGATTTCATACACCATTGTGTATGAGGTAAAAATTAGACCTGTGGCCAAATGCAGATCAACACTTTTAAAAAATGTAAAATAAATTATACAAATACAGAACAATGCATTGATACTAACATCTAAGGTGTGAGATCGAAAAAATCTTAACACACATTTTGCCTCATAACTTTTTTCGGAATCAATATTCACAAATTTTTTTGATCTAGTTATCATGGAAAAATACTTCAGCTATTATTTTTAATAACAACCATGTTAATTTGTCCTTATTTTCATCAAAATAAGTGACGAAAAAGATTTACGTCCTACAAGTTATTAAAAAATTTCAAAAAATCCAAATAGGTCTTACAAATAATTGGCCACAGAATTAAATGTCGTCCGTAAAACCGTTTCTAATGTTATTAAACAGTATCAGGAGAATTTGACTATTGATGTGAAACCTAGTTCGGTAAGAAAAAAGGACCACATGATATTGGGAAGGCCAGAAAATTGAAGGCATATTGAAAGGAACTCCAAACACATCTGGTAGAAAATCAGCTCAGTTTTCTCAGTGCTTCGACTATTTGGTGCGAAAATTTAAGGCTAATGGGAAAGTTGATAATATATAAAGTTCAAAAAATTCCAAACTGGAATTCTGCAAAAAAAAAATTACAAGCCAAAAATAGGACTCGGAATTTAAAACCAAATTTCATACCAAAATACTCAAGCTGTATAATTGACGAAGAAACGTAGGTGCTAGCAGAATCTTCACAGCTTATGTCTCAAAAATGTTTATTGCTAATGCTCGAAGCAATGTTGGAGATAAGTTTAAGACCCAAAAGCAGCAAAAATTTCCTACAAAATTTATGGTATGACAAGCTATTTGCAGTTGCGGCAAAACAGGAAAGTCATTTGATACATTCGGATATATAAATACCAAAATATGCATAAAGGTATATTTGCAAAAAAGACTTCTTCTTTTCTTAAGAAAGCACAACGTGTCCACATATTTTTGGAACCATTTGGTATCATGTCACTACGGTAAGAAAGCTCTGGAGTGGTACCAAATCAATAACATAGTTTTAGTTCCAATAGAGGTAAATTTTCAAAATTGTCCATAGCTTAGACGAGTGGAGAGATATTGAGCTCTTGTGAAAAGTGAATTCAAGAGCACAAAAAAGGTGTCCCAAAATACCGAAGATTTTAACAGAAGATATGCACACTGTTCCAAAAAAGTGACAGAAGCAACTATCAAATCTCCAAAGAAAGGGTTTTCAAGAATGGTCCACAATTTTATAATTAGTGGTTAGAACCATAAAAATTATATACTTCTGTGATCTGTGCTAAATTATCAAATGATTAAAAAAATAATGAAAACTCTGAGATCAACCGTTTCCAAGTTATTGAATATTATGTATGTTAAGAATTTTTCGATCTCACTCCTTATATGATTTTATATCTATTTTTTATGATGAAATTTGGCACAAAGATTGACACTTCCCTATTCCGAGAGGACATTTGTATGAGTGCTAGGTGAAATAATGGACCATAATGGATCATAACCAATTTCAATAGGCTTCCTCCTTGTGTCAAAATAATTTTTCGTGCCAAATTTCATTAGATATCATTAAAATTGCGACCTGTACTTTGTTCACAAGGTTAACATGGACAGACAGCCAGCCAGACGGACGGACATCTTTAAATCGACTGAGTCGAACGGTATACTTTAAGTTAAGGGTCCGATAATTTTCTCTGTGCGTTACAAACATCAGCACAAACGCATATTACCCCAACCACAAATGCATGTCCGAACAACGAAAAAAAAAATAACAAGTAAAAATTTACACTAACAACTATTATTGATATGCAAGCTTCAATAGCAATGCAATAATTATAACAACCACACTAAGGGTATAGGGATTAACAAGTAAACAAGTGGATTAACAAAACAGCGACGACACTTATTACCAATGATGGAACGGTGACTAAAAGTGTTCTTCTCCAACAAGCTCCAAGAACCACAATGGCTTTTCAGCAACTAGAACACAAATCGATTGTAATGCTAAGCCTTGTTACATTATCACTGCTTGGATCGTCCATCCCCTTATGTGCCTACTAATGACACTTATATAAACAATAATAGACTATAAAACAACAAAACAAGCTTCTCATCTAAAAATTACCTCCTTCCCTCCAGTAGATAAAACAAGAAATAATTCATTCAATTAAAAATTATTTAAATTTGCATCTCTCACCAAAATGATTATAACAATTATTAATAATAGTAAACATTTCCAATAAAAGTTAATTAAATCAAACAAATAAATGATTGAATGAATTAAATATTTAAATGAGAAAAAAATCTTACTTGAATTTTAGTTTCACTATTTTATTTTAAGTATATTATTTTTGAAATATAAAATTCTTTGAAATCGGACTAGATTTGTAACAGTTACGACTTTTTGAAACTTTTACATACTATAGGTAGTAGGGTGATCGATTATTTGACTTTTTGGAGAAAACGGTTTTCGAATAGTTCGAATAGTTAGTATCTAAAAAAAAAACGGTTGCACTTTTTTAAATTCAGCAAAAGTTAATATTTCTATCAAAATACTATATTTCTTAAAGAAAAATCAATAAATCTTATAATGTTCAAGTTATAATAATTTTGTTTTGGAAATAACTATTTACCCATTAAGAACGAGAAAGAAAGATATAGTCGGTCAAGCCCGAAAATACCCTACACCATTGTGTACATCAAAATTAGTAAAGGGATCTTTTTTTTCTAGACCTGTGGAATTGTGGACCAATACTATTGTCAATTATAGACCGATCTTCATGAAATCCGGCACACAGATTTGTACTTATATGGGACTAACATGTGCAGAAATTCTTGCAGCAAGTAGCTTAGTTTATCGATTGTAAGAACAGTGTGTGCCAAATTTCATTAATTTATGCTCAAAGTTATAAGGTTTACATGGACGGGCAGACGGACGGACATACATAAGCCGATTGGTAAAAATTAAGGTGTGTCTTGGACCAATATATTTTGGTGTTACAAACGCATAATACCCTCCTATGGTGGTGTAGGGTATAAAAATTGTAAGAAAATAGTCATCAAAAATTATATTAATTTTTACTTAGCATAAACAGAAAAATTGAGTTAATATGGAAACAATATCTTTAAAAAATTAAGAAAATATTGAATAAAAAAAAAATAATAATACAATAGATAAAAAAAATTTCATTCAGGATAATTATTACTGATTTACTTATTTAATCTTATAGAATTAATTTCGATTTAACCTTCAATTATATTTTTAAATATTAGAAATCATACTTTATGAATACTTCAATAAATATTCATAAATTTCGATACAAATTTTAGTATTTAGTACATGTTTTTTGAAATAAAAACTATTTTTAAAACCCATTTTTTATGTTTTATAAAAGCGAAAAATGGACATTTTGAAAAAAACGACAGCACATTGACTTGAAAAACCGGTTGGAAAACCAAGTCGATCACCCTACTAGGTTAACACCTTGACACGACATATAGTGTTACCACAAGGTAACTACAAGAAGAGTTATCAGAAAGATTTGGTCCTACTCTACAACTCTTCCATACACATCAATTAAATCGGACCAGTGGCTTAGGAGATATACATTAATTATTAAAATTTTTTCATTTGGACCCACTGTATGTCCTCTCACATACCAAAAATTAAATTTGTCAATTGGATGACAAGGCAGTTCAACTGGAAAAACCTAGGAAGTAAAACGTAAAAGAAAAAGTCAAAAAAACATCCTTAAGTCTGGATACTTCAAGGTGGCATACATTTTTGAAAAGATTAGCAGGAATGGCGACCTCCATGAATGCATATCATGGCTGTAGTCAAAGGTTCCAAAGGCTTAATTCTTCTAAATGAAATTAAATTTATTTTAAAGCTACGCTTCATTGAATTAATTCGGTAAAGAATGAATTCTTTAAAGAATTCATTCATTAACTTTTCTTTGCACTATTTAATATTGGAAATCTTATTTTTATTGTAATTTGATTCATATAAAGTTAAAATTGTTCTATTTTTTTGCTTAAACTATTGAATAAGTATCTGTGATGGATAACAGACAAAATTGCCAAATTATAAGAAATTACTCCGTTAGGATTTGAAAGAGAACTAGTTTCAGAAATAAATTTCTTTTTAATTACTAGGTTATTTAGGAACTTCAGAAAAAAATTTTTCCAAGTCCAAAAGAAACCGATAGAAGGAGAAAAATCAACTAAAAGTAAAATGGTTAAAGAGAAGATGACCACTCCGGAACCCATTACAACGACTACAACAGCATTCGCCAGACGAACTTTCAGTGCACAATGGTTCATTTGGTAAAATTAGAATTGAAGGACTAACTCAAATTGGCTCTGGAGAACGACAAAGACGATTTCTTTAATCCTGTGGCTACCATTAAATCTAGTTTGTCACATCATAAGATACACATCAAATGATTGAACGAGTTATCTTTCTTGACAAACGATTCATTTAAGGACTGCGCACGAAAAAAATCGTGCATGCTCTTGGGCTTATAACTTTTGATGTGGTGAAAACTAAATAATTCTGTTAACTGATTTACATTTGTCATTATGCTCACTAGCCATGTGCTAAGTTTCAAGGTAATAACAAAACTAGTTTCTCTTAAAATGGAAATTGAACAAAAAAGACCTAAACACATAATTAAAAAATTATCGCAAAATACAGACGTATAAATTACAAAAAAATCCTAATAGAAACGCAAGCAAGAATTTGGAGGAAAATAAATAACGTGAAATTACTTCTGGCGATTTTTTTTCATAATTATGATTAGTGTAAAATAGACGATGAAACGTTCATATAGGCTGACTTTTTTCAACCTTACTGTATTGAAAGAGACTAATCTATCAAATTGTCTGGAACTGCGTGCGATTGAAAGTTATTGGGCTCTAGTAAAAAATAATTTAAAGGGCATTAAAAGTTCAGCATAAAATGAAAAGGAGTTTAAAAATAAGTGGACTTATTCGAGCAAAGGTGACCGAATTACAATAAAACCTTAATTTAATAAAAATATCACTTAAAAAAAATTCGCCCATTGGTTTAGTTTCTTTAGATTTCTTTAGATACTAAAGTGCCTGACGGTTCAGATCCTCGGTATTTCCATAGATGACTATTTGATCAAAACTGATCTTCAGTTCCCTACCACCGATTTAAAATCACGGGTCTAGAACATTTCGTCCAAAAAATAGTATTGAGTTTTGTCTTGAAATGGGTATCAAAAAATTCGTAATTTTTAGCCAATTATAAAAAAAATATTTAAAAAAAAAAAAAAGATTTTCGATATTTATCTTAAAAAATGGATAAGAATTTTATAATTTTGTTCCCTTTGTAGCTAAAATATTCAAAATTTGCATTATAGTAAGTACTGTTGATAATATATAATTTTCCAAATTTTTCAAAAAAATTTTTCATAAGAAATTCCCATGGGAAAAATTTTTAAAATATTTATTCCATATCCAGCATAAAATTATGAATTTTTTGATACCAATTTCGATTAAAAAATCTAAACTTTTTTACCAAAATGTATGGGACCCATGATTTTTCAATCGCTGGTAGGGAACTTAAGACCAATTTTAAAAACTTGTTAAATAATTTTTTCGTATTAAGCAAATTTTTACGCATCGTTTGAGGGGTCTCTATTATACATATTACTTAAGTGTAAAATAAAACATTAGAATACAGAATTTTAACATTTATATGAATTTATACACTACAAGATGATTACCGAAAGTGGGCTTATGTGGGAGTTAAGTAAATTATGGACCAATCGTCATAAAATTTCGCCAATGAAAATAATGAAAATAACTACAGGTAAAAATCCTCTATCCAAATATAATACTTTGTCACATTACCCCTGGCTTTAAAGAACATTTATGCTCTATTTCTATGGTAAATATTGAAGAAATTCAAGATCATTATAACGTTGCAATCGAAATCATGATAATGTGGTAGACTTCTTTCACCTTAAAAATTTGGAAAGACTCATCGATTTTCATATACGACAGTAACTAAAAATTACCACCAGCCTTTCTATTAGTAAGCAGCCCTTCATTAAGGGACATCCTGTATTGGATTTTAATAAATAAAAGTCAAATAGTAGTAAAATTAACTTCATAAACGAAATAGTCGTAAAATTTGTTCCATTTAAGAAAAATTTTATTTGAAAGATGTTTTATGATTTATCTATTTTTGCATTAAATGGACGTTTGAAAAATTTTGCTTAATAGCTCAATTTTAATGCCAAAAAAAAAAATTGTGATTTCTTTTGCTTTTGAGGCAAACGACTTTTTGCATTTTCAATTAAACATTATTTGTAATAAATTAGGATTTTATGAAATTTATGGCTACGATCGAACGATCTCTCCATTTTCGTTCCATTTTCCTAAATTTATTTTCTACATTTAGTTATTTTTCGTACGCGAAAAAAGGTCAGACTTCTATTAACACCTTTTTTACTTTTTTACTTGGGAAAATGATATTGGTAGCCTGGCCTCGATCTTAAGCAGCACCCAATTACTTTAAATGACTGATGTCAATGTCGTCCTCCTTGTTGTGCAGAATTTCTATGGCCTTTGTTCAAAAAAGTTGTCAAGATTTGTAGGAATCTTTCGCCATTGTGTTCTCATCGAGACTGAGTTCAGGACATAGATAACTGGCACAGCATCTCTTTTTAGGGATCAAGTTTTCGTTTTCTCTTTTCTAGAAAGAATAATTTTTAATCAAGTGTAAAAGTCAAAGTTAAATAAAAAAAACTATTGTTTGCTCAAAACCAGCAAAAAGTTAAGTAAAAAACGAATAGTAAACTACTTAACTTTAAAAAATGTAAATAAAAATGAAATATGAATGCAAACACGGACAAAAATTAGAATAAGAAGCATTTCCTTATATAATATTTGGTAAATTTTTTTACCGTTTATGATTTTTGTCCGCCTACGAGAGATGTTTTCTTTAAAAACAGGTGTCCCCCAAGAGAGTGTCCGCGGAGATTAATTTATTCTAAAATGCCACCTAAACCATGGGACCTAAAAAATTGTCCGCCTACAGGAGCTGTCCGTTAAGGGAGCTTTTACTGTATTTATTTACTTTTGGGTGATTCTCGAAAGACGGCCTTATATGGGAGCTATGAAAAATTATGGACCGATCTTTGTGAAATTTGGCATTATCATTTATATTTATGTAAAACTTATTTGTATCGAGTATTAACTTGATACTAATATTTTAATGGGTTTTATGCCGTTAAAGTGATTTTCTGAATAGGGGTTTATATGGAAGCTATGGTCAATTATGCACCGATTTTTCCAAAAATCGGCACACTTATTTAGATTTATATGAAACTTATATGTGCCAAATTTGATTAAAATATTGGTATATTTAATGGATTTATGATCGTTAACTAATGAACCGATCATAACCAATTTCAATAGACTTCGTCCCAGGACTTTGGCACCTCAGTGCCAAATTTCATCAATTTATGTTCAAAATTGCGACCTGTAGTTTGATTACAAGGTTTACATGGACGGACAGACGGACGGACGGACATCATTAAATCGACTCAGAAAGTGATTCTAAGCCGATTGGTATAAATTAAGGTGGGTCTTAGACCAATATTTTTGGGTGTTACAAACATCAGCACAAACGCATAATATCCTCCCCACCTATGGTAGTGTGACATATCCACAACTTTGTCTTATTTATTATTTTCATTCCTATAGAGTTACTTACCAACAGGGTCACAAAAACCGGTATAGTGCTGAGGCTAAAAACTGAAGCCTTTTTGTTCCCAACAAAGACCAAGATTCTGAGCTTCAGATTTCCGCTATTAAGAAACTGCGAAATCTCTGTCATGTCTAAGTATTTTTCTAGTGTCAATACTGTTAACGTAACTGATGGAACACTACAGAAGAAGGCTTGTCATAAAATGTTGGGTAAGTCCAACATATGGCCTACAATATGTAGTAAACTAGAAATCATATGCAATATGATCAGAGGAACAATACGAACTAGTATTTAAAAGGAACTAAATACTCTGCTGCAACTAATTCCATATCTTTGAGACTCAAAGCACCTATGCCATACAGAAACTTTTAGCATATTTTCCCCGAATACATATTCAGATTATGTTAATGTCAGATAGAAATTTTGATAAAGTGCTCAAAGTTCTAACCGCTTCCAGAAGTAGGTCACTAGTAGTAAACTATTATACCATGAATTTTACAAAGGACTCTGAGATGAACTATTGTTGGATTCAGAATATTCTCTGACACACTTGAAATAAGTTTCTTATATCGTTTTAAATAAATACAGTTTTACTTATAAATCATAAACGATACGACATTGCGAGGCTGCTAATTGGATGGTAAGGAAATCGACACCCATTAATGAGTTCTCTGCCTTCCTTGCGAATTTTAGTTAGTTTAGTTAGTAATTCACACTCTACTTCGACCATCAACCAAACCAAACTATAATCAAAATATAACTTTTTTTCAAAGACTCCTTCATATAACTCTCGCTTCCACAATTATTTGTTGTATTCATTTGTAATTGTCTTTTATGTATAATGTATGTATATATTGTATGTTTTTTTTAATTTTTTTTTTTTATTTTTTTTTTTTTTCAAAATGCAACAACACTTATATCCAAATGTCCTTAGATTATATTCATTTATACAAACATACTTCGCATTCACACATACATATATACTTACATACATGCATTTAACATAAATAGATATACAAATGTTATTCTTGTTGTCCTTAATGATGACAATGATCTTTTGCAAAAGACAATTTCCAAATTGCCTTATTAGTAAGTTAAACTATTTTATATTTATTTACATATCTGTGTGTAAGTGTGCTGATTATATGCAGAAATATCTGACATAAGAATAATTTTAAACAATATAATGTTTATAAACTTACATACATACGTACTTATATACATATGTATGTTTAAATGTTGTTATATGTGTTAGTTTTAAAATTGGACAATACTTAGTTTGTATTTCAAATGACAAGTGGTTTTATGTTTTTGTGACATTAAAAATTGTCGTATTATGTACAAATAAAGAAAAGGACAGAAGAGAATAAAATAATAGTTTAATTTCATATAAGTAAACACAGATTTTCATTATTTTTGTTCTAGAGCCTCTAGTTTCCTTATAAAATGAGTTTTTAATTTTTCATAAGTGATCACAGATTTTCATTGTTTTTGCTCTATCGCCTCTAGTTTCCTTATAAAATGAGTTTTTAATTTTTCATATAAAAAATCGATTTTTGGTGAGAAATATAGGTGATCACAGATTTTCATTATTTTCGCTCTAGCGCCCCTAGTTTCCTTATATATTATAAAAATTCGATTTTTTTGAGAAATATAAGTGATCACAGATTTCCATTCTTTTTGCTCTAGCTCCTCTGGTTTCCTTATAAAATGAGTTTTTAATTTTTCATATAAAAAATCGATTTTTTGTGCGAAATATAAGTGATCACATATTTTCATTCTTTTTGCTCTAGCGCCTCTAGTTTCCTTATAAAATGAGTTTTTAGTTTTTCATATAAAAAATCGATTTTTGGTGAGAAATATAAGTGATCAAAGATTTTCATTCTTTCTGCCCTAGCGCCTCTAGTTTCCATATCAAATGAGTTTTTAATTTTTAATAAAAAAAATCGATTTTTGGTGAGAAATATAAGTGATCACATATTTTCATTCTTTTTGCTCTAGCGCCTCTAGTTTCCTTATAAAATGAGTTTTTAGTTTTTCATATAAAAAATCGATTTTTGGTGAGAAATATAAGTGATCAAAGATTTTCATTCCTTCTGCTCTAGCGCCTCTAGTTTCCATATCAAATGAGTTTTTAATTTTTAATAAAAAAAATCGATTTTTGGTGAGAAATATAAGTGATCACAGATTTTCATTCTTTTTGCTCTAGCGCCTCTAGTTTCCTTATAAAATGAGTTTTTAATTTTTAATATAAAAAATCGATTTTTGGTGAGAAATATAAGTGACCACAGATTTTCATTCTTTTTGCTCTGGCGCCTCTAGTTTCCTTATAAAATGAGTTTTTAGTTTCTCATATAAAAAATCGATTTTTGGTGAGAAATATAAGTGATCACAGATTTTCATCCTTTCTGCTCTAGCGCCTCTAGTTTCCTTATAAAATGTGTTTTTAGTTTTTCATATAAAAAATCGATTTTTGGTGAGAAATATAAGTGATCACAGATTTTCATTCTCTTTGCTCTAGCGCCTCTAGTTTCCTTATAAAATGAATTTTTAGTTTTTCATATAAAAAATCGATTTTTGGTGAGAAATATAAGTGATCACAGATTTTCATTCTCTTTGCTCTAGCGCCTCTAGTTTCCTTATAAAATTAGTTTTTAGTTTTTCATATAAAAAATCGATTTTTGGTGAAAAATATAAGTGATCACAGATTTTCATCCTTTCTGCTCTAGCGCCTCTAGTTTCCTTATAAAATGTGTTTTTAGTTTTTCATATAAAAAATCGATTTTTGGTGAGAAATATAAGTGATCACAGATTTTCATTCTCTTTGCTCTAGCGCCTCTAGTTTCCCTATAAAATGAGTTTTTAGTTTTTCATTTAAAAATTGATTTTTGATGAGAAATATAAGTGATCACAGATTTTCATTCTTTCTGCTCTAGCGCCTCTAGTTTCCTTATAAAATGAATTTCTAATTTTTCCTATAAAAAATCGATTTTTGGTGAGAAATATAAGTGATCACAGATTTTCACTCTTTTTGCTCTAGCGCCTCTAGTTTCCTTATAAAATGAGTTGTTAGTTTTTCAAATAAAAAATCGATTTTTGATGAGAAATATAAGTGATCACAGATTTTCATTCTTTTTAACCTAGCGCCTCTGGTTTCCTTATAAAATGAGTTTTTAGTTTTTCGTATAAAAAATCGATTTTTGGTGAGAAATATAAGTGATCACAGATTTTCATTCTTTTTGCTCTATCGCCTCTAGTTTCCTTATAAAATGAGTTTTTAATTTTTAATAAAAAAAATCGATTTTTGATGAGAAGCATAAGTGATCACATATTTTCATTCTTTTTGCTCTAGCGCCTCTAGTTTCCTTATAAAATGAGTTTTTAGTTTTTCATATAAAAAATCGATTTTTGGTGAGAAATATAAGTGATCAAAGATTTTCATTCCTTCTGCTCTAGCGCCTCTAGTTTCCATATCAAATGAGTTTTTAATTTTTAATAAAAAAAAATCGATTTTTGGTGAGAAATATAAGTGATCACAGATTTTCATTCTTTTTGCTCTAGCGCCTCTAGTTTCCTTATAAAATGAGTTTTTAATTTTTAATATAAAAAATCGATTTTTGGTGAGAAATATAAGTGACCACAGATTTTCATTCTTTTTGCTCTGGCGCCTCTAGTTTCCTTATAAAATGAGTTTTTAGTTTCTCATATAAAAAATCGATTTTTGGTGAGAAATATAAGTGATCACAGATTTTCATTCTTTTTGCTCTAGCGCCTCTAGTTTCCTTATAAAATGAGTTTTTAATTTTTAATATAAAAAATCGATTTTTGGTGAGAAATATAAGTGATCACAGATTTTCATTCTCTTTGCTCTAGCGCCTCTAGTTTCCTCATAAAATGAATTTTTAGTTTTTCATATAAAAAATCGATTTTTGGTGAGAAATATAAGTGATCACAGATTTTCATTCTCTTTGCTCTAGCGCCTCTAGTTTCCTTATAAAATTAGTTTTTAGTTTTTCATATAAAAAATCGATTTTTGGTGAAAAATATAAGTGATCACAGATTTTCATCCTTTCTGCTCTAGCGCCTCTAGTTTCCTTATAAAATGTGTTTTTAGTTTTTCATATAAAAAATCGATTTTTGGTGAGAAATATAAGTGATCACAGATTTTCATTCTTTTTGCTCTAGCGCCTCTAGTTTCCTTATAAAATGAGTTTTTAGTTTCTCATATAAAAAATCGATTTTTGGCGAGAAATATAAGTGATCACAGATTTTCATTCTTTTTGCCCTAGCGCCTCTAGTTTCCTTATAAAATGAGTTTTTAGTTTTTCATATAAAAAATCGATTTTTGATGAGAAGTATAAGTGATCACAGATTTTCATACTTTTTGCTCTAGCGCCTCTAGTTTCCTTATAAAATGAGTTTTTATATTTTTTCATATAAAAATTCGATTTTTGATGAGAAGTATAAGTGATCACAGATTTTCATTCTTTTTGCCCTAGCGCCTCTAGTTTCCTTATAAAATGAGTTTTTAGTTTTTCATATAAAAAATCGATTTTTGATGAGAAGTATAAGTGATCACAGATTTTCATACTTTTTGCTCTAGCGCCTCTAGTTTCCTTATAAAATGAGTTTTTATATTTTTTCATATAAAAATTCGATTTTTGATGAGAAGTATAAGTGATCACAGATTTTCATTCTTTTTGCCCTGGCGCCTCTAGTTTTCTTATAAAATGAGTTTTTAGTTTTTCATATAAAAAATCGATTTTTGATGAGAAGTATAAGTGATCACAGATTTTCATACTTTTTGCTCTAGCGCCTCTAGTTTCCTTATAAAATGAGTTTTTATAGTTTTTCATATAAAAAATCGATTTTTGATGAGAAGTATAAGTGATCACAGATTTTCATTCTTTTTGCCCTGGCGCCTCTAGTTTTCTTATAAAATGAGTTTTTAGTTTTTCATATAAAAAATCGATTTTTGATGAGAAGTATAAGTGATCACAGATTTTCATTCTTTTTGCCCTGGCGCCTCTAGTTTCCTTATAAAATGAGTTTTTATATTTTTTCATATAAAAATTCGATTTTTGATGAGAAGTATAAGTGATCACAGATTTTCATACTTTTTGCTCTAGCGCCTCTAGTTTCCTTATAAAATGAGTTTTTATATTTTTTCATATAAAAATTCGATTTTTGATGAGAAGTATAAGTGATCACAGATTTTCATTCTTTTTGCCCTGGCGCCTCTAGTTTCCTTATAAAATGAGTTTTTAGTTTTTCATATAAAAAATCGATTTTTGATGAGAAGTATAAGTGATCACAGATTTTCATACTTTTTGCTCTAGCGCCTCTAGTTTCCTTATAAAATAAGCTTTTATATTTTTTCATATAAAAATTCGATTTTTGATGAGAAGTATAAGTGATCACAGATTTTCATACTTTTTGCTCTAGCGCCTCTAGTTTCCTTATAAAATGAGTTTTTATATTTTTTCATATAAAAATTCGATTTTTGATGAGAAGTATAAGTGATCACAGATTTTCATTCTTTTTGCCCTAGCGCCTCTAGTTTCCTTATAAAATGAGTTTTTAGTTTTTCATATAAAAAATCGATTTTTGATGAGAAGTATAAGTGATCACAGATTTTCATACTTTTTGCTCTAGCGCCTCTAGTTTCCTTATAAAATAAGCTTTTATATTTTTTCATATAAAAATTCGATTTTTGATGAGAAGTATAAGTGATCACAGATTTTCATTCTTTTTGCCCTGGCGCCTCTAGTTTCCTTATAAAATGAGTTTTTAGTTTTTCATATAAAAAATCGGTTTTTGGTGAGAAGTATAAAAGATCACAGATTTTCATTCTTTCTGCTCTAGCACCTTTGGTTTCCTTATAAAATAAGTTTTTAGTTTTTCATATAAAAAATCGATTTTTGGTGAGAAATATAAGTGACCACAGATTTTCATTCTTTTTGCTCTGGCGCCTCTAGTTTCCTTATAAAATGAGTTTTTAGTTTTTCATATAAAAAATCGATTTTTGGTGAGAAATATAAGTGATCACAGATTTTCATTCTTTTTGCTCTGGCGCCTCTAGTTTCCTTATAAAATGAGTTTTTAATTTTTCATATAAAAAATCGATTTTTGGTGAGAAATATAGGTGATCACAGATTTTCATTATTTTCGCTCTAGCGCCCCTAGTTTCCTTATATATTATAAAAATTCGATTTTTTTGAGAAATATAAGTGATCACAGATTTCCATTCTTTTTGCTCTAGCTCCTCTGGTTTCCTTATAAAATGAGTTTTTAATTTTTCATATAAAAAATCGATTTTTTGTGCGAAATATAAGTGATCACATATTTTCATTCTTTTTGCTCTAGCGCCTCTAGTTTCCTTATAAAATGAGTTTTTAGTTTTTCATATAAAAAATCGATTTTTGGTGAGAAATATAAGTGATCAAAGATTTTCATTCTTTCTGCCCTAGCGCCTCTAGTTTCCATATCAAATGAGTTTTTAATTTTTAATAAAAAAAATCGATTTTTGGTGAGAAATATAAGTGATCACATATTTTCATTCTTTTTGCTCTAGCGCCTCTAGTTTCCTTATAAAATGAGTTTTTAGTTTTTCATATAAAAAATCGATTTTTGGTGAGAAATATAAGTGATCAAAGATTTTCATTCCTTCTGCTCTAGCGCCTCTAGTTTCCATATCAAATGAGTTTTTAATTTTTAATAAAAAAAATCGATTTTTGGTGAGAAATATAAGTGATCACAGATTTTCATTCTTTTTGCTCTAGCGCCTCTAGTTTCCTTATAAAATGAGTTTTTAATTTTTAATATAAAAAATCGATTTTTGGTGAGAAATATAAGTGACCACAGATTTTCATTCTTTTTGCTCTGGCGCCTCTAGTTTCCTTATAAAATGAGTTTTTAGTTTCTCATATAAAAAATCGATTTTTGGTGAGAAATATAAGTGATCACAGATTTTCATCCTTTCTGCTCTAGCGCCTCTAGTTTCCTTATAAAATGTGTTTTTAGTTTTTCATATAAAAAATCGATTTTTGGTGAGAAATATAAGTGATCACAGATTTTCATTCTCTTTGCTCTAGCGCCTCTAGTTTCCTTATAAAATGAATTTTTAGTTTTTCATATAAAAAATCGATTTTTGGTGAGAAATATAAGTGATCACAGATTTTCATTCTCTTTGCTCTAGCGCCTCTAGTTTCCTTATAAAATTAGTTTTTAGTTTTTCATATAAAAAATCGATTTTTGGTGAAAAATATAAGTGATCACAGATTTTCATCCTTTCTGCTCTAGCGCCTCTAGTTTCCTTATAAAATGTGTTTTTAGTTTTTCATATAAAAAATCGATTTTTGGTGAGAAATATAAGTGATCACAGATTTTCATTCTCTTTGCTCTAGCGCCTCTAGTTTCCCTATAAAATGAGTTTTTAGTTTTTCATTTAAAAATTGATTTTTGATGAGAAATATAAGTGATCACAGATTTTCATTCTTTCTGCTCTAGCGCCTCTAGTTTCCTTATAAAATGAATTTCTAATTTTTCCTATAAAAAATCGATTTTTGGTGAGAAATATAAGTGATCACAGATTTTCACTCTTTTTGCTCTAGCGCCTCTAGTTTCCTTATAAAATGAGTTGTTAGTTTTTCAAATAAAAAATCGATTTTTGATGAGAAATATAAGTGATCACAGATTTTCATTCTTTTTAACCTAGCGCCTCTGGTTTCCTTATAAAATGAGTTTTTAGTTTTTCGTATAAAAAATCGATTTTTGGTGAGAAATATAAGTGATCACAGATTTTCATTCTTTTTGCTCTATCGCCTCTAGTTTCCTTATAAAATGAGTTTTTAATTTTTAATAAAAAAAATCGATTTTTGATGAGAAGCATAAGTGATCACATATTTTCATTCTTTTTGCTCTAGCGCCTCTAGTTTCCTTATAAAATGAGTTTTTAGTTTTTCATATAAAAAATCGATTTTTGGTGAGAAATATAAGTGATCAAAGATTTTCATTCCTTCTGCTCTAGCGCCTCTAGTTTCCATATCAAATGAGTTTTTAATTTTTAATAAAAAAAAATCGATTTTTGGTGAGAAATATAAGTGATCACAGATTTTCATTCTTTTTGCTCTAGCGCCTCTAGTTTCCTTATAAAATGAGTTTTTAATTTTTAATATAAAAAATCGATTTTTGGTGAGAAATATAAGTGACCACAGATTTTCATTCTTTTTGCTCTGGCGCCTCTAGTTTCCTTATAAAATGAGTTTTTAGTTTCTCATATAAAAAATCGATTTTTGGTGAGAAATATAAGTGATCACAGATTTTCATTCTTTTTGCTCTAGCGCCTCTAGTTTCCTTATAAAATGAGTTTTTAATTTTTAATATAAAAAATCGATTTTTGGTGAGAAATATAAGTGATCACAGATTTTCATTCTCTTTGCTCTAGCGCCTCTAGTTTCCTCATAAAATGAATTTTTAGTTTTTCATATAAAAAATCGATTTTTGGTGAGAAATATAAGTGATCACAGATTTTCATTCTCTTTGCTCTAGCGCCTCTAGTTTCCTTATAAAATTAGTTTTTAGTTTTTCATATAAAAAATCGATTTTTGGTGAAAAATATAAGTGATCACAGATTTTCATCCTTTCTGCTCTAGCGCCTCTAGTTTCCTTATAAAATGTGTTTTTAGTTTTTCATATAAAAAATCGATTTTTGGTGAGAAATATAAGTGATCACAGATTTTCATTCTTTTTGCTCTAGCGCCTCTAGTTTCCTTATAAAATGAGTTTTTAGTTTCTCATATAAAAAATCGATTTTTGGCGAGAAATATAAGTGATCACAGATTTTCATTCTTTTTGCCCTAGCGCCTCTAGTTTCCTTATAAAATGAGTTTTTAGTTTTTCATATAAAAAATCGATTTTTGATGAGAAGTATAAGTGATCACAGATTTTCATACTTTTTGCTCTAGCGCCTCTAGTTTCCTTATAAAATGAGTTTTTATATTTTTTCATATAAAAATTCGATTTTTGATGAGAAGTATAAGTGATCACAGATTTTCATTCTTTTTGCCCTAGCGCCTCTAGTTTCCTTATAAAATGAGTTTTTAGTTTTTCATATAAAAAATCGATTTTTGATGAGAAGTATAAGTGATCACAGATTTTCATACTTTTTGCTCTAGCGCCTCTAGTTTCCTTATAAAATGAGTTTTTATATTTTTTCATATAAAAATTCGATTTTTGATGAGAAGTATAAGTGATCACAGATTTTCATTCTTTTTGCCCTGGCGCCTCTAGTTTTCTTATAAAATGAGTTTTTAGTTTTTCATATAAAAAATCGATTTTTGATGAGAAGTATAAGTGATCACAGATTTTCATACTTTTTGCTCTAGCGCCTCTAGTTTCCTTATAAAATGAGTTTTTATAGTTTTTCATATAAAAAATCGATTTTTGATGAGAAGTATAAGTGATCACAGATTTTCATTCTTTTTGCCCTGGCGCCTCTAGTTTTCTTATAAAATGAGTTTTTAGTTTTTCATATAAAAAATCGATTTTTGATGAGAAGTATAAGTGATCACAGATTTTCATTCTTTTTGCCCTGGCGCCTCTAGTTTCCTTATAAAATGAGTTTTTATATTTTTTCATATAAAAATTCGATTTTTGATGAGAAGTATAAGTGATCACAGATTTTCATACTTTTTGCTCTAGCGCCTCTAGTTTCCTTATAAAATGAGTTTTTATATTTTTTCATATAAAAATTCGATTTTTGATGAGAAGTATAAGTGATCACAGATTTTCATTCTTTTTGCCCTGGCGCCTCTAGTTTCCTTATAAAATGAGTTTTTAGTTTTTCATATAAAAAATCGATTTTTGATGAGAAGTATAAGTGATCACAGATTTTCATACTTTTTGCTCTAGCGCCTCTAGTTTCCTTATAAAATAAGCTTTTATATTTTTTCATATAAAAATTCGATTTTTGATGAGAAGTATAAGTGATCACAGATTTTCATACTTTTTGCTCTAGCGCCTCTAGTTTCCTTATAAAATGAGTTTTTATATTTTTTCATATAAAAATTCGATTTTTGATGAGAAGTATAAGTGATCACAGATTTTCATTCTTTTTGCCCTAGCGCCTCTAGTTTCCTTATAAAATGAGTTTTTAGTTTTTCATATAAAAAATCGATTTTTGATGAGAAGTATAAGTGATCACAGATTTTCATACTTTTTGCTCTAGCGCCTCTAGTTTCCTTATAAAATAAGCTTTTATATTTTTTCATATAAAAATTCGATTTTTGATGAGAAGTATAAGTGATCACAGATTTTCATTCTTTTTGCCCTGGCGCCTCTAGTTTCCTTATAAAATGAGTTTTTAGTTTTTCATATAAAAAATCGGTTTTTGGTGAGAAGTATAAAAGATCACAGATTTTCATTCTTTCTGCTCTAGCACCTTTGGTTTCCTTATAAAATAAGTTTTTAGTTTTTCATATAAAAAATCGATTTTTGGTGAGAAATATAAGTGACCACAGATTTTCATTCTTTTTGCTCTGGCGCCTCTAGTTTCCTTATAAAATGAGTTTTTAGTTTTTCATATAAAAAATCGATTTTTGGTGAGAAATATAAGTGATCACAGATTTTCATTCTTTTTGCTCTGGCGCCTCTAGTTTCCTTATAAAATGAGTTTTTAGTTTTTCATATAAAAAATCGATTTTTGGTGAGATATATAAGTGATCACAGATTTTCATCCTTTCTGCTCTAGCGCCTCTAGTTTCCTTATAAAATGTGTTTTTAGTTTTTCATATAAAAAATCGATTTGTGGTGAGAAAAATAAGTGATCACAGATTTTCATTCTTTTTGCTCTAGCGCTTCTAGTTTCCTTATAAAATGAGTTTTTAGTTTTTCATATAAAAAATCGGTTTTTGGTGAGAAGTATAAAAGATCATAGATTTTCATTCTTTCTACTCTAGCACCTTTGGTTTCCTTATAAAATGAGTTTTTAGTTTTTCATATAAAAAATCGATTTTTGATGAGAAGTATAAGTAATCACAGATTTTCATTCTTTTTGCTCTGGCGCCTCTAGTTTTCTTATAAAAGGAGCTTTTAGTTTTTCATAAGTGATCACAGATTTTCATTGTTTTTGCTCTATCGCCTCTAGTTTCCTTATAAAATGAGTTTTTAGTTTTTCATATAAAAATTCGATTTTTTTGAGAAATATAAGTGATCACAGATTTCCATTCTTTTTGCTCTAGCGCCTCTAGTTTCCTTATAAAATGAGTTTTTAGTTTTTCATATAAAAAATCGATTTTTGGTGAGAAATATAAGTGATCAAAGATTTTCATTCTTTCTGCCCTAGCGCCTCTAGTTTCCATATCAAATGAGTTTTTAATTTTTAATAAAAAAAATCGATTTTTGGTGAGAAATATAAGTGATCACATATTTTCATTCTTTTTGCTCTAGCACCTCTAGTTTCCTTATAAAATGTGTTTTTAGTTTTTCATATAAAAACTCGATTTTTGGTGAGAAATATAAGTGATCACAGATTTTCATTCTTTTTGCTCTAGCGCCTCTAGTTTCCTTATAAAATGAGTTTTTAGTTTTTCATATAAAAAATCGATTTTTGATGACAAGTATAAGTGATCACAGATTTTCATTCTTTTTGCTCTGGCGCCTCTAGTTTCCTGATAAAATGAATTTTTAATTTTTCATTTAAAAATCTATTTTTAATGAAATATACAGGTGATCACAGATTTTCACCTCCTTATAAAATGAGTTTTTAGTTTTTCATATAAAAAATCGATTTTTGGTGAAAAATATAAGTGATCACAGATTTTCATTCTTTTTGCTCTAGCGCCTCTAGTTTCCTTATAAAATGAGTTTTTAGTTTTTCATATAAAAAATCGATTTTTGGTGAAAAATATAAGTGATCACAGATTTTCATTCTCTTTGCTCTAGCGCCTCTAGTTTCCTTATTAAATGAGTTTTTAGTTTTTCATATAAAAAATCGATTTTTGGTGAAAAATATAAGTGATCACAGATTTTCATTCTTTTTGCTCTAGCGCCTCTACTTTCCTTATAAACTGAGTTTTTAGTTTTTTATATAAAAAATCGATTTTTGATGAGAAGTATAAGTGATCACAGATTTTCATAATTTTTGCCCTGGCGCCTCTAGTTTCCTTATAAAATGAGTTTTTAGTTTTTCATATAAAAAATTCCTTATAAACTGAGTTTTTAGTTTTTTATATAAAAAATCGATTTTTGATGAGAAGTATAAGTGATCACAGATTTTCATAATTTTTGCCCTGGCGCCTCTAGTTTCCTTATAAAATGAGTTTTTAGTTTTTCATATAAAAAATCGATTTTTGGTGAGAAATATAAGTGATCACAGATTTTCATTCATTTTGCTCTGGCGCCTCTAGTTTCCTTATAAAATGAGTTTTTAGTTTTTCATATAAAAAATCGGTTTTTGGTGAGAAGCATAAAAGATCACAGATTTTCATTCTTTCTGCTCTAGCACCTCTGGTTTCCTTATAAAATGAGTTTTTAGTTTTTCATATAAAAAATCGATTTTTGGTGAAAAATATAAGTGATCACAGATTTTCATTCTTTTTGCTCTAGCGCCTCTAGTTTCCTTATAAACTGAGCTTTTAGTTTTTTATATAAAAAATCGGTTTTTGGTGAGAAGTATAAGTGATCACAGATTTTCATTCTTTTTGCTCTAGTGCCTCTAGTTTCCTTATTAAATGAGTTTTTAGTTTTTCATATAAAAAATCGATTTTTGGTGAAAAATATAAGTGATCACAGATTTTCATTCTTTTTGCTCTAGCGCCTCTAGTTTCCTTATAAACTGAGCTTTTAGTTTTTTATATAAAAAATCGATTTTTGGTGAGAAGTATAAGTGATCACAGATTTTCATTCTTTTTGCTCTAGCGCCTCTAGTTTCCTTATAAAATGAGTTTTTAGTTTTTCATATAAAAAATCGATTTTTGGTGAAAAATATAAGTGATCACAGATTTTCATTCTTTTTGCTCTAGCGCCTCTAGTTTCCTTATAAACTGAGCTTTTAGTTTTTTATATAAAAAATCGATTTTTGGTGAGAAATATAAGTGATCACAGATTTTCATTCTTTTTGCGCCTCTAGTTTCCTTATAAAATGAGTTTTTAGTTTTTCATATAAAAAATCGATTTTTGATGACAAGTATAAGTGATCACAGATTTTCATTCTTTTTGCTCTAGCGCCTCTATTTTCCTGATAAAATGAATTTTTAATTTTTCATTTAAAAATCTATTTTTGATGAAATATACAGGTGATCACAGATTTTCACCTCCTTATAAAATGAGTTTTTAGTTTTTTATATGAAAAATCGATTTTTGATGAGAAGTATAAGTGATCACAGATTTTCATTCTTTTTGCTCTAGCGCCTCTAGTTTCCTTATAAAATGAGTTTTTAGTTTTTCATATAAAAAATCGATTTTTGGTGAAAAATATAAGTGATCACAGATTTTCATTCTTTTTGCTCTAGCGCCTCTAGTTTCCTTATAAACTGAGTTCTTAGTTTTTTATATAAAAAATCGATTTTTGGTGAGAAGTATAAGTGATCACAGATTTTCATTCTCTTTGCTCTAGCGCCTCTAGTTTCCCTATTAAATGAGTTTTTAGTTTTTCATATAAAAAATCGATTTTTGGTGAAAAATATAAGTGATCACAGATTTTCATTCTTTTTGCTCTAGCGCCTCTAGTTTCCTTATAAACTGAGTTCTTAGTTTTTTATATAAAAAATCGATTTTTGGTGAGAAGTATAAGTGATCACAGATTTTCATTCTTTTTGCTCTAGCGCTTCTAGTTTCCTTATAAAATGAGTTTTTAGTTTTTCATATAAAAAATCGATTTTTGGTGAAAAATATAAGTGATCACAGATTTTCATTCTCTTTGCTCTAGCGCCTCTAGTTTCCTTATTAAATGAGTTTTTAGTTTTTCATATAAAAAATCGATTTTTGGTGAAAAATATAAGTGATCACAGATTTTCATTCTTTTTGCTCTAGCGCCTCTAGTTTCCTGATAAAATGAATTTTTAATTTTTCATTTAAAAATCTATTTTTAATGAAATATACAGGTGATCACAGATTTTCACCTCCTTATAAAATGAGTTTTTAGTTTTTCATATAAAAAATCGATTTTTGGTGAAAAATATAAGTGATCACAGATTTTCATTCTTTTTGCTCTAGCGCCTCTAGTTTCCTTATAAAATGAGTTTTTAGTTTTTCATATAAAAAATCGATTTTTGGTGAAAAATATAAGTGATCACAGATTTTCATTCTCTTTGCTCTAGTGCCTCTAGTTTCCTTATTAAATGAGTTTTTAGTTTTTCATATAAAAAATCGATTTTTGGTGAGAAATATAAGTGATCACAGATTTTCATTCATTTTGCTCTGGCGCCTCTAGTTTCCTTATAAAATGAGTTTTTAGTTTTTCATATAAAAAATTCCTTATAAACTGAGTTTTTAGTTTTTTATATAAAAAATCGATTTTTGATGAGAAGTATAAGTGATCACAGATTTTCATAATTTTTGCCCTGGCGCCTCTAGTTTCCTTATAAAATGAGTTTTTAGTTTTTCATATAAAAAATTCCTTATAAACTGAGTTTTTAGTTTTTTATATAAAAAATCGATTTTTGATGAGAAGTATAAGTGATCACAGATTTTCATAATTTTTGCCCTGGCGCCTCTAGTTTCCTTATAAAATGAGTTTTTAGTTTTTCATATAAAAAATCGATTTTTGGTGAGAAATATAAGTGATCACAGATTTTCATTCATTTTGCTCTGGCGCCTCTAGTTTCCTTATAAAATGAGTTTTTAGTTTTTCATATAAAAAATCGATTTTTGATCAGAAGTATAAGTAATCACAGATTTTCATTCTTTCTGCTCTAGCACCTCTGGTTTCCTTATAAAATGAGTTTTTAGTTTTTCATATAAAAAATCGATTTTTGATCAGAAGTATAAGTAATCACAGATTTTCATTCTTTTTGCTCTAGCGCCTCTAGTTTCCTTATAAACTGAGCTTTTAGTTTTTTATATAAAAAATCGATTTTTGGTGAGAAGTATAAGTGATCACAGATTTTCATTCTTTTTGCTCTAGCACCTTTAGTTTCCTTATAAAATGAGTTTTTAATTTTTCATATAAAAAATCGATTTTTGGTGAGAAATATAAGTGATCACAGATTTTCATTCTTTTTTCTCTAGCACCTTTAGTTTCCTTATAAAATGAGTTTTTAATTTTTCATATAAAAAATCGATTTTTGGTGAGAAATATAAGTGATCACAGATTTTCATTATTTTTGCTCTAGCGCCTCTAGTTTCCTTATAAACTGAGTTTTTAGTTTTTTATATGAAAAATCGATTTTTGATGAGAAGTATAAGTGATCACAGATTTTCATTCTTTTTGCTCTAGCGCCTCTAGTTTCCTTATTAAATGAGTTTTTAGTTTTTCATATAAAAAATCGATTTTTGGAGAAAAATATAAGTGATCACAGATTTTCGTTTCTTTTTCTCTAGCACCTCTAGTTTCCTTATAATATGAGTTTTTAGTTTTTCAGATAAAAAATTGATTTTTGGTGAAAAATATAAGTGATCACAGATTTTCATTCTTTTTTCTCTAGCACCTTTAGTTTCCTTATAAAATGAGTTTTTAATTTTTCATATAAAAAATCGATTTTTGGTGAGAAATATAAGTGATCACAGATTTTCATTATTTTTGCTCTAGCGCCTCTAGTTTCCTTATAAACTGAGTTTTTAGTTTTTTATATAAAAAATCGATTTTTGGTGAAAAATATAAGTGATCACAGATTTTCATTCTCTTTGCTCTAGCGCCTCTAGTTTCCTTATTAAATGAGTTTTTAGTTTTTCAGATAAAAAATTGATTTTTGGTGAAAAATATAAGTGATCACAGATTTTCATTCTTTTTTCTCTAGCACCTTTAGTTTCCTTATAAAATGAGTTTTTAATTTTTCATATAAAAAATCGATTTTTGGTGAGAAATATAAGTGATCACAGATTTTCATTCTTTTTGCTCTAGCGCCTCTAATTTCCTTATAAAATGAGTTTTTTTTTTTTCATATAAAAAATCGATTTTTGGTCAGAAATATAAGTGATCACAGATTTTCATTATTTTTGCTCTAGCGCCTCTTGTTTCCTTATAAAATGAGTTTTTAATTTTTCATATAAAAAATCGATTTTTGGTGAAAAATATAAGTGATCACAGATTTTCGTTTCTTTTTCTCTAGCACCTCTAGTTTCCTTATAATATGAGTTTTTAGTTTTTCAGATAAAAAATTGATTTTTGGTGAAAAATATAAGTGATCACAGATTTTCATTCTTTTTGCTCTAGCGCCTCTAGTTTCCTTATTAAATGAGTTTTTAGTTTTTCATATAAAAAATCGATTTTTGGTGAAAAATATAAGTGATCACAGATTTTCATTCTCTTTGCTCTAGCGCCTCTAGTTTCCTTATTAAATGAGTTTTTAGTTTTTCATATAAAAAATCGATTTTTGGTGAAAAATATAAGTGATCACAGATTTTCATTCTCTTTGCTCTAGCGCCTCTAGTTTCCTTATTAAATGAGTTTTTAGTTTTTCATATAAAAAATCGATTTTTGGTGAAAAATATAAGTGATCACAGATTTTCATTCTTTTTGCTCTAGCGCCTCTAGTTTCCTTATAAACTGAGTTTTTAGTTTTTTATATGAAAAATCGATTTTTGATGAGAAGTATAAGTGATCACAGATTTTCATTCTTTTTGCTCTAGCGCCTCTAGTTTCCTTATAAAATGAGTTTTCAGTTTTTCATATAAAAAATCGATTTTTGGTGAAAAATATAAGTGATCACAGAATTTCATTCTCTTTGCTCTAGCGCCTCTAGTTTCCTTATTAAATGAGTTTTTAGTTTTTCATATAAAAAATCGATTTTTGGTGAAAAATATAAGTGATCACAGATTTTCGTTTCTTTTTCTCTAGCACCTCTAGTTTCCTTATAATATGAGTTTTTAGTTTTTCAGATAAAAAATTGATTTTTGGTGAAAAATATAAGTGATCACAGATTTTCATTCTTTTTTCTCTAGCACCTCTAGTTTCCTTATAAAATGAGTTTTTAATTTTTCATATAAAAAATCGATTTTTGGTGAGAAATATAAGTGATCACAGATTTTCATTCTTTTTTCTCTAGCACCTTTAGTTTCCTTATAAAATGAGTTTTTAATTTTTCATATAAAAAATCGATTTTTGGTGAAAAATATAAGTGATCACAGATTTTCATTCTTTTTTCTCTAGCACCTTTAGTTTCCTTATAAAATGAGTTTTTAATTTTTCATATAAAAAATCGATTTTTGGTGAGAAATATAAGTGATCACAGATTTTCATTCTTTTTTCTCTAGCACCTTTAGTTTCCTTATAAAATGAGTTTTTAATTTTTCATATAAAAAATCGATTTTTGGTGAGAAATATAAGTGATCACAGATTTTCATTATTTTTGCTCTAGCGCCTCTAGTTTCCTTATAAACTGAGTTTTTAGTTTTTTATATGAAAAATCGATTTTTGATGAGAAGTATAAGTGATCACAGATTTTCATTCTTTTTGCTCTAGCGCCTCTAGTTTCCTTATTAAATGAGTTTTTAGTTTTTCATATAAAAAATCGATTTTTGGTGAAAAATATAAGTGATCACAGATTTTCGTTTCTTTTTCTCTAGCACCTCTAGTTTCCTTATAATATGAGTTTTTAGTTTTTCAGATAAAAAATTGATTTTTGGTGAAAAATATAAGTGATCACAGATTTTCATTCTTTTTTCTCTAGCACCTTTAGTTTCCTTATAAAATGAGTTTTTAATTTTTCATATAAAAAATCGATTTTTGGTGAGAAATATAAGTGATCACAGATTTTCATTATTTTTGCTCTAGCGCCTCTAGTTTCCTTATAAACTGAGTTTTTAGTTTTTTATATAAAAAATCGATTTTTGGTGAAAAATATAAGTGATCACAGATTTTCATTCTTCTTGCTCTAGCGCCTCTAGTTTCCTTATTAAATGAGTTTTTAGTTTTTCATATAAAAAATCGATTTTTGATGAGAAGTATAAGTGATCACAGATTTTCATTCTTTTTGCTCTAGCGCCTCTAGTTTCCTTATAAAATGAGTTTTCAGTTTTTCATATAAAAAATCGATTTTTGGTGAAAAATATAAGTGATCACAGAATTTCATTCTCTTTGCTCTAGCGCCTCTAGTTTCCTTATTAAATGAGTTTTTAGTTTTTCATATAAAAAATCGATTTTTGGTGAAAAATATAAGTGATCACAGATTTTCATTCTTTCTGCTCTAGCACCTCTGGTTTCCTTATAAAATGAGTTTTTAGTTTTTCATATATTTTTGGTGAAAAATATAAGTGATCACAGATTTTCATTCTCTTTGCTCTAGCGCCTCTAGTTTCCTTATTAAATGAGTTTTTAGTTTTTCATATAAAAAATCGATTTTTGGTGAGAAGTATAAGTGATCACAGATTTTCATTCTTTCTGCTCTAGCACCTCTGGTTTCCTTATAAAATGAGTTTTTAGTTTTTCATATAAAAAATCGATTTTTGGTGAAAAATATAAGTGATCACAGATTTTCATTCTCTTTGCTCTAGCGCCTCTAGTTTCCTTATTAAATGAGTTTTTAGTTTTTCATATAAAAAATCGATTTTTGGTGAAAAATATAAGTGATCACAGATTTTCATTCTTCTTGCTCTAGCGCCTCTAGTTTCCTTATTAAATGAGTTTTTAGTTTTTCATATAAAAAATCGATTTTTGGTGAAAAATATAAGTGATCACAGATTTTCATTCTTTTTGCTCTAGCGCCTCTAGTTTCCTTATAAACTGAGTTTTTAGTTTTTTATATAAAAAATCGATTTTTGGTGAGAAGTATAAGTGATCACAGATTTTCATTCTTTTTGCTCTAGCGCCTCTAGTTTCCTTATAAAATGAGTTTTTAGTTTTTCATATAAAAAATTTTTAGTTTTTTATATAAAAAATCGATTTTTGGTGAAAAATATTAGTGATCACAGATTTTCATTCTTTTTGCTCTAGCGCCTCTAGTTTCCTTATAAACTGAGTTTTTAGTTTTTTATATAAAAAATCGATTTTTGATGAGAAATATAAGTGATCACAGATTTTCATTCTTTTTGCTCTAGCGCCTCTAGTTTCCTTATTAAATGAGTTTTTAGTTTTTCATATAAAAAATCGATTTTTGGTGAGAAGTATAAGTGATCACAGATTTTCATTCTTTCTGCTCTAGCACCTCTGGTTTCCTTATAAAATGAGTTTTTAGTTTTTCATATAAAAAATCGATTTTTGGTGAAAAATATAAGTGATCACAGATTTTCATTCTCTTTGCTCTAGCGCCTCTAGTTTCCTTATTAAATGAGTTTTTAGTTTTTCATATAAAAAATCGATTTTTGGTGAAAAATATAAGTGATCACAGATTTTCATTCTTCTTGCTCTAGCGCCTCTAGTTTCCTTATTAAATGAGTTTTTAGTTTTTCATATAAAAAATCGATTTTTGGTGAAAAATATAAGTGATCACAGATTTTCATTCTTTTAGCTCTAATGCCTCTAGTTTCCTTATAAACTGAGTTTTTAGTTTTTTATATAAAAAATCGATTTTTGGTGAGAAGTATAAGTGATCACAGATTTTCATTCTTTTTGCTCTAGCGCCTCTAGTTTCCTTATAAAATGAGTTTTTAGTTTTTCATATAAAAAATTTTTAGTTTTTTATATAAAAAATCGATTTTTGGTGAAAAATATAAGTGATCACAGATTTTCATTCTCTTTGCTCTAGCGCCTCTAGTTTCCTTATTAAATGAGTTTTTAGTTTTTCATATAAAAAATCGATTTTTGGTGAAAAATATAAGTGATCACAGATTTTCATTCTTCTTGCTCTAGCGCCTCTAGTTTCCTTATTAAATGAGTTTTTAGTTTTTCATATAAAAAATCGATTTTTGGTGAAAAATATAAGTGATCACAGATTTTCATTCTTTTAGCTCTAATGCCTCTAGTTTCCTTATAAACTGAGTTTTTAGTTTTTTATATAAAAAATCGATTTTTGGTGAGAAGTATAAGTGATCACAGATTTTCATTCTTTTTGCTCTAGCGCCTCTAGTTTCCTTATAAAATGAGTTTTTAGTTTTTCATATAAAAAATTTTTAGTTTTTTATATAAAAAATCGATTTTTGGTGAGAAATATAAGTGATCACAGATTTTCATTCTTTTTGCTCTAGCGCCTCTAGTTTCCTTATAAAATGAGTTTTTAGTTTTTCATATAAAAAATCGATTTTTGATGACAAGTATAAGTGATCACAGATTTTCATTCTTTTTGCTCTGGCGCCTCTAGTTTCCTGATAAAATGAATTTTTAATTTTTCATATAAAAATCTATTTTTAATGAAATATACAGGTGATCACAGATTTTCACCTCCTTATAAAATGAGTTTTTAGTTTTTCATATAAAAAATCGATTTTTGGTGAAAAATATAAGTGATCACAGATTTTCATTCTTTTTGCTCTAGCGCCTCTAGTTTCCTTATAAACTGAGTTTTTAGTTTTTTATATAAAAAATCGATTTTTGGTGAAAAATATAAGTGATCACAGATTTTCATTCTCTTTGCTCTAGCGCCTCTAGTTTCCTTATAAAATGAGTTTTTAGTTTTTTATATAAAAAATCGATTTTTGGTGAGAAATATAAGTGATCACAGATTTTCATTCTTTTTGCTCTAGCGCCTCCAGTTTCTTTATAAAATGAGTTTTTAGTTTTTCATATAAAAAATCGATTTTTGGTGAGAAATATTAGTGATCACAGATTTTCATTCTTTTTGCCCTAGCGCCTCTAGTTTCCTTATAAAATGAATTCTTAGTTTTTCGTAAAAAAAATCAATTTTTGGGGAGAAAGATAAGTGATCACAGATTTTCGTTCCTTTTTCTCTAGCACCTCTAGTTTCCTTATAATATGAGTTTTTAGTTTTTCATATAAAAAATAGATTTTTGGTGAAAAATATAAGTGATCACAGATTTTCATTCTTTTTGCTCTAGCGCCTCTAGTTTCCTTATAAAATGGGTTTTTAGTTTTTCATATAAAAAATCGATTTTTGGTGAAAAATATAAGTGATCACAGATTTTCATTCTTTTTGCTCTAGCGCCTCTAGTTTCCTTATAAAATGAGTTTTTAGTTTTTCATATAAAAAATCGATTTTTGGTCAGAAATATAAGTGATCACAGATTTTCATTCTTTTTGCTCTAGTGCCTCTAGTTTCCTTATTAAATGAGTTTTTAGTTTTTCATATAAAAAATCGATTTTTGGTGAGAAATATAAGTGATCACAGATTTTGATTCTTTTTGCTCTAGCGCCTCTAGTTTCCTTATAAAATGAGTTTTTTTTTTTCATATAAAAAATCGATTTTTGGTCAGAAATATAAGTGATCACAGATTTTCATTCTTTTTGCTCTAGCGCCTCTTTTTTCCTTATAAAATGAGTTTTTAGTTTTTCATATAAAAAATCGATTTTTGGTGAAAAATATAAGTGATCACAGATTTTCGTTTCTTTTTCTCTAGCACCTCTAGTTTCCTCATAATATGAGTTTTTAGTTTTTCAGATAAAAAATTGATTTTTGGTGAAAAATATAAGTGATCACAGATTTTCATTCTTTTTTCTCTAGCACCTTTAGTTTCCTTATAAAATGAGTTTTTAATTTTTCATATAAAAAATCGATTTTTGGTGAGAAATATAAGTGATCACAGATTTTCATTCTTTTTGCTCTAGCGCCTCTAGTTTCCTTATAAAATGAGTTTTTTTTTTTTCATATAAAAAATCGATTTTTGATCAGAAATATAAGTGATCACAGATTTTCATTATTTTTGCTCTAGCGCCTCTTGTTTCCTTATAAAATGAGTTTTTAATTTTTCATATAAAAAATCGATTTTTGGTGAAAAATATAAGTGATCACAGATTTTCGTTTCTTTTTCTCTAGCACCTCTAGTTTCCTCATAATATGAGTTTTTAGTTTTTCAGATAAAAAATTGATTTTTGGTGAAAAATATAAGTGATCACAGATTTTCATTCTTTTTGCTCTAGCGCCTCTAGTTTCCTTATAAAATGAGTTTTTAGTTTTTCATATAAAAAATCGATTTTTGGTGAGAAATATAAGTGATCACAGATTTTCATTCTTTTTGCTCTTGCGCCTCTAGTTTCCTTATAAAATGAGTTTTTAATTTTTCATTTAAAGATCGATTTTTGGTGAGAAATATAAGTGATCAAAGATTTTCATTCTTTCTGCTCTAGCGCCTCTAGTTTCCTTATAAAATGAGTTTTTAATTTTTCATATAAAAAATCGATTTTTGGTGAGAAATATAAGTGATCACAGATTTTCATTCTTTTTGCTCTAGCGCCTCTAATTTCTTTATAAAACGAATTTTTAATTTTTATTATAAAAATTGATTTTTGATGAGAAATATTTTCACTCTTTTTGCTCTAGCGCCTCTAGTTTCCTTATAAAATTAATTTTTTTTTATTATAAAAATTGATTTTTGGTCAGAAATATAAGTGATCACAGATTTTCATTCTTTTTGCTCTGGCAGCTCTAATTTACGTTAAAAGCTTAGTTGTGTTTACAAGGTCGTTGAAAATTATTTAATAAAATTTAGTGTTACTATTATTTTATTCTTAGCTGTCTATAACACATAGTTTATACTTTTATGTTTAAATATTTCTATATACAAATAACCACAATTTCAACACTTATAATATTGTAATTTTTCTTAAGTCCTTAACAAAAAAAAATGACAAACCTAACTAGATTTAGTTGCCTTTTCTTTGCTAACCTTTTTTTGAAATTACCAAGAAATTTTAAATTCTTTAACTGTTTGTGGTATTTTTTTTTTTTTTTTTTTTTGTTTTTTCTTGTACTTTTTTTCATACCTCTTGCTGTTGTGTCCTTTATGAAGAAT
Source organism: Protophormia terraenovae (assembly GCA_951394005.1). Classification (NCBI taxonomy): domain Eukaryota; kingdom Metazoa; phylum Arthropoda; class Insecta; order Diptera; family Calliphoridae; genus Protophormia; species Protophormia terraenovae. The sequence goes on along the minus strand of OX596074.1, from coordinate 26,732,985 downwards.
ACTTGTAGTTAAGTGTCATGTTAAGTGTTCATTCATTTTTGAAAATTAGTTTTGTATGTAGGAGTGTGTATTTGTGTGTGTGTGTGTGTGTGAGTGGGGGTATATGTCAAAAATATTTCTATGCATGTTTTTGCCATTGTTGATGGTTGTCTATTTTATTAACAATAACAACAGCAACAACAACAAGGACTTTAACAATAATTTCAACATCAACAACATTATTATACTGGGCATTTGTTTAAGTGGCTGATGATTGTCTTATACTCCTACTTACTCATAAGAATACACATATATACAAACTCTTATATAGACCCACTTTAATAGCTCCTTATGCTTATTGTTGTTGTTGCTGTCGTTAAGCAGCTTAAGCTTCTTAAATGAAATTATTACGCTTATTGCAATAGACATATGACATGAATTGTCCTACTTAAGTGTCAGTTAGTTTCTCAATTTAACACATACTCACACGTACATATACAAATTTGGGACAAAGTATAATAGAAGAAACTAAAAGAAGCTAGAAAAAGGATATTGTGTCAAGTTTGTGGTTTTTATATGTAAAATAGAATTAAGTTTCTCTTAGATAAATATGTATTCTTAAAATTGTTTAAACGAAGGATACTTTTGAAGAGGACTTTCATTATTGTGAAGAAATTTTAAAATTTAAAACAATTGTTATGGGGGGAAAACGAAAATAAATAGATTTTCTGGACAATTAGAATTAAATAGGTTAAAAAGATGTCAAAAACATTGACCACTTCTTGGAAAGATACTTAAATTTAAATAATATTGATAACAACACCCTCTTTCTAATTTTTTTATTACTTAAAAACTACCTGCTGTTAAGTCTAAGAACGCTTGACTTGTTTCTTCATCCTCCTCTATCACCCTCACTCTTATCCTTATATCCCATCCATTTACCTCACCTTCTATCTATTTTATTACGTGTCATGAAATCTTCTATATGAAACTTATTTTCCAATTACAACTTTGATTTCTTTCAAACTATTTAACTTTCAACTTATGCCTTAATAAAACTCAAGTTTATTTTAAATAAATCGTAAAAATCTTTACACGTGTAACTTGACTAAAACTCACGCGCCTCATGGAAAATCAAAAAAGCTAAGAAGAAAAAAAAGAAAACTTTACATAATGCAACTTTGATATGTCTTTATGCAATTTATATAAATTTTAGTTTTACTTTTATACATATTTACCGAGTTAAACTACGAATACACAGCCACTCTCTCTACTATTACTACAAACTTTACGGTCTTGTAAAAAGGATTTCAGAAAATTTTATATAGATACCAGGATTTTTACCAAAGACAGTAAAGAAAACCTTATGGCAATATGACTCGCAAAGTTCATTTTAAGTTGCAGCAAGTGTCACTTTAACTATAGAGCGTGCTAAGAATATGTTTGTTTTATTTCATTTTTTTAATAATTTTTTTTTTTTTTTGCAACTAAAATTGTTACTACAAGCAAACATCAGGCAGTACAAGCTAAAAGACAACAAAAATATAAATATTTTTTACTAAAAATATGTTATTGTGTGTATATAAGTGCGTTTATTTGTTGTTGTACTTTTGGGGCACATTTTCGCTTAAAAACTTAATACTTTTGCTTCTGTTACTGTTGTTGTTAGTAGTATCTTGCTTTAAATATAAAAGTTGGCTCCCTAAATGCAAGTCACGTGAATTTTGAAAAGTATATAGATACTAACTCATACATATAAACATTTGTATCCTGTAAACGTAACTACTAACCCATATGGCATTAAAAGGGTGTTGGAGCTCTTCACTATTACATTTTAAACAGGAATCTTCTGGTTTTGTCACTCATTTACAAATCTAAAAGCGAACACAGGTAACTTCAGAATTCTTATTTCTCATTATTACAATAAGAACATTGTCTAGTCTAACAAATATTAATTTTCTCTTCCGCAAAATATCATTCTAATCTTGGCGGCACAATCGTGAACATCTCTTGGCTATACTTTTAATTCAGTTTTAAAATTTTGGACAGGTTTTACATTTTCTATTGTGATGGTATTCGAGTTTATACCCATCTTGGATAGTTTATCGACTTTTTCATTCCCAATAATACCATGATATTCTGATATGATATCCCATATTATCTCCATGTTTTCACAACCGAAGTACGACTTTATTTCGCTCTTTAACTTTAAAGCACTTCGAGATGTTAGTTTATCATTTCCAAGGGGTTAGGTTAGGTTTGGGAGAGGACCACATGAAATCGTGTGTAATTACAAGACCATATTTGTTGATACAAAGTGAATCCTCGGAAGTTTCTCATCAGTATGTTTAGAACCAGCATCATATTACAGTACTAAGGAGTGAGATCGAAAAATTCTTAACATACATAATATTCAATAACTTGGAAGCGATTGATCTTAGAGTTTACATTATTTTTTTAATCATTTGATAATTTAGCATAGATCACAGAAATATATAACTTTTATGTTTCTAACCACTAATTATAAAATTGTAGACCATTTTTGAAAACCCTTTCTTTGGAAATTTGATAGTTTCTTCAGCCACTTTTTTGGAACAGTGCGCTCATATTCTTTTAAAATCTTCGGTATTTTGGGACACTTTTTTTGTGCTCTTGAATTCACTTTTCACAAGAGCTCAATATCTTTCCACTGGTCTAAGCTATGGACAATTTTGAAAATTGACCTCTCTTGGTACTAAAACTATGTTATTGATTTGGTACCACTCCAGAGCTTTCTTACCGTAGTGACATGGGTACAAAAATATGTGGACACTTTGTGCTTTCTTAAGAAAAGAAGAATTCTTTTTTGCAAATATTTCTTTATGCATATTTTGGTATTTATATATCCGAATGTATCAAATGACTTTCCTGTTTTGCTGCAACTGCAAAAAGCTAGACATACCATGCATTTTGTAAGAAATTTTTGCTGCTTTTGAGTCTTAAACTTATCTCCAACATTGCTTCGAGCATTAGCAATAAACATTTTTGAGACACAAGCTGCGAAGATTCTGCCTGCACCTACGTTTCTTCGTCAATTATACAGCTTGAGTATTTTTGTATGAAATTTGGTTTTAAATTCCGAGTCCTATTTTTGGCTTGTATTTTATTTTATTTTTTTTTTTTTTGCAGAATTCCAGTTTGGAATTTTTTGAACTTTATATGTTATCAACTTTCCCATTAGCTTTAAATTTTTGCACCAAATAGTCGAAGCACTGAGAAAACTGAGCTGATTTTCTACCAGATGTGTTTGGAGTTCCTTTCAATATGCCTTCAATTTTCTGGCCTTCCCAATATCATGTGGTACTTTTTTCTTACCGAATTAGGTTTCACATCAATAGTCAAATTCTCCTGATACTGTTTAAAAACATTAGAAACGGTTTTACGGACGACATTTAATTCTGTGGCCAATTATTTTTAAGACCTATTTGGATTTTTTGAAATTTTTTAATAACTTGTAGGACGTAAATCTTTTTCGTCACTTATTTTGATGAAAATAAAGACAAATTAACATGGTTGTTATTAAAAATAATAACTGAAGTATTTTTCCATGATAACTAGATCAAAAAAAATTTGTGAATATTGTTTTCGAAAAAAGTTATGAGGCAAAATGTGTGTTAAGATTTTTTCGATCTCACTCCATACTTCACGTTCTCTAGCTAATAATATTATAATCTATCCACTGGCGTCTCAATGTATCGTACACATAGCCCAGTTGATTTCACAAATTTCAACATCATTTGATTCGTTCCTCTCAGTTCCTCTAAATTCTGAAAGAAATAGGAATCAAAACATTTAAATCTGTAACGTGATAATACAACACATTGTTAAAGGTATTGGAATGTATTCTCCTCTGCATCATTACATCATCTACATATACTCACTGTACTCAAACCAATTTTATACAGTAAATACCTCAGTTCATTATGGCCTGTAATAATACCAATATACCATCTCAGTTCGCATTTCTCCATATTAATTAAAGACGTTAACCTATTTTTATCTTTTTGATTTCCATAATATCTTCGTTTGTTTACAACGTGGTGAGTTTCGCTAAATCTCGTCTGATTTACTATTGAATTCCTCCCGTATCCTAAGATAGATTGAGTTCAAACCCAGATAGAAGCTTTCGCAAGCAGTACATACATTCATATCTGCTCCTGCTCGTGCCAACTCATCAGCATATTCGTTTTCCTGTATATTACTAAGACCCCGTACCCAGCACAGTTTCAATGAGTGTTGTTCGTTAAGAACCTGCAGATCTCGGCGACAACGGCTGACTACTTTTGATGTAATATTTCTATTACGAGTGCCTTTCTCGTAGATTGTATATTGTCATATCGCTCGTAAATATCGGTCTCATAGATATAAGATAAGGCACCCAGCTCAGACACGGCAAAAACCTCTGTTTCAAAGATACTACATTCATCAGTCTGGCGCTGTAGTTAATATCCAATATTTCACAGAAAACACCACATCCTGTTTCATTCTCTTTCCTTGAACCATCAATGTAGACTTCAATGCCTTCAATGTTGCGGTTATTTATCTCTCAGTTTTTCCTCGGGGTTATGAATGCGTTTAACTCCTTATCCCATTGGATTTAAGTAGATAAGTAGTCAGTAACAATATTCATATATTATGATCCACCGATTAATGTTAAGTGTCCAATGTTTCAAATAATAGATTGAGTATAGTGGTCACCCATAATAGCGAAGATAAAATACCTAAGGTATATATTTTCTGAGTTCTTGTAAGATTCTGAGTCGATCTAAATAAGTCCGTCCGTATGTCCATCTGTCTTCCTGTCTGTTGAATAGAGATCGATCGTAGAGGTCTACATTTGAACGAAATTTAGTTCAAATATTTATTTTACCTTTGTTTGGTATTGAAAATGGGAAAAATCTGTGAATAAATCTATTAATAAATAATAATACAAAAAAGTTATGGGCCGAATTCTAGAAACACAGGGTGTCCATTGTAACTTTAGTTTATACTTTTCTGCAGTTTTCTGCAAAAATAGGCGTTATCCTTCCGCTTTACCGCCCACCTCCCATATAAGGTGAAATATCAAGGAAATTTTTTACAAATAGTTCTAGGACTATTTTAAACTCGGAAACAAAAAATGGTCGTGCTCTGCCCACTTTATCGCCTACTTCTCATATAAGGTAAAATTTTATGGTGGGTATGTAGATTCGGCTAAGCCGAATATAACATTCTCGCTTGTTTTTATGTCATTTGCTTCGGCATGTTATTTAAATTTCTTGCATCGTTTAGTTTTTTTATGTTACTTGAAGAAAGATGAGAGAAATTATTTGACTAATTACTTAGTTAGTCGTTATGTAGTCGTTAAGTTGCAGTTCATTAGTAAACTTTGACAGTCGTTATAGTTTAAAATAAATCAACGTTTTTGAAAAACAATGACGTAACAGTATTTAATATCAATATTGATTTCTCAGTCTGTGAAATAATTTTATATTGTTTTTATACCCACCATCAAAAAGATGGGGGGTATATTGATTTTGTCATTCCGTGTGTAACATGTTGAAGAAATCATCTAAGACCCCACAAAGTATATATTTTCTGGGTCCTGGTAAGATTCTGAGTCGATCTAGCTATGTCCGTCCGTCTGTCCGTCTGTTGAAAGCAGGATAGGGCTCGAACGGAGCAACGTAGGGGGACGAAATTTGGCACAAATGTTTGCTTATATAAGGTTTATTTGGGTTTGAAAATGGCCAAAATCGGTTAATAAACAAAAAAGTTATGGGCTAAAAACTAGAAACACAGGATGTCCCTTTTATACTTTTCTGTCGATATTTCTGCAACAAAATCATGTACGACAGCGAAATTTTGTATGTATAGTTCGGGGATCGATATAAATTCGGAAACCAAAAATGGGCGTGGTCCTCCCACTTTACCGCCCACCTCCCATATAAGGTGAAAATCAACGAAATTGTTCTCAATTAGTTCAAGGACCAATGTAAACTCGGAAACAAAAAATAGGCGTGGTCCGCCCACTTTACTTCCCACTTTACCGCCCCCTTCCTTATAACGCAAAATTTGAAAAAGTTGATGGTGGGTATTTAGATTCGGGCGGGCCGAATATTTGCGCTTGTTTTATTTTTATTTTTCCGTATTCTAGTCATCAATGGACATCATTTAAGCAGTCGTCCTATATCAGAATCTCACAAAAGAGGTTTCTCAGGACACTTAACAATGTAGTTTTATTAAAAATACCTCAAACTGAAATCTTTTGGGGGAGCTACATACATAGGTTTTAAATTTATACCTCCAGTCTCTTAGGGTAATTTTCTTTGAGTTTTGTGTAGATTTTGTTTTTGCTATATATAATCTGCGATCCATCATTATGCCCAAATACGTTAAAGTGTCCTTCAAAGTATCCTCCTTAATTTGTCAGTTGAATATGACGACAACTTCCGTTTTATGATAAGAGTGACAATCTCTGTTGTGAATAATTTTCAAAAATACAATTTTGTTTGGATTTTATTGTTTATTAAAAAAAAGAAAACACAAAAAAGAAAACATTCATTACAGAAAATAAAATTCATCACTATACTTAAATTTCCATACAAATATTGTGTCCGATGTGGGAGGAATCTTAAGAAACTTAGATTCTACCACTCAAAATTATACAGCATCTGCAATAAAAGTTGCTAAATTTTATATTTTCAATGGATTTTTTATAAAATATTATGTCGTTTTTTCTTACCGTTATTTCAACATTGGGTCTGATAGATTATTATTACGTTGCCTGAATCCTCAGTGGTACTTCCATCACCTTCAAAATTGTTTTAAAATACTTTTTAACATAATTTATTACTCAAATGTTTGCTCAAATTATGTAATTTATAAAATATTTTAATTTATTTCAAATGCCAAAAACATAGGAAAACAAATTTTTTCCGATTGATATCACCGAATTTATTTTGGTTTTGTTGCAACCGAATTTATTTTATATTTGAAATAAATTATTGCCACAGTCAATAGTAAATATTAAAATTCGGTTATCTCTTTCTATAACTTTCAATAAGTTTTAAAATATACAAATTGGCTTATGCAACCAAATTTTTTACTATAACTGCACAAATTCTAACATTATAATGTCTTATAAAGTAGTAGAAAATCTGCTATAGTTGAAAATCTGCTATAGTTGAAAAATATTGATATGTTTAATAAAATATTAGACGTTTTTACTAAAATTTAATATTAACAACAGTTTTCCAATAGATATTTTTTCTGTGTGTGGTCTTGACTCCAAGTGGTAAATGATACTGTAGAATTGCATAGTAGAGAGCCCCAGGTTCAGATACCTGGGGATTCTCCGGTAAATACATTTTATTGTGGCCATCATCTCCATAATAGAGAAGTAGCAAAGATTAAATAAACAGACGTTACATATTATAAACCACGAATACATTACAAACTAAAAAGTTCTAAAATTTTATTTATAAAACTAATTCTCGCAACAGTATCTTTTATTGAATTTTATATTCTGAATCCAAATTGATATTCAAATAGTCCATTTGCTTTTCCTATCCCTCTCTGCTGAAGCCTTTTACAAATGTCGCACTCTAGTACTTCCCAAAAGCATCAATTAAACGTATTATTACTGTTTTTTCCATACTATATACTTTAAGTAGGTATTAAATGGAGATACTCTTTTATAACCTTTTTACAAGATTTGGAATTCCATCAAACCCCGACTTTTTTTCTTTCACCAACTAGAACATTTTATTCTTGTGTCCTTGTATTCGTTTATGATCCCACAGATGTTATTCCATGATCCTAGATTCCAATATTCAATTCCGATTTTCCCAACTTCTGTCAAAATATTAGCAAGAAGAACACGCGAACCAACTGTTGTTATTCGGGTACCCCCGTAGATCGATCTCATTGTTTTGATTTAGAACATCTGTAGTATTTTCATTTTATTTAAAAGTCTTCTTAGTGCATCAGTGCTCCCTCTTTTGTCAAAACTACATCGACATATTTGTTTTCTATGTATAAAGATGTCATAGCTAGTAGCCCATACTTCGGCATTACGGAAGTCCTGCAGATTTTTATACTCTGATTCATTCAGCTTCAGTAGAAATTCGTTTTAAGCGGTTTTTTCTGATGTTATAATCTATAGTCTAGTATATAGTCTAGACTCTTTTATAGCTAAATATTGTTCCTTTGTATTAATTCCACAAAACAAACATGATTTTCATTGACATTAGTAGCTGTCTTAGTGTAACTTTCAACATTTTCCTAAAGATTTTTTTCACTTCTTTTGTTTTTTCTTTAACTTGAAAATGTTTGAAAAACTTTGCTTTTTTCCTGAGATTTTACTCGTGCTTTTTTTTTGCAAAAATACATGAAGGAAGAAGTAAAACTTTTCCTATTTACGTTGGGATTAACGCACGACACCAAAACGCGACTTACTTATTTCCTAACATCGTTATAGGAATATGTCACTTTGACTATATAGCACGACCTTAAATGGAGGATAGAAAAAAAAAAAACTAAAAATGTTAACTGAAGAAAACTTGATTATTTGATAAAATGGAATTTAAATGGGGAAAAGAAAAAAACAGTTTTAAAGATTTAAGTTTATAAATTTAACATAAATGTTTGAAAGAATTAATATAATATTAAATAAATAATTGCAAAGTACATACTATTATAAATGTGTTCGTCTTTATGACATTAAATACGTTTGATTCTTTATTATTAACCTAAATAGATATGATAATTGGCCGCAGAAAATAGTCCTATTAATACTAATAAATTAAATGTTCTAGTAGTGCATAAAAGCATTCAGTGCATTTTAAACATTACACTCTGCAAAATCTAGTAAATTAACCAAACAATTCCTTATTAAAGATTACATTCTTTTCTCTCTTAAAATCATTTCCATTTTATAAAATTACCATAATTTGTTTCCTTAAATCCTGAAGTTTATGAGTCTGACTTTAAATACAACAAATTTTTGGAGACATTTGTTTCCTGCCCCAACTAAAAGTCCCTTGGTATGTTTGTAAATGTTCAACAAAAATAAAACAAGGAACAAAATATAAACAAATTACCACAAACACTGCAGCAGCAACAACAGACGGTAGGACGGACGGACAGACAACAACTGTTTTATACAAATACCAACAACAACAACTGTACACACTTAAAAAACTCAAAAACTATACAAAACAACACACTAGTATAAACAAAACATTAAAGGGAATAGCGTGTACTTGCAACAATCGTACAACAACAGCAATATTTATACAACTTATGAAAAAGTATATGAAGTGAATGGCAACATAAAAGTCGTTAAGCGTCTTTTAGTGTTTATGATATAAATTAAGTTAATTTAAATTTTTTGTTTATTTGTTTGTATGCAACTTTCAACACACGCATTGCGAGGCAAACACACTCGTACACAGAACTTTGCTGCACAAATTTTCGCTTACTGAATTTTCAAGTTCCGGTGTCGTCACATAAATGTTAATTTATATTCCTTAAGGGTGAGCAAGTCTGGAAAGTGGAAAGAAAATAGTGTTTGTTGGTGGTAAAGGGTTTGGTAGTAGGAGGTGTTTGTTAGCTTAGTTCACATTTTATTATTCAGTTTAAGAACTATTTTTTTTAAGGTAAAGGTTTTAGTAAGGAACACTTTTTAAGAGTTTAGGTCTCCAGTGATTAAATAAAATTTTAGACTGTAGTAAAATCCAGAATTGAAACTAATTTGAAGTTCTATAAAAACTCATGAATAAATTAAAATTGCAGCTTCATTAAAGCCACAAATTTTAATATCTTTAAAATCCCACGATTGAAGCTAATTTGAAGTTTTCTAAAAAACAACGATTGATGCTATAAAAACACACGATTAAAGTCAACTTAAAGCTATATAAGGCCCACGATTCAAGCTAATTTAAAACTCTATAAAAACGCATTTTTTAAGCTCTGCAAAACTTACTATTCATGGTAATTAGAAATTATAAAAACCTGTAACGTACATATTTCTTAATCTATTTATTTAATGAAGTAGTGTATTTTTCATTCTTGAAGGCCTTACTATAGAAGGCAGGTTAGCATGAGCAACTGCATTTTAAAAAAGGTGTAAACAGACCTTAACATTTTTACCGCTGGGCACCTACTGTAAATGCCCTATATGTATACACATACATATATAATAACTGGTTGTGTGGGTAAATTTCTATATAAGAGAAAAATTTTCTTAATTAAATTTAACGGATGGATGATTAGATAATAATTAACTAGCTGTGTTATCAATTTTATCAAAAAACGCATTACAACTGCTTTATTACGCAAGCATAATTGCGTAAGAAAAATACGCACAAAGTAGAATGAAAATTGGAGAGTACGCGCCTGAAATTTTTTATACATACCTTCTTTAACATTTTCTTTAATTGAAAAGCACATTTCAGAAAAAGTAATCTTGTGAAAAAGAAGTGTATAAAACCAGTGCTTGTAATACAATTGTACTACTTATTGATTACATAACATTCCATAAAAATAAAATAAATTTTGATAGTCCACTTTTAAGGCTACGCTTTAATCCTAAAGTGGTTAACATTGGGAAAAAATATATATCATTTTTTTATCCAATATTAATTCGTAATTTTTTTTATTCTTTTGGGAACGGTGGTATCTCTGCCTGAAATTATGGGCAAGGCAATAGTAACCTTACAATTCCATTATTACTGTAGAATATTCATATACTGGATTACTGCGGGAAAAAGCTACATATTCACCGAAATTCCTACAGCTCTTGAAGGACATATTGAGTTTATTCTATATTCTGGCTAATGATATTTTATAAAACTTAACATTTTAAATTCCATATAAAACTCTTCTTAATTCATAGAATTTGGCTAAATTTATTAAACGATCCTCCCTTACTATAAATACTTATACATTATCTGACCCGTATTCTCTATATTTGAAATTAAAATTTGTTCGTAGTTAAGTTAGCTTTTTATTTCAATTACATAATAATCAAAATAATTAATACTTAATCAGTTATTATATTTATCAAATAATAAAACTAATGAAGTTGAATAACTTATAACCTAACAATTACCTTAATTATTGATTATAACCTTAATCACTAAGTCAAAATATTTAATAATTAACTTTACGACTAATATGCACTATATTTAATTTTTATTATTTAAAACATATTTTATTATTTAACATATTTAATTATTTAAAAATTACATTGCAACAATAGCATTATTCTATTAACCTTGATCTTATAAGTACTTAAAATTTACCTAAAATAAACTATTTTCAAAAATAATTTTTAACCAAACACCCTAAATATAATAACAAAATAGAAGATCCACCAAATCCCCAGGCCTTCTGACGACAATGGATAAATATTAGAGTGCTCCAAAAAAACGAAGTTTCGAATTTTGCCCGTCCAAAATAGGACTACGTTAACTGGTGCCGCAACGGCTCTGAAGTTTGAAGATGCATTTACAAGGGGAAAATATGATTTTTTTTCAGTTTTCTCAAAAATGTTGTCATTAAATAATTAGTTTTGCATTTTATTGTAAAAGAATCGTAATGTACACAAAATTAGTGTTACAAAAAGATATAAAACACAAAAATTGGTTGAAAAATGTAAAAGTTATTGAAAATTCCCCAGGCCATTAACGTGTCTCAGAGCACTTGAAATCGAAATGTGACAAAAAAATAAATATATTTTTTAAAATATTCGAATAAAACAATTGTATTACTTAAAATACATCTGTAGTTACTTGAATATGAGTTTTTGTCTTTATAGAATAACGTAAACCTGTTCTCAGCTATGGTCAAAAAATTTTGATATTTTTAACGGTCGTTTCAAAACTCAAATTTCAGTTTTTTTTGATACTTTGTTAAACAAATTTCAATATTTTTGTGAGATCTCATAGGGATTTATGGACGACAGATTACGGAATAAAAAAGTAGAAAAATTAGGTCAATACCTCTTATAGTTTGCCTGTACCTGCATTTTGAATTCAGCGGTTTTCAAGAAAAACCCATTTTTATGTAATATTTTGGCAAATCAGCCATTTTATTACATTGTTGTGTATTTTAAATAGAACTTTTTTAAAATTTTATAATCCATATAATTCTAAATATAAATCAAGAGTTTCATACAATTTAAACGACATTAACCCATAAACTTTAAAGGTCAAAGGTCAAATTTTGTAATATTTGCAATTTTTGGTGGAAACTAGTCGAAATTTTATCTATTTTTCGGTAGATTATCATAAAACTTAAGAAATTTATTTATTAACAACCGATATTTACAATGATAGTGAAAAAAATTAAATTAACCCTTAAACGGCCTCGGGGTCAAAATGACCCCGATGTTTTAAAAACATGCCAATTTGAATATATTTCAATAAAACCCGATTGCAAACGGGTTTTTTTGAAATATATTCAAATTAATTTTTTTTATCAATTCAGCAAATTGATAAAAAAATAGACATTAACCCTTTTTGAATATGGTGTCTCATTAATTCAGCAAATTAATAAAAAAAAAAAAAAATTGGGTATTAACCCTTTTTGAAAGGTTCAGCAAATTGAAAATTGAAAGGTTTAATACCCAAATTTTTTTATCAATTTGCTGGACATTAATGAAAACTTAATTTTTAATTTAATTTGAAACTTGATAAACACACTATTGGAAGTATAGAATAATCTACGATTAAAGCTTTTTTAAGACTCAGTAAAGACCTAGTATTGAAGCTTATTTGAGACTACATAACGACCCATGGTTGAATCTAATAAAATACTATAATTAAAACTAATATGAAAGCTGATAAATATTTACGATTGCATGTTTTTTGAGATAACATAAAATTCCACCCACCATTGAATCTAATTTAAGTCCCTTTATACAGAATTTTAAACTAATTTCAGACTATATAAATTCCTTTATTTAAAGATAGTTTAAGACTTTAATGAGACTCATGTATGATGCCCATGAGCGATTATGTAAAGAGCCAAAATTTAACCAGTTTTATGCTATAAAAATATTAATTAATGAAATGAATATGAAACTAAAAAAAAAAACCTTAACTATTTATGGTTCCTCTAATAAAACACCTCTCTTTGCTACACCCTCTTACTTGTATAAATGTTTATGTTCTCTTCTCTGGATGTTGATAAAGTCAACATAAGTAGCTGATATTTTTTTTCTTTTTTTACTTATTTTGATTTCTTCCTTTAAGTTTTTATTCTTTCACCCTCTGAAATGACTAAGGGAGTTTTCTTAAGTGTTGCATAAGGAAGTTAAGTCAAATTAAGTTAAGAAAACGTAATAGAAGCTGGTAGTTTTTCTTTTTATGCTGACTTAAAAATATGAAAATATAACATATTTACTAAGTTAATTTAAGTGTAGATGCTTCAGATGACACACAATTAAAATATTCTAGTGGCATGTACTTATTTTTTCCATATTTAAGTAAATAACTTAGAAATAATATAAGTTATTTTGGGTTAAAATGGAAAGTTTTAAACTTGCTAAATTTTGGATTCTGGGGGTTAATTAATTAAATCATAAAAGTTTTATATAAAATTTAATTGTATTAGTATAAGTACTTAAGAGGTTAATTTAGAAAAGTTAAAAGCAAAATAAGAATTATAATCAAGGTGTTTAAATACTAGGGGAATATGAAAATAAAATATTCGAAATATATATTCTGTTATAAAGAATTTTTTATATTTTGTTTAAAATTAAGCAATTTAACACTATTTGCTTATAGATTTCCTTTAACATATTATTACCAGCATATTTTTCTTTAAATATTTTTTATAATTTAAATATTCTTGTAATATTTTGTCATGAAAAAAATTCTGTCCAAAGAAAATGCTATTTTCGTGGTTACAAAAAATAAACGGAAAATTGGTTGCCAAAAAAGAAACCCAGCTCCTGCATACAAGACCTTCTCCTTTACACAGTGCTAAATGCAAATGGCAGCCTTTATAACATGAATATTATTTTTTTCGTTTTTACTTCCTTTCTCTTAACTTTGTTGTGTGTGTTTTTTTTTTTTTTTAAGTTGCAATTTAAAATATTTTTTATTTCATAGATTTATGCATTTTTATTCTTATCGACATGAAAAACAGCCTTGGCTCTTTATTTTTTTTATAGAAAAATATTTTGTTTTTTATAACATTTAAATTTTGTAAGTGCGCTACAATTGGTAGCAATATACTTAATGAAAAGTTGTTCAATTTGAAATATTTCTTATCATATAAGTAGTCTAGATTATTGCTAAGCTGATATATATTACAAATCCTAAATATTATTGGCGGGGACTTCAATGCAACATCTAGGTTCTCAATGGATGAACAACTTCAAGATGCTGTTTCTCTACTCTATCTTGTGCTAACATGATAAATCTAACACTTCTAGAACAGATAGATACTAATCAACAGCAGACATCAATTTTGTTAGGAATACTCTACCGGAAGGCGTGTAATAGGAAATAAATGAGCATTACAATCACAGTGATAACTAGGCAATACTATTTATCTTAAACAAACAGAAGAATTTTGAATCTAGAATGAAGTTTCCCAATAAAAAAGTTTTGCTGAGGTTATAGCGAATCGGAAAAAAACATATACAAGGATTCATAATATATGTAAATAAAGCACAGGGATCAGCTTCGGACGGAACTAAGAGTGCCACAATCTCCGCTCCATGACAAAAATTTCAAAATCTGGCTCCGTTAGGATTTAACGACGAATAGTTTTATAAAATATAGGATATAAGATATAAGATATGAGATATAAGATATAAGATATAAGATATAAGATATAAGATATAAGATATAAGATATAAGATATAAGATATAAGATATAAGATATAAGATATAAGATATAAGATATAAGATATAAGATATAAGATATAAGATATAAGATATAAGATATAAGATATAAGATATAAGATATAAGATATAAGATATAAGATATAAGATATAAGATATAAGATATAAGATATAAGATATAAGATATAAGATATAAGATATAAGATATAAGATATAAGATATAAGATATAAGATATAAGATATAAGATATAAGATATAAGATATAAGATATAAGATATAAGATATAAGATATAAGATATAAGATATAAGATATAAGATATAAGATATAAGATATAAGATATAAGATATAAGATATAAGATATAAGATATAAGATATAAGATATAAGATATAAGATATAAGATATAAGATATAAGATATAAGATATAAGATATAAGATATAAGATATAAGATATAAGATATAAGATATAAGATATAAGATATAAGATATAAGATATAAGATATAAGATATAAGATATAAGATATAAGATATAAGATATAAGATATAAGATATAAGATATAAGATATAAGATATAAGATATAAGATATAAGATATAAGATATAAGATATAAGATATAAGATATAAGATATAAGATATAAGATATAAGATATAAGATATAAGATATAAGATATAAGATATAAGATATAAGATATAAGATATAAGATATAAGATATAAGATATAAGATATAAGATATAAGATATAAGATATAAGATATAAGATATAAGATATAAGATATAAGATATATGATATAAGATATTAAATATTAAATATAAGATATTAGATATAAGATAAGATAAAATATATGATATAAGATATTATATATTAGACATAAGATATTAGATATAAGATATAAGATATCAGATATAAGATAAGATATATGATATAAGATATTATATATTAGATATAAGATATATGATATATGATATAAGATATTATATATTAGATATAAGATATAAGATAGAAGATATAAGATAAGATATATGATATAAGATATTATATATTAGATATAAGATATAAGATATTAGATATTATATATTAGATATAAGATATATGATAAAAGATATAGCTATCTAAAGATTTAAGGTCTCCTAACACTTTTCGCGGTTTAGTATGAGCCTCTGTTCCTTGCAGTTGTCTGGAAATGTCTAACTATTGAAGGTCTCCTAAGACTTTTCCCGGTTAAGGCATTAGTATGAGCATCTGTTCCTTGCAGTTGTCTGGAAATATAAAACCCTATTAGGAATACAATCTAAGCCTGGGGCTTTATTATCTCTAATATTTGAGCATATACTAGTGACTTCATTCTATGATATATATAAATATCCTGTTGAGGGGAACTGACTGCTACATGTGTGTAGTTCTCAACACCTTGGAAAAAAAAACGTCTATGAGACTTGAACATGTGATCTGGGGGAAATTTTTCCTTTTAAATGCGACATTACAATACAATACGCATTACACCACCGATTAGAATTGTTTTCGTTGCACAACTGCATAAAGTCATTTGGTTTTGCTGACGTTAATGGTCCTTTTTTTACATCTAATTATAGAGCTCTTTCAATGCCAGATGATTTTGACGTGATCTGCTTCTTTGATATTATTGTCTAGTTCACAACCATTAGATTTTCTTGCTCCTATTGTTTGACCTTTTTGTTGACATGAATACACCTCATGCGGAATTAAGTACTGCTGTGAGTTGTTTATTATTGCTGGATATTGTAACGAGGTTTTGTCGTCAGCTGAGGTAATACTGTCGTCTCCAGAATCGACTTACGGATCCACGAAACCTTAAGTAATAACACAATTTATTTACCCTTTCTGGGGTAAAAAATATATTAAATATTTATTTTTATCTTAATAATAACAAATTACGAAAAGCTACACAGAAAAAAATATTTCAAATTATTTTTTAATAAAATTATTAACTAACTTTATATTGGAATTTAATTATATTATTTGTTAATATAATTAATTTTCTAATTGGTTTACAATTTTGTTTTTTAATAAATTGGCAGTGGTTTATAAAATATAAAGAAAAATTAAAGATTTGTCTATAAAAATACAGAAATAAAATAAATTTAAGTCAATTTCCAAAAATTTAAAGCTCATTATATCTATTTAAGGAAAATAAGTAATAATAAAATCAATTATTATAGTTATTAATATTATAATTTTGATGATTGGAGCAAAATCAATTAAAAATTAATTAATATAAGCAATTTCGTAATTGAAGTCAATTTGTACTTTTTTCTGTGTACGATAATACTTTATGATTCAATCGGCTTCGGCAGACTGAGTCGGTTTTCGGTGAATAGGTACGGATTAATTTGCGGATTCGGATGATAGTTCTGGTTTAGCAGGTTGATTCAGCTTCAGATCATAACTTCGGGTTTAGCAGGTCCTTCGGATGATATTTCGAGTTGATTCGGTTTCGAATGATACGGAGCTTAAATCTATTTTTTTCTATTACAAGTGTACAAGGCCGAAGCCTCTGCATTAAACAGTAGACCGAAGTCTCTGTATTGAACAGTAGACCGAATTCTCTGTATAGAACAGTAGACCGAAGTCTCTGTATTGAACAGTACACCGAAGTCTCTGTATTGAACAGTAGGCCGAAGCCTCTGTATTGAACATTAAACTGAAGTCTCTGTATTGAACAGTAGGCCGCAGTCTCTGTATTGAGCAGTAGGCCGAAGTCTCTGTATTGAACAGTAGGCCGGAGCCTCTGTATTGAACATTAAACTGAAGTCTCTGTATTGAACAGTAGGCCGAAGTCTCTGTATTGTATTGTGCAGTATACCGAAGCCTCTTTATTGAACATTAGGTTGAAAACTCTGCTACAATGTATTATTTGGTTCTCGAACTAAGTCCAAACGCCCAGTGTAAGAAAGTTTACCGATTCGTCTCAGTGGCTTATCTTGTTTGAACCGCAATCACAACATCCAACCTTGAAAAATGGTATAAACTAAATGAGAATTATAAACAGTACGTATACCAAATTGAAATATAATAACAATAAGGGTGTTTATGATTAGGATAGAGGTGAGTAATAAGGATTTTCGCGACTAAAGCGAATATTGTGATGGTGTGATGGTGGTCCTACGACTTTTATATGAAATATAATAGCCTTCATGTCTCTGAAAAGCAGAGACCAGAAATTACGAACAAAAAACATAAAATTTTAAGTTTTCATTGAAAAAATAAAAAACACTTAAGTTCAAAATAGAATATTTTTCTTAACTGTTCAAAAACAAAATAATAAAATTATTAAAACAAACATTTTAAGCAAAGTACAAAATAATTTTGTACTTTAAAAAAATGTTTTAAAAAAAATTTTTTTTTTTTTCTTTTTCTTTGTATAATTTAAAAATATCAATTTAGAAAATGAATTCATTTTAAACAACTGGAAATTTGGTAGTTGCTTAGTAATCATATTGGACTTTGAATATAATAAATGACCAAAGTCGCTGCGGATTATCGAAAAAAAAGCAACGTTTTAAATGGTATACATTAGGGTGGCCGCGAAATGAAAAGTATAGATGTTCCTATCTTAAATAAAAATTTGATTCATTCTAAGGTACCGTTTCTCAAAATTTTGGTCCTGAAATTATCCTTTCGTGATCAAGATCAAAATGAAAATAGGTTCTTTTTTCAATAACAATATACAAATTTGGTATCGTAAGAAAGGACTTTAGAGAGAGCATTTAATGACATAAGAAAAATTTAGGACCAGATTCAAATAAGATCAAAATTTTGGTTCGTCCTTGTGTTGAAGAAAGCATATGTAACAAATTTCATCAAATTACCTTCAAACTGCGCATAAGCTTTATATGGACAACCAGCCAGACGGACGGACATTGTTAAATCGACTAAGAAAGTGATTCTGAGTCGAACTGTGTACTTTAAGGTGTGGGTCCGAAGATTCTTCCTCTGCGTTACAATTTCTGCCCAAACAAATAATGCACCAACATACCTATGGTGGTGTAGTGTATAAAAACTAGGGATGCCAAACGGGACTGGATTTTGCAAATCCCGGGATTCGGGATTTTATAATTTCAAATCCCGGGATCCCGGGATTTTTCGGGACCCCGGGATTTTTCGGGATCCCGGGATTTTTCGGGATTTCGGTATTTTTCGGGATCGGGATTTATATTTCATATAAAAACACATTTTAAATATATGAAAAAAAATCAATTTTTTATACATATTTTAATTAAAGAAATTTATTCGTATTTGTAAAAATAAATCATAAGGTTTGTTCGTTTGAAATTTTAGTAAAACTAGTTAAATAAAAGAGATATTTAAAAAATAAATCTAAAAACCAAGCTTTTACTTGAAAAAGTTAGAAAACCGAAAATAATAAAATAAATTTTAGGGTAAATAAAAAGTTAATTTTTTTTTTTTTTTTCTAACTTGTATTAAACGCAAATTTGGAAATATCTCAAAAATACGGGCATATGTTCTTTTGCAGATATTTTTTCTTATAAAATTTCATAAGCTAATGATAAGTATGATTTTTAGCTTTGTAGAATATCATCAGTAGTTAATGTCCATCCATTTTGGAAGATGATTTAACGCAATTTGGTCCTAGAACTTGTATAATTCAACATTTGTTCATTATTTCGTCTTCCATACAAATGTCTTTCCAGATATTATTAATACATATTATTTAATACAAATCAATATGTATTAATAATTAAAATGACGTTTCAAATTAAAATTCAATAGGAAAATGAAAATAAAATATTTTACTAGTCTTGCTCGTACAAAATATTCAAGTAAAATATGTATAGCAAAATAGAAAATTATTTTCTCTTGAAATGTTTATAACTTTTACTAGTTTTTTGTGCACAGAAATGCTTTTCGAGTAAAATACTTACAATAATAGAAGTACTAGTAAGAATAGCATACAAACGAATAGACCTATAATGTTCTAATCTTCGTAATCGTTTTTTAAAATATTTTTGAAAATTTTCTGTTAATATTTTGATGTTTTGTATTGCTTAGAGTTAATTTTTTGGATTGTATTTATGACACTAAATCTCGAAAATGAAATCCCGGGATTTTTTTCGTCCAATCCCGGGATTCGGGATTTTGAAATCCCGAAAAATCCCGGGATTTTCGGGATCGAGATTTCGGGATTGGCATCCCTAATAAAAACAGAAAAACTTGTTTTGATCCCAATTTTTTAAATATTTGTGTAAAAAATTCAAATTTTTAAATTTTTTGTGAAAAATTGCAACATTTTGGACTTGTTTGGACCTGGTCCTAAATTTTTGTTACGTCATTAAATACCAGCCCCAAAGTCCATTCTTACGATACCAAATTTTCATATTGTTCCTTCGGCAGATATAGGAACCAAACTTTTGAGACGCGGTACCTTAGAATGAAATAAATTTTCATTTGAGATGAGAACATCGTTATCAGATAAAATACTCCATACAAACATTCATATGAATTTATCTTAGTTTGTGATGAAAACTTTTGATAAATATGAACAAAATCATTTAATTTGTTCATTATTTGCCTTAAAAATTTGCATTTATTATCAATATTTTATTTTAAATTTCAAAAATATTTGACTTTGAAATGAAAAATTATTGTACAAAAAGAAAAGTTTTTTTGTGTTTTGTTTTCTTTGGAAAAATTTTTTTTTTGAGAACTTTATTATTTTGTACTTGAAGAAAAACATTTTTTTTTAAAAAACTTTTCTTTATATTTTTTGTTTTAGTATGTTATAAAATAATTTTTAACTTCAATGAAAATATTTTTTTGTAAAAAACAAAATAAAAAATGTTTCCGGTCTTTGCTGAAAAGGCTAGTACTAACAAAGGTTAACTCAGCAATGGAAGAAATACCTGCGCGTCTAAAACACACGGATCGTTAAAAATCTTTAAAATAAGTAATTATTTTGCCCTTTTAATTAATTCTCCGACTACACCAGTCTCTGACCTAGACATTGAAATCACCACCGATGACAAAAAGACTGTAGTCGGCCGCGTCCTTTATCTAATTATCTAGAAGACAGATCATGACATGTTTGGAGACATATAGCAGCTACAGTTATACTTATATTCCCCTTATATTTACTCTAACGAATCTTTCTTCTGTCTGTTTGGTACCTTTCTCTGTGGTTTTATTTGCTCAAGTCACACTATGTGGCCAAACTCAAGAAACCAAAAGCATTTCTTTTCTCTTACACAACATATGCACCATTTTTTTATCTTTCGGAGCTCCAGCGCTCTTATGTACCTCCATAAGTCGTCCACATTGACTCATTATTTAATCCAATCAAAATATCTGCAGCTCCTTGGCAAATGTGGACCATATACTAGGCTATATACTAAAAACAACTTGACTGTAGACACTATAGATTAAATATTATACTATTGATTGTAGACTAGACTATTGAATAGTGTGCATATTAGAACTATGTATATACTTGACTATAAGAAGTGAGATCGAAAAATTCTTAACATACATAATATTCAATAACATGGAAACGGTTGATCTTAAAGTTTTCATTATTTTTTTAATCATTCGATAATTTAGCACAGACCACAGAAATATATAATTTATGGATCTAACCACTAATTATAAAATTGTGGACCATTTTTGAAAACCATTTCTTTGGAGATTTGATAGTTGCTTCAGTCACTTTTTTGGAATAGTGTGCATATCTTCTGTTAAAATCTTCGGTATTTTGGGACACCTTTTTTGTGCTCTTGAATTCACTTTTCACAAGAGCTCAATATCTCTCCACTGGTCTAAGCTATGGACAATTTTGAAAATTGACCTCTCTTGGTACTAAAACTATGTTATTGATTTGGTACCACTCCTTTTTTACCGTAGTGACATGATACCAAATGGATCCAAAAAAAATATGTGGACACGTCGTGCTTTCTTAAGAGAAGAAGAAGTCGTTTTTGCAAATATTCCTTTATGCTTATTTTGGTATTTATAGATCCGAATGTATCAAATGACTTTCCTGTTTTGCCGCAACTGCAAAAAGCTTGTCATACCATGAATTTTGTAAAAAATTTTTGCTGCTTTTGGGTCTTAAACTTATCTCCAACATTGCTTCGAGCATTAGCAATAAACATTTTTGAGACATAAGCTGTGAAGATTCTGCTAGCACCTACGTTTCTTCGTCAATTATACAGCTTGAGTATTTTGGTATGAAATTTGGTTTTAAATTCCGAGTCCTATTTTTGGCTTGCAATGTTTTTTTTTGCAGAATTCCAGTTTGGAATTTTTTGAACTTTATATGTTATCAACTTTCCCATTAGCTTTAAATTTTCGCACCAAATAGTCGAAGCACTGAGAAAACTGAGCCGATTTTCTACCAGATGTGTTTGAAGTTCCTTTCAATATGCCTTCAATTTTCTGGCCTTGCCAATATCATGTGATCCTTTTTTCTTACCGAACTAGGTTTCACATCAATAGTCAAATTCTCCTGATACTGTTTAATAACATTTGAAACGGTTTTACGGACGATATTTAATTCTGTGGCCAATTATTTGTAAGACCTATTTGGATTTTTTGAAATTTTTTAATAACTTGTAGGACGTAAATCTTTTTCGTCACTTATTTTGATGAAAATAAGGACAAATTAACATGGTTGTTATCAAAAATAATAACTGAAGTATTTTTCCATGATAACTAGATCAAAAAAAAAAAATTTGAATATTGATTCCGAAAAAAGTTATGAAGCAAAATGTTTTCGATCTCACTCCTTATACTAGACTATAGTTTAAACTACATACTATAGTAAAGGCTATATGTACTTCATATTCGTCCTATTCCACTCTTAAAATTATTGTTCACTTTTTGTTTTCATATACAATTTTAACCTTTCTTTTTTTAACAATTTTTTTTTTTGTATCATCTTCTTCCTTTTATTTCATGTAGTTGTTGTAACCAATTTTCAAGTATTTTTGCTTATTATCATACCATTTACCAAAAAAAAAAAAAAAGATTCTGTTTCTGTTCTTTAGGTTTTTGTGCTTTACATTTTCTCCTCAGTTTTCCTGTTTCTTCTATAAATTTTTATATTTTACAATTTTTTTTTCTGGTTCTAGGAAAATTACCACAAAAAGACGCTAAATCAGCAATAGCGCCAAATTGATTTTAAATTGCATTTTTTTTTACTCTGCTAAAATCTTCTTTAGTTTTTGCAATGCTTCTATGGAGTTCTTTTTTTATTTTTCTTTATTTGCTGATTTTATTTCTTTTGATAACTTGTCAGTGCTGCTTACAATTGTCGTTGTTATTTTTTTTGTCATATCTTTGCTTTTTGAGCGTAAATTAGGCATATTTTATGCACATCTCGTTTTAACATTATGCACTATTTTTGTCGTGTTCAATACTGACTTGTTTTGGCACACTGCATTGACAGTTTTTTGCTGTCTATTGGATTTTTTCTTAATTTTTTTTTCTGTCCTTTGATTTGTTGCAGTAATTTTTGATTAATTGCTTCAAACCAAAATTTTATGGTTGATTTGAAATCATCGATAAATTTGTGTTTTCTGCATACAGATTAGTTGCAACTGTTGGAAAAATAGGAAGTTCAAGGAAAAAATTATATTAGTCATAAATATTAGAGGAAAAGAAATTACAAAAAAAAAATATTTTTTTTTTTAATTAAGTTATAAAACAGAACGTGACATTTGCGATTATACAGTATATAATTAAGCCACAGAGAATTGCATAAGGAAGTAATCAAATTAAAAATTCAATGCACAAAATCATGGTCAAGGATTCATACAGATAAGATTTTATAATAAAATAATATTCACTGTGTGACGGAAGTTGAATAATTTTATCATTTTAAAGTTTATTAAAATGTTTACAGTACTTCGAAGTCTCATTGTGTCCATTACTTATTTCATAATATTTATGAAAACCAGGAACATATGCGGGGAATCATATTAGTAATTATAAAAAACATATTTTGTGTTAATTACAAAATTAATTTGATTAATTGCAAATGTATAAAATGCAAATGTAATAAATATTAGGGTTGTGATAACCCTAATATTTGTGCTATATATTTATATTTTTTTCTGGATATATAATAGAATTTCTAATATCTAGACTTAATCTGTCAATATTGGCAGATTCATGGCATTATATCAAAAAAAAAAAAAAAAAAAAAATATTTCAAAAATTCTTAATTTGATCAACATTTTAGGTTGATTGTACTAGACAGAATATTGCAATATTTACACAAAAAGTCCACGATATCTAATTTATGCCATAGAATAAAAATCTAATAAAGAACAATTTGTACAAAATTAAGTGTAAATTAAACTACCTATAAAAAAGTTTGTGAAATTTCCATTATGAAGTACAAAATCGATTTAATAATTTTCAAAAGCATAAACTTTTTAAAATACAGTATATTAAAGATATTTACACTACAATACTTTTTTTAATATTATTTTGTATTAATACAAAATAAAATAGTGTAAAACTACCATAACTCTTTTGTCTATTGTCTAGTAGTCCTGAGAGTTTATTCAATAAATATTTATTCATTTAAAAAAAATCGATGCGGAAAGCCATCGTTTGGTGCTTTAGCTGAGACGGCGCACAGTGCTTTGTTTTCATACAACAATGGGACAAAAATAGGAGTTGTCGTAGCAAATTGAAACTTGGTACGCATATTACTTTAGGTCTAGAATGAATAAATACGAAGTTTTGAAAAAAATCCCAAATATCCTGAAGTTAAAAAAAAAAAAAAAAAAAAATTTCTAAAATACTGGTCTGATTTTTACTAAAATTTGTGGCAGTCATTAAAAGTAAATTGCTTATAAGTTCGTAAAATTTATTTTTTAAGCGGAGCAAGGACACACCTATCTCCCACACAGAGAAAACACTTTCTTTATGGCAACCGAATTTTTTGCCAAACGAAATCGGTCGGTTGCAAGAACTATTTCACAATTCGATTGTAGTAGCCGAATTTAAATGGTACTCCTAAATATTCTTTTATATGGTTATTGTGAATTAATTTCAAAATAATTGACATTTCCTTTTAATTCATTTATACACATTTTATTTACAAATTTATTTATATTTTAAAACGAATTTATAACAAAAATATAATTTTTTAATAACAATATAAAACATAATACATAAATATGTATGTTTTATGATATATTGGCGTCTGCTTCGCGTATTCAAAGTATATTCTTTAAAATATTTATCATCAGTCGTGCAAAATCGAACAACATTGCGCAGAATTCTTGGTTTTTTTTTTTTTTTTTAAATAACATGTTCGCCAAATATCTTCAAAGTAATAATCATTCAAATAAGTCGCGTTTATCATAAGCCATTGAAAAATCCACCAAAAACCCCTAAAAAAAGTTAAAATGTTAATTTTTAAAACAAAAATATTCTCAGGGAAATTCTGTGCTTTATATATCCTGTGTTATATTTGTGTACATCCATTTCGAATTCAATCGATTTCAAGTCCACATATTAAGACAAAAAGTATATTTAAGACCGAATTCATGCATTATTTCTGAACAAATAAATGCTTACCAACTTCATTAGGATACTTCTTAGCCAGTTTGGCTACCGTTTCTTAAAATTCTCTTTGTGATAATTTAGAACTAAACTTTTGTTTCTGCTGCATTAACATTTTTTGTTTATATTCTTTTCATTTGTATTTTATTTTTCCTAAATGTCAAGAACTTAAAAATTCTTTCATGACTCTGATATATAGTCGGTCACAGACACCGAATTGCATTTTTGTTATTAAAACCGAATTTTTGTACAAAATTAAGGACAGCTACAACCGAAAATTTTGTTATATTTGAAAATATCATAACAGAACCATATTATTAATTATTACCACCAATATTTAGCTCTGAAATGAGAAAATAAACCGGTTGTGTTCATAGAATTTATTTAATTGATATTTTGACCTCACAAATTGATTGAGGGTATCGACACAAGAATTGTTGTTACCACAATTTTATTATAATTTTCACTTTATGGTTGTTAATATAGAAACTTTTTTATATTTGTAAATTTTTAATAACTATTATTAAATATTAGTTTATTTTATTGCATATTTATCATGGTAACCATTTTCCAACCAATCTTTTTTCTGTGTGCATATAAACTAGAATTAAAAAACGGATTTATTGCTCGAATACTGTTCGGAATTCCACGAATTTGTGATTGCAGTTAAATATAGATTATTTATGAGTCTGTCAATTTTTATTTGAATCGGAACAAGAACACCTCTACCTCCCATATATCAGGAAAAAAGAAAAAACTCATTTCTGGCTAACATGCTATTCTTAATTTTATAAAAATAGAAGGAGGTGTCGAAGAAAACTAAATCGTTTCTACATCGATTTATTCCGGGCAATAAAAGTGGATCCACTATGATAATCTAAAACTCAGCCTAACAAGAAAATCGAAACCAAATTCTAGTAACCATGGCGCCCAGGTAATTATCTGTATTTAATGGATGGAAGTGTTTTATCTACATATTGTGAAACACGCTCATGTTGAGCTACCGGTTAAAAACTACACACAGAAAAAAGATCTGTATTTTTTGATAAATTTTAATAGGATGAGCCGAAATTGTAGTATAATTATTAAAGAACTAAAACTGTAGAAGTTTTTCTTTGTTTAGCATTATAAAAACATTACTGGGATTGAACTTAGGTTCTCAAGATTGAAAAATGTGTGTTTCAGTTGGTTTTTGCCGTTACTAAACTTAATATAACTTATTTGAAACAATCGAATTAAATTCAGCAACTAATGTATTATTTCCAAATATTGGTGATAGCAACCAAATAATTCAATAATTTGAATTTGAATTTATGGCAAAATATTTAAAATATTAATATTGTTCCAAAATGTAAAGGTATGTATGTGTGTCTTTTCAATGTTGTGTTCTATTTAATATTAAGATCATTTTAATAAGTTTGGTGTTATTTAGTTTTCCTTAACGAAGTCTTCAAAATTTAAATTGGTTTTAATACAGCTCTAAACAGGATGACTTTATTGTCAAGGCTTAGTCTTGATAAACTATTTATTAACCAGTGAAGGCTAGCAGCTTTCAATTTCATATGATACCTCTTTGCCATAGATTACAAAGTGGGGCAGAATCGAAAATTTTTGGAAATAAATCTGTAACTTCTGATCGGCTGATTGGATTTGCATGAAATTTGTATATGCTTAGCAAAGGAGTGTACAATGTTAAGGAAGAGGGGCCGTATATACCCCTCAGGGGCGGAGCTAAAGGTACCCAAAGTTGTGTACCTCTGTCATACAAATTTTTCAATCGCTTGCCAAATTTATGTTTCTCGTCCAATTTCCAATATCTTTATACATTATTGTAAGCATTGATAAGACCTTAAAAAGAACACGCTTACATGTTCTATTTATCTCTTATAGTTTTTGAGTTATTTGCATTTGAATTTTTAAGTACCTCAATTTTGCATGTTCTTGGTCCAGTTTTTTTTCGTATATATCCTAGTGTTTCCGACCTATTTTTTCCACTTTCTCATTTTATACAATAAAGTCTACATCCATCGAAAATTTCTTTAAAATATTTAATAACAAAGATTTTATTACAGATTAAATATTTAAAGTTTCTCAAAAAAACAATTTTTAACAAAAATATTATTTCAATTGCAAAAATCAGAAAAAGTATAAACTCGATTTTTTTCATCTAAACTATATTGCATAGCTGACATAATTCTTCGTTATACAGAAAAATATTGAAATCAATATCTTTTACAGAACCGAAACTATGCCAATTTAAATTTTATTAAGTCACGGAAAATTCCAAAAACATTGTACTATTGTGGATGTGAAAAAGCCATAACAACATAAATAATTTGTTCCCGTAGCCAATGTTGCAATGTGTGTTTGTACAAAAATACACAAAAAATGGAATTTTCCATAACTTAATAAACTTTAAAGTGTCATAGTTTCGGTTCTGTAAAAGATATTGATTTCAATCTTTTTCTGCATAACGAAGAATTATGTCAACTATGCAATGTAATTTAGACGAAAAAAATCGAGTTTATACTTTTTCTGATTTTTGAAATTAAAGTAAAATTGTTGAAAAAAAAGTGTTTTATTGAGAAACTTTAAGTATTTAATCTATAATAAAATCTTTGTTATTAAAGATATCTTTACGAAATTTTCGGTGGTTGTAGACTTTATTGTATAAAATGAGAAAGTGGAAAAAAGCTTTAAGATTTATGTAAAAGGAATCCCACAGTTCCCAAAAAAACGCCGAAAATCCCAAAAATGGGTTTTTTCACATTTTCGGCCATAAAATCCACATTTTTCCGAAGTCCCGTAGATTTTGATTGAAAACTTTTAACAACATACTACAGATTATTAAACTGTATTTCGTTTGCCGAATCGTGCTTTGGGATTTGAGAAAATATTGACTAAAATCAAAACTTTCATATAAAATGGGTCGAATTCGGGAGGGTGTGTACCTTGACCTTTTTGAGTTATTGGGCTTGATTTTTATTTTAAAGTCTTCTCTGTGAAGATACCTTTCAGAAAAGTATAAAATTATTATATGTTGTTACAGAAAATTTTATTTAAGAGAAAAAAGAGTGAAGATACTTTTTCGGTCAAAAAAACACAAAAAGTCGTAATTTTTGCAATTTTCAAATTCAAAATCGTTTATTTTTGGACTCGGTAAAGATATCGATTACAAATTTTCTTTATTCAATAGATAATTTTGTTCTTAAATTAGTTAAAGAAAAAACAAATAAAATCGGTCGGAAACACTAGGATATATACGAAAAAATTGGACCAAGAACATGCAAAATTGAGGTACTTAAAAATTCAAATGCAAATAACTCAAAAACTATAAGAGATAAATATAACATGTAAGCGTGTTTTTTGAAGGTCTTATCAGTGCCTACAATAATGTATAAAGATATTTGAAATTGGACGAGAAACATAAATTTGGCAAGCGATTGATAAATTTGTATGTCAGAGGTACCCAACTTTAGGCCCCATTAGCTCCGCCCCTGAGGGGTATGTACGGCCCCCCTTCCAAACTTAACTTTGTACACTCCTCTGCTAAGCATATACAAAATTTAATGCAAATCCAACCAGCCGATCAGAAGTTACAGATTTATTTCCAAAAAATTTCGATTCTGCCCCACTGTGGATTATAACATAGATATGAAGTTCCGTTGTCAAAAACCTAAGTCGGTTGTCAAAAAAAACCTAAGAAATTTCATTGAAAACAAAAACAATTGTAATATGTGTGCCTTTTTGAGCAATTTTTTTTTTTTTTAATTGAGTTTTTCTTAAGCTTCATATCTATGCTCTTGGCTTCTATCTATATAACGACGCCAAGTTATTCACCTATCTTAATGAATACCAAGGTATGTAACATGATCTGACTAGGGTATACTTATATCATTAAGTGTTACAGGAGGACAGTTACCTCTTCTCAGGGTGAATGTAACATGGTTGCTTTCCATTTCATTTATAGTATACGACAGTTTTTCAACATGTATTTCAGCCAATGTTACTTCTGACAATACTATTTAAAAATCTATACTTTTGAGAGCTTTTTGGCTGATATGTATAAAATATACACATAAACTAAATTTTTTTATGTTTCACGCAATACTGAATTGTACTATGCATTTTAAAATTTTAATTACCGCGAATTTTGCCTCAAAGCAAAAGAAAATACAATTTTTAATTAAAATTTTTTTAAAATACTTACGATTTGAATTAATAGCAAATAAATTGTAAATTTCTTCAAAAAATTAATAAATTCCAAAAATTTTTAATTGCATAATTAAAAAAATATTTATTGAATATATAAAATTAAAATAAAAAGCAAATAATTTTAATAACGATTTTGAAATTGTGGATCCGATGCATAAGCAATGCAACCGCAAGGATAACCTATAAAAATTAAAAAATTATATTTAAACAATAAAAATAAAAAGAAAACAAAATGATTTATTTAACAATAATATTAAAACTTTATTAAACAAAAAGAAAACACAAACTTGAAATACAAAAATTAATTAAATAAAACCAAAAATATTTGCAAGACATATTACATTTTTGTGAGTTTAAAAAACCAAGACAAAATAATAATAAAATAGAAATAATTAATAAATTTTTGAAAGCAAAAAATATTTTTTTTAAAAATTATTTTAAATATATAAATAATGTTAAAACTAAATTATGGACGAATAATAATTGTAATAATTTCCTTGTATCCTGTTAATAAATATAGAAATTTTTTAATAGGGTCATCCCAGGAGCATCTTATTTTTTAAACGAAAAAGTCAATAAAAATTTTGATATATTTTGGTGGTGTTAGTACCCCATAAAGAAATCAGGTTTCTCTTTAATTATTTTTTTCGGATGGGTATTTTGAAATCAAAAAATATTTAAAGGTATAAAAATATTTAACATTAATATTGTTAGTTTTAAAGTTAACAAAAGTAAGTTCAAAATTTAAAAATTATTCAAGTAAAATATGCAAAAGAAAGTGGCTCATGTACCCCTTCCAAATAAGTTACAAGCAATGTTGAAATATTAAAAATGTTAACTATTAAATTAAGTATTAATAACTGACAATAAAACTTTAATATTTTATAAAACAATATTGAATTTTACACCTTTTTTTATCTAAAATTGACATGAAAAAAATGTACAAATTTAAAAAAAAAATTATTATTTTAATGTTAATTTTGAAAATTTCTTATTAATTAAATATTTTCAATATCAACTGTAATCTTTTTATAACATAAAAATTTGTAATTGCACATTAAAACATCCAATCAATTTCCATACATCGTAGAACGTGTCCAAACTACTTGACCAA
The DNA here is from genome assembly GCA_951394005.1 of Protophormia terraenovae. Taxonomy (NCBI): domain Eukaryota; kingdom Metazoa; phylum Arthropoda; class Insecta; order Diptera; family Calliphoridae; genus Protophormia; species Protophormia terraenovae. The sequence goes on along the minus strand of OX596074.1, from coordinate 26,702,226 downwards.
CACTATTTAAAATAACTGTGGAATCAAATTATAATTAAAAGAAACAAATAATATTAATGCCAAAACATAAAATTATGAAAATGAATTTAAGGTTAAAATAATAAGAAAATTTTTAAAATAAATTTTGACTAAATTCATAAACAAATGCTTGATCGTTAAATTAAAATGATCTAATAAAAATGAATGTTAAACAATAAGTTGAGACAATAATGATTCTATAATGTTTAATGTACAATTACAAATTATGTATAATGTTTTTTTTTTTTTTTTTTTTTTCTAAATTAATTTTTATTTTTTAAATCATAACGTTCTGATGCCAACACCCAGTAACCAATATCTAAACATTTCAACTTGCCTCTTGGTTTACACTGCAAATGATCTTTGATATATTGACAGGGGCATTGAAATTGTCCACAATGACGTCCCGGCTCCAAGGGAGTTACATCAACCAGACCTCTAATGGCATCACGACCCCAGCGTGAGGCATAACGTAAAAATAATTGTACGCCACGTTCCTGTAAATTTTGGTTTTTGTTTTTGGAATTTTATGAAATTTACAAACAATTTTTAAATACATAGGAAAGAAATAAAATGCAAAATGGGGGAAAAAAAGTGATAGAGAAAATGAAGGCAAATTAAAGAAAGAAACTACTAAGCGGATTTGCTACATTTACTATAAAACTAAGTAAAAAGAGCATTAAAAGAGAAAATATATTTTAAAGAAGCATGCAATAAAACAATGAATAAAAAATGTAGCTGAAAGTGAAAGAAAAGTGCTGATTAATTTGTAAATATTTTAAAAATTATTTCTAATAAAATTTATCTTGTAATAGACATGGAAATTTGTAATTATTAAAAGCAGTAAAAAATAAATTACTTTCAGAATTAAGCAGTGACTACTAACAAGCAGTGTACATTTAATTAAATAAAAATAAATAGACAAAGAAAAAAATATTGTTCGAAAAATTCCTGATTAAAAAAAATATATGTCTAACGAGAGAGAAACTATAGTCGGTCAAGACCGACCATATGATACCCTACACCATTCTGTATAAGCTAAAAATTAGACCTGTAGCTAATTGTACACCATAAATTATACAAATACAGAACAATGCATTGATACTAATATCTATATGATTTTATGCACTTTAGGGCGATTCCCGGAAGTGGCTTTATATGGGAGCTATGGTAAATTATGGACGGATTCTCATAAATTTTGGCAATGTGGTTTCTACTTATATAAAACTTATTTGTGTTAAATATTAACTTGATACTATCGTTTGTATGGGATTTATGCACGTTAAAGTGATTTTCGGAAGAGGGTATTTATATATGAGCTGTTGTCAATAATAGACCGATCTTGATGAAATTTGGCACAAAGATTGACATTTATACAAAACTTGCACCGAGTTTCATTGAAATATTGCTATATTTAAGGCATTTATGATCGTTAAACCCCTATTCCGGGAGGACATTTGTATGGGAGCTAGATGAAATAATGGACCGATCATAACCAATTTCAATAGGCTTTGTCCTTGTGTCAAAATAATTATTCGTGCCAAATTTCATCAAGATATCTGTAAAATTGTTCATAAGGTTTACATGGACAGACAGCCAGCCTGCCGACCAGACGGACGGACGGACATCGTTAAATCGACTCAGAAAATGATTCTGAGTCGGTATACTTTCAGGTGGGTATCCCATAATTTTTTCTGTATGTTACAAACATCAGCACAAACGCATTATACCGCAACCACCTATGGTGGTGTAGGGTATAAAAATGATCTTAATGTACAAGAAAATAAAGCGGCAGTTGCATTAAAAAAAAATAATTTAACAATAAAAAGAAGCAAGCAATTAAATATACCCTTAAGTCTAATATTTCGTTTAAAGGACTTAATGTAATATAAAGCAAAATATGCCAAAGCTGCTGTTAGGTGAAAAATATGCAATAATATGCTGGAAATATCAATTAAAAAATTATCCTAAACTACTTATCGGATCAAATTAAAATGTATTTGAGACTTGCAATTTCACAAAAATTATATTGTAATCACCCTATTGACCTTTGAAAATTCTGTATTTTTAATTTCTAAGAAAAATTGGTTTTAGATTTGAAAACGTAAAATATAATACTTGCTTAAAATATCAAGATAAGTTTTGTAACGCTAAACAACATAAATCTAGTTGATAAACTAAAAGATTTAATTAAAAATTTTCGACCAACGCTGATATAAATCTCAATCAGATCAAAATTTCATTTTTAATAATTTCTAAAGACTTACAGTACTGTGCAGAATATAAGTAACAAAAAAAGAGGTTATTCTAAAAGCTCATTTATTTCTCAAAGTTGCAACAAAGCTTATTTTATAAAATTGTTAACATATTTGTGTCTTAACAATAATTTATACTTCGGCAGATGTGCATCAGTTTCTTCTTACAAAATTGAGAAGAAGCCCATTATGTTCTCAGTATAAAAGCATGCATTACAAAGGCATCAAAATTTCCAAATTTAAAAAATACGATAAATTTTTGAATTTGTTCGGATTTCTTTAAAGTTAATAGCAGTTTTCCTCTCCTTCATTCTCTCATTTTCCGTTAAAAGCATTTTTACATTATGTGCAGTAGTTTTACACTAACAAAATACAAGCAATTGTTGTTTTTGTAGAGGTGCGAGCACTTTCTAATTACACTATGGGTTTACTAATTGTGAACCAATACTTATATATATTAAGTGTAAAATAAAACATACGAATACAGAATATTACGTTAATGCTAATATTTATTGGAAAATATGAACTATTGGGTGATTCCCGAAAGTGGACCTTATATGGAAGCTTTGTTAAATTAAAGATCGATCTTCATAAAATTTAACACTACTTTTTAAACTTATAAACAAATTTATTTGTATAGAATATTAACTTGATACTAACATGGGAGCTATGGTCAAGTATGAACTGATATTCATGAAATTTAGCACAAAGATTAATACTTATGCAAAACTTCTTTTTATCGAATTTCATTAAAATATTTCTAAAGGCATTTATGATCGCTATTCCAGAAGGATATTTGTATGGGGACTCGGTGAAATAATGGACCGATCATAACCAATTTAATTAGGCATTGTTTTTATGGTAAAAAAAAGTTTATAAGCCAAATTTCATTAAATTATCTTCAAAATTTCCGTTTAGGACGGACATAGCCGACTGGTATAAATTAAGGTGTTACAAACACCCAAATGCGCAAACGCATTATACTCTTTCAAATGCAAATAGCTCCCTACCAGCGATTGAAAGTCACGGCTCTAGTTCAGTTTGTTAAAAAAAAAAAAAAAAACGTTTTCATTAGTGTGGTTTAAAGTTATGCTTTCATATTTTTCTATCAGATGAAAAAGTGAGAAAAAATAAAAATCTACATAATCCCTCCGTAAATTTCTTCACTACTCCAACTATACTTTTATGTTCTTAAGTTTATTTCTGTATTTATCTTTGATACTTAATAGATTTATCAAATTCTAAATAGAATTTCTAAAGCTATATTTCCCATATATGGTAAATATTTAACCAAAATTGCGTAATCACTAGTCTGAACGTAGCCCTCAGAAAACAATAATTTTGTTTTATTGAGGCTAGTAATTTGAAACAATTTAATGAATATTCAAAAATTTAAATAAAAATAGTGAAAAATATGAAAGAAATATTTAAAAGATTTAAAATAATATGAAAAAAATGAATTCTAAAAAATATAATTAAGATTAAATTTTAATTACAATAAATAAACAAATAATACTCAGTTAATAGAAAAAAAATTGCAAAAAATTAAAGTGCTATTCTTATGAAAAACTATTAAAAAAAGTATTTATGCATTATGCAAATACTAAAATAATTATATAAAGTTTCTTCTAAATTTAATTGAAATCTAATAAAAAGATAAAGATTTAAAAATTTCCATGCCATTTACAGTAAGAATAAATTAAATAAAACTAAAGTGTAAATATTTTTAAATAAGTTTAGGTATATTTGTCAAATAAAATATTTTTACAATAAACTTAAAAATTAACGACTATTTCTTTAAACAAACAATAAAGTATGAAAAAGAAACTAAAGATGCAAAAAATAAAATAAAAACATTAAAATTTCTTGAGCAAATAAAAATAATAATAAAAAAGTAGTAGATACATTAAAAAAATACTAAAAACAAAAGCTAAATAGTTAAACAGAAAATATTCCATTTTTTTGTTTTGTTTTTGTAATTAAAAACGAATTTTAAAATCAAATAATAACATTCCTTTTTTTAGGTATTTTCATTTTCAAGTCCTTTTTTTTATTTTATTATACCCAACAACCCAAACAATTAAGGCCACAACATTGTTTGCGCTGTAAATGCATTTTAATTTTATTGCGCAAAACTTCTTCCTCATACTGGCAGGGACAGATGGATGATTGTAAATGGCGGGGAGTTTCATGAACGCCAGCCTCTTGGACGGTCCAGTCAAGACGACGTCTTAAGAAATCTTTGCCCCAACGTTGTAAATAGCTGAGATAAAGTTCTTGTGCCACAGCCTAAAATTTTTACAATATTTGTATATACGAGGGGATTTGGTTTTTAATTAATTTATTAAAGATTAAATATTAAATGTTATTATGTGTGTGTGTGTGTGTGTATAATTAGAGAGAGAGGGTTAAAGAAAGGAAAAGGAAATTTATATTTCAGTTTACCATGATATTTGCATGTAAATGAAGAAAAACAAAGTCTAGACAAATTGTTTCCATATATTAAATTATATGTTATTTACATGATTTTCAAGTGTATGTATGTGGAAAATATCAAGTGCTTTAGAAATATTTAATTTAATAAAAATTAAAACTCACCTGTTTCCTAGACAAACGTACAGGATTTGAACCTTGTATAACTATATCATTTACATCTATATCCAATTTAGCTTCCCATCCCGCCTTAATAGCTTCACCACCATTTTGTTCAGTATGTTCAAGGAATTCATTTAAAAAGTTTACACAGGGAGCCGAATCAAAATATAAGAAACATAAATTAACTTTATGACACGATATACGACCACGATCATCCAAAATCAAAAGAATTTTGTGCTTTATCAATTGTTTATTGACACGTGCTAAACATTTCTCTAGACCTCTGGCTAAACGTAATTTTACCCACATACAAAGGAATATAGCAGCCGCATTAAGGAAAAGCCAACCAACACCCAAAGAGAATAAGGCCACACCCTGTAGGCCTGAGAAGAGTAAAGTCAATAGAACGGAGAAAGCAAATAGAATCCAACAGACTAAAATACGTTTATAGCAAATGTTATACATGGTAAAGCGATAATCATTAACCAGTGTTTCCATGGCGTGAACATATTCTTCGACGGTAAGCTATGGGAAGAGAGGGATAAGAGAATTAATAGTATTTGGTAGTATTGTATGCTTGGTTTTAATACTTACTGTTAAACCTTGGGCCATTAATTCTTCCGGAACCAATTCTGGCCTAAATATGGCCGGTGTTACCCATGGATATTTGGTATTAGCGGGCAGTAATGTTACTATAACATCACCATTAGCTGAAATAATAAAAATAATACTTTGAATGATATATAAATAAAGTAAGAAAAAGTAAAAAGAAATAAATGAAGGGAGTTTCCAACAAATTTTGCCTCATTTTGATTGAATTTGTTTAGGTCAAATACAACTAAATGAAGCTAAACAAGTACAGTTAAAGATCTTAAAATAACCCCGATATGAAGATAACAACTTTTTTTTAATACTTGTGTAGTCGACTTTATAATTTTTCAGACTATTCAAATTTATTCAAAATGTTTACGATTCTCTATTGTTTTAACTTAACTATTGACTTAAATAAATATTTACTTTGTGTGACTATAATTCCCCCTAGGTCTACTCGTCCTATTCATAATTTTTTTAAGAACAAATATTATTTTCGGTAAGAAAACAAGCCCAATATCCCAAATGGTCTAAGTACACATGCAATTTCTATAACGTGTTCTTAAGGATTTGCAATCGTGATTTCATCGACATCGGGAATATGTAAAAATTAGACATTTTTCATTCTAATTTCAGAGTGCCGACTTTGCATATTTTTCACATCTAGATGAATTGAGATAAACCAACAATTTTTTCAGAATATTATTTCAGAATATAAAATATCAAAAGGAATTGTTCTTTCATATTCCCGAAAAACGAAATAAAGTCGAGCCAAAAATTCAAAATTCAAACGTAAATATATTTTTAACTGTAAAAGATAAAAGAAAACACTTTACAGAAATATAAAAACCTTTGAAATCGCAGATGAGATACGATTTTTTTGAAACTTTTACATACTCAAAATAATCGACTTTAACACCCTGTAGGTTATCTCATGTTATCACAGTGTAAATACAACTCTTGAGATAATCTACAAAAAAACCTTCTGATTCCAGCTTTGCTATTTGAGAAATAAGGCGAAAATATCTTTTAAAAATAGGTCAAATTTAGGAAACCCTGGTTCTTGCAGGAATAGATTTTTTTTTTAAGATTTGTTTGCTTTAAAATATTTAAAAATACTGTATATCGAGGGCTTATATTCAAATCGGGCCAAAATCAAAAATTTGCTAAATATCACTAAATTTCGTCCTTTAGTTGCTTTTTTCTGAATTTAAAATATAAGAAAATATGTTGAAACTACTAAAAATGCTTGCTGTTTGAGTTAACAAGTAGTCTGGTAATAGATCTATTTACTTGTGGGAAGTTAAATACAGTCGAACACGGTTATAACGAACTCAAAGGGACCGACAAATTTAGTTCGTTATAAACGTAGTTCGTTATATCCGTAAAATTCCAAAAAAATATTTGTTAATAAAATATAGGTACGTATTTGATTACAATACTAATATTTGTAATTAAAGCGTATTTCAATCTTTTCAAAATGGGTAGTATATATAAATATCAATGATTTTAATACACATATCAGAAAGAATCTTTTTTTTGCATTCATCAGTCATTGTCCAAGAGGAAACTGAGATTAATTATATTTATTCATACTCATTCGACGTTTTCTTTTATTACCGAGGTTTTGGCATTGGTATGCTTTGAGATCTTTACTCTTTGAGGAATAACGATTTTCCAATATTTTAATTTACCATCCTCTTATAATTTCAATTTTATTTTTAGCTAGTTTCAAAATTTGTATGTAAATTTTGTGTAAAATCAATGGGACCGAAGAAAAGTGTTCGCTATAGCCATAGTTCGTTATAACCGGTGTTCGTTATAACCGTGTTCGACTGTATATTTTAAAACTGTATGTATAATAAATCAGATATTTAAGTATTCCATTTACAAATTTCATGTGAATGAAATTTTCCAAAAGAAGAAAATATGTAACATTACACCTATTAATGTATGGCTTAAGAAAAAATAAGATTTTATATAGAATAATAGGCATAAAAAGTAGAACTAAATAAGTGCAGAAAATATACTTTTAAATGAATAATAATCTTCTAAAAATTAAAAACAAATCTCTTTTTAGCAGAAAAAAAGTTAATTATTTTTCCAATTTTATGCAGATATTTTTATTATATTTTTTTATAAAAATTATATAAACTTTTTCTTGAGAGAAAAACTTTAAAAGCAGTGAATATAATTCATAATATAAAGTACATTATCCTAGGTCTAAAGCTTAATTTCTGTAAAATTTCGATAATTTAATTTTATTTTTAACCTAGAAAAATTAAAAATAAAAAGAAAAAAATTGAAAAAATACTTTATAATTAGAATAATTTTAGATCATTATAAAGCTTCAAGAACTGTGCTAAAAGATGCCAAAAAAAGTTGTTTTTATAAATTATATTCAAACTAGTCTAAAGACTGAAAAAAGTAGTATAAATTTTCGATGTAAATCAATCGCAATTTATATAGAACACTGCAGTGCACTGTTTATTATTTGGTACATGGTTAAACCAATAAGTTGAAAACCCTTTTTTTAACCAAAAATATTTTTATTAAGCTTCAAATAGAAAAAAGCTAGAAGCTAAAAATTTTGAGGCTAAAAGCAAAATAAAAAGGCTATATTTAGCCTTAAAAAGGATAAACTGGCAACACTGATCATAAATTTAACATATGGTAAATTTTTTTCCAAAAATACTACATTTTACCTCTGTAATGTCCAATAAACAAATAGGGCTATGTGCACATTTTATAACAAACATTAAAAATAATTAAGACAAAACGGGCTATCTACCTTAACTTCGCGAATAATGGAGTTAAAAGATTTATTTTTCAGTGTGAGGTTTAGTAGACGTAATAGTAATAAATCGTAGAAGAACGGATTGAAAAATATTGAAAAATGAGGGACCCAGCAAAAACTTTACTTACCCGGCAAGCCAATATATTACATTGCTAAAAGACGGTAACTACTTATAATTCGGGTGAAAAACTCATTACATTTACGAATTCATGGGTCCCCATTATTAAAGTACTTATTTTAAACAATCAAATAAGTAGTCAAATGCTACAAAACTACAAATACTTCAAAAATACAAAATTGCTAAAAAAAATAAAAACAAAAAGTTGGCTCAACTGAGATTTGAACCTAGGCAAAAACATTCGTTCATGCCTCAAAGACTACTGTCTTACTCACTACGCCATGTATACGTTAAAATTTGTGTGCGTTATTAATAGTTTTAACATACCAATAGAAATTCGAATAATATTCTAAAAAAATTTATTGGTTTAGTTTGGTGTTGAACCGACAACCTTCTGAGTGCTATGCTGTAACTAGTTATTCCACTACTCGAAGAAATGAGAAAAATAATGACAACTTATTACCAGGTAATGAGTCTAGTAAGTAGTAGTCATTACTAAAAGCCAAACAATTTTTGCTGGGGAAATACACAGTTTTTATGTTCTCCTGAAAAATGCTGTTTTGCATGAGGCCCGTTTTGAATATAGACCCTCGATATGAGCAATTATAAAAAATTTTTGATTTTAGCCCTTCAAAAAAATATTATTTTTTTTTTAATAGCACACTAAAATCCTTTTGTATACATATTAAGTGACTCGAATACATGTAGAATCAGTTCGCGTTAATCATTTCATGTGAGGGGCGCGAAAGTTATGGCGGTTTAAATTTAAACATATAAAAATTTTTACAAACTAGTAGTTTATGTACAACTGTGGTCATAATTACACATAATATCAAAACCTACTGAGTTATTTAAATAAAATTTATGATACTTTCAATGTTTCATGGTATTAGTGTAGCATATTTTAGGGTTTCCTAGTAAAATTTTAAAAATTTTATTTCAATAAAAAACGCGATTTTTAAAAAATTCGGATGGAATCTAAATTATTTCTCCATATATTGATTGAAAATATATTTTGTTTTGTAGAAAAAGAAACCTATTGTGCTAAACTTTTGCACTGTATTAGCTTCAAGTCTTGTGAGTTCAGATCTGTAACCAATTTGTTCAAAATATCATTACCACAAAATTTATTAAGGATCTAAGTCAGTTTCAGCCAGGTTAAAAATTTTTGATAATTGCTCATATGTTACTTACGAAAACTTTTATATAACAGAAAAGGAATGCGATCACTTTTTTGGCAAAAAAATGAAGATTTTTAACGTTAAAAAGTTAAAATTTAAATCTTTGAGGACCAATATTTTTTTATTAATGTTCATAAATACGTAAAATACTACAATTCAAAATAAAAATACATTGAAAAACAGTATTTTTTTTAATTGTTATGGCTACCCAGCAAAAACTTGGTAATGAAATATAGTTACAGATGTAGTTACTTTGTAATGACAACAACATACTGTCTGAATTACATAGAAGTTGTTTAGTAACTAATTATTTATAACCCAAATGTAAATAATTATTTATGATCAGATTTTTGAAAATATAAATTTTTATTGATTTTTATAAAGCAGTTACCAAATTTGCGTATGAATTAATTTGTAATCTAAAATAGCTTACTTTTATTACATTTATTTTAATTACATTTTTGGTTGCTGTTAAGTTTTTTAAATTAAAATTTAAAAAATCTTTTTACAACAACAAAAAAAATATTTTATATCATGACGTTTCATCTTATTTATAACATAAAATGTAACTAGTTCCTATTGTTATTACTAATCATGACTTCAGTGATGCTTAAAATCAATGCGCTGTTTAACAGCTTGGAAGTAATTAGTTATTGTAATGTCATCACCGTGTTAAAATAATGAGTTATTCAGCTAATGTGTAAGTAGTGTAGAGCCATTATATTAGCTTCTTAACTCATTACATGGCAACCAAAGTTTTTGCTGGTTACTTTTATTTTTCAGGGAAAATGGGCTTTATTTAGACTTTTTGTTGTAACTTTTGAACTCAAAGCTATAAATTAATAAATCAAACTGTAAACCTAAGTATACTTATTATATAAGATCATTTTAGGAAAAAATAGACAAATGCGATTTATAGCAGAATTAATTTTATTGAAAATATTAAAAATGAATGTAATTTTTATAGGGAACAAAAAAATAATGCAGAAAATCAAGAAATTGCGATTTTTTTTTTTGGCAAGTAACAGACCCAAACTTACGAGAAATTTAGTAAAAATGTTTTTATTACAATTTTAATGGCTACAGTTGTTTAAAATCTTCATTTTGAACTTCCTGTGATTCCTCTGGTAGTATGGTTTTTCTGGTTTTTGCATAATTTCAACCGGTTTATTTTAATATGAAATTAAATATTTTTCATTTAGGCAAATATTATGTTTTTTTATACCCACCATCAAAAAGATGGGGGGTATATTGATTTCGTCATTCCGTGTATAACATATCGAAAGAATCGTCTTTAAGAAAGAGTCCCACAAAGTATATATTTTCTGGGTCCTGGTTCGAATCTGTGTCGATCTAGCTATGTCCGTCCGTCTGTCCGTATGTTAAAAGCAGAATAGGGCTCGAACGGGATAACGTAGGGGGACGAAATTTGCCACAAATATTTTTCTTATATAAGGTTTGTTTGGTATTGAAAATGGGCAAAATCGGTTGACAAACAAAGTTATGGGCTAAAAACTAGAAGCACAGGGTGTCAGTTTTATAGTTTTCTGCTGATATTTCTTCAAGAAAAGCATGTACCACAACGAAATTTTGTACGTATAGTTCAGGGATCAATATAAACTCGAAAACCACTTTACCGCCCACCTCCCATATAAGGTGAAAATCAACGAAATTGTGTTCAAATAGCTCAAGGACCAATGTAAACTCGGAAACAAAAAAATGGGCGTGGTCCGCCCACTTTACCACCCTCTCCTATATAACGTAAAATTTGAAAAAGTTGATGGTGGGTATATAGATTCGGCCGGGCCGAATATAATTCGCGCTTGTTACTATATAAAAACGTTTACTCAATTGTACCCAATAACTCTTTAAAACCCTACATATCTCGAATATAACCCATTTTTAGGGTCGTTTTTGCAAAATTATTAAAAATAATTATACAACATATATCCGAATAAATTTTATTTTAGAATATAGTCCACTATCTGAACTTAATCCACCTGTTTAAAAAAAGAATTATCGTTTTATAAAAACTAACAAAAATCCCACTTATATTTGGAAAATTTTAATGTTTGCTACTATAATATTATTGAACTATGAGAGAGTGTATCAAAAAAAGTAAACAACATACAATAATAAATTTTACAGATTAGGATAAATCAGTTTGTTTTGTATTACTCGATGTAAAAATTTATTGCAATATCCATACTCTAATCTTTTAATTTATCCACGTTTTGAGTACGTTCAAACCTACGTGCGCCGCACAGTGTGCGATTCAAAAAATAAAATGAAAATAATTATGGAACTTTGGAACGGCTGCTCCGATTTCTATGAAATTTCACGTGGTATAGGCGAGTTTAAGTTTTGAGTTTGGATCATATAGATCTACATGGAGCGTGTCCACAGGGTCCCAAAGTTGGACACCTCGGGTATAAAATTTCTAAAAAACGATCCTGATACCTTATATCTGAACCGATTTCAAAGATTTTTACATGGATTCTGCTACATGGAGGATTCTGCTAGTCAAGATCTACAAAAAACATTGTCGTATGCATATATTATTTCTTTTAGTTTAAGAGATATTGAGCTTCAAATATTAAAATTTTTACTTTTTACCCTGTCTTTTTGAATTTTTTTTTTTTTTTTTCATTAACAACAAATAGAAAAATTGTGCAAAGAAAGAATTTTGAAAAAATATTTACGGAGTCATAAGTTACAAGCATTTAAATTTAAACTTTCTAAAAAGGTTAATTTTTTCCCTTTTTTTCCAAAAAAGTGGTAACATTATTTTTCTGTTGTATAAAAATTTTCTTAAGTAACATATATAGTATTTATATTTTTCTAAAAGATAACTAAAAACAAAATACTTTAAAGGAAAAAAAGCTTTAAAGAATTGATTTTTGCGAGAACCAGGGTTTCCCAAATTTGACCTATTTTTCCAACTAATTTCGAATTTTCGAGTCAATTTCTCAAATCGCAAAGCTGGAATCCAAAAAAAAAGTTATACTTTTTATTTAGTCTTAAATGTTTTAATTTTTTTAGCAATAGAAATTTTTGCTCCCCGTTATCGGTTGGAAAGTTATGGCAAAAAAAGTAAAAAATCACATTTTTGTAAATTTTGTAAAGTTTTTTTAGAATTACGGGATTTTTGTAAACAAATCCAAAAAAAGTGAATAGCGCTTTGAATTAATCATCAAAAAATCTATTTATGTGTAAAATCTCATCTCAAAAATATTCACTAACAAGAATTTTATTGCATAATTAAAAATGAAAAATATGCAAAAAAAATCACAAATACATCCTTTCTCAGTGTTTTTTGCAAAAAATCTTTAACAAATTTTCATATTTTTAAGTTTAAGTTTTGAAAAGAAGACAAAATTTCCATCTATATGGTCCAATTTCATAGGGATCGGAGCAGCCGTTCCAAAGTTCCATAATTATTTCCATTTCATTTATTGAATCGCACACTGTGCGTCGTTTGTAGATTACCAATGTCAGATTCTCAAAAACCCGAGACACTTCAATGTAAATATAAACGATAAAAATTTTATATTCGATAATTTAGGATTTATATAGATGAAAAAAAAGTACCATAATCCCAATATAATTTTCTATTTTCTGAGGGGAAATCATTTTTTCTAAACTTCATAGTTTCGAATATATGATGTTACCAATTTTATCCGTTTTCATCCCCTACCAAGTAAAATTTCTTTTAAAATTCTACTGGAAAACAAACGAAGTTTTGACCAAAAACAACAAAAATTTAAAAAGAAAATCACTTTCTATATTTTTTGCTAATCTGAACATGTTATGACCCCGCATACATTTGTTTCTCTTTTTTCTGGACAAACATAAAAAATCGACAAATTCTAAAAACCCTCCTTAAGTGATTAAGCCAAGTTTTTTTCACTATAGCAATCAGCACAAAATTAAAAAAAGCTCTATCTATGTATTTCTATGTAACATTCTATTTCAATTTAATCTTTAGCTACGACAGGAGTAGGCAACATAACATAGACATAAACAAAAACATTGAAAATTGAAAGAGATACATACCAAATCCTTCTCGTATACGACCTGTTGATAATTCAATTGTACGCATTGGTGGCTGAGATTCAATGGGTATTGTGACAGACGTTTTTCCAGTTGATGGTTGTGATGTTGTTGTAGTTGTCGTCGCAGACGTTGAGGATGATGCTGATGACAGTTTATTGGTTGTAGAGTTGGTCATATTGCCATTATTGCTGTGATGTGGTAATTGATTGTTGTTGTATTGTTGCTGACTACTAGAGTTGTTAGACGATGATGTTGAAACAATATTGTTGTTATTGCTGCTATTAGAAGTTAAAGTTTTTGGTTTTTGGTGATGTTGCTGTTGTTGATGTTGAAGATTTTGTGTGTTTTGCTGGTGTTGTTGTGCTTTACCGGATGCATTTAAATTAACATGCACACTTTCAGTATTTAAGACAGCAGGTGCCGCTACATCCGGTAAAACACTGGAAGTGGAAGACGTTACAGTTGTACGCTAAAAATGGTTATAAAAAAAATAAAAAAGATAAGCAATTAATAATTTTGTTTAAATTTTATAATATAGCTTTCTTTTTGTTTAGTTTTAAAAGTAAAAAAGGAAAGAACAAACGGTTAATTTATGTTGCCGGTAAACCTGCTTAAAATTTTATTTGCTTTTTTTTTTTAATTCTTACATTTAAATTATTAACAAATACCTTGAACTATGTAAATATTTAAAAAGTATCTTTTATACTTTTCTATGTGAACTTTTTGTGTCATTTTTAATTTTTTCCCTTACATTTATTCATAATGTTTTATTCTTGTCATAATGAGTTTTATTATTTTTTAAATCAATATTATTGATTTATGATGGCATTACAAGGTCTGGTGGTCATTTCGCAGACATTGTTTGTCATATATGAATTAAATGTATACATACATGTTATATGTAGGACTGTAAATACATATATTTCAATTTTCACCACAAAATCATTGAATTTATTATGCAATCGTGCGAAAACTTACAATACGGAAATTATTTTCCAATAGACATTTTATGAGAATCGTTGTTTTTGGTGGTTTCAAACAAAAAAATTAATAATAAATATTTTCATATTATACTAACAAACTATGTAGGTATACACATAAGAACAAAATTAACACTTCTTGGATAACACTAAATTTGTGCGGGATACTCGAAATTAATGGAATTGGGTTTTTTTCCAACGAATTGAAGTTAAACGGTGAATTCGTAAGAGGGTGTAATAAAAATCGTGAAAAAATCTAATTAAAGTATTAGGAATTTTACAGTTCAATAACCTTTTGATGTGAATTTGCTAATAATTTCAGCAAATTTATTTGGAAAAATAATACAAAAAATAATACAAAATAATACAAAAATAATACAAAAAATGAAATTGAAAAAAGATTCGGCTGTGCCGAATCTTTGATACCCTTCACCATATTACCATCTTACTATCTTATCGACATCATATTACCATATTACCGACAAATAATAAAATTTTCGCCTTAACGTATGCTTTCATATTTTCACATATATAAATCTAAATTTTTTTTCAAACTACGAAAATTTGAATATATAAAAAAAAAACAATCATAGCAGGCTTTGCTTTTAAAAAATAAACAACAAGAATTCCATATTTATATATTTTTTTATGTGTGTATATACAAACTGACTGCATATACAAAGAACAACAACAACACTGTTATTCATTATATTACTTCTGTTGCTAACTAAACTACTTGTCTTATAGGCAAAAACGTCACTAATAGTCATTACAATGCTTAATATACATGTTTGTGTATGTATTTATGTATATTCTAAACAGATATGTTTTAGTTTTTAAAAATAAACAACAACAATTCCATATATATTTATTTTTGTATGTACAAACTGACTGAATACACAAAGAACAACAACAACACTGTTATTCATTATATTACTACTGTTTCTAACTAAACTACTTGTCTATACAAAAAACGTCACTAATAGTCATTACAATGCTTAATATACATGTTTGTTGGTGTATTTATATTCTTAACAGATTTGTTTTTGGGCCATAACTCTGTTGATTATAAACGAATTTGGTTTATTAAAAAAAACGAAATTTTATAAAAACATTTATGACTGATCTATATAAAAATAAAAATCTGTAGCTTGAACAAGGGCTTCAAAAATAAAAAATTCGTTTTCCCCGATATCTCAGTTATTACTGAACCGATTTATTTTATTTTTTCAGAACAAAAATTCAAAAAATAATTTCCGAGCCTCCTTTGAAAATTCGAAGTCCCTGGTATATGCAGAGGCTTCAGAAACTGAAAAACCGGTTTCAAAAACCGGTTTTTAAAGCATATCTCCGCCATTTATAAACCGATCCTGCTGATTCAAAAAACCGAAATTTTATAAAAATATTTGTGACCGATCTGTATAAAAATAAAAATCTATAGCTTAAACTAGGGCTTTAAAAAATAAAAAATGCGTTTTGTCCGATATCTCAGTTATTATTGAACCGATTTATTTCATTTTTTCAGAACAAAAATTCAGAAAAAAATGTCTGAGACATCTTTGTAAAAACGAAGTCCCTAGTATATACAGAGGCTTCAGAAACTGGAAAACCGATTCTAAAAACCGGTTTTCTTAACATATCTCGGCATTGTATGAACCGATATTGCTGAATTCCAATAGCAAAATTCTCGAAAGCATTTCCGATCGTTTGATATATATATTATATGTGTCAGTTATCGGTGGGCTTCATAAACGCCATTTCAACCGACACACGGACGGACGGACGGACATGGTCCTATCGTCATCATTTCTTACAAGGATCCCGAAAATGTAAACTTTTTTGCTCTCCGACGAAAATTGTGGGAATTACAAACGGAATGACAAACTTATATATACCCTTTACACCTGTGGTGAAGGGTATAAAAATTAATAATAAATATTTTCATATTATACTAACAAACTATGTAGGTATACACATAAGAACAAAATTAACACTTCTTGGATAACACTAAATTTGTGCGGGATACTCGAAATTAATGGAATTGGGTTTTTTTCCAACGAATTGAAGTTAAACGGTGAATTCGTAAGGGTGTAATAAAAATCGTGAAAAAATCTAATTAAAGTATTAGGAATTTTACAGTTTAATAACCTTTTGATGTGAATTTGCTAATAATTTCAGCAAATTTATTTGGAAAAACAAGTAAACAGCAGGTAGTCGGTCCGATAATTTGATTATTCCAATTACTCAGGGTTTTATATCAACTATTCGACAAATAACTATTTAAGGTTAAAAGTTGATCGGTCAATAGCAGATTATTGGCAAATTATTCGATTACCCGAATAGTCTCAGTAATACACGAAAACAATTTAATAACACTAATTATAGTATTTAATCTATTGAAATAGTTTTTAGGAAACATAGTTAACAGCAAAAACAATCAAAAAATTTGCTTCCAATTCAGCTTTATTTAATAAATTTGTAATGTAACTCT
This sequence comes from Protophormia terraenovae, assembly GCA_951394005.1. Taxonomy (NCBI): domain Eukaryota; kingdom Metazoa; phylum Arthropoda; class Insecta; order Diptera; family Calliphoridae; genus Protophormia; species Protophormia terraenovae. The sequence goes on along the minus strand of OX596074.1, from coordinate 26,685,144 downwards.
TTTCTGTGTAACTCTTTTTGTTAATATTATAACTCATTTATGACGCATTTTATTAAACACTATATCCCAACAAAAAAACGAGAGAGAGACTATAGTCAGTCAAGACTGACCATATGATTCCCTACACCATGTAAAATAAATTATACAAATACAGAACAATGCATTTATACTAACATCTATATGATTTTATGCCCTTTAGGGTGATACCCGGAAGTGGGTTTATATGTGAGCTATGGTAAATTATGTACCGATTCTCATAAATCGACTCAGAAAGTGATTCTGAGTCGAACGGTATACTTTAAGGTGGTGGTCCGATAATTATTTCTGTGCGTTACAAACATCAGCACAAACGCATTATACCTAACGTGACCAGACGTCCCGATTTTTGCGGCATTATCCCGCTTTTTAAACTTCGATCCCGCCTAAAATATTTTTCCCGCTTTTTATAAAGAAATCCCACTTTTTTAGCTCTTAGATTTATTCAATTTATTTCATTATTTACAATTATTTTCCACTACAAATTTGATGATCTTTTTTGACAATTAAAAGTTTTAAATTTTTTGTTACTGTGTGATCATCTTCTCCATTGACTGATCTTAATTGAACTTCGTGAGTACTTTTTTTATGGCAACAATGCGCATTGTTAAGCTGAATACGGGCAAAATATTTACAAATTATTTTATATATCTTCAAATTATTTTATATACCGACAGACGACAACTTTATTTTTGGCCAAAACTGTCTACATATACATATATATGTAATATCATTTTGTTTGCCGACTTCCTTCAAAATACATTAACTAAAAATTTAATTTTGTTCCATTTTCGAATAACCTTTTGAAAAATTTAAAAAGGTGCATCATTTTTGAAACAAAAATCAGATCAGAACTTAAATCTCAAGGTTATTATGAGTATTTTCGTAGTGTAATATTAATAAGTAGTTTGAACTATATAAACCATTTGCCTTTATTTCGGTTTGGACAGACTTTTTATTTTATTTTTGTATAAACGGAAAGTTAAAAAATTACAGTAAACATTTTTTCGATTAAATTTACTTAACCCTGAAAGGCTTCACTTATTTTAAAAAAGTTTTAAAACACAATATAATCTTGAAAAACTATAACTCTTACAATTGCAGTCCAGACTTTTATAATAAAACATTACTGATGCGCATTTATAATGCATGATTTTTGTTCGAGATGAGTCGCCTAGAAGCAATAGAATGTGATTTTTTTTGCTTCTCTGGAGCACTATGGTAAGGAATAGTATTTTTTGTGCAAAGTCCATAACTTACTGTATTGCATTTTTGAAGCTTTATTTAATTAAATAACCAAAATAACCAAATTTTGCTGGGTAAAATTATAACTCAATTATAAAGTAAATTTTTCTCCCAGTTATGTTTTATGGTGCACCTGTTGACCTGTCATAAAAAAAAGCTCCAAGTAACGCAAAATAAACTCCTTACGATGGTATTTAATTTACCGTGGCACTACTCTACCCGTCGTCTACATGATCTCTCTGGCTTCGAACTTGTTTATTATAGACTTGAAAGACTGAACTTAAATTTCAACAGAAGATGCTTATCTTCACAACACCATCATATCAATGATCTTTTGTCATCGTAATTTTAATAGTAGTATAGTTTGTTTTTATCTAAATCTGCTTTAAATAAGTTTTGTATATTTTTTTCTTCAAATCGAATGTTAACTTTAATTATTTGTACATATTAAAATCTTTAAGGAAAAGGAACATAGTCTCTAAACTCGTTACATCTTAAGACTAATGTAAATATAATTATTTATTTATCCGTTCAAAAGTTACACAAAATTATTTAAAAAAGCACGTTGAAACTGTAGTGCACTTATGTATATAGAATGCTGCAGCACACATTTACTATAGAAATTAAGGAAAATGTGCACATTTCACTGAAGATGGGTCAAGTTTCAGTTAGTTTATAAACGATTGTGTAAAGTATTTATGCAAGTATTTGGTGTCATTGGAAAGGTTATTGCTTGAAAATTAATAATATTTAAATATTAAAGTATTCAAACAAAATGTTTTCATTAAATTGATAAAAAAATGAAAAATTTTTGTATTTAGTATTATTTAAAAAAAAAAAAATTATTTTTTGAACTTAAATAAAATCTACATTAATTAAGCTATCATTATAAAATTTTAGTACAGTATAAAAAAAAATTTTAGTACAGTATAAAAAAGAATAAAAAGATTCCCATTTTCTTACTCCGAAATATCCAAACTTCCAGTTCGGCGAAAGCTTGCTTGCTAAAATTGACTTTTTTCATTGAAATGGTAACCCTGTCGTTATAAGGGGCCTCCGTCAGAAAATACTTTTTAGGTGTATACCTTACATATAAGGGTAAGAAATTAAAATAATTTTAAGTCGATCCCAGCTTTGCGATTTGAGAACATAACAAAAAAAAGGAAAAAAAAAATTACAAAATTTACAAAATTTGGATAAGGCTTGTGGGCAGACCTTTGTTCCAAACTCCTGCGGATTTACTTTGTACGCATTTACATTAAGATTTCTTTTGAAAACATTAAAAAAATAATAAAGTCCAGAACAAAAAAACAAATCTTATCACTAAATAAATATTACCACCTTTTTGGAAAAAAAAAACAACAAATTTTAAATTTTTTTAAAGTTTCAAGTTCAGATTAATGTGACTTTTTAACGGATTCATATATTTATATGATTCTTGCAACAAAATTATTTAGAATTTTGTAAGGAATCTGTCGAATATTTTAGAAAAAATTTAGGGGCAATATTAAGCCTGCCAAGTTAAAAAAAAAAAAAACGATGCTAAAAATGAGGTAAAAATTTATTTCGACCCGAATATCTCTTAAACTACAAGAGATAACCTACTCAGGTAAGCGTATTTTTTAGAGATTTACAAGGACTATCTATATATACAATTTCTTTTCTGTCAAATCATAAATTAATTTTTGGCGATTTTTCAAAAAAATTTCATACCCGAGATGGCCAACTTTGGAGGGCCACCCACTTCCCCCCTGACCAGCTAGGGTCTGTACTCCTCCAAATCAACTCAAAAACACCTCAGCTCTGACCATGTAAAATTTTATTGAGATACCTCTAACGGTTCTTTAGTTACTGAACCAAAAACGTTTTGGAACCACTGTGCATTGTAAATTTAATTTTTATTTATTTTATATAAAGTTCAATTAAACATATTCATTTTTGTTTGTTTTTTCAAATGCTGCAATAGAATAAAGTAAAAGACCTCATATATAGGGAAACGATTCTACCCCCATCACTTGGCGAATCTACTCCATGGGATAGGGTAGTTTCAACGTTTTGGTTACTTCACATATTTTCACAAAAAATTAACTTAACATGAAGATAGTCTGGATTAAAAGGTCTTAAATAGAAGCCAACATATCAAGGCTTTTATTACTAAGGAAAGTTTATTGATATCGTGAACCGTTTTGAAAATATAGCATTTAAGCAAAAAAAAAAAAAAGTGAAGAATACTCCCCAGTCTACCCTATATTTAAAAAGTTAATTACTTAAAATAAATGATTTTAATTAAAATTAAACTAGAAATAAATGTTTCAGATTGCGAAAATATTTGATATGGATAATATACAAAGAAAATTAAATAATTGGTGTCATCTTGTACGAGTATTCAAGAAATTTCTCAGGTTTCATCATTCACCGGTGATGAAACTATATTTTTATTCTTCGCTTTATCAGACATTAAACAGTTGGGTAGAATCGAACAATTTTTAACTAAATCTTTTTTGAAAGCTGATTAGCTTTACATAAAATTTCGCAAGCTTAGCAGAGGAGTGTACAATTTAAACTTTGAAAGGGGGATCCCATATACCCCTCAGGAGCCGAGCTATGTAAACTTCAAATAGGGTACAAATGACGTAGAAAATGTTTAAACTCTAGCGAATTTTTGTTCCATTCCCAATTTCTAAGCCCTTGATAAATCCTTTGAAAAATATGCTTGCATATACTAACTATTTATCTCATATATTTATATGCATTCGAAATTTCAACAATCTAAATTTTACAAAATCTTGGTTAATATTTTTCCATACATAGCCCAACATTTTCAAACGATTTTATTATGTTTATACAATTCGTTAAGGAAAAAACTTATCTATCGAATAAATGAAATCTCAAGTCGATTGCTTTAATGAGTCAAGAAAAAAATTAACAAACAGACGGACGGATAGACTAATATTAGAATTCTCTCAAAAAAAAAAATCTTTTAATACGAAAAAAAAAATTTATTTTTTTATTTTTCGATCAATATGAAAACCAAATGAAAATATTAAATATAGATTTAAATTTTCCCTGAATTAAACACCATTTTCAACCAAATTAACTCAAATGTATAGAAGTACGGACACCATTCCATTCTTCCGAAAAAAATTTTAGAATTCTAAAAATTCATTTTTTTACTTACTAATAAATAAAGAAAATAAACCGTAATCATCTAAATACGGATATCACCTTTTCCTAAATTAAGTGCCATTTTCGACCCATTTAACCTCAATGTAGGGACAGACAGACGGACATTAACATTCTGTCAAAAAAATCTTATAATTCTAAAAGTAATTTTTTTACGTAAAAATAAATATAAAAATAAACTGTGATCATTAAAATATTAATAACACCTTTCGCTGAATTAAGTACAATTTTTACTCATTTAACTCTAATGTATTAAAGGACAGAAATTAACATTCTGCCAAAAAAAAAATCTTAAAATTCTAAAAATGCATTTTTTACGTAATAATAAATAGAAAAGTAAAACATGATGATTTAAATATTGATATCACCTTTTCCTGAAATAAGCGCCATTTTCGACCCTCTTAATACCAATGCAAGCCATATTTTTTTTTTTTTAAATATCCATAAGCAATACTGCTCTAAGCTAATTCTGTTCAATAAAAGTTTTAATTTTTCTAAAAGCTATTTGATCTTACCATTATTTCTTATTATTTATTTTTGTTTATATTGATTTTTAAACATAATATGTTTAGCCAGAAATATAAGAAAAAACATTTCTCATCTATAAAGAGAACCATATACTTAATTTCTAGGAAGTTAAAATTTTAAGCTGCTTACTCATCTTAATATGAAAGAGAACTTTTTTTGGCAGACTTTATTTTATTTTACACGTTTTATTGCAAATTCTATTAAAAGACAAAAGCTTAATATTTCGAAATTTTATTTCATATGGTACAATAACCTTTTAGCTTAACATGTGTGCTGGCCAATTTTGTCAATAACACTACGTGCTGAAAATATTTCTACCAATGAAATAAAAAACTCAAAAATTTCTTGGCAAATGCAATGTACAAATAAAATAAAAAAATGTGATCTATTTAGTCTAGAGCTTAGTGAAGCAAACATTTTTAAATTTTAATAAATGTCATTTTAATAAAGCCAAATAGAGCAATAAGAGACCGTTAAGCTAGTCTATAAGATGCTATGCAAGTGTGAGAAAGTAATAAATATGATATAGAAAAAATTAAATTTCATAGAAATGTTTTACAAGTGATATTTTCTAGTAATATTAACTTAAGAAAGTATTATTTGTAATATATATTTTCTACTTCCTCTCTATTTAAGTAGTTAGAAGGAATTAAATTTATATTATACGGAAATATGATCACCAAAACAAATTTTATTGGTCACGTTGTGAATTTTAAAATTCCATTTGTGTTCATTGAAAATTAAAGTAATTTTGTTAAGAAACTTATTTATTTGCATAGTTTTTTTTTTTATTCCAACAAATGTTTATCTACACCACGTTGTTAATTAATTTTAAATGGATAATTAAAACTTTAGTTAAATACAAACAATACGTCTGAATCATATGGCAAAATATAAAATAAACAGATTTCTAGGGGAGAAAATTTTTAATTGGAAAGCTAATTTTATTCTAATAATAATATTTAATTGAAGCCTGTCCAATGGTTATTAAAATGCAAGACAAAAATTTATTAAATTATTACATTGAAAAAAATTCAAATGAATTAATTTTTTACTAATTATAGCAAAAGATTTTGTAAAATCAGTTTTCACTTTCATTAAATGATTTTATTTTTGAGGAATTTTTTTAATTTTAAATTTCAAATTCCTTAAACAAATGAAAATCCAAATACATTTTGATCACCTTGCTAATAAAAATTAAAAATATAATAAAAATAAATACATTTATATATAAATTAACAAATAAACTTTTAAAAGCAAATCTAAATCACAAACAGTTACTAATTATTGCGGCTTTGAACTAAACAATTACATATAAACATTAAAATACAAAAAAAACTCGTTTAAAATAAATTACATACATATTGTATAAATTATAGCCCGTCAAATGATTTAAGTGCCTCACTGTTTTCAGAGTTATTGTTATTTTTATTTTTTATTGTATTTTTACTTTATTACATTTTCCCTGAATGACTCAAAATTCACTTAAATATTTACTTAAGCTACTAAACTGCCAGCCTGACTGCATACAGAATATTTCATTAAGAAATAGATATATAATATTGACAAATTGATAAGGGAACGAACGAACAATCAGACAAACAAACATTTACAATAAAGAATGGAAATAATAAGATAAACGTGAGTAAAATTTCAACGAAATTTCATTTTGGTTAAATAAGATACATATATGGAGACGTGGTGTATCTTAAAGATACGCATAGTGACAGAGAATTTTAACTATTTTTATGTTAGTAAATAAAGAGAGCAAAACGATGAGCGAGGTTAAAGAAAGAGCAGTAGAACCGGTAATTTTGTGTGAATGTATTTAGTAGCAATAAGAAAATATTAATTTCATCATAAAATTAACAAAAACAAAAATCGAAAAATTTCCCTTAATTTATATAAAAGAACAAAAGTTGTTTTTTTTATATCAATGATAAAGTTATTTGTCTGTCCGTCTATCTGTATGTAGTTTATAGACTACTAAAACAACTGATTTTCTTAAATTTTTCATAGCATCTTACAGTAAGCCCCGAAAAAAATTTAAAAAAAAATTGTTTTTTATCTTAAATGAAATCTTAAGTATTTGTGGAAACAATTTTGTCAACAACTTCCACAACGGAGTTGAAAACAGATTTAGGGGAAGTGCTAGCCTTCATACAAAGAAAATATTAATTATTCCATATCTAAAAAAAATTCTATTATTTTGTGAGAATAACATTTTTTATCAAATAACACAATTGAGATAAAATAAGAAATATATACATATTAATAATATATTATCTAAAGAAATATTAGTTTTAAAAGCTTAAATTTTTGTAAGAATAATTTTATTGTGAGGTTTAACAATTATGATGTACATGTTCAAGGGAAGTGATCTATACAAGCTAAGTAATAATTATCGTATAACTAGATAATTGGAATAATCGATTGAAACATTGAACCTATAACTTTATTTCAATATGATTTTTTTAAGCAAGAAAATTTTTTAAGTAACATACAAATTTGAGATTTAAAAGGTATTTTAAATTTAAAATTTATTTGTGAATATGGGTGTAACCCCCGTATGGCTTTTATATTTTGCGAAACGGGCAAACTACGAAACTTAGAGCCCAAGCACAACCTAGCGGATTATTTTTTATACCCTACACCACCAAAGGTGGTTGGGGTATTATGTGTTTGTGCAGAAGTTGTAACGCAGAGAAAAATTCTTCGGACCCCACCTTAAAGTATACCGTTCGACTCAGAATCACTTTCTGAGTCGATTTAACGATGTCCGTCCGTCCGTCCGTCTGGTCGGCTGGCTGGCTGGCTGGCTGGCTGTCCATGTAAAGCTTGTGCGCAAAGTACAGGTCGCAATTTTGAAGATAATTTGATGAAATTTGGTACATATGCTTTTTTCAACACAAGGACGAAGCCTATTGAATTTGGTTATGATCGGCCCATTATTTCACCTAGCCCCCATACAAATGTCCTCCCGGAATAGAGTTTTAACACTTACAGATGCCTTAAAAATAGGAATATTTTAATGAAATTTAGTACAATTAAGTTCTATATCAGCAAAAATTCGTCTGCCAAATTTCATGAAGATCGGTCCATAACTGACCATAGCTCCCATACAAACTTCTCTCCCGAAAATCACTAACGTGCATAAATCCCATACAAATGTTAGTATTATGTTAATATTTAACACAAGTATGTTGTACATATGTGTAAAAATAAAATTATGGGGATTGAAATGGTGTAGGGTATCATATAGTCGGGCTTGACCGACTATATCTTCTTCTCTCGTTATGTATGGAATTTAAGAGAGGAAGATAAATATTTTTATATATGTAGTTTTGTTGTTGCCAAACACAACAACAAAACTCTCTCAGAGCGGAAAATAACATTGAAATCCGTTTGGTTGTGTTTGGGCTCTTATTTTAAATCTGACTCCGGAATAGTAAAATATGAAGTTTTTGAGGTTTTATGTTCTCAGAGACAATTGTTATACGAGGGCTATTTCTATTTGCTAAAGTTAATTAAAAAATCTACTTCATCAAAATATTTCATTTTGAAATAAAACATTTGCAAGGGATTATTTTCTACAATACGAAAACTTGTGAATTAATTGAAAAGCAATTTAATGGTTAACTTTAATTAACTTTTGTAAATTAAGCTCCATACGTTGAAAGCTTATATTACTGGTATGCGGAGTTCAATCGTGGTCGCGGATATCTCCAGAACGAATTTTGCAAAAGCCTTTTAAAAACTGTTGTTTTGCTAAAAAAAAAAAAAAGAAAACGAGAGAAAAAGATATAGTCGGTCAAGCCCGACCATATAATACCCTACACCATTGTGTACATTATAATTCGTTGAGGGGTCTTTTATTATACTTGGAGCCAAATGTGGACCGATACTTATAGAAAGGGGTTTATATGGGAGCTATGGTCAATTATGGACCGATCTTTCTAAAAATCGGCGCACTTATTAAGACTTATATGAAACTTATATGTACCAAATATTGCTATACTTAAGAGATTTATGATCGTTAAACCCTTTTTCGGGAGGACATGTCGACTCAGAAAGTGATTCTAAGCCGATTGGTATAAATTAAGGTGGGTCTTAGACCAATATTTTTGGGTGTTACAACCATCAGCACAAACGCATAATAACCTCCCCACCTGTGGTGGTGTAGGGTATAAAAAACTGATGCTGTGCGTGACCTGATTAAGAAACACTGACATATAACATATCGTACAATAACAAATATTTGAACGTCCAGAGCATTTTTCCTATTTAACCTCATATAATTTAACAATTATTAAAAAATAACTAGGGCTGAATTTTGCTAAGAAACCATGAACAAATTCGATCTATGTTATTCGAATAGTGTTTATGAGATTGCAAGTGATGACAAAATTTGGATCTATGGTTATGAGTCAACTGTATTATTACTTCAAAGTTTGCTTTACCCCACAAAACTTGCACCTCCTTGAAGCATTTAAAAACAAACGCTTGCGTATTACAATAGAGATCCAGACACTTTTCTACTGTAGTTATGAATAGTTCGCAATCATTTGTTACCCAAAAGTCTTCCAAGAATTAAGAAAAATAAACATTCAAATGTAGATCATTCCCTACACACAGAAAAAATATTAGTTGGAAAATGGTTGCTAATATTAATATATGATAAAATATAACATAAAATTATAATAATAATTACAAATTAATGAGGGCATCGGATTGTTTGCATTATTGATCATAAAAATTTAATTATATTGGAATAACAATTATCACAATTTTCAAGTTAGTTATTACAACTAATTGCGATTGGTTAAAATAAATTTATCAAATTCGGCTGAAAAAACCGAATTGATTTCATATATTGCCACTTTATATTAGTATTTCCAATCAAAAAATTAGTTATATTATGACAATTTAAATATTGATTGTTTTTTCAGTTACTGCAATCAATATTATTCCATTATAATTACAAAATATAAAGCATTTTAATTTTCAAAAATAAAAAATTTATTTATTTTTTGACAATTTTTAAAACTACAAAAAATAAAGGGAAAAAATTAGAATAACAAATCATAAAATATTAAAATAAAAGCAAATACTTATACCCTGTTTTTATAAGACGAACGAAAAATTTGTCTCGTCAAAATGTATGGAAAACAACAAATAAATTTCAAATTTATTTGTTGTTTTCCATACATTTTGCGAGACAAATTTTTCGTTCGTCTTATAAAAACAGGTGATTAGACTTTGTGAGTATATTATTAAAAAAAATAAGGATTAATTATGCCCATTATATTTGCATTATCCTAGTACATTCAGTTGATGTATGGCGATTTCTTTTCTATTAGTTTGCAATACAACCATTTCCTGCCAAAGTAGATGCAATTTTCGTCATCAGATTATGTGATTTCCATATTATGAAAAATAAATGAATGAATATGTACTTATGTTTTAAAAATTAAAAAGAAATTTATACATATGTATTTATGTATAAAAAATAAAAATAAGCTGTCACATTTTTTTTTCTGGAATGAATTGGTTAGGGGAACCGACTTTTGTATTGTATATTTTAGTTGCTAGCACTGATAATTTCAGTTTTTCCAATTGAATTTCGCTGGTCTTTACCATATTATATGTTGCTAATAAACAAATTATTCGATCTGTGCAATCGAATTTTTTGATAGTACGTGGAACCGATCAAATTCGTTTGGCAAAAAATTTGGTTGCCACAATGAATTTGTTTTCTCTGAGTAATACAATAATTCCAGCTTTTACACATTATTAAAAAAAATTGCTAATATTATTAGCACAAATTTTAAATTTTTGGGTTATCCACCATCCAACACTACCTTTACATAACTTCATTTCATTACCCTTTATCAAAATAAATTGCTTGGCCAACTTGTTTTGACACCTGAAACATCGGATATTCTAATAAAAATACGTTTTTGAGGTGCTTTAATCAAATTGATCCGGAAAGGCATTAACTGTCATGAATAATACTCTAGAATAGAATACCACTACTACGAAAAAATATTTTCAATTTATATATTTTTCGCAAAATATAAAAGGCACCCCATTAGAACAAGTGTTTCTAATTAATTTCTCACTTCAATGGATTTTTGATATTTATAATATTCAAGTCTATAATAAAAAGCATTCGAAAATGTAAAGTAGAAAATTTAAAATAAAATTTGAGGATTTAAAATCTTTTAAAATTCTAAATGTAGGTAGGAGGGATCTGTTCACGATGGGCACCTAATTATAGTGAAAACGACGTAATTGTTTTTTTTTTTTTTTTTTTTTTTGATACTAATTGATTTTCTTTTCCTTTTTCGCACATCTTTTAACCATCAAATTAAGGAGTGCATCCGAAAAAATCTTAATATATATAATATTCAATAACTTGGAAACGGTTGATCTTAGAGTTTTTATTCTTTTTTTATTTAATTGATAATTTATTACAGATCACAGAAAAATATAACCTTTATAGTTATAGCCACTAATTATGAACTTGTGGACCATTTTTAGTAACCCTTCCGTTAGAGATTTAATAGTCGCTTCAGTCACTTTTTTTGGAACAGTGTGCACATCTTCTTTTAAAATATTCGGTATTTTGGGACACCTTTTTTGTGCTCTTCAATTCACTTTTCACAAGAGCTCAATATCTCTCCATTAATCTAAACTATGAACAATTTGGAAAATTGACCTCTCTTGGAACAAAAACTATGTTATTGTTTTGGTACCACTCCAGAGCTTTCTTACCGTAGTGACATGATACCAAATCGGGCCAATAATGTGTGGACACGTTGTGCTCTCTTACGAAAGGAAGAAGTCTTTTTTGCAAATATTCCTTGATGCATATTTTGGTTTTGCCGCAACTGCAAAAAGCTTGTTATACCAGGAATTCTGTAAGAATTTTTTTCTGCTTTTGGGTCCTAAACTTATCTTTAACATTGCCTCAAGCATTAACAATAAAAAGTTTTGACACAGAAGCTACGAAAATTCTGACAGATTTATCGTCAATTATACAACTTGAGTATTTTTGTATGAAATTTGGTTTTAATTTCAGTGTCCTATTCTTGGCTTCTAAATTTTTTGCAGCATTCCTGTTTGGATCTTTTTTTACTTTATATGTTATCAACTCTGCATTAGCTTTAAAATGTTCGCACCAAATAGATAACTCGTCTGCTTATCTACCAGATGTGTTAGGAGTTCCTTTCAATATGCTTTAAATTTTCTGGCCTTCCCAATATCATGTGGACCTTTTTTTCTTTCTGAACCAGGTTTCAATTCAATGGTCAAATTCTCTTAAAACTGTTTAATAACATTAGAAACAGTTTGACGGCAGAAATTTAATTCTGTGGCCAATTATTTGTAGGACCAATTTGGATTTTTTTTTTTTTAACTTTTTAATAATTTGTAGCACGTACATCTTTTTTGTCACTCATTTTGATGAAAATTACGATAAATAAATATGGTTATTATTAAAAATAATAACTGATGAATTTTTCCATTATAACTAGATCAAAAAAAAAAAAAATTTAAATATTGATTCCGAAAAAAGTTATGAGGCAAAACCTGTGTTAAGATTTTTTCAATCGCACTCCTTATTATAATTTAAATTTGCATTTGATCAGAGGTAGACGTGATTAATTAATTATTTTTCTATGACAACTTTCTTAGTTTTTGGGATTTAATAAAGATTTTGTTCTCTTTTATAACTTTGATGGTAATAAACAATAATTGTTTAAACAGTTTTTTAAATAAATTAATTAAAGTGTAAAAAAATTATAATTGATGCATAAGATACCTTCAGGGGAGTAATCGCCAGACTGCAATTAGGCCGGACTTATCCTCTAGTTAGGACGGACTTATCCTCTAGGAACCTCGCAATTAGCTACGAGTTCCTTACTTGCTGCATATTTTTCAATGTACATATAGAATCTCTAATGTTCATAATAGAATTTAAACAAAAAATCATATGATGATTTTCGTAATACCCTCATGTTTTTAATAGCATTTTTATTTATATTACATAAAATGCAATTAAACATATTAATTTTTGTTAATTTTCTATCATATAAAGACAAACGAATTTGCACCAATCACAGGGAAAATTTACCCTTCAAAAATCGAAAAGACTTAAATTACACAGAAAAAAATATATTTAAAATTATTTTCTAATAAAATTATTAACTACCTTTATATTGGAATTTAATAACATTATTTATTAATATAATTAATTTTGTAATTAGTTTAAATTCTTATTTTTAAATAAATTTATAGCTATACATAAAATATAAAGAAAAATTAACAATTTGTCTATAAAAATATAGAAATAAAATAGATTTAAGTCTATTTCCAAAAATTTTTATCTCATTATGTCTATTAAAAAAAAAAAAAAAGCCGTAATAATAAAACCAATTATTCTAGTTATTAATATTATCATTTTGGTGATTGGAGCAAAATCAATTAATATAAGCAATTTCGTAATTGAAATCTACTTTTACCTTTTTCTGTGTAAAGTCAACATATTTAAGTCTTTACAAATGAATGTTACAGATATCTTTTACAGTTACGAGGAAAGTGACGAATGTTCCCCTTCAATCCTACTTTGAAATTATGGAAGTTCTTAATCAAATTTTTAATTTGCATCTGTGTGACGTATTTCAAGGCAAAAAAGACAAATATTGATCCTGTAAACTGTAATATATCAGATATCAATTAAGAGTACAATTACCGAAAAAAAAATAAAATAAAGTTTGAGAAAGTATACCGTTCGACTCAGAATCACTTTCTGAGTCGATTTAACGATATCCGTCCGTCCGTCCGTCTGGTCGGCTAGCTGGCTGCCCATGTAAAGCTTGTGCGCAAAGTACAGGTCGCAATTTTGAAGAAAATTTGATGAAATTTGGTACATATGCTTTTTTCAACACAAGGACAAAGCCTATTGAATTTGGTTATGATCGACCCATTATTTCACCTAGCCCCCATACAAATGTCCTCCCGGAAAAGAGTTTTAACCAGGGACAGAAAATAATCATTATTCTTGAAATTTTAAACAAAAAAATCATATACAAGGAACAACCGGATAAAAGTGTTAAATACAGAAATGTAATCTTCAGAACAAGTTCTATCGGAATCCGGAATGATTTTTTTTTTTTATTTTTATGTAAAAAATCAATATTAATCATTATTTTTGATTTTTATTTTTTTTTTTTTTTTTGCTCTTAACATGAGAAATGAAACTATTACGCAATTTTAAATAAAAAAAAATTCTCATCGTAAATTAGATTTATTTACTTAAAAGGCAAGTGTGATGATATATTTTTCATCAGATTTTTTTTAAAAATATCCAATTTTTTTATAAAAATCGATTTTTTTTTTTTCTAAAATAAAATTATTTGCAATAAATCAAATTTTTTACTTAAAGAAAATTGTTTACTAGATAAAAGTTTAATTTCTCATGTTAAGTTTTATATTGTGAGCAAAAAAAGTAAAAATCAAAAATAATCATTATGAGTTGAGCGAAAAAATAAAAATCAAAAAAAAAATGATTATTTGTTGATTTTTATTTTAAAACTCATAATCATTACGGTCCCTGGTTTTAACACTCATAGATGGCTTAAATATAGGAATATTTTAATGAAATTTAGCACAAATAACTTTTATATAAGTGTAAATTCATTTCATGAAAATCGGTGCATAACTAACCATAGCTCCCATATAAACTCCTCTACCGAAAATCACTTTAACGTGCATAAATCCCATACAAATGTTAATATTACGTTAATATTTAACACAAGTAAGTTGTATACAAGTAAAAACAAAATTATGTGTATCAAAATGGTGTAGGGTATCGTATGGTCAGGCTTGACCGACTATATCTTCTTCTCTCGTTTTTAATATCTTTTGTTAACACCCCAACTTTTTCTGAAAAAGTTGGGGTTGGGTCTTTATTCCATAAAGAATAAACCTAAAGACCAGTGGAGAGATATTAGGCTCCTTTGAAAAGAGAATTGAAGATCACAAATAAAGGTGTCCCAAAATATCGAAGTTTTTCAAACTGTTCCAAAAAATTTACTGAAACAGCTACCCAATTTATAATGAAAGGGTTATCAAAAAAGGCCCACGAGTTTATAATTAATAGTTAGAACTATAAAATTTATATTTTTATGCGATCTGTAATATAATATGAATTAAATAAGAAAATATTATCAACCGATTGCAAATTATTGAATTTTATATATGTTAAGATTTTCATATGTATGTCTGTTGAAAGCAGAATAGCACTCCGGGGGATAACCTAGAAGGACGAAATTTAACTCAAATATTTATCTAAAATAAGGTTTTGCAAATGGACAAAATCGGTTAATAAACGAAAAAGTTAAGGGCCAATTCCTAGAAACACAGGATATCCGCTGTCACTTCAATTCATACTTTTCAGCTGATATCTCTTGAACAAAAGTATAAACGAAAACAAAATTTTGTACAGATAATTAAAGAATAGATGTAAACTTGAAAACCGCCCACATTACCACCCACATACCATATAAGGTTTAACATCAATGAAATTTTGTACCGCCCACCTCTCATATAAGGTGAAATTTTATAAAGTTGCAGATGGTGTGTAGGTATATAGATTCGGTCAAGCCGAATATAACATTCTCACTTGTAAATATTAAAATTTCTTTCAAATACAGTATACAAGTACAGAATAATGGGTTAATAATAATATATTGATGATTTTATGCATTATAAGGCGATTTCCGGAAGTGGGTTTATATGGGAGCAATGGTAAATTATGGACCGATTCTCATACATTTTAGCAATGTTGTTTCTGCTTATATAAATCTTATTTGTGTCGAATATTAATTTGATACTATCTTTCGTATGGGATTTATACACGTTAAAGTGATCTTCGGAAGGGGGGTTTATATGGGAGCTATGGACAATCGTGGACTGATTTTCATAAAATTTGGTACTTGCACAAAACTTCTTTGGACGAATTTCATTAAAATATTCCTAATATTAAGACATTTTTAAGTGTGAAAACTCTATTCCGGGGGGACATTTGTATGGGGGGTAGGTGAAATAATAGATCGATCACAACCAATTTCAATAGGCTTCGTCCTTGTAGAAATTTCATTCAATTATCTTCAAAATTGCGACCTGTACTTTGTGCACAAGGTTTACATGGACAGCCAGCCGTCCAGCCAGCAAACCAGCCAGCCGTCCAGCCAGACGGACGGACGGACATCGTTAGATCGATTTAAAATGTGATTCGGAGTCGATTGATATACTTTAAGGTGGGTGTTGGATAACTCATTCTATGCGTTATAAACATCAGCACAAACACATAATACCCCAACCACCTATGGTGGTGTAGGGTATAAAAAACGGAAAACGATATAAAAGGCCAAGTTTTATATCACATGATTTACAAGGAGATAAAAGAAAAATTGCAACTATCAGTTACTAAATGAACTATGGATCGTATATTGAATTCAACATCGTACAGTAAATGGAGAAAATTAAAGTGCATGCCTCATTTTTTTTTTTTTTTTTTTTTTTTTTTTGAATATCTAATGATTACAAATGTACTATGTACTGCATTAGAAATAAAACTTATTAATCTTCTGTATGTAATTTAAATAATTTAAATCAATTTACAACTTTTAATGAAACTAGTGTCTAAAGATAAATTTTTAAAATCGTAAGTAGAAACTCGAGTATTTCAAAATTTAAAATAAAATACATATGTATTCAAATGGCTCCATACTGCACGTGTATTCGTATATTGTTGAAATTGATATTTAATTTTGGCTTTATTTTAATAATATTAAATTTATGAATAAAATTTTAATTATGTAAATCAGTCTTTGTTTTGTTTCTATTTTTGATTTTCAAACATTTTGTTTAATTTTTAATTTTATTTTAAATTCTAATTCTTGAGTTCAAAATACTTCGCTATAATACATATTCTAAAAATAACCTAATATGTATTTTAAAACAAATAAATAATAAACATTTTAAGCATAAAGTTCATAGTAAGATCTTGATCTTAAAAAAAAGAATTACTACAAAAATAATAAAATGAAATGTTTTATATGTAATTATAATTAAACATTTTAGTGGCAATGATATTCCATAAAAATTTTTCATTATTAAATTAAATTTACAACAATTTGATAACTCTATTGAAGATCAACAACTTCATTTAATCTCTTGCTCATTTTTATTACCTCACTCTCTTAGATTAATTCATTGAAATAAATTTTTGTTTATTTTTTATTATTACATTAAATACTTTCTATGTATGAGTTTATTTTGTTGTAACTCGCTCTGTTTCTCTCTTTCTCTTTTTACTCTCCCACTTTATATTACAACATCATAATTACCTGCACAGGTGTTGCAGCAGTTACATCCAATTGTGAAGTATGCAGCTGTTGTTGTTGACTGTTCTCTAAAGTTGGAGTACGAGAACGTGCTGCTCCCCCAACTGCAGTCGTATGCCTCTTTGGATTTGTTGGTGGTGGTATTGGTGATGGTGTTAACCTGTTTGCAGTCGCAGCTGCGTTGGCAGACGCTGTCAACTCATTTTTGTTGTCGTTGGTACCTAAAATACCTTCATTGACGTCGTCATCAAATTTAACCCAATTTTCTTTTTTATTCACATTTTTTAGGGCATCAACATTATCAGATGTTGAAGGGGCATTTAAATCGACATCCTGTAAAGGATGTTGAGTAATGGTATTACCGTGTTTTAAATCACTGGGTGAGGAAGACATAATTTCACAAAGTTATGAGTTAAAGAAGAAGAGAATTAGAATTTTAATTTTGTATTTTTTTATAATTTTTTATTTTTAAGTAGTTTTACACGAAATATTGAATTTTTTTGTAGAAATATTTTTTAACTTTGTTTTGCGGTTATCATATTATATAAGTATTATTATTATTATTTTCTTTTTACAAGATCATTGTTTTAAACAATTTTGTTGCTCTCTTTTAATTAAATTTTGCTAACACTTTTTTTTTTTTTTTGTTTGAAAAACAAACAGATAATTTTTCTTAACTTTTATTCCGCTTGTTTTTTTGTTTAACCGTTTATGAGTATTTAAAACTCAAAGTGTCGAAAAGCAACTGAATTTGTATAATTTTATTTAAGTCACACCCAGCTTGTATTTGGTTGTACTACTTGGCTTTATTGTATATTATTTTTTTTATTTTTGTTGTTTTTCTATATTTTTTACTTGGTTAACGCTCGTTACCTAACCTGAGCTTTGTGGTTAAAGGTATTTTTTTTATTTTTTCTGTTTTGTTCATTTCGAATTTTTTCTACTCTTTCGCTTGTCATATGCTCTCTTGTACTAGTTTGTAAACCCCGTTAAAAATGTATTTTGAAAAAAAGTTTACGAACTTGCCGCTCTCATAACGTTTATTTGAATACTTTGCATACGTTAAATACACATAAACAATATCGACAAACTTTATAACGTTGTGGTCAATTTAGCTGTTATTTTTTTAACGGTATTTTCGGTAAATGGTAACCTACCTTTTTGGTTTAATTATAAATAATAAAATAAATTAGAAAATCTCATAAATATAGTTCTTTTTCTGATGTAAGCAAATTTTTTCTAATAAATCAGAATCAAAATTTTCGATTGTTAGTGTAATGTTGTATGATGTTAAATTAAAATACGACGTCTTTTATTAAAAATAATAATAATAATTATAACTAACACTGGTCTACAAAAAAATCCTCCACCAAAGACGAATAGTTGCACTTGATGCATTTTGATGTGCTAAACACGAATCTGTTTTCAGTTTTTTTCCACCAGGCCTGGCCAGGTCTGGATTTTTTTTTATGAGTATGTCTAATATTTCGCCCATAGTAAGGTCATTACTCTAGTATATTTCCTAATAACTTAACGGTGTGTACGATTGACATAAGTGATACACCAAAAGATGCGGACTAAAAATATCTTCCCAAAACTTAATTTTTTTATGTGCTGAATAGTTTCAAAGTTATTTTGAAATATGTGTCCGAAAAAAAACTTTTTCATGCAAAATTTTAGATTTTTTTTTTTTTTTTTTTCTAAAATTTGTTTTGATAAATGAAATCATCAAAAATGTTTGAGTTTATCATCTTAAAGCTAGTAATGCTGCGAATAAAATAAAACATGTATCTTCGACATTGATGCACAAATCTTGATCTTATTCACAGTTAAGTAAAAATACTCATGTTACATACAATTGAGTAGAAATCTGTAGTGGGCAAAAAAAAAAAAAATTATTTTTTCTTAAAACAAAAATAGTTGAACTATATGGATTTTGACGACTTAAACAGGAATATGCTTTTACTTTTTTTCTATTATGTACTGATATTTTTTATGGGCATGACTAATATCATCACCTTATTCAGCGGTCACACTATAAAACTCGAGAATGGTTTGTGCAATTTATACTATAACTCAAGAACCGTTTACTCGATTTTGATAAATGATACACCAAAAGATGCATTCGAAAATTGTCTTCAAGGTATGTCAAAAATATTTTTTATTCGCTTAAGAATTTCAGATTTATGGATCAAAATTTTCAAGATTTTTCAAAAGAAAAAAAAATTTATTTTACTAATTTCCGAATAACTACGGAAATATTAGCTGAACAAAAATTATGTAAATTCAGCTCAAAGATAATTTAAATAACTATCTATTGGAGTTTAATTTAACTTAATTGTACAAACCGTTCTCAAGTTGTACAAGTGTGATTGCCTAAAGGCGGGGTCATAGCGGTTATGCCCATAAAAAAAAATCAATACGTTATAGGAAAAAAATGAATGCTGATTCTTGTTTAGCACGTTAAATTTCATCTAATCCACCTATTTTTTTTTTTTTTTTTTTTTTAAGGACGAAAAAATATATATTTTTTTTTTTTTTTTTTTTTTGGTATCCTTACTTAACTGTGAATGCAATCATGATTTGTGCATCAATTTTCGTGATACGTAACTTTATTTACTCGTAGTTTTGCCAGCTTTGAGATAAAGATGATAAACTGAAACATTTTTGATGTTTTCACTTTTAAAAAGAAATTGTAGTAAAAAAAATCTTCAATTTGACATGAACAATTTTTTTTTCGGACACTTATTTAGAAATATCTCCAAAACTATTGAGCGAATAAAAATTTAATAGAAAAACGACTTAAAGCCAATTTTATTCCGCATAATTTGGTGTATCATTTATATGCATACCGTTCTATACCGTTATAGGGAAATATACTCGAGTAGTCGACTTATTTAGGGCGCAATATTAGACGTACCCATAAAAAAAATCTCAACCTGATGGGAGAAAACCGAAAGCAGATTCAAGTTTAGCACGCGGAAATCCATATAGTCCACATATTTTTTTTTTTGAAGAAGCACGAAAAAAATTTTTTGTCGACCAGTGTAATTAAAATTTAAATATTTCCCTTTACAAAAAATATATTGTAAATTCATCAATTATCTTTATCTTCTATATATATATAACGAGAAAGAAAAAAATACTCGGTCAAACCCGACCAAATGATATCCTACACCATTGTGTGCGTTAAAATTCGGGGAAGGGTCTTCTTTTTTCTAGACCTGTGGCAAATTGTGGATTGATACTTATATTAAGTGTAAAATAAAACATTCGAATGAAGAATATTACGTCGATACTAACATTTATATGAATTAATTCATTTCTGGGTGATTCCCGAAAATGGGTCTTTATATAGGGGCTTTGGTATATTATGGAGTGTTATTCATAAAATTTGGCACTATCATTTATATAAAACTTATTTGCGTCGAATATTAACTTGATACTAACATTATAATATGATTTACATATGTCCATAAAAGTGGTTTTCTGAAGAGGGTTTTATATGGGAGCTTTGGTCAATTATGGACCGATCTTCACATATATACGGCGCACAGATTTAAACTTATATGGAACTTATATATGCCAAATTTCAATTGCTATATTTAAGGGGTTTATGATCGTTAAACCCCTTTTTCGGGAGGACATTTTTATGGGGGATAGGTTAAAAATAGATCAGTTTCAATAGGCTTCTATCAGGCTACTTTAAAGAAAAAATTAGATATTTTTTAAATTTTGTGAAGTTTTTTTTTCTTAATTGAAAAACAGTTTATATTTGAAAGTTGGACTATTTAACTATGAAACAAAAAGTATTTCATTAAATCGTTTTTATAAGTCAATAAAATACTCACTAAATTTACACTTCAATTTTTTTTCCAAGTAGGTAATTTAAAAAAAATGTAATATACTTTAAGATAAAAAACTTTAACTCAAATTTTTCTTATAGCTATTTGTACTAAGTTTCAACATTTCACTTTGTATATAAAAATAAGTTTAGTCATTTTTTCTTATGACACATTTATAGCAATTTGGAGATCTATGTTCCAGGCACAATAATAAACACTCATTTGCATCTTGCTTGATGGACAGTAATTGCATATTGATCTTCCCTTTATTTATATGAGGTTCAGAGTTTTCTTTCTGGTCCTTGAAAGTTTCTATAAAACTGGTTATTGCTTCATTGGGAGCTGTAACGACATCTTTTCCAGCCATTTTTCAATTTGGGAGTCAAAAGTGCATAATTCTAAATAAAACAAGCGCGAATGTTATATCCAAATCTATATACCCACCATCAACTTTCTAAAATTTTACTTTATACGAGAGGTGGGCGGTAAAGTAAGCGGACCAAGCCCATTTTTTGTTTCCGAGTTTATATTGGTCCTTAAACTATTTGTACAAAATTTCGTTGAAGTTTCACCTTATATGGGAGGTGGGCGGTAAAGTGGGCGGACCACGTCCAATTTTTGGTTTCCAAGTTTATATCGCCCTCGAACTATTTATACAAAATTTTGTTATCGTACATGCTTTTGTTTAAGAGATATCTGCAAAAAAGTGTGAAATGAACGGATACCAATTGTTTCTAGTGTTTTGCTCATAACTTTTTTTTGCTCATTTTCAATACCAAACAAACCTTATATAAGATAAATATTTGAGCCAAATTTCGTCTCCCTAGGTTGTTCCGTTCGAGCCCTATCCTGCTTTCAACAGACAGATAGACGGACGGACATAGCTAGATTGACTCAGAATCTAACCGGGATCCAGAAAATATATACATTATGGGGTCTTAAATGATTCCTTCGATATGTTACACATGGAATGACAAAGTCAATATAACCCCCATCTTTTTGATGGTGGGTATAAAAACTATCAAGATTCCAATTAATGTCGCAAAAAAAAGTAAAAATTTAATAATAACATGTAGTCAGAAAAGTACTTATAAAACTAAACCTCGCCTTTCAGGGAACACGGAGTAATATATGTCCGTAACAAAAAAAAAAACGAGAAAAAAAGATATAGTCGGTCAGGCCCGACTATATGATACCCTACACCATACAGTATATTTCGGGGAGGGGTATTTTATTAGACATGGACCCAAATGTGGACCGATACTTATAAGTGTAAAATAAGACATACAAATACAGAATATTACGATGATGCTGACATTTATATGAATTTATTCACTTTTGGGTGATTCCCGAAAGAGGGCCTTATATGGGAGCTATGGTAAATTATGGACCGATCTTTATAAAATTTGGTACTATCATTTATGTTTATATAAAACTTATTTGTGTCGAATATTAACTTGATACTAACATTTTAGTAGAATTTATGGCCGTTAAATTGATTTTTTGGAAAGGGGTTTATATGGGAGCTATGAGTAATTATGGACCGATCTTTGTAAAAATCAGCACACTTATTTAGACTTATATGAAACTTATATGTGCCAAATAATATTAAAATATTGCTATATTTAAGGGATTTATGATCGTTAAACCCTTTTCCGGGAGGACATTTGTATGGGGGCTAGGTGAAATAATGGACCGATCATAACCAATTTCAATAGGCTTCGTCCCTGGACCAAAAAAATGCTGTGTACCAAATTTCATAAATTTTGGTGCAAAATTGCGACCTGTAGTTTGATTACAAGGTTTACATGGACGGACAGACGGTCAGACGGACGGACGGACGGACATCGTTAAATCGACTCAAAAAGTGATTCTAAGCCGATTGGTATAAATTAAGGTGGGTCTTAGACCAATATTTTTGGGTGTTACAAACATCAGCACAAACGCATAATACCCTCCCCACCTATGGTGGTGTAGGGTATAAAAAAAACTTTGTGCAATGAACGTCCGCTCACAAGCTCACACGATAGACCACTGTGTTATTTTGAAAGCTCGTTTTGTTACTTGCACTCGATCGTAATGAAATACGTAAAAATTGCGACTGACACACGGGGTTTTAGTTTTTTTGGGTTAAAAAAATTCAAAATGCAAAAAGTTTGGTTAGCGCCTAGGGCGAAACCTTTGCCCCAAGCTCATCCGGATTTACATTACACGCATTTACATTACAAGATTTCTTTTAGAAACATTAAAAAATTATATAATCCGGAACAAAAAATTAATTTTATAAGTGAATAAATGTTGCCACCTTTTTGGAAAAAAACAAATTTATACATTTTATAAATTTTATAAATTCCAACTTCAGATTAATTTAACTTTTTATTGGAGTCATATACGAGGGCGGATCAATATTTCCGTGACTTTTCGAACTTCTCTCGTAGTTATATGAAATGCAACACTGTTCCCATCAAGTACCACCTGTTAATAGACTACTGTCAAATTTTGAGCAAGTGTCGTCATTTACTTTGCGTTTAACAGCTGTTCAAAACATACAACCTCGTGTATTTTTCTAAAAATGGAAAAAAGTGAATTTCGAGTGCTCATTAAACATTATTTTTTGCGAAAAAAAACCGTCAATCAAACCAAGGAAAAGCTCGCTAAATACTATGGGGACTCTGCACCATCGATTTCAATGGTAAAAAAATGGTTTACTGACTTTCGTTGTGGTCGCACAAGTGCAAATGACGCTGAACGTTCTGGGCGGCCAATTGAGGTCAGTACACCCGAAAATGTCGAAAAAATCAACGATATGGTGTTGGCCGACCGAAGAGTAAAAGTGCGTGAAATTGTTGATGCCATAGGCATTTCATATGGCAGTGTTGTTTCGATTTGAAATGATCAGCTGGGTTTAAGAAATTTGTCTGCAAGATGTGTGCCGCGTTTGCTCTCAATTGACCATAAACGTAAACGTGTGACAACTTCAAAGGATTGTTTGGAGTTGTTTAACCGCAATCCGAATGAGTTTTTGCGGCGTTTTGTAACTGTGGATGAAACATGGATCCATTACTGTACTAAACAATGGGTTTCTCATGGTGAACCTGCTCCGAAGAAGGCCAAGGTAAGTTTGTTCGCCAATAAGGTGATGGCAACAGTTTTTTGGGATGCACGCGGGATAATCTACATTGATTACCTTCAAAAGGGAAAAAAAAAAAAAATAAATTGCGAATATTATGCCAACTTGTTAGACCAATTTAATGAGGATTTAAAAAGAAAACGACCCGATGTGGCCAAGAAAAAAGTTTTTTTTCATCAAGATAATGCACGGGTGCACACGTGTGCAGCCTCAATGGCAAAACTCTATGAATTGGGCTACGAATTGGTACCTCATCCGCCATATTCTCCGGAGAAACGTTGGACTAAGTGTATTGAGTTAAATGGAGATTATGTTGAAAAATAAATTTTTGTTTTGCAAAAAACACTGTATTTCATTCAAAAAGTCATGGACTTATTGATCCGCCCTCGTATTTGTATGATTCTTGCAGAAATATTATTTAGAATTTCATAAGAAATCTTGTGAATTTTTTGGGGACAATATTAAACCCTCCAAGTTAAAAAACAATAGAAAAAACAATGCTAAAAATGAGAAATTTTATTTCGACCTAAATATCTCTTAAACCAAAAGAGATAACCTATATGTGTAAGCACACATTTTTTGTAGAGATTTACAAGGACTATATATAATTTATTTTTTATTTTTTTTTCTGTTATATCAAAAATTATTTTTTGGCGATTTTTAAAAAAAAATATAATACCAGAGTTGGCCAAATTTATAAGTCATATATAAGTGTAATTTATTGTAATTGAAAGTAATTTTATAATGATCGGTCGATAATTTTCCATAGCTCTAATAAAAAGCCCACTTCGGAAATTGTCCAAAAGTGCGTAAAATCATAAAAATGTTAGTATCAACATAATATTATGTATTCGTACATATATTTTGTTGTACACTTTGTAAAAGTCGATCCACAATTGGCCACAGGTGTAATATAAGACGCCTACCCGAGTTTTGATGCACATATAAAATGGTGCAGATATCATATGGTCGGGCTTGATCGACTTTATCTTTCTTTCTCGTTTTTTTTTTTTAATTTCAAACCTTTAAAAAAATAAGCGGATTTTTATTTTTTTAATAAAAGTTTTAATTAATTTTATTAGCTTCACAGAGTTTATAGAGTAGTGAATATGAAGAACATTCAATGAGGTCAAACATTTTACTTTCGTGGAATTCATGATATATTAAGCGCTTAAAAGCTTTTTAAGCAACAAATTACCCAAGTTAACCACACTGCACTTTAAACTGTTCTCTGATAACGAAAAGTAGACAAAAAAAGCGTATCTTGTCGTACTACCAAATTCATTATTAAGTATTTTTAACTTATTTTTGTTTGGTTGATAATGTATGATTGTATGTATTGCTATTGATGACTGTAACTACTACCAATGCAAATAAATACTCTCTAATTTAAACAAGCCTCTCAGTTATTTATTTTATATTGTTAATATTTTATTGTTGTTTTTTATTATTATTTAGTTATAGTCTTTCTCACACACTTTGGTTTTAAATTACACACTCACATTATTATGATTATATTTGTATTCTTTATTATTAATTTTTTTTTTTCTTTTTTAATTTTGTTTGTATTTATTTGTTTATTTCGTTTTCAGTTTTGTTTGAAAGTATGTAGCATTTTGTTTTTGTAGCTTAAACTTTTGCATTCTTAAATATTCATATGTTTGTTTTAGATTAATTTTCTGTTTTTTATTTATAGTTGTTTTCTTCAAGATTTTTAATATATAAAGGAAAACAATCATATGTATACATATTAAATATTTGTATTATTTTGTTGTTTTAATTTAATTCTCACGTTTAATATAGTAAACAATTAAATTTTATTTTACTTAGTTATTATTTTTGCTGTTATTATTATTAAGTATGTGAAATAGCTTCATATTACCAACCCTGACATTTGTTTAAAATTTATGCGTGGAATTTATGGTAGAGATGGTCAAGAAAAATATTTACTTGTATACGTCATTATTTGCGGAAGTTCAAAAACTTTGTGTAACTCATAAATCTCATAAATTTAAATAAATATTTGCAAAAGGATTTTAAATATTTGTAGCAATTAATTCGATTTAAAAAGTAACATTTCATCTTAGAGAAAGTTAGTTTAAAACTTCGAGCTAGAAATACAATTTTTTATAAAGCTCTGAAAATTTTCATCAGAGGAACTATGCGGCCCTCAAAATAAAACTCTTCTAATATGGTAATTTTTCAAACGGTTCATGTTGGGCTAAAATGTGTCAAAAGTGTTTTTAAAATTGAACTTGAGTGAGTTTTAAAATTTAACTATTTTTTTTTTCTTTCTAAAAAACTGTAGTAGGTCACATACAAAAAACAGCTCCAATATAGATTTTTTTCTTTGCTTAGTGAAACATTATACAGTTGGGCAGAATTGGAAATATATCTGTAACTTCTAATCTGACGTTAGGTCTCGATAAATCCCCACTACCCTCCTACACCATTCTTATCCCTTATCCTCTTTCTTGTAGGGTTAAGATGGTTGATAACAGTGATGAGAACCTGAATAGTTAGTCAGTGGTTAAAGGAGACTATTCGATAACAGCTCCTCTATAGTGCCAGTACACGGGCCGGTTGTAAATTTTCTTTGTCTAGTCCATTTACGCTATCCCTGCATGAACAGTTAATCTTTTTACGTGCCTACTCGTGGGAACTATATGGAGAATTTAAACAAAAACAACAACAAAAAACATTTGGATGGGTATCTCCTCGGAAGAAGACCTTCTGGCCTCCACTCAATAGACCTTGGTCGAACATCCCGGCTGCATGGGCGAAAGCCATAGCACCTCACTGTCATCGCAAAACTCCAGTCAAACGTCTCCTCGACAGGACGTCAAGTCTGATGACCAGTAGAAGGGGAAACGAAGAAACAAGAAGAGCCAGAAAGAAATCCTGAAACGTTATGTCAAAGAAGGATAGTGTCAAATACCAAGCGGTGGTTGACGAGTATCTTAAGATTAAGGATTCTCTTCCACATCCCTGGCAGCGCAGGAAAGAGCCAGGCGAAATCGCTCTCAAGCGGAGGGTGATAATTCTCCAAAGTCCATGACAAAACGAGCGGTCAGGCTCCTTCCAATAATACCAGCAAAAATACCATTTAAAGAGGTTGTTAAAGATCATTTGCTGATGGCACTAGCAAATGGCAAGAATGGTTATTTAACTCCTGTGGTAACAGAATGAGGTGCTGTAGAATCTAAATAAAGATTCTACAGTTCCTCGTTTTGACTATGTTGATGAAGTGTTTTCCAAACATTTTTATTATTATTAACTACAGCATTCGAATTAGAGATTGGCGGCCAGAAATAATTGGTAGATTATTGAAGTAAGCTACCAATTAGTGCTAACGACGATAGATGGAAAAGTAGTCCAGGCTTTGACTGACACAAAGGCTTCATCTAGCTCCATCATAAGTCAAACCACATCAAGCCACTTAAACCAAGTCCTGGAAAAATCATTAAATAATACTGATGCATATAAATTTGAATTATCATCACTACATACAAGAATAAATAATTCTGTTAATTTGTTTACATTTGTCATTATGCTCACTAACCATGTGCTAAGTTTCATGGTTATAGTGAAAGTAGGTTTTCCTAAAATGGAAATTGAACAAAAAACACCAAAACACTAATTCAAATTTTTCATGAAATCTTACATCGGTCATATAAAACAATTGCTAGGAAGGCAGTTGTGTCAAAAAATACAGTTTCTTGTGTCATAATATTATACAAAAAAGTCAGGATCAGTGAATAGAAACCTGGTAGTGGCAAAAAAATTGTATATTCAGGCTGTAGGACTCAAATAAAATAGAAAGTACTTTTAGAGAAAATCCCCTCATCTCAGGAAGAAAAGTGTCACAAAAAGTTATTTGCTTTGAATCTTTATTAGAAAAGTTGAAAGGAAATCAAGAATGAAGATGTATAAAGTATAAAAAAATCCTAATAGAAACACAAGCAACAATCTGGAGGTAAAAAATTACGTGAAAGTACTTCATACAAATTTTTTTCATAATTATGATTAGTGTATAATAGACAATGAAACATTCGTACAGGCTGACTTTTTTCATCTTCCTGGCCAGAAATTTTATATTGCAGATGCTAGAGGGAATATCACAGAAAAATATCGTGTATGAAAGAAATCAAAATTCCCAAGAAAATTTTTGATTTGGGAAGCAATATGCATATGCGGAAGAGAAGAACTTCATTCATAAAAAATGGTTCCATTAATATAAAAATATACGTGAATGAGTGCCTTTGGGAAAAAACTTCTCTATTTCCTAAGAAAATACAGTGTATACGCTTTTTTTATGCCTTGTTCTCGCTTCTTTTCATTACAACAACAAAACAATGGAATGATTATAAAGAAATTGTTAGTGTTTATACCAGAAGAGGCTAATCCATCAAATTGTTCGGAACCCTGTGCAATTAAAAGATATTGGGCTCTATTAAAAAATAATTTAAAGGACAAAAGCTCAGCTTAAAATGAAAAGAGGCTTAAAAATAAGTCGACTTATTCGAGCAAAAAAGTGACCGAAACACATTAAAACATTTAATTGGAAGAATTCTGGAAAATATCAGATATTTCCTTAAAAACTAACAGGAAATATTTTATCCTTTCATGCTTAGAATTTGAACATAACAGTCATTAATAAAAATATAATTTAAAAAAAATTCGCCCATTGCACAGTGTCATTTTTATCCAAATATTTAATTGAAATAATTCTTTTCGCATTTATTAGTAAACATATCATGTATTACAGAAAAAATACTTGAAGTATTGGAAAGTGTCCATTGTGCGAATTATGGATTTTCAAAGTTACAACTTTTAAAAATATTTTAATTTTATTTAAAACTTTTGTAAAGAAGTATGTTAAATTTAACTTCTTATATCTCAGTAAATACTGCAGATATTGATATGATTTTTTTGGTATGTAATAATAAATGTATCCAAATTATTCTATTATAATGTACTAAGTTGAAAAATCAATATTGAATATATTGTTTTTCATTTAAAAGAAATCATAATATTAAAAAATATATTTTTTGGGAAATTCTATTTTTAATGGACTGGAATTAAAAAGTTCCAAAGAGTTCCAATCTAAAAATACGATTATTCTATAAAAAAACATCTATAAAATTATATTTGAGAATATTGGCTGCGACTTTTTGCGATCTTTAAAAATATTAGAAAAAATATGCGGTACCTCATATTAGCAATTTTTTAAGAATTGTTAAGGCATTTGAAGGTAATGGCAGAAAATTTGTTATGAAAATGACACACTAACATTGGTGTGATTAGATCTTGCCACGCGTACTTTTAAAATATCCTCTGTTTTAATAAAATTTACAAAAATATGTCCAAAATAAAGTAATTTTTTAGTATGGGAGTGGCAGTGATTCTTCCCGCCCATTTTTAGTGGAAATGTTTACGGCCTTATCTACTAACAATTTCAGACCAATATCTCCTAAACTGGATTTTTGTCGTTCAAAAACTGCCAAATGTATATAGTTTAGATTTAGTTTAGGTTTAGTTTTTATAAGCAGATTTGTATGCACGGATTTTTTCTTGCGCAGTCCTTACTTCTGAGTAATTCCATATCAAAACGGACAAAAAACTGTAATTTTCGGATTTCATGTTTCCGATTTCAATGAAATTCGCTACAGTTATTACCTATTATAATTGTTGCTCAAATTGCAAACTTTCAGACTTAAGACCCTTTCCGGTCCAAAAATATGACGTTTTAAAAATAAAAGAAATATCAAATTTTATCCAAAAGTGTACATAGTTCATTGCTCATAACTTCTAAACTATACATTGTAAAATTCTAATTTGTATCTCATTTAATAGAAATAGATATTGGCTTTAAAATGACGCATATAAAATTTATTTACTTCGAAAGTTCAAAGGTCAAAATCTACAATATAATAATCAAAGCTGAATATCTCAAAAAAAAAACGGTATTTTAAAATTCTTAAAAAAAATACATATTGATAACTTAACTCCATTCTATACTCAAGCCAAAATTCAAATAGCAATTTTTTTGTATGTAAAAATGTAAAACATTTACAAAATTTAATTTAAATTATTTTTTTATTTAAAAAATATGACATTTTATATACAAAATTTGAGTTTGGTTTATATTTTGTTACATAACTTCTCTAAACTAATTGGGTGTCCAATATAAAATTTTGCACGGGCATGGACAAGAGTTGTTTTAACATTATATAATTTTTTAAGAATTTTAAAAATATCGTTTTTGGAGATTTAAAGATTTAATTTTTATAAGTTTAAATTTGACCTTTGAACTTTCAAATTAAATAAATTTACTACACATAATTTTGAAGACATTATCTTAATCTTTAAAATGATACTAAAATTAAAAGTTTATTGTGTATAGTTAAGAAGTTATAAGTAATTAAATTTTATTTTGGTCCATAACTTCTAAACTAGATGAGACTCCAGCTTGAAATTTTCCGTGCGTAGGAAGAAGAGTTACGTCAACATTATATAATTTTTTCAGAATTTTAAAAATACCGTTTTTTGAAATATAATGATTTGATTATTATAAGTCCAACTTTGACCTTTGAACTTTTGATTTAAAAAAAATTTATGAATATCTTTATAAAGGAAATATGTTTACCTTTATTATGAAACTAAAACTAGATAACTACCGTATATAGTTTAGAAGTTATTAGCAATTAAACAAATGCACCTTTGTAAATTTTTTAGCTTTTTTCTCGTTTTTCAAACCGTCATATTTTTGGACCGGAAAGGGGCATGAGTCTAACATTTGATGATTTGGGAAACACTTGCAATTGCCAATATCTGTAGTGAATTTCATTGACATCGGAGATGTCAAGTCCGATTGCTGTCCGTTTTGACATGAAATCACTCTTGTGTGAAAGTAACAAATTGATGCTAGAAAATTTGGTGATTATAAGAAGGAATCTGCACGAATATATACAACCAAATATCCATGAAGAAATATGTCTGCAACAGTCCACAAAATTCTTTATCATGGAGAAGATGTCATTAAGAATCATTTAGTAACACTTGGGGATCTAACAAAGGAAGCCCAAGAAAAAAGGAATAAGGATTACAGATTTTATAGAGATCACAATACCAGAAAAATATCACGAAATTCTACAAATGAAGATCTATTTAATATATTGCTGCAAAATTCAGATCCGCTCATCTCTAGCATTCGAAGTAGAACATCAGGACTTAGATAAAGAAGTAAAAGGGCTGCTAAAGGACAGAAATAATATAGAACTAAATATGAAATGTTTGCAGGCTATTTTCTAACTGAATGAATAATAATTATAACTTTTTTAATTTTTATTTAACTAAAAAAAAATAAGCATTAAAAAAAAACTTTTAGTTATGAAAGTAAAAAATAAAAAATGTTGTCCTTGATGTTGTTTAAAACAAAAACAAAATAAACATTAAAAATCTACATTTTTGTCCAAAAACAGCCGATTCTAGTGGATCGGATAAACAAGGAACCTATTCACAAAATTATCCTGGCCCTTATTCAAATGTTTTTTTTTTTTTAATCTGCTTATAACATTTTTTTACAAGTAAAGCTGATTTAAAAACAAAAAATTCATATTTTCATATTAAATGCTATAAAAAAACTAAAAGTTCAGCTTTAGCCTTAAATCCCTCAACAACTGCTGAACCGATTTTAATGAAATTAAAACTGGAAAAAAATACAAGAAAATATCTCTCCATCAAAATTATAAAATATATCTGTTTTACTTGCTATTAAAATAGAAATAAAACGTGATCTTAAATGTAAAAACGGACGGACGGACATTTCAATTCTGCCAAAAAAATCTTAAAATTCCAAATATAATTTTTTTAATTTTCGTTCAATATAAAAACCAAATATTAAAATATTGATATCACGTTTCCCTGAGCCTGAACCACCATTTTCGACCCATTTAAACCCAATGTATGGACGGACAGACGGACGGATATTACCATTCTACAAAAAAAAAAAAAAAAAAAACATAAATAAAAAATAATAAATAAATAAAATACTGAAGTTACCTTTTCCTGAAGTAAGCGCCGTTTATAACCCATTTAACCCCAATGTATAAACGGACATTAACATTCTACCAAAAAAATCTTGTAATTCTAAGAATGTTTTTTCTTTACTTATTAACAAATAAAAAAATAAAACGTGATTATTAAAATATTTCTATCACCTTTCCCTGAATTAAGCGCCATTTTTGACCCTGCAACTGCAAAGATTTTAATATTTTAATAACGTTCTCATACTTAAATAAAAAAATAGCTATATTTGTTGACATATCAATAATTTAAATTTTATATCGAAATTTTCAAAGCAAAATCTATTCTTTATAGAAAATATAAGTTATGAAAGATTTTTTTCAAATTTTCCAAAACTAACCCTCCTTATCTATTTAACCCCTTTCAACATTAAATTTAAAATTCTTCTAAACCCAAAAAAAAAAGAAAAACTCTTAACTTCAAATCATTCTTACTCAACAATACATCATAATTCCCCCTCTTCCATCTTTTTCCCTAATATTAATAGGATCAATCATTTAGTATAAAATATGCATGGGATATTTGAAGTGCATCCTATTAGATTACTTTATATCCTTGCAACAAACTGCCACGTCGACTTCCAATACATTACACAAAACTAACAACGAGGAGAACAACAACGGCGACGATGATGATGACGTTGAAAGTAGAGAAAAAGGCCGTTAAAATTACTTACACTACATCCATTATAAAGGCTCTCTCTAGCATAGAATGTGTGGCATATAAAACATAATTTTTAAGGCAACTAACAATGCTAGCATACTGAATATTCCAAAATATTTTTTCTTCTTATACTTATACATTCAGCAGTTTTTATACTTTTTTTTTTTTTTTTCTTCTACAACTGCTAACAATCATAAATCATAATTTTTCCCTAACAAGGAACAAGTTTATACCGAGAACATGGTCTAACATTAGGTTCTCTAGCTGCTGCTGTTGGGTTAACAAGAAAAGAATGCAAAATTGTGAGAGAAAAAAAAAAGAGTTTTACAACAAGAACTAGACCAAATCTCAACTATATTTGGTAAAAAAACAAACTCTGTTGTATGTAGAAATAAAGTAAGTAGCCTTAGTTTTATTATAGTTAGAATACATATACAGGATATTTATCCTGACAGCGCATAAAAGAAACAAGTAAATAAAAGAAATTTGATGGAAAAAGTTTTAGTTTCGTTTTTTTTTTTTTTTTTTTTTTTTTTTTTTGTTTGTTTCTTTTTTCACTAAATTACATTTAGGAGATTATTGTGCAGTTGTTGCAAGTTTTTCTTTTAGTTTTGTTTAAATGCAGCCAACACAAATTGCAAGTATTTTAATAGCTTTTGCTGGACACTAGTAGCCATGGATTAGTATGTATTATTTTTCTTGTTGTATTTTAAATAAATATATTTTTAAGAAATTTATAAATTTAAAAAAAAATATTAACATATATTATGTAGTGTTGGCAGTAATGCAGAAGGACAAGCATGAAACTGAGTCACGCCTACAATTATAGAATCAATTGTTTTGTTTTCAATAATCTAAGATATCTCATCCTTTAAAAAAACCATCTACAGCCGGGTCTATGTACGGGAATAACCGGATACCAAATATTAACATTAGTTATGAAGCAATATTTTCCGGCACTGTTGCTCCAACATTTTACTAGTCCAAACCGGAATTGAGGCAAATCCCGGATCATGGTTCTATACAGTTTGCCAGAACTGGTTACTCTTTACAGAAAAAAAAACTACTAAAGCAACTCTATAAGGGAGAGTTTATAGTGTAAGCATTACTAAAGCACATCTAGAAATCATTTTTGTTCGAGATGAGCTTTCTGTTGCCCCCATCAATTTTAATTGCTTTCACCGTCGATTGCAATCTGGATACCTGTATTGCAATTCCATTGCATTAATAGCTGAGATAATCCCATTTATGAAACATAACAACATCGTAGTCGCTGTGGTCTAGGACACAAAACTAACTAGT
The DNA here is from genome assembly GCA_951394005.1 of Protophormia terraenovae. Classification (NCBI taxonomy): domain Eukaryota; kingdom Metazoa; phylum Arthropoda; class Insecta; order Diptera; family Calliphoridae; genus Protophormia; species Protophormia terraenovae. The sequence goes on along the minus strand of OX596074.1, from coordinate 26,650,711 downwards.
CACTTCAATCTGTAGAGTTATAACGAATACAACATTCTCCGAAAGAACCGCAACAGAAGCAATGGTGGAGATATCACATTTAAATACACCACACCATACAGTATAGAGTCCTCTCGATCGATCTAAATTCCAAACACTGAAAAAAGTAATTTTAATGAATGTAGTACGTTAAATCAAATTCATTAATTTTTTTTCCATAAATTTATTAGCTTAATGTACAAATTCATTGCTTCAATGAATATATTCAATGAAATTATTAACGTTATTATGAACATTACATTGAAACCATTCGTTAAATTTATTTCTTATTACAATAGGTAAATCAGTTAATTGATTTAATGTATTAGTTCATTGAATTAATTTATTGAATGTACTAATACATTGATTTAATTAAGAAGAAGCATTACACAATGAATAAAAGCATTGAACCAATGATAAATTTCATTCAATTATATCAAAATAAATGATTTCTAATGGGAAATAAAGTAAAATGAAAACAAATACAACTCAGTTTTCTTCTATCTTTTAACAAGAAATGACGCGTTTAAACAATAGCAAAAAGTAAAAAAATTAGTGTTATGTTAAAAACGAAAATAATTTAAAACTAAATAAGATAAATTGAAATATTAAAATACATAAATAATAATATAAGGAGAAGTAGAATAGCATAATTGAATACAGCAAATTGAATTAATTACCCAAAAGAAGGAATTTGGAGACTTGCCTTCATAACACGTAAGTTTAATAATGTTTATGATTTTAAACAGTTTTTAAATATTACATTTCATTTATATTTATGTAGATAAAAATACTAAGATGCAGAAGAATGTGTTATTAGCCTCAAATACCAGGGTTTCAAAAAATATTGCGATTTCAAAATCAAGAGGATTCGATTCGTAAGTATACATAAATATATGAAATATTTTAATTGAATTCTTAATAAAAATATATTACAGACTGATCAAGATTTGAATGCTACATCCGGTGATCGTCAAAATAAGGAAATTTCTATAGACCAAAAAGATTTAAAGGTAACTAGTTCAAATATTTTAAGCAATTGAACGAAATTTAAAAATTGTATTTATAAACTTTCTTTGTTAAGGATAATGCTGTAGTTATATTAATGTGGCATCTAAATGGATATTCCATACCATCATTGAGCAATATAGAGGACAACAGGAATTAATATTACACGATCACATCTGTAACATGCATTTTGTTTATTTAAACTTTTTAGTGAAATGTAATATTTTTATATTAATATTTAATTTTTGCTTATATTAACTCAATATCATATAATTTAATCATTTAATATAAAATAAAATAAAAACCAGAAATACAGAACTCGCCTATTATTATAATACATTTTTAATGTATAGTTTCATTGGGACAAAATATGAGTTCATTGAAACCAATGTACTGTTCACTGAAATTATTTATTTTATTTAATGAATCATTCAATGTAAGAATAAATTTAATCAATTAACTTGTACATTGAATTATAATATTAATGTATGACAATTCATTGTTTCAATGAACCTGTACATAGGGTCAAAATTAGTGCACAAATTCATTGTAACAATGAACTTTTTAATTGTATTTATGTACCTTTTTGGTTCAGTGAAGGTCAATATATGGAAGTAATGGGTATTTCAGTTTGATCGGGAAAAGCTAAACTAGAGCTCAGTAATATCTAACAGGCTATTCAACAGGCGACACCCGAATAGCCCTTGGGAACTTTAACGACCATTACAGCTCTGGCTGTCGAACCTCGGAGAAGACTAGAGAGATGTTTCGTTATCGGAATAAATTGACGAATATACCTTCTGAAGAAAACAACATGCTCGACCCTAAGGACCCTACTTCCTAGTCAAAGTCATACCACAACTTATTACTAAAGTTGGTGATCATCATTAACACTGGATTATAGTCTAGTCTATAGTCGGGACTATAGTCTAGTTTTTACTGTGAACTACACACAGAAAAAAAAATAGTTGGAAAACGGTTACAATAATAAAAATTGTATAAAAATAACTGATATTTAATTACAATTATTAAACGAGAGAAAAAGATATAGTCGGTCAAGCCCGACCATATGATACCCTACACCATTGTATATATTATAATTCGGCAGGGTCTTGACTTTGAGTCAAATGTGGTCCGATACTCATAAGTGTAAAATAAAACATACGAATACAGAATATTACGTTGATGCTGACATGTATATGAATTTATTCACTTTTGGGTGATTCCCGAAAGAGGGCCTTATATGGGAGCTATGGTAAATTATGGACCGATCTTTTTAAAATTTGGCACTATCATTTATGTTCATATAAAACTTATTTGTGTCGAATATTAACTTGATACTAAAATTTTAATGGGATTTATGCCCGTTAAAGTGATTTTTTGAAAAGGGGTTTATATGGGAGCTATGGTTAATTATGGACCGATCTTTTTAAAAATCATTAAGACTTATGTAGAACTTATTTGTTCCAAATTTCATTAAAATATTGCTATATTTAAGGGATTTATGATCGTTAAACCCTTTTCCGGGAGGACATTTGTATGAGGGCTAGGTGAAATAATGGACCGATCATAACCAATTTCAATAGGCTTCGTCCCTGGACTAGAAGAAACCTGTGTACCAAATTTCATTAATTTTGGTTCAAAATTGCGACCTGTAGTTTGATTACAAAGTTTACATGGACGGACAGACGGTCAGACGGACAGACGGACGGACGGACGGACGGACATCGTTAAATCGACTCAGAAAGTGATTCTAAGCCGATTGGTATAAATTAAGGTGGGTCTTAGACCAATATTTTTGGGTGTTACAAACATCAGCACAAACGCATTATACCCTCCCCACCTATGGTGGTGTAGGGTATAAAAATTATAAATCCAACAAGTTTTTCGTACTTAAAACATTTTAACTTTAATTATGGAATTCATTTAACAAATTTGATCCTCTCAACTGAATTTTAGTACTATGAATTAGAGTATACAACCTTTATATTTATATTAGGAAATAAATATTCAGTTATAATAAAAGAAATATTCAAAGTTGTCAAAATTCAGTCTTAAGAGCTGTAAGAGGCTGTTAACAAATTAACTGACCACACCATCTGCATGAGAAAACAAAGGATCAACCAGTTTAGAAACAAGTTTCTATATAATTGTAGTAGGTACTTGGAGGTATTATAATTAAACATTTCAGAAAACAGCAAGATTTCTGAAATGTTAGAAAATACAGATTTATAAAATTTTTTTCGAATCCACACTATTGTCCAATGTCATCAACGATATTATGTGTGAAATCGTAATATCGTTCATGATTATTTTCAATAAAACAAAAATGCGTTACGCAATTTGTCCTAATTAACACTGCACAGTGTCACATTTATCCGAATTAGAACGATAAAAATACGAAAATAAAAGCTTATTAATTAAAGTAATTATTTTTGCATTTATTAATAAACATATCATATATTATGGAAAAAATACTTAAAATATTGGAAAGTGTCTATAGCGTGAATTATGGATTTTCAAAGTTGCAACTTTTAAAAATATTTTAATTTTATTTACAACTTTTGTAATAAAGTATGTTACTTTTAACTTCATATATCTCAATAAATATTGCAGATATTGATACGATTTTTAATAATAAATATGTTGAAATTATTCTATTATAATTTTCTAGGTTAAAAAATCAATAATGAAAATATTATTTTTTATTTAAAAGAAATCATAATATTAAAAAATATGTATTTTTTCTGAAATTCTATTTTTAATGGACTGGAACTAAAAAGTTCCAACGAGTTCCAATTTAAAAATACGATTGTTATATAAAAGAACATCTATAAAATTATATTTGAGAATATTGGCTGCGACTTTTTGCGATCTTTTAAAATATTAGAAAAAAATATATGGTACCTCATAAGGAGTGCGATCAAAAAAATCTTAACACACGTTTTGCCTCATAACTTTTTTCAGAATCTATATTCAAAATTTTTTTGATCTAGTTATCATGGAAAAATACGTCAGTTTTTAATAATAACCATGTTGATTTGTCGTGATTTTCATCAAAATGAGTGACGAAAAAGATGTACGTGCTACAAATTATTAAAAAGTTTCAAAAAAAATCCAAATAGGTCCTACAAATAATTGGCCACATAATTAAATTTCAGGGTCAAACTGTTTCTAATGTTATTAAACACTATCAGGAGAATTTAACCATTGATATAAAACCTGGTTCGGAAAGAAAAAAAAGGTCCACATGATATTGCGAAGACCAGAAAATTGAAAGCATATTGAAAGGATCTCCAAACACATCTGGTAGAAAAGCAGCTTAGTTATCTCAGTGATTTGACTATTTGGTGCGAAAATTTAAAGCTAATGCAGAGTTGATAACGTATAAGGTACAAAATGTTCCAAACAGGAATGCTGCCAAACATTTAGAAAACAAGAATAGGACACGGAAATTAAAACTAAATTTCATAGAAAAATACTGTAACGTGCAGTTACAAATATTAAACCACCAACATATTGTAACTACTGTAGTAGTTACAATACAGTAGGAGAATTTATAATTATCATTTAGTTTATTTTAATTTAAACATAAATAGTCAAGATTAGGACAACACATTTGAGCAAGAACCGAAGTACCGATCTTGTTATACTTTGATCTTAGGGAACAAAGTATCACCAGACACGACCGAAGTTCTTTCTTCCGAACCGTAGCCGTATCCGTAGTTAGCCGACCGAGAGCCGAAGAATTTATCTCGTCGGATTGTAGTAGTACCGTAGTTAACCGATTGAGAGCTGAAGAATTTATCTCGTCGGATTGTATTTAGTTCGTAAAAAAGCTCATACGATCTTAGTTAGCCTACAGAGAGCCGAAGAATTTATCTCGTCGGATTGTATTTAGTAGCGCATACGATCTTAGTTAGACGACAGAGAGCCGAAGAATTTATCTCGTCGGATCGTATTTAGTTCATAAAATAGCCCATACGATCTTAGTTAGCGGACAGAAAGCCGAAGCATTTACCTCGTCGGATTGTATGTAGTTCGTAAAATAGCTCATACGATCTTAGTTAGCCGACAGAGAGCCGAAGAATTTATCTCGTCGGATTGTATTTTGGAGACGAAATCCGTAGTTAATCTTGTTAACTGATCTGAAAACTAAATTCGCCAACCCTATTCTTTCCCCTCATAGATAGGTACCATTTCGTCGTTGTTCTTGCCACAAGGAAGCTCTGTGGTAACAGTCAAAGGAAGCAGACCTTTGAAGAAACTGGACACACTGAGTATACCCCAGCTGGAAACAAAACTGCATTACAATACTCAAGTTGTATGTGCTGGCAGAATTTTCGCAGCTTCTGTGGCGAAACTTTTATATTGTAAATTCTCGAGGCAATGTTAAAGATAAGTTTAGGAGCCGAAAGCAGAAACAAATTCCTGGTATAACAAGCTTTTTGCAGTTGCGTCAAAACAAGAAAGTCATTTGTTACATTCGGCTTTATAAAAATATACATCAAGGAATATTTTCAAGAAAGACTTTTCATAAGAGAGCACAACGTGTCCACACATTTTTGGCCCGATTTGGTATCATGTCACTACGGTACCAAAACAATAACATTAGTTTTTGTACCAAGAGAGGTCAATTTTCCAAATTGTCAATAGCTTAGACCAGTGGAGAGATATTGAGCTCTTGTGAAAAGTGAATTGAAGAGCACAAAAAAGGTGTACCAAAATACCGAAGATTTTAGAAAAATATGTGAACAATGTTCCAAAAAAGTGACTGAAGCAAGTATCAAATCTCAAACGGAAGGGGTACCAAAAATGGTTCACAAGTTCATAAGTAATGGTTAGAACTACAAAAGTTATATTTTTCTGTGATCTGTAATAAATTATCAATTAAATAAAAAAATAATGAAAACTCTAAGATCAACCGTTTCTAAGTTATTGAATATTATATATGTTAAGGTTTTTTCGAATGCACTCCTTATTAGTAATTTTTTAAGAATTATTTAAACATATTATGGTAATGGCTGAAAATTTGTTATGCAAATGTTACAGTAAGATTGCTGTGATTAGATCTTGCCTCGCCACGACTCAGTGCACTAGTGCGGTTGTTTTAGGCCACAATTTTTATGGGATGGATCTAAGGGTAGATCCTAAAAAAGGAAATGTATGCTTCTTTATTTGCGCTAGAGAGAGCTTGAAGAGAGGGTCGAGGAGTCTGAGAACTTTTGTGATGTCATGTAGTCAAGTTACTTGACTTTATCCTCTAATGAAATAAGTTCAAAAATTGTCTACAATTGTACAGCTTTTTAAACGAACTATGCATGGTGTCTGACAGAGCGGTAAATGAATCATTCTTGAATTATTTCTTTTTACAATAAAAACTAATTTAATGAAATTTGAATTAATTCAAACGAATTAGGCAGAAATAAAATTCAATTCTTTTCCAATTCAAATGAATTTGTAGAATAAGCTGCGATTCGTTTTCAATTCAAATGAATTGCAATTCGTTTAAATTGAATTGATTTTGAATTCATTCAAATGAATTAGAACAATGAATTGCAATTCAAATAAATGAAATCAAAAATGAGTTGCAATCAAATTCAAGAGCAGATCTAGGGGGAATGAAAAATGGAAATTTCTCCTACCAAAATGAAAAAATTCAGCACAAAAATTGAAAAGCCTTGTCCTGGATCCGCGCCTGATCAAAGAAAACATGGTGTTTGGAGTTTGTTTCTTCAAGAAAAACTGATTTTTATTTTGAAATACGCTGAACGACAAAACACTTTTAATATTCAAGAAGCAATTAATATTTTTTTAAATTTTGTGACCCGCGACCACCCAACGATAATCTTTTTGGTAATATTTATTAACATAATTATTTCTAAAAAAAATAAAACAATCTTTCACAAATAAACAAAAATCAGGAAAAATTACTTACAAAATCAATTCAAATAAATTGGAAAAGTATTGCAATTCACTTTGACAAATTAATTTCAATTATAAACGAATTGCAATTCATTCTACAAATTCATTTGAATTGGAAACGAATTGCAATTCATTTGACAAATTCATTTGAATTTGAAATGAATTGCAATTCAATTGAATTGACTCGAATTTCATTCAATTCATTTTTTGTGTGAAAAGAATTAATTCAAAATTTGCTAATTCAGTGCATGAATGATTCGCGAATTAATTAAAAAATTAATGATTCATTTACAGCTCTGGTGTCTGGCTATGAATGATATGCAGGCAATAAAAGGACTGATTTCTAGCCAATAAATTCGCTCAGCGTATATTCATAGTATCGAAGTTCTAAGTAGAGGTTAGGATCGTGGATTGCGTCTGAATTCATAACATATAGGGAAACTAGGAATAAGACATTCTAAGCTATTTATTACGTTTTTCCATAGTAAGTCTCAAATGTTACTTTTAGTACTAACGATTTTATTACCGTACACTGTGACCTACGATACCACCAATTTATTTTAGAGGGTATCTTGTTGCCCCTAAATGATACCTATGATCTCTCACCAACTAGGATAATTAGCATCATTCATTATAAACCTGGTATGGTGAAATTTAACATTAACTCGTCTCCAATAGAAATACATTAACCAAATATCGTTTAAATAAATCTCGATCTTTGAAATGGACAGACTCATTTACCACATAATCCCAAATGGATCTCAACAAATCCTTAAATACCGCATAGACTTTTCTTAAATACCAAACATTGTTTTTACAAACCAAAATTTTCCTTACTTCCAGTTATTTTTGTATCAACATTGTTTGGTTGTTTGTTGTCATTGTTGCATGCAAAATCTTTGTATAAACAACTAACGTATATGAGTTGCATGTGCGTGTGTGTATGTGAACCTCTTTGTTTACCTTTGCATTTGTGAGAATGTGTATTTTAGTGTTTGCATTTTGTGTTGCTATACACATTGTTAAATATCCTTTAGGATATAGATATAGGTACTCACGGCAAAGAGTTGCTCACACATAGCTTAAGCCATAGAAAAGCCCTGAATAGCAAAAACAAACATATTGTACATTTATAAGTAGGTATGTATGTAGAAGTTTACATACACACATACAAATGTATGTAGATATGTCGATATATATTTTAGGTGTAGATATAGGCTTAAAAGCCTTTGGTTATATTGGCTTGTTGTATCCTTTGGTCAATTGGAGGATGGAAAAATATTAAAAAAGTATATAAAAGAAAACAAATGCAAACATCTTTAAAAAAAAAAAAAAAATTGTTTAAAAGAGATTTAATATATTTTTTTCTCGTATTTTTACATATAGACTTAAATATAAAAATTTTAATAGGAAGAGAGTACTAATGGAAACTATTTAAAATAATGTGACTGTAATAATATTTATAATATTTTTTTTAATGTAGACTATAATCTTTTAAAATTTGCTCATTATTTTAGTTTACTTTTAGATTTGTATATCAAAATTTGTTTGAAAAAAAACTTTTATTATTTATCCTTCATTGCCTCTGTTAATGTTGGTCATACTTAAATAGTTTCTATATTTGTTAAAAACTTCAAAAGTTTATTGTCTGTATATTATTTTCATTTTTTTCAAGTTACAAAATGTTACCAAATAAAGTCCTGCCTGTATCCTGGATTATGTTTATGTCTCTTGTATGAATGTGAGTGTAAGCACATTTTATTAAAAAAGATTTCGAACCGGAAAAAAAATAAACATTTAATGATGAAAAAGTTTTTTTGCACCAGACTCATACTCATGCAATAAACTTTTTGAATTATTATGTTTTATAGCCAAAATGTTATGATTTGGCTCTTAAAGTTTATGAAAACAAAAAAAAAATGCAATATTCCCAAAAGTATTTTTATTTGAGGAAGTTTTAAATTATAATGGAGTTGGTGAGTAGTCGATATAAAAGAAAGGCAAGAGTAATTTAAATCATCTTTAAGGATTTTATGTTCTTATTTATAAGACTTAATAAAGAAACCAAATTTTAAATCAAAAGCATTCTCTAAAACATAAATTTTCAATTTTAAAATTTCAAAGGTAAAAAACCAAAACTAAACGAATAGTTTTAACATAATAAAAATAGATTCTAATTATAATCTGCTTTGGTACCACCAAACAGAGACACCAATCGCAATTAACGATTGTTGATGATCCTTCGAACCGGATGCCAAGTGATAACATGTTTAGATTACATTGTAACCACTTGTAGAGTATCTTAAATTTACCAAATAATCTCATCACTATTTCAAAATTTTGCCAAGAGACATAAATACTTACTCTCCTTATTTTTTTATTATGTGTTGAATATTAACAACAATTTTTTCACACACTATAAAAAATCCTACAACAAAAAAAAAAACTGCACAAATTAAGAAAATTGGTTTTAAATGATTTTTAATCTTTATTTCTTTGTCGATTTTTGGCATTAAGCCATTTTATGAAAATATGTTTTTATATATCAACACAAAAACATACAAAAAATGTTGTGTAAATTTTAAAAACATTATTGTAAACAAAAACAACAATATGTTGTCCTATACTCATGCACAATTATTCTGCATTATAACCAGCCTTGCTTTTAAGTATTAAAATGTTTAACTCTTATATCCTTGTTTTTATGTAAATGTCTATGAATATAATTTTTCTTTTTCTTTTAAAGAATTTTTCTTCTTTGCTTGTTTTAAAAAGATTAAAATCTAAATATTTTTATATATTATCCTACATTCATCTACTTGGCATTTATTTAAGCTGAAAAATGTTTATCACACACTCACACGTGCATTTCATAAGTAAACAAATTTATACTAAAACACACAAGATCCACATGTAGGTTTGTAAACAAATAAACAAGAATTTGAGAAAAATAAAGAAAATATATTTAGCATAATAAAGTGGGCAAAAATGTTTATGTTTACTCTAAGGATTTTTTATTTTCTTATTTCACAAACATGTTCTTAAATGTACAACTGAAGGTTTATACTGTTGCAGATGAAAATTTTTGAATTGAAGCTGAAATCGTTGGATCATTCAGTTTGTGAAGAACTTAATTATTTCTGGTTGATTGAGAACAAAGACCCGCTAGTAGTTCTGTAATCTATTAACATCAATCCAGAAAATACATAGTGGTAGAAATTCAAAAAGGCTTTTTGATCAGTAAACTTTTGATTATCCACCTTTGTGCCCAATTATTACTCAATAAATTTGAAAAAAAACAACCTATTTACCAACAATATTATGGTTAATAAAAATCTCAGAATGACGTACGCTTTACTGATTAGTCAGACTAGACTATATACTATTCTAAAAAGGTATAGAATAGTATATAGACCAAATATTTTATCATGAGCAAATTCTCTGTTCGAGTTTTGGTTAACAGATAATTATTTTTAGCATAAATATAATATTTTTGATTCTATCGTAAGAACCTGGGGATTTTATTGCAGCTATCCTATAACTTCGAATCTATATTAGACAAATTTGTATTAAGACCACTGTTGCCAGATAATTTATGTAAAAAATCGTCAAAATTCGATTTATTTTTAAAATCGTCAAAAAAAAAAATCTTCAAAATGAAAATACACATATATTTGAGAAGTAGATATAGTCGGTCAAGCCCGACTATATGATATACCATTTCGATTCACATAATACCCCAACCACCTTTGGTGGTGTTGGGTATAATGAATATAAACGTTTTAAACTATATAAAAACCACTTTTTTATTAAATATATTTCGAGCATTGCTTTATATGTATTATAAAGGACTTAAAATATATATGGGCAATTATCAAAAATTTTTGATTTTAGCCCTTCAAAAAAATATAAATTTTTTTTGATGGAACATTAAAAAAAAGTTATGTCGGTTTTAAGTTGAACATATACAAATTTTTTCAAAGTAGAAGTTTATGTACAATTCTGGTCAAAATTACACATAATATCAAAACCTACTGAGTTATTCAAATAAAATGTATGATATTTTCAATGTTTGATGGTATTAGTGCAGCATATCTTAGGGTTTCCTAGTAAAATTTAAAAAATTTTCTTTTCAATAAAAATCGCGATTTTTAAAAATTTTGTGAAAAATTTGGATCGAATCTAAGTTATTTCTCCATATATTGCTTTTTAATATTGTGATCCTTTTTAACACAAGTAAATATTTTTTGGTTCATAAAATGTTTATCTCTCAAAATTTTTTGATGCGCCTCCGAATTTTTGTTAAGCATAACAAACACCTACTAATTATGTCAATTATAGTTAATTTTATGCTGTCCACACGATGTGCCTTAGCGAAATGTGTTTTCGCTAAGGCACATCGTGGCGATTTTTAATTGCTCTTGGCGACTGAATTTTCCGTTTTGCGACATTTTTTGGCGATTTTTAACAAGGTGGCGATTTATTTGGCTAATTTTTAAAATTTTATTAAACAGGTATTCGCATAGTAATACTATTACGTTTTCTTACTAGCCAACGTCTATTTTTATTATTTTTGGTCGCTAAGACCTTTTGCTTGAACATAAAATTAAAAGTATTTCATTAAACAGATAATACACATATGTATATTAATTTCTTCATACTTATAAAGTTATAAATTCTAAAACTATTGTTTGTGCATGATTTTTATTATCATTCTGGTAATTTTTGCAAATTGTAAAAAACATTTAATGATATTTCGTCCTTGGCATAAGACATTTATTAGTAATTTTAAAATATATTTTTAAATACAAAGGTTTTATCTAAAATTTATAATTAATTGTTTTTACTATTTTTTTTTAAATATAGCCTTATTTAACAAAAGCATTTGGTATCATTGAGAATATGCCATTAATTTTTATATTTAAATATTGATTTATTTTTGGATTAAGAGTTATTTAGGAATAACATTTGATATGAAATTGAGAAAGTATCACTTTTTTTCAAATGAATATTAATTTATATTCAAACTTGAAATTCAACTTACGTATTTTTAGAAATACCTTTAAATTATCAAATTTAAAAGCACGAATCAAGAGTTTGTAAATACCCCTGATCTAAATCTTAATATTCAATTTGAAAGATGATGGAAAACAAATTGTCAAATATTTATTGAAGATATTTATAAATTAAGGATTTTTATTTTGTTAGTCGGGGTTCATAAACAGCAATTTTTCTTGCTGCAATTCTGAGTTCAATCATCTTTTTGTTTTCAATCATCTTTCAAATATGAATATTAAGATTTTATGGGCTATAATTAAAAGAAAACGTTCATGAATAAATTAATTCTTCGAAACAATTTATAAGTTAAATAGGACAAATGTTCACTTTATAATTTAAGAATTATTCTGTTAAAAAATATAATAAAATTTTTAAATTGATGACCTAAATTGAGCTATGTATGCCAGAAAAAAGTATTGAAATTAATATTTTTTTTATTCAATTACGGCACGGGGTTTCTCAGTCAATTTGGATACATGGTGCTAATATGTACAAAGCCTCTAATCCACTTTTTTTTAATTGACTATAGTACTCGCGATAAATCGAGATTTCTGATTAACAATTTTGGCGACAGAGGCTCAAAAAAATCTGACAAACCTGGTTTTGACAACAGTGTCCCGTTTTCAGTTATCAACGACATTTGACTTAAGTTTATGATCCCAATCAATTATATTTATCGCCACTCTTATATCTATATATCTAATATTTGTTTAAATTGCAATTTTCTATATAAAAATACAAAAACAAAAAGTGCAATTTTTGCATAATTTTCAAAAAGTCCATATTAAATTTATTTTTAATGCTCCTCTGATTTTATTATGTAAAATGACGAAAAACTAAGTTCACGCAGTAATCCAAGCAGTTCCATATGAAAATGTGAATGTGCCTCGCGAAAAACTGACTTTTTGAAAAATTTTCGCTCTTGTTTTCCAAACTTTGAGACTATCTACTACGTTGACTATTTCGGGTACATCAACGGGATATAGCGCAAAATACGCACAATTACAACAGGTATCAATCCCCATCCCAATTTTGCATTCGGTTGAGGGGCGCACAGACCGCGCCCAAAAAACGGAAAAATTTAAAAAACCAAAAAAATTTGTCATCAAAACTTGACTACCCTGTATTTAGTTGTTGAAAGTCTGCACAACAACAAAGATGGTGCAGAATTTATGTACAAAGTCAATTAGTTCACTTATGATAAAATGAGATCAAAAAGTATAAACGCGCGAACAAAAATTTTAGAAGAATAGAAAAAACTTAAGTAGTTTTTATCAGTTTTTCTATATTCTTGAACTTTAAACAACAATCATGGTTAGAAAAAGAAACCTATTGTGCTAAAATTTTGCACTCTATTAGTTGTGAATTGAGATCTTTAACAAATTTGTTTGAAATATCATTACCACAAAACTTATTAAACATTTAAGTCAGTTTCAGTCAGGTTAAAAATTTTTGATAATGTCCCATATATGAACCATTTTGTTTGATAAAAATAAAATCGATTGAAAAAAATTACAACTTAACACATCCTTAAACATTTGTATCTGTACGTATATAAGTAGCATTTTCGCAAAGATATTTTCATTGCAGGAATTTTTACCTTTTCACGCAAAAATTTTGTTTTATCAAATCTGGTTCAATTGCATTGATTTATCGAAGTACGAACGAGAAAACTAAAACGAATTTCGAAGTAAAAGTTTGAACTTCTTAAATCAGGGATCCCACACAGCAATTTTAATTGCCGCAATTCTGAGTTTATAGGAGAGAGAGGAGAAGGGAATACTAAACTTTTAAATTCTCTTCACCTCTCTCGCCTACGAAGTCAGAATTGCGGCAAGAAAAATTGCTGTATGTTAACCCCGACTAATATACGACAATATAAAATCAGATTTCAACGAATAAAATTGGCGTGTGTGAACATTTCGTGAAATCGTCATTTTGTGAACAAAAATCATCAAATCGCACTTACGAATTTTTACAACTAAAAATCGTCAAAATGCAGATAAATCGGCAAATCTGGCAACAGTGATCAAGACAAATGTCAAATTTTTATCAGAATAAAAATTTATCTAATGTAGACTGAATTTATCAGTATTATTGCAGCGTTAAAACATAATTGTCGGCAAAGTCGTACAAAGAAAAACAATAACATTACAAATGTAAACAAGCGCGAAGGTTGTATAAGAGGTGGGCGGTAAAGTGGTCGAACCACGCCTATTTTTGTTTCCTAGTTTACATTTGTCCATGAAGTATTTGTACAAAATTTCGTTGACCTTTCACCTTATATGAGATGTGGGCGGTAAAGTGGGGGACCATGCCCATTTTTTGTTTCCAAGTTTATATCGACCCTTGAAAATTTCGTTATCGTACATACTTTTGCTTAATAGAGATATCAGCAGAAATGTATGAAATTAAGCTACAACGGACACCCTGTGTTTCTAGTATTTTGCACATAACTTTTTTGTTTATTTACCGATTTTGCTCATTTTCAATACCAAACAAACCTTATATAAGATAAATATTTGGGCCAAATTTCGTCGCCGTTCGTTGTACCGTTCGAGCCCCATCCTGCTTTCAACAGACGGACATAGCTAGATTGACTCAGAATCTAACCAGGACTAACTGTGTTAAATTTCATTGAAATATTTTGAACGGTTCAACTGCCCTCGGATTTATGATAAGTGTTCTTTTAGAAACATGAAAAAATGTATGGTTTAGAGGAAAATAACGGATTTTAAAGTGAAAAAATGTTACCACCATTTTGAAAAAAATCACAAAAAATCAAAATTTTTTTCAAATTTTCTACTTCAAAATAATATAACTTTGTATCTAAACCACACAGGTATATGACACTTGCATAAAAATTTTTTAGAATTTTGTTTGTTTGGATTGTACAGAATCCAGGGAATATTTTAGAAAATTTTTAAGACTCAAATTGAGCCCGCCAAGTTAAAAAAAAACATGTCCAAAAATAGGTAAAAATTTTACTCTGGTCCAAATATCTCTTAAAGTAAAAGAGATAACTCACACATGTAAGCGTATTTTTTGTAGAGAATTATAAGGACTATATATGTGCAAAAAAATTTTTCAATCAAATCATAAATGAAATTTTGGCGATTTTTTAAATTTTCATACCCGAGGTGACCAACTTTGGAGGTCCTCCCCCCATCCCCCAGACTCGCTAAGAACCTGTTTTCCTCAAAATCAATACACCTCAGGATTGTCTATGTGAAATTTTATTCAAATACATCCAGCAGTTCTCTTGTTTTGGGACCGCTGTGAATTGTTAAATCGACACAGAAAGTGATTCTAAATCGAACAGTATACTTTAAGGCGGGGCACAATGTACTTTTTTAGGGGTATGAGTGATCAAAAATCACTTTTGAACGGGTTAATATTTTTGTTCACGACTTTTTTATCTTATTTTGCACACAATTAGCTATTGCTGACAATACAATAATCATTACATATTTCCATATTTTACCTTGTAAAATTACAACAAAAATTGCGTAATATGAATATTACGGAAAAATTCATTCAAGTATTTTAAATTTTAAAACGTATGGATCGGGGTATTGAAGCACTATGCCCATAACATGCATACGTAAAACTTCAACCAATGTTGATAATTCCAATGGAACGTGTATAGAGGTCAAAGATATAATCTTCAGACGGACGTCCGTCCGGACGTTAAATATTTGATTTAAATGATATTTCTCCCTATCATTATGTCTAAATGAGGTCTGTGTTATAATATTCACATTATCCTCAATTTAGGCACATAGACTAATTGGTCATTTGGTATTTTTTTTTTTTTTTTTTTTCTTTTATTTTTTGTACTTTTCTATGGTATGTTAAAAATTACCTTTTATTTCTTAAAAAAGCAAATTTTATAAAGTTCAAAACAACATGATTTTTTTATTAAAAGCATTCCTTCATACATTCTTGTACTTTCTTGCAGCTAAATTAGTGTTTATAAAAAACCGACTTTTCAAAAAACCGGTTTGACGGTTAACCGAAAATTGGCTAAAATTAAAAAACCGGTTTCTCGGTTAACCGTCTACTTAAAAACCGGTTAAACCGGTTAACCGACATTTTAATAATTGCTCTAATTTGAAGATAATAAAAATATTTTTGGTTAAAAAAGTGTTTTTCAACTTATTGGTTTAACAAGGCACCAAATAATAAACACTGTTCTTTATAAATAGCGACAGATTTACATCTAACGTTTATAAAACTTTTTTCAGCCTTTAGACTAGTTTGATTATAATTTATAAAAACACTAATTTTTTTTTGTAAATGATGAATATTTTTCGAACTTTTTTTTATCATTTATAAAAACATTTTTTTTTTTGGCATATTTTAGCACAGCTTTTGAAGCTTTATAACGATCTAAAATTGTTCTATAAAGTATTTTTAATATTAGCTTTTTTTCAATTTTTCTAATTTAAGAATAAAATAAAATTATTGAAAACAAAATTTTAACAACAAAAAGAAAGCTTCAGACCTTTATATTATGATTTATATTCAACGCTTTTGAAGTCTTTATTTTAAAGAAATGATTATTTAATTTTTATAAAAAACTGTAATTAATAAAAATATCTGTATAAAATTGGAAAAATAATTAACATTTTTTCTGATAAAAACGGATTTGTTTTTAATTTTTAGAAGAATTATTAATCATTCTGTACTTTTACGTTTGAAGTCTTTATTTTTTTTTCCTATAATCCTTTATAAAATCTTATTTTTCTCTTAAGCTATACATTAGTATGTGTAATGTTATTTTCTTCTCTTGGAAAATTTCATTCGCATGAAATTTAAGTTTTTGTAAATAGAATGTTTAATTATCTATCTGATTTTATTATACATACAGTTTTAAAATATTTACTTCAAACAAGTAAATATTGTCACTTGACTACTTGTTAATTCAAACAGCAAGAATTTTTAGTAGTTTGAAAATATTTTCTTAAATTTTAAATTCAGAAAAAAGTAACAAAAGGACGAATTTTAGTGATATTTTTAGCAAATTTTTAAAACCGGCTAACCGACACAAAAAAACCGGATTAACCGGTTAACCGAAATTTAAAATTTCAAATTAACCGGTTCGCAAATAACCGAAATTTGAAGAAAAAACCGGGTTTTCGGTTAACCGGTTAACCGGTTTATAAACACTAAGCTAAATCTATATATATAAAAGAGTAACGTGACTGACTGACTGATTCATCATCCCACAGCCCAAACGGCTGAAGCTAGAGAGACAAAATTTGGAACGTAGGTAGGTCTCCTTCCATATAGATCTACTAATACGGGATTTTCGGGAAATTCTAATGTTTAGGGGGTAAAAAAGGTTAAAAACGGGTAAAATCGGTGACCTTATAACTCGCAAACTAATAATGATACAAAAAAAGTTGAATAGTTATCGTTATTCATTTAAAAAATAATTGGACAGGTGTCTGGTACTTTTTTGAAAATAGGCCGTTTTAGGGAGAAAACGGGTAAAAACTGTATTTTGGTACTTTTTTGGCACCATATGTATCTTTGAAACCAATCAACATACAGATAAAATTTATGTCGTATTCATAACTTATCAAAAAATGAGAAATACAAATTTGGTACTTTTTAGAAATTCGAACGTTTAAGGGGTAAAAATCGTACATATTTTTGGTACTTTTTTCATAATTTTTTTTTATATTTATTGAAATATTCATATGAATATTTTAATATGGGATACCACTACAATTTAAAAATTTATTGGAATATAATTTTTGATACTTCGAAGGGTGAAAAAAAAAGTACCAAAAAAGGGGTAAAGGCGGGAAGTTACATTTTATTCAAACTTAATAACGAATTTTCAATTACATTAAACATAGAACATGGTCCGATGTTGGAAAGACGTTATTTTAACGTTACTTTTTGAATTTTCTATAATATTTAACCTAGAAATATGAAATTAAGGACAAGTGTTAAGTGAATGAGAATCCATAAAAGAGAACTTTGTGGTACTTTTTCGTTCTTCTAATGGTACTTTTTGAATTTTCTATAATATTTAACAATAAAACATAAAATTAAAGATATTTGGTCCTAAATGAATGAGAATTCATTAGAGGGGACTTTTTGGTACTTTTTTGTTCTTCTAATGGTACTTTTTCAATTTTTTATAATATTTTACCCAGAATCATGAAATTAAAGATATGTGGTCTTAAATGATTAAGAATCCATAAGAGAGGTTTTTGTGGTACTTTTTTGTTCTTTTAATGGTACTTTTTGAATTTTCTATAATTATGAACCTAGAAACATGAAATTAAGGATATGTGGTCCTAAATGAATGAGAATTCATTGGAGGGGACTTTGTGGTACTTTATTTAATACTTATTTATGAAATTAAAGATATGTGGTCTTAAATGAATGACAATCCACAAGAAGGGACTTTGTGGTATCTTTTTTGTTCTTCTAATAGTACTTCTTGAATATTCTGCAATTTTCATCCTTAGAAACATAAAATTGAAGATGTAAGGTCCTAAGTGAATCAGAAACCTTAAAATGGATTTTGTGGTCCTTTTTCTTTATTCTAATATACTTTTTCGTAATTCTGATATTTATTTTTAATTATTCTAAGATTGTAAACCTGAAATTAAAGTGATATTATTATTTATGGATGACATAACACCATTATTACAAATGTTCCCAAGGGAGTTAATAATCTTAGTTTAAATTTATTATATAGTATGGTTTTTATAAAAAATTTCCGCTAACTAAGAAGTACTTTTTGCTGGTTGTAGCAACGTAGTTAAATATCGGAAATTAAAAATAGGATCTTTTTTTTTTTTGTGCGTTACAAACATCAGTACAAACGCAGAATACCCCAACCAGCTATGGCAGGCGCAGATCCAGCTCAAGCTTTCTGGGGAGGAAAATATAATAATTTTCTTAAATATTTCTTTAAATTGTATGATTTAGTACAGATTTTTCATTAAGTGTTTTCATTTTGGGGAGGAAAATTTCCTTTTTTTCCCTCCCCATAGATCCGCGTCGGACCTAAAGTGGTGTATGGTATAAAAACGGGTCCAAAAATTAAAGATTTGTTTTTATCTAAATATCTCTTAAACTAAAATATACACATTTAAGCGTATTTTTCGTAAAAATTTACAAGGACCACTTTTTTACAAACAAATCGTAAATGAATTTATGGCAATTTTTTTTAATTACATATCAAGGTAACCAACTTTGGAGGTACTTCCACTACCTCCTGACTCGCTAGGAATTTTTACTTATCCAAATCATTTTATAGTGATCATATGTTACAGAATTATTTCCAAAACGATTATTTACTAAGACACTGAATTATTCAATAATAATGATTCTATTGATCTGCCAGCCCTAATAAATTCTTGGTCTCAAATATTGATTTTTTTTAATTGTTTCTCATTTAATGAATTTGTATATTATTATAAAATATATTTTGTTCATCTATACTCTTTGATATTTTCCAATTGCTTTTTCCAATTCTTTTTTCTCATTTCATTCATTTAAATTTATTTTTAGATTTAAGCAAAGAAATGAATTAATACTCCTGGATACTTTTGTAGACACATAGTAAAGGCAGTAATTATAGGGTAGATTACAACACATATTAGACTATAAATTTTACTATTCTTTTACCATAGACTAGATTATAGAATTGACTATAAATTAGAATATATGAAGATCAAATTATTATGTATAGACTACACATAATAAAAATTTTACATTTACTGACTGTAGTTTATTTAAAAAGTTTTCATTTATATTAAAAATTAAAAAAATTTCGTTATTTCACACAGAAAATTATTTTTTAACTTTTTATACAAGTTGTTCAAAAAACAGGCTACCAAAGTTATTTTTAGTTACAGTAAATATTTTCAGTAATTTCCTCATCCCAAGCCAAAATAGAAATACACAATTATAAATATATATTCAAAGCACAGACCGGATTTTAATACTAAAAAAAAATCTTTTTAATTTTATTTCAATCGGAAAACAAATTTTAATGTTCAAAAAATAATAAAAATCCATCATAATTTTTTTATTTTCATCAATAGTTTAATTTTTTTCATCATGATCGAAATAAAAAAAAAAATAAATATCTTTTGTGATATCTATCTATATATATAAAAATTAATGTGTGTTTGTTTGTATGTATGTATGTTTGTTTGAAGTCTTTAGCCGCCTAAACGGCTAAACCGATTTTCTTGAATTTTTCGCAATGTGTTCCTATATGCCTGGAAGGAAAAATATTTTTCCTGAAATTCCATGTGGGCGAGATGCCACCCCCACTGACTAAATAACTATTAAAAGTAGTATATCTCGGAAATTGGTAATACTATAGTCCTCAAATTTTGCACGAACAACTTTGACACCTATATGAACATTCTGGAAAAAAATAGGCGAACTAGCAATAGGGGGTGTGGCACATCCCACGCCTAATATTGCTTGCCAATACCAAATGCCGTAAATTTAGGAAACTATAACAGTTACATTTCCCAAATTTTGTACAATAAACTTAAGTGTCAATGTGAACATTTTGTGCAAAAATGGGCGGAAAATAAATAGTGGGCGTGTCATCTCTCATATAAAATTAATACCAAAATTTATATATCTGGGAAACTATAACAGTTAGAGAGCTTAAATTTTGTACGACTAGCATTAGCTTCAATATGAATATTTTGGACAAAAATTGGTACACTAGCAATAGTGGGCGTGGCACCTCCCATATAAAGAAAATATTAAATTATCATATCTGAGAAAATATAACAGTTAGAGTTCTAAAATCTTGTCGGAGCCACTTTGGTATCAATATTAATATTTAAGAAAAATATGGGCGGACTAGAAGTAGGGGGCGTGGTACCTCCCATATGAATTAAATGCAAAAATTCGTATATCTGGGAAACTATTGGAGTTCGAATGCTCAAATTTTGCACAAAGAATTTTGACATCCATGAAAACATTTGTCTAATAAATTAGCGGATTATGGGGGTATGATCCCTCCCATAAAAATTAAATACAAAAATTAGTATATCTGGGAAACTATTAGAGCTTGAATTTTCAAATTTTGCACGGGAAACATCTTTCTATCTATCTATCTATCTAATTTTTAAGAAAAATTTTTATATTTTAATTACTAAATAAATATATTTTTTAATCCTTTAATTACTATGTATTTCATTTCGGGGAGTGGCGAAGCACACCGGGTATTAGCTAGTTTATTATAAAAGTTGAAAATTATTTTCAACTTTGAAAATTAATTTCAACTTTTTTCATCGGATGAAAAAAATTGTAAGCAAAAACAATTTCATTGAATAAAAAAAAATATTTTCAAAACAAAACAAAAGTTTGAATAAAAAAAACAATCATTTAAATTTATTTTTTTTTTTTCGAACTGATATTTATCTTTAAGGATATTTATTTTTAAAGATATTTATTTTTTTTTTTATTTATTTTAAAAAATAAAAATCCCTCAAATAATTTTTTCAACAAACGAAAAAACATTTTGAACATTAAAGATATTTATATTGATTGAAAAATAAAAATAAAAAGTTTTCGGGTGCTTGATTCAAAGGCATTATTGTCAAAAAATATTAATAAAATAAAATTATAAAAAATTTAAAAATAAAAAGAATATATTCTGGTAATTAACTTCTTCAAATTGTGTTAAATAAATAAAAAGATTTATGTTCTTTTACAGTAGATGTTGCTTGGCGAGTGATGTTCTTCATTAGTAGGAAAATTGGCAGGAAATTGTTTACCTTATTTTAATAAAGTGGTAAGTTCTAAATCCAAAAACTTTATATTAAGTATTAACTAACTTTAAAATTTCATATATTTTAACAGATCCAAAAGAAATTAGTTATAGAGGCAGTATTAAGACAACGATATATACCCTGGACAATAACTGCAGTTATAATCTTATAAAATGTAAAAGTTATATGTATTACAATGTATTGAATTATCTGAAAGATGAAAATAAATAAAACAAATGAAAAAACAGTAGTTTTTAATAAATTAATAGGTAATTTTTATAATTTAAACCAAATGAAAAAACAGTAGAAATTATAATTTGGTATGTTAAATAATGTAAAAATCAGTAATATTTAATGTTTTTGTTCGTTAAAAAATCAACATTCAAAAATGATTGAAATTTTAGTTTGTTTGAAATATACCAAGAAATATACCAAGAAACATCAAAGAGGTTTTTCCTTAGATAATTGTTTCATTTCTTCTCCTTTCTCTCTATTACTACTGTCTAGCTTCAAACAAAAATCATTTGTAATTAAAAAAAGATCCTTTGTTCATCAGCAAAAGAACAAAAAAGGCATTAACTAAAATTTTAAAAGATTCAAAGTAATTTTGTTACTACTTGAACGTAATTAAAAAAATAAATTTTTTAGGAATTATACATATTTTTTAGCTAAATCTTAAATTATGTATATAAAAAATAATATTATTAAAGCATACAAAATATATATTTATAGAAATAATCAAATTCCCCAATACACTTTAGTTCTTTATAAAATAAAATTAAATAAAATGATAAGTATTTCATCTTATAAATAACACATAAAATTCGGGCTCTATAATTTTGTCATGAGTGTATATTTATGATAATTTTTTAAAACATTTAATTTTTCGGAGCAGCACATATTTATGTATTATATGTGTTTTAACTGATCCCTTCAGCTTTAACAGAAGTGAATTAATATTTTTATTAGCTATAAACACAGAATATCCAAATTTTTGGCCTAAAAACTCACTTGTACGTGAATTTATTTACCGTGATGATAATGTTGCCCGGCTTACAGTAACTAATACTTCAAAAAACTAGAACTCTTCACATCTTTTAATACATATTGTATACCAAAATGTTAGAAGAATGAATACGAAACTTTCTGACGTGGTTGAAAATTAATACTTACAATTCTGAAATAATATGTGACAAATATCAAATCTTTAAACGTAATAGAACTGGAAAACGTGGTGATGGCGTTTTAGTAACTATATCAAGTGGTAATCCTGCCGGAGAAATTTTAATTGAAAACACCCTAAACCTTGAAATAATAGTTGTAATCATAAACTTAAAAGATAGAATATCCCTGGACCGGTCCCTCCCGTCACCAAAGTTCCAATTGAGAACCAGTTGACACAAACATACTCACTATTTAACAGTTGAGAGTCAATTTGTAACATGCATGTTAAGTGCGCAATTACAAATCGCGCGCAATAACAATCAGTGGCTGAGTGGTTAGCGTTGAAGACTATAAAACAACATACGTTAAATGAACATGGGTTAGATTCGGGGTACCGCCATCGACATTTACGAAAAATTATAAAACAAAAGTAAACATAATTTAATAAAAATTATAATAAAAGAAATGTTTTTAAAATAATCATGATGGTACCGCCATCGACATTTACGAAAAATTATAAAATTTAATAAAAAAAATGTTTTTTTTTTGGAGGTGGAGGTGGCTAATTAGCCACCTCCAATGACAACCTCATGTAAAATTGACAATTTACTCTCATATAAAGTTACGGAGCTGGAACCGGTCACTAGCCCTGAGAACCTGTGACTAGTTTTGAACCGGTTCTCTTTACTCCAGGAATATTCCACTGAATATTGAACCTCATGTATTATTAATTACATCCATTTCCAATAGACTCCATAGTGATGATTGTACTAGGTGACTTTAGTATTCCAACAGCAACCAGGCTAACATTAGACCTATCCTAGTACCCGTAACTCCTATTGATTGGACTGATGATCTCCTAAAATCTCTTTTCGATTTAAATATTTTCCAAATAAACAGTTTTTCAACTACAATAACAGAATGCTTGACTTAGTATTTGTAAAAAATCCTTTCTCATTTGATGTGATTGAAATTAATCCATTATGTATTCCTGAAGACCGCCACCATCTAAATTTCAATACCAATTCCCAAAAGTTAAAAAGCCTCTAGTCTTGTCCTGGCACTATGCTTTAATCACATCAATTTCCAAATGTTGAAGCAACTGTTGTCCAATATAAACTGGCCCGAAGCGTTATCATTTAATAAAGATGGAAACAATTTCGACGAAGTTATCCACAATTTTTATTCCATTTTTGAAACATGTATTTCCAAATCTGTTCCCTTGAAAAGATAAATTAATATAAATGGACCTCTTTGGAAGACGAACACTTTGGAATGGTTGAAAAATAAAATGAATCGCTTATTTAAAAAGTTTAAAAGGAGTAATAATGTGATAGACCAAAGACAATACCTCATTACCAGAAGACGATTTAATGTAGAGAATAATATCTACAAAATGAATATAAATATTAGCAACAATCGTAAAATGTTTATTAATTCCAACAACAATGACAATGAATGAGGAAATGTTCTCTAATAATACTGAAATAGCAAATATATTTTCTGAATTTTTTGCATCAACTTTTTTCAATATATCATAATAGTATTTCGTCATATTCATTAAGAATTAATATATCTTCTTTGGATACCCAGTTATGAAATATTTGAAAAGCGTAAGGAGTTCTTTTAATTCTGGACCAGATGGTATTCCTAGCTGTATTCTGAAAAATTGTGCTGAAAAATTGGTAACTCCACTTACTAACATTTGCAATAATTCCCTCAAGTTTGGTAAACTTGACATGGAAGAACTCATTAATAATTCCATACTATAAGTTCGGTAGCCGTAACACAGTGCTTTGTTCCATAGACAAAAATCAAAATAAAAACATTTTTCAAATTGTGTTGAAATATACGTTTTTAGAAAGGTAATAATATAGATCATATAATTTAAAAAGACTTTTTTAGAAAAAGTTATTTTTATGGCTACTAGAGGGCGCTAAAGTCAGAGAATTTAAAGCAAATATTAATGAACCAAAAAGCTGGTTTTAAATTGTTTTAGGAGAAAATTTTTCAAAAATTAATATTTTGATAAAAAGTGTCGAAGTTTTGTATTTTCAATTCCTCAGAATATTTGTAAATTAAAACTATTATTATTTTTAAATTATAGTGTTTTGAATAAATATATATTATTGCTCAAATTTATACATATTTTTTACTTAAAACCTTAAAATTCATTAAATTTGATGAAGTATATAAAAAAAATATAAAATTCTTTTTTTTTACGGTTTATGTAAGCTTTTACAGTTATTTAACATATTAAAAAAAAAAAAAACTTTAAAAAAAGTTAAATTGAAAAAGTGTCTGATTTTCTGTTTTTACTTCAATTTCAAAAGTTATCAATGTTGACGTAATTTATTTTGCTAAATTAAAATAAAAGAATTATAAAAATTATTTCGAAATTTAAGAAACAACTAAGAAATAGAAAAATATATTTTTTGGGCCAAATATATTACGTTAAAAAACCTCCAGATGGCGCTAATTATAGAGTATTTTCGAATTTTAATACAAAAATTACATGAGTTCGATGGAGTATTAAAAAAAATATAAAAAATTTTATTTTTTTTTTTTTTGCTTGATTCTGAAATTTAATATTGTTTTTTAATATACAATATAAGAAAAAATGTTTCCTATTTTTTGCCACAACTAAAAAAAAATAGTAATTTAAACAATTTCTATATTTCCTTTTATTACACATAAGTCAAAGAATTCTTTATGTTAAAATATTTTGTAATGTTAAATCGAAATTGCTTTAAAATTTAATATAATATTGAAAACTTAAAAAAAAAAAAAATAAAAATGTTGGACCGGAAATCGGGGGAAACAAGGCAAATTAATAAGTTGCTAAAGATAAAATGTGGGTGCAGAAATTTAAATAATATTTAAAAATGATAGGGCTTGGGGGAGGTAGATATGCCCTAGCTCCTATTAAATAAAATATTGTCTGCTCCATAAAAAACCTATTTCTAATGGCTATCGCAAATTTTTGTACTGTTTTGACCATTATTTTAGAAGAAAATGCGTTTTTCACATATCAGGATATATGGAAGGTAGGCTCCGATTTTTTCAAAACTTTGTACATATTTACTATGGGTCTAAAATAATATATGTGCCGAGTTTCAGTTTTCTGCAACACCTCCTTCTATTTTTATAAAATTAAAAACGGTATGTTAGCCAGAAATGCGTTTTTCTCATTTCAGGATATATTTTTAAATAAAAACGAGAGAAAAAGATATAGTCGGTCAAGCCCGACCATATGATACCCTACACCATTGTGTACGGTATAATTCGGGGAGGGGTCCTTTATTAGACTTGGAGTCAAATGTGGACCGATACTCATAAATGTAAAATAAAACATACGAATTCAGAATATTACGTTGATGCTGACATTTACATGAATTTATTCACTTTGGGTGATTCCCGAAATGGGGTCTTATATGGGAGCTATGGTAAATTATGGACCAATCTTTATAAAATTTGGCACTATCATTTATGTTCATATAAAACTTATTTGTGTCGAATATTAACTTGATACTAACATTTTAATGGGATTTATGCCCGTTAAGTGATTTTCTGAAAAGGAGTTTATATGGGAACTATGGGTAATTATGGACCGATCTTTTTAAAAATCGTCACACTTATTTGGACTTATATGAAACTTATATGTGCCAATTTCATTAAAACATTGCTATATTTAAGGGATATATGATCGTTAAACCCTTTTCCGGGAGGACATTTGTATGGGGGCTAGGTGAAATAATGGACCGATTATAACCATTTTCAATGGGCTTTGTCCTTGAACCAAAGGAAACCTGTGTACCAAATTTCATACATTTTCGACTCAGAAAGTGATTCTGAGCCGATTGGTATAAATTAAGGTGGGTCTTAGACTAATATTTTTGGGTGTTACAAACATCTGCACAAACGCATAATACCCTCCCCACCTATGGTGGTGTAGGGTATAATTAGCAGACTCATAAATAGTCTATATTTAACTGCAATCACAAATTTTGGTGGAATTCTGACCAGTATTCACACAGTAAATCCGTTTTTTAGTTTCAGAATATATAGGAGGTGGGCGTGTCCTTGCTCCGACTAAAAAATAAATTAGAAAACCTATGAGCAATTTATTTTTAATGGCGGACACAAATTTTGTTAAAGTTGAGACCAATATTTTAGAAAAAATTTAGTTTTTTAGGGAGGTAGGCGTGTCCTCGCGCCAATTTTTTCAAAACTTCGTATTTATTCGTTCTAAGCCTAAAGTAATATGCGTATCAAGTTTCAATTTGCTACGACAACTCCTTCTATTTTTGTCCCATCGTTGTAAGGGATCAAAGCACTGTGCGTAGTGAAGTTTCAAACTATAGAGCAATTGCAAAATGAAGTGCTTCTTAAAGAAGAAATAGCAGTGACTCCAAAATAATGGCATGTCCGTATTTAATCCTTCAAATGAAATCCCTATAAATAGTGCTTAGTGCCATATTTAACTAGTTTCATGAACTGTGAGGCTCTTGTAATCAACATATAACATATGTTGCACATCTACATATGTATAACACATATCTGCTGTATATGTATGTGGCCCAGTAAACTTAATTAAAAATGCACGCATATAATTATGTCTATGTGTATTTGTGTACACAATTCGTGAGCAAATAATGTACCGACTTAGTATATGAGTATATACATACAAGTATAATTTTTTCTTTCTTTCTTATGCATCTATGGGCAAAGTAGTTTTTTCCTGTTTCTAAAAGATGTTGTTGGTAACACCCAGTGTATCTAAGCGACTTTTGTTTTTTTTTTTTTTTCTCTCTCTGAAATCAAGTTGGCACGTACCTACTTAGCTGGTGAATAATTTAAAAATTTTAGAATTATGATGATAAAAAGAAATTACGAGCAGTAGTGACCAACCCTGGAGGATTATTAAAATTGTCTACTTTTAGTTAATGCTTTTGGTTAATGTTTTTGATTTAAGAGAATGGGATTTTAAAGTATATTAAAGAGTTAAGACTTAAGCATCAGTTATCAACACCTATCAACAGGTAAAAAATGCGAACAATATCCGAATAATAATGTCGGAAAAAATCATGCCCCCGTACCTGGTCATGAACTTCATAGTCCCCGGAGACCCTACTCCCACTGCTACGGTGACAACTTGTGCAGACTCGAACTTATCTGGTGGTAACACCAGGCCAGACTAGTTCGAAAGTTACTGATGTTGCGGACGGTCAGGGTAGAAAACCTAAACTGTCCAATTGTGGTAAACTTAAAGCAACTCGACCAGAAGGCGGTTGTTCAAATAAAGGCGGCGATGTACCTCTTTACCTACTCCCACAGCGACGGTGACAGGCTATGCAGAGACTGCAACCCTAACTTATCTGGTGGTAACATCGGATCAGACTAGTTCGAAAGCTACTGGTGTTGCAGAAGGTCAGGGTAGGAAACCTTAACTGGCCGATTGTGATACACTTAAAGCAACCTACCTCTGTGATATCTCTAACTTCTGAACCAAGTACATCCAAAGCTTGCAAGGTCCTAATCGATAATAAGTCGGTTGAAACCCCTGTTTTGGGTACTGCCAAAGAGGGAGCGACTAAGTGGTTATCCTAATCAGCTTTCCATATGCAAATTAGGCAGAAGGGACCAGTGATAGAATCCTCCTGTCAATTGCTTGCATCTCCCCCAACAAGAACAGGCGATAAACCTGCGTGAAGCCCTCCATAACTAAGCGTTCCACCTTAAGATTCATCGGTCAATAAGGCTCAAAAATGGTCCAAGACCTATCCTAGGAGCAAAAAGCCTCCTTGGAATGGTCTAAGGCACATATTGCTACTCTTCTGCTTCTAGTGGAGCGATGCCTAAACGGCAACGTTCAGAGGAGGAACCGAACAACCAGGGATCAAACCGTATCAACGAGGTCCTTTTTGAGGTGGCCAAAGACCAACTCGTAAGGGCCATCATTGATCAAGATGACAGCAACCGGACCACTTCTCATTAGAGATGGAAACTGGTCAAGCAGAAGCTACTAGGAAGATCCTTGAGGATAATCCCGGAACATTACCACGAACGCTCAGCATCTCAACGGAATCGGAGAAGCTTGGGAAGGCTCTACAATTGGAATATAATTCTATATGACAATCGATGACATATAAATATCATAAGGATGCCACATTATTTTTACGAAAGCCTCGATAACTCATACTGTAAAAACAAAGTGGCAACTCAGCCAATTCTATTTGACAGAGCAATTCAAAATTCCGTTTTCTTTTGATTCATATACGAATAGATATCTTAAACGTGATAAATGTTATGTTGAATCCAAACCTAAACACGTTTTGAGTGCAGAATTAATTCTTTCCGTAAACAGGGAATGTTTTCATAAATCTAAAAACTTTATTATAGCTACAAATGTTTTTAAAATCCTTGAAAAAAAATTGTTATTTAAAAAATTTATTAATTAATTTATTAGCATAACATTGACATCAATGGAATGTTGTATTAATTAGTTATCTTGCTAAAACTCTTATTTATCTTAGCATACTGTATAAACCATTCTCAGAGATAATACATTGTCCTCCTCATTTTAACCAAGTTTTTGTTTACACCCTAATGATCATTGGCACAAATTTATAGAAGGTATTTGCCACTAAGCTATATCGAACCCAGTTTCATTCTAAGCCTACTCTCTTACTAAACTATTCACTCATTCATTACCCACATCCATTTACTGCGGACATAAGCAGTCAGCTGTAGCATCCAAGAGGCTTTCACTTACTGTTTACTGCAGTTATAACCTCAAACCCAAATGCCGCATCCGCACTTTAATTTGCTGCTTCCACCATATGGTAGCCTGATTAAACTCTGTGGCTTCTACTAACTGTATCCCACTACGAAAGTGTGGTACAACTCAGAGAGGGGTTTTCTGTTTTTGTAAATAGTTTCCTTGTTAAGTTCTTTTTGTTTAAAAAACACAAATAAACAAAATATGTAGAACAGACTACAACACTGTTTGGCCCATCCTGTTGTTTTATTTGAACGAACGAAAACAGTGAAACCAACCAACCAGAAGAGTTTTTTTGTGTTGGTGAAAACAGGACTTAATTTTTTATTTTTTTATTTTTGTCAGTGAAAATGTTTTTTGTTGCGTACTTTTTAAAAACACTCACAACAACAAACAAAATAGTACGAGAAGCTGCTCTTCTAATGCAAATTTTGTTGTGTGTTTGTTGTAGTTTTTGTTACTGTTTAAAATTACACAATAACAACAACACAACAAACAAACTCGCTGATGTGGTTTACACTCATCTCGCTGTTAGGGTACAAAAAAAATTAGAAGAAGTACTCGTATTGCTTTAAGCACCACTACTCATGAAGCATTAGTAGGTGTGTAAGAGTAAAAGTCCTTTCAGTTTTGCATGAGCTTTAGTTTTTAGAGTATCTTTTTTTGCCTTCAAATGTTGTTTTTCTTCACTTTTTATTTTTTTGGTTGGTTTTGATGAGTAGATGAGCAGATGTTGTAAATTATTTTTAATATGCTGCTTTTTGTAATGTTCTTTAATTTTTTTTTCTGAATTTATAAAATGTCAGTCATCATGTCTAGTTTCTTTTTCGTCATCTTATTTTATTTTTCATTAAGTCACATAGTCAAATATATTTGTACTTGTTTATGCATGTATATGAATGCTGCTACTGCAACTGCCACTTCTACTACTGTTGCTGATGCTTTGTTATGCTAAAGTCATCCATGATGTTGTTATAACAGCAACATCATTCTTTATATAAGCTGACATACATACAATTTTTTTTTTTTTAACTGCAACATAACTTTATTTATCATTATTTTGCATGAACTAAAACCTGGACCGTGATTCATTGGGCAGAGGTGGATTAGGGTTAAAATTTTTACTGAGCATTTAATTTCGGTTATATTCAGTTGTAGTTCTAAGCTTAGTTCAGTTTTAGTCCAGTTCTAGTTCAGTTGTAGTTCAATTTTAATTCAGTTCAAGTTAAGTTCTAATTCTGTTCTAGTTCAGTTCTAGTTCAGTTCTAGTTCAGTTCTAGTTCAGTTCTAGTTCAGTTCTAGTTCAGTTCTAGTTCAGTTCTAGTTCAGTTCTAGTTCAGTTCTAGTTCAGTTCTAGTTCAGTTCTAGTTCAGTTCTGGTTCAGTTCTAGTTCAGTTCTAGTTCAGTTCTAGTTCAGTTCTAGTTCAGTTCTAGTTCATTTCTAGTTCAGTTCTAGTTCAGTTCTAGTTCAGTTCTAGTTCAGTTCTAGTTCAGTTCTAGTTCAGTTCTAGTTCAGTTCTAGTTCAATTCTAGTTCAGTTCTAGTTCAGTTCTAGTTCAGTTCTAGTTCAGTTCTAGTTCAGTTCTAGTTCAGTTCTAGTTCAGTTCTAGTTCAGTTCTAGTTCAGTTCTATTTCAGTTCTAGTTCAGTTCTAGTTCAGTTCTAGTTCAGTTCTAGTTCAGTTCTAGTTCAGTTCTAGTACAGTTTTAGTACTTTAGTACTAATTAAGTCCCTCTTCAATTCCAGTTCAGTTCAAAATCAGTTCTAGTTTAATTTTAGTTTGAGTCTGATAACTTCTAATGTGAAAAGACCCAATATCTCGTAATCTAGAGACAATGAAGTTTTTAATTATGTATTTAAGTCCCCTTCGTCTAGCTTTGTACTCCACTCCTGCTGCTTTAGCTTAAACCCCTCTCACTAACATTATTCTCATCATTCATTTAGCTTTGGCTATTATTTCTACTTCCTTTTCCTGTTTTTTTTTTTTCATAACATTTTAAAGTAACTATGTTAGTAGTAGTGAGAATATTAAAATTATAGCAAATTTTATGTATTTTTAAGCATTTTGTGTTTTATTTTTTGTCTTGATATACAACAACAAAATAAACTATGTATTATCTATACATATTCTAAAACTATAAAAAAAAGAACTCCTGTCCTGTTTATTATTTATGCATTATAAGCACATAAAAATAAATTAAATTTTTTAAATGCCGACACCATTGTAGTCAAAAAGAATAGTACAGAGATAGCAGGTCAGATTTATGTTATTAAAAGACAGATGACAGTAACATAATAATTTTTCAGTTCCTGTATAAGATGAGACAAGGTGAGTGAGATATGAAAAGCTATGAGTTTCTTAGGACCAAAATATTATTTTTTATTCATCAGCTTAATAAATCCAACAGAATACTTAATATCTTTTAATTTTAGCAAAATTTTTATTTTCTATTTTCATTTAATAACAATATTTTAAATAAGCAATTACCTAAAATAAATTAAAAATCATTTTTTAACTAGTTAAGAATATTACAAAAAAAAATTTATAAAATAAAGTGGTAAATAATATAAATTGATCTTTTACTCATTTAAATAAACTTGAAATGCAAAGTAAATATAATGATGAAATACACCATTTCTTGTCAGATATTGTTGACGTAACCATATGTTGTTCTAGTTCAGATTTACTTCAATTCTAGTTCTGTTTTTGTTTAGTTTAAGTTCAGTCCTAATTTAATTCTAGTTCAGTTCTAGTTCAGGTCTAGGTCAGTTCTAGTTCAGTTCTAGTTCAGTTCTAATTCAGTTCTAGTTCAGTTCTAGTTCAGTTCTATTTCAGTTCTAATTCAGTTCTAGTTCAGTTCTAGTTAAGTTCTAGTTCAGTTCTAGTTCAGTTCTAGTTCAGTTCTAGTTCAGTTCTAGTTCAGTTCTAGTTCAGTTCTAGTTCAGTTCTAGTTCAGTTCTAGTTCAGTTCTAGTTCAGTTTTAGTTCAGTTCTAGTTCAGTTCTAATTCAGAATTTAAATATTAAAAATATTATTATCATTATTAGTGCTATTATTTTTATTAATGTAATTGTTAATTGTTATGAATGAAATTAATTAATAAAAATTAATAAAATTAAAAAAAATAAAATAAATAAAAAAACAAGTTCTAGTTCAGTTCTAGTTCAGTTCTAGTTCAGTTCTATTTCAATACTAAATTAGTTACTGTTCTTTTCAATCAAATCTCTCACAATTTTTAAGGGAAATAGTGCTTCAAAGTTGGCAAAAAACCAATGAATAAAAACTGAAAATTGTTTATTTCCAGTTTTACAACAGTTTTGCTATTAAAAAGCGGAAAAATTATACAAATAATAATTTGAAATTTTTACAATAAAGTCCTCGTTTTTTTTATGAACATCTTTATTTATCCTCTTAAAATGGTATATTAAGCAGCGAAAAAAAGTTCAATAGGAAATTTTTTAAGTAATAGGAAATTGGATTTTGAATGAATTAGATATTAGATTAACTCTCCGAAGTAAAAATGGTTAAACTGACAACGAAAGAACAACATACACATATCTAGCAAAGGGTTTAATAAAGGAAAGGAATTTTAGGAAAAAATGGTTGACTTAACTCTTTCTTTTAAGCCCTTTACTTTGTTAAATTCTTCTACTTTAAGTTTTTTTTTTGTCGTTAATTTCCAATAAGGTTTTATACAACAAATATTCCCTATTATGAATGGATCAACAAAATAACGAAAACATGGAATATATAATTCTTTTTTTTTACATCCAACGATATTGTTCAAATATTTTCTTCTCAATAGTTTTTACTACCAATATTCAATGCAATTTATACTATATTTCGCTCTACATTTTTATGCATAAAGATACATATATACATATATTTTCCATTTTTACCTTTTCATTACGCTCAGCCACTTTATCAATTACGCCAATAAAACTTCAACTTTTTTTCTGATTTTTTTTTCTGCAATTTAAACGCTACTATGAGTGTTCGTTGCAAGTTTGTATATACGTTTTCATAACGTTATGCTGCTGCTATTTTTTGTTGTTATTGGCAGGCAACAAAACCATTCATCATCATTCCTGCACAAGCAGAAGGTAAAAAGAATCATTCAATTTTTTTACATTCTTTATTTTCCAAATTGTAAAAATTCAAACATGATTCCTGTGTAGAATGTATGTAATATTCATTTATACTATATGTTTTTGTGTTATAGATTTGAGTAAATTGTAGCACATCTATTCTATGTAGTGTGTAGATTTTTAAATTCTTTTCTCGTTTTAAAAAGAAGATATGAGTAGAATGTGGTTGAGGGTGAGAAGCAGATAAAATCCTTTATCATATTTTGATACCTCATAATTTTTATAGCCGTTGGCAAGAAGGTCAGTATGTTAAATGCATGATCATTTGGGTAACAATCTGTGGTAGAAATTGAAATGGAAAGTTCTGGAAATGAAATGAAGACAACAATTTTAAATGGAAGAAAATTTTAAACAGAAATAAAACAGAAATAAAGTTTAAATTAAATAGAATTGAACTGGAACTGAACTAGGACTGAAATAAAACTGAAGTAGAACTGAACTAAAATCGAATTAAAACTGAACTAGAATTGAACTAGAATTGATCTAGAATTAAACTATAAATGAACTAGAATTGAACTAGAACTCTAGAACTTAACTAGAACTGAAGTAGAACTGAACTAGAACTGAACTTTAACTGAACTAGAACTGAACTAGAACTAAATTAAAACTGAACTAGAACTGAACTAGAACTGAGATAGAATTGAACTAGAACTGAACTAGAACTGATCTAGAACTAAACTAAAACTGCACTAGAACTGAACTAGAACTGAGATAGAATTGAACTAGAACTGATCTAGAACTGAACTAGAACTGAACTAGAACTGAACTAGAACTGAACTAGAACTGAACTAGAACTGAACTAGAACTGAACTAGAACTGAAGTAGAACTGAACTAGAACTGAACCAGAACTGAACTAGAACTGAACTAGAACTAAATTAAAACTGAACTAGAACTGAACTAGAACTGAGATAGAATTGAACTAGAACTGAACTAGAACTGATCTAGAACTAAACTAAAACTGCACTAGAACTGAACTAGAACTGAGATAGAATTGAACTAGAACTGATCTAGAACTGAACTAGAACTGAACTAGAACTGAACTAGAACTGAACTAGAACTGAACTAGAACTGAAGTAGAACTGAACTAGAACTGAACCAGAATTGAACTAGAACTGATCTAGAACTGAACTAGAACTGAACTAGAACTGAACTAGAACTGAACTAGAACTGAACTAGAACTGAACTAGAACTGAACTAGAACTGAACTAGAACTGAGATAGAATTGAACTAGAACTGAACTAGAACTGAACTAGAACTGATCTAGAACTAAACTAAAACTGCACTAGAACTGAACTAGAACTGAGATAGAATTGAACTAGAACTGATCTAGAACTGAACTAGAACTGAACTAGAACTGAACTAGAACTGAACTAGAACTGATCTAGAACTGAACTAGAACTGAACTAGAACTGAACTAGAACTGAACTAGAACTGAACTAAAACTGAACTAAACCTGAACTAAAACTGAACTAAAACTGAACTAGAACTGAACTAAAACTGAACTAAAACTGAACTAGAACTGAACCAAAACCGAACTAGAAAAAAAAATTTATAGAGAACTGAACTAAAAATAAAACCAAAACTGAAGTAGAACAGAACTGGAATTAAGAAATAACTACACTAGAACCGATCTGGAACTGAAGATTATTAAAACGTCTATAGCGTATTCTATTGTTTACGTTTACTTAATACTCAATCATATTCTTGAAAACTCTTTAACCCTTAAAAACCATCATTCTCATCCATCGTCTGCTACCCCCTCGTCTGTTTGAAATAAATCCATATTATTCATTTCAGATTTTTTCCGCTTGTTTACTACGATAAAAATTCTTTTAATATTTTTATTCTGTTTGGTTGTTTGATAGTTTGTTGGAGGTGAGTTGGAGTATAGATTTGAGGCAAGTAATAAAGGTAAAATTTAAAAAATATATATTTTTTCACAATAAAATGGAGCAAAAAAAATCTCGTACATGTGTCGATATCTGTATGTTTTGTGGAATATTGTAAAACTAAAAGTACTTCACTTCGTTTTTGCATGATGCTCTCGATATTGGTACAACCTAAAGGAAATACAACAAAAATAGCAAAATATAAAAAAAGGAATTGTGCAAAAAAAAATGGTGAATCATATTTATTGATGAAATTGACAGCAGAGCAGCATAAAATCGAATGTTGTTAAAAAATTTATGAAAACAAGAAAAATTCTTATTTCTTCTGTTCTATATTTTTTTGTATAATAAATAAAAAAATTAATGGTTTCAAGAGATTGTTTTTCCTTTTTCTCAACAATCTTTTGTTTTTATTTTGCTGTTGTTTACAAAAGTAATTCTTAACAGTCAATTTAAATCATGAACAACTAGAATCTATTAAGATTTATAGATAGAAGTTCTTTTTTTTTTTAACTGGGAAACTGTGATGTTATAAATGGGTAAATAGCAGTTTGTTAAACAATTTGGAAAATATTTATTATTAACTTCAAAAATAAGTAAAAAGTTAATGAAATCATTCACGCATAAGAAGAATTTATTAGGAAGAAAAAGGAAATATTTAGAATAGATTTTTATTAAGGCTAGGCAATTAGAGTAAATGTTAATAATATAATTTTAATTTAAGGACTGCAGGCAAGTTGAAACGTTGGGGACTAATTACAAGTTTTTAAAATAAATTAAATAGTAGAAAAGGGTTGTATTTCAAAAAACGTCTAATGTAAATAAGATATTTCAAACAGGATACTTTTTTTGAAGTACAGGAAAAGAGCATTGCTGTTAACAAGGACAAAGAAGGAAAGAATAAGGAAGACAAAAGGAGAAATACAATAATTCATGAGATAAACTTGGCCAAATTTGGCACAAGTTGATTAGCACTTCATTTATATTAAAACAGAATGATTAACACAATGTTGGATAATAATCAAATTTAATTAAGAGTACAGCCTAGTTCTTATTAAAACAACTTCAAGCGCACCTAATATCTAGTTCCCAGAAATCACACATACCACACGCAAAGAAAAAAATATGGTTCTAGTGACCATAAACTAAGAGCAACATACTATGGTTGTAATATATGATTACAGATAACAATAAGTATATTTGTACGTAATCATTATTATGATTCCATTTTATAATTTATTAGTAAGGTTTATAACCTTTTCTTAAATATTGCTTTTAATTTCATCATGTTTTTATCATTTAATAATCCCATGTTATCAGATATATAACTAATTTCATCATACATATATATAATCCTATTTTATCATATATATATATATATATATATATATATATATATATATATATATATATATATATATATATATATATATATATATATATATATATATATATATATATATATATATATATATATATATATATATATATATATATATATATATATATATATAATAATTTCATCATATATATAATCCCATTTTATCATATATATAACTCCATTTTATCATATATATGAACTAACTTCATCATATGTATAATCCCATTTTATCATGTATAATCCCATGTTGTCATATATATAATTCCATTTTTTCATATATATAATCCCATTTTATCATATATATAATCCCATGTTTTCGCATTTATATTAATTTGTACCACGATATGTGGTACATTGATCATACTGAATATAAACAAAACTTGTCAATTTATATTTGTTCATATCTAAACTAAATGAGAATTAATATACTAACAAACTACTGGACTGATATACAAAAATGCTTTGAATACACATTCATTAAAAGCAAATAAAAATATTAGCTTAATGGTTGTAGAATTAACTGAATAGTTTTGGAATTGACTAAATGTTTGGATTTATCATAAATATGGTTTCATATAAAAATATTTAAATACATATTATAATTCAGTCAACCATATTAAAATGTTGATTGTGAGTAA
This sequence comes from Protophormia terraenovae, assembly GCA_951394005.1. Taxonomy (NCBI): domain Eukaryota; kingdom Metazoa; phylum Arthropoda; class Insecta; order Diptera; family Calliphoridae; genus Protophormia; species Protophormia terraenovae. The sequence continues at coordinate 26,612,925 of OX596074.1, read as the reverse complement.
TCATTAAATGATCAAACAGAATCATAAGCGTTGCTATCATAAATACGGTATTATTCAAATCAATGAAAAACAGCTATATAAACATTGAATAGTTGTAGTGATCATGCTGTAACCATGTTTTTTTTTTTTTTTTTTTCTGCAAAAAAAAAAAGAAATGAAATTAGTTGAAAAAGTCATTTAACAATGTGTAACCGATGCTGTATTTATACATTAACCCTGACCGAAGATGATTGAATAGGCAAAATATCGGCTTTAAATACACTGCAGTGATTCAAAACTTTTTTAATTGCCCCCGGAAACATATTGCAATCTGAAAGAATTTACCTGCAATTTCAAAAATACTATTCAATAAAAATGCGAGTCATCGTTCAATTCAGGCCAGAAATATTAACACTCAGATGGTGCTGACCTCATACTCCGAAGACCAGTCAGAGAACAAACAACGTATTTAATTCTAAGCTTCTGTCTCAGTTATAATTTTTATGGGTACAGGTAAATTTTCTGTAAGTTAGCATCCTCCTAACCATGGCAATTTTGCTTGTTTATATTGCCATTCATCTTACGAATAATTATATCAACCCCCAATATGGAGCAAAAAAAAAAACTTGTTATACTCGTATTGCAGGGATTCATAGCTTTCATTTGACATCCATAATGGGTTTATATAATTTTGGGAAATATTTTATATATTTTTTTAAAAGTTGCGTATTTTTCGAAACTTTGAAGTCTTTTTGAGAAAAAAATTTGTCCTGGAGAAAATTTGAGAACGCAGTTTTATTATGTATAAGATCTAGTTTAGCACATATATCGTTTTTTCATGTTTAAAATATCACACAGTGTAATAAATAAATTAAAAAATTAAGTCCAAATTCTTATGCACATTCGAAAGTTCAATAAGAAGAATGGTAACAGGCAAGTGTTCAAACTTCTTCAACGTTCGTTTGCTTCTCGAAAAATCAGTTTTCTAACATACATCTTGCTCGTAGCCATTGGTATATCTAAATTATTCTTATCCGGAAGGATCTGTTTGATAGTACCTAATCTGCCGAACTCGTCAGCTAAACCTCTATATCGTTGTGTCCTAGCATTCAAATTAAATGTATATTGTACTGCAGGTAGATATCATGCAGAAACCTATGACAATCACGGATCACTGCACAATGGGGTCATTTGCAAGATAAATGTTAATAAATCAGTATCTTTTAAACCACTAAATTGATTTTAATGAAACTAGGAACATCGATAGAAGAGAAGGAAAATAATTTGTTTTATTTTATTTTAAAATTTATAGGGCAAAAACAAAAAAGTCATGGACAAAATTTAAATTTTGAAGTCAAATATTTTTTAAACCATAAGAGATAATATGGTATGTATGGTTCAGAAATGTGCAATTATTTCAGACCGATTTATACAGATAGTTCGAGGGTCGATATAAACTCGGAAACAAAAAATCACATATAATGATGATGTTTTTTTTGCAAACAAATGGTTTCATTTTTTAAATTTTTTCTCAAACAAAATAATAACAAATATATGTTTTTTTACATATTTAAAAAATTTATTGATTTGGAGTTGGAGTTTTGAACGTACTTGACAATGATTAGGTTCTATGAAATGGACACTAAAAATTAACATATTAAGGACATAAAATCAGAATGGGACAAGTTTGCCTTGAATAATAAATAACTCCTATACGAGTCAATAAAAATTTTAATTTTCTAAGTAGAAAAAATGGTAAAAGCTTAGTCTTTTAACGTAATACTCAAGAAAAATTGTTTGCTTATATGATTTATCAGATAACCGGTGAGCTTCGCTACCCTATTTCATGAGATAACTAGTATTTACTTCATATGGGGGCTGCACTCCCCTGTAATCTTATTTTAGGTATGCGAAAATTAATAGTTTCTCTGCATGGAGGCTACATCTTTCCCTGAACCCAGGAGTTCCCACGAAGTTTGAGGACCTTAGATATGCCATAATGGATATTTAATTTGTATAAGCGTAACATGTGGGCATGATATTAACTGAGATCTAACATAGCCTAACTCCAGCACTGGTACTATCAGTGTGTAAAATTTCGTGAAAATAGGTTCAGCCGTTTGAGAGTTTTAAAAAAGTGGGGATAACAAATTTTTCAGTATAAGCACTATCTATGTGTCAAATTTCATATAAATTAGCTACATTTATAACGTGCAAAATTTAAAGAATTTTGTTTTTTAAAAGTAGGCGTAGAAAGTGGGCGTGGCATCAAGATCTAAAGTATGTAGTGCTACAGACTCTCTCTTTTATCCCTTTGTAACATTTTGTGTTCAGTTCAACTTCTTGTCCAAGATAACACCAAAATATTTCACGTGATCCGATAATCTGAGTGTAATCTCAAGCAGATATGGAAGCATATATACTACACTGAACCAAAAAGGTACATAAATACAATAAAAAAGTTCATTGTTACAATGAATTTGTTCACTAATTTTGACCCTATGTACAGGTTCATTGAAACAATGAATTGTCATACATTAATATTATAATTCAATGTACAAGTTCATTGATTACATTTATTCTTACATTGAATCATTCATTAAATAAATTGGTTTCAATGAACTCATATTTTGTCCCAATGAAACTATACATTAAAAATGTATTATAATAATAGGCGTGTTCTGTATTTCTTGTTTCTATTTTATTTTATATTAAATGATTAAAGTATATGATATTGAGTTAATAAAAGCAAACATTAAATATAAATATAAAAATATTACATTTCACTAAAAAATTTAAATAAACAAAATGCTGTTACAGATGTGATCGTGTTTGCTTTGTCATTTATAATAATATAGTAATTCCTGTTGTCCTCTATATTGCTCAATGATGGTATGGAATATCCATTTAGATGCCACATTAATATAACTACAGCATTATCCTTAACAAATAAAGTTTATACATTTAAATCTTTTTGGTCTATAAAAATTTCCTTATTTTGAGGATCACCAGATGTAGCATTCAAATCTTGATTAGTCTGTAATATATTTTTATTAAGAATTCAATTAAAATATTTCATATATTTATGTATACTTACGAATCGAATCCTCTTGATTTTGAAATCGCAATATTTTTTGAAACCCTGGTATTTAAGGCTAATAACACATTCTTCTGCATCTTAGTGTTTTTATTTACATAAATATAAATGAAATGTAATATTTAAAAACTGTTTAAAATCATAAACATTATTAAACTTACGTATTATGAAGGCAAGTCTCCAAATTCCTTCTTTTGGGTAATTAATTTAATTTGGTGTATTCAATTATGCTGCTCGACTTCTCCTTTGCGAATAAATTATATTTATGTATTTTAATAATTCGAGTTATCTTATTTAGTTTTTAATTATTTTCGTTTTTAATATAACACTCATTTTTTTACTTTTTGCTTTTGTTTAAAACGCGTCACTTCTTGTTAAAAGATAAAAGAAAACTGAGTTGTATTTGTTTTCAGTTTACTTTATTTCCCGTTAGAAATCACTTATTTTAATATAATTTAATGAAATTTATCATTGGTTCAATGCTTATGTTCATTGTGTAATGCTTCTTCTTAATTAAATCAATGTATTAGTACATTGAATAAATTAATTCAATGAACTAATAAATTAAATCAATTAACTAATTTACCTATTGTAATAAGAAATAAATTTAACGAATGGTTTCAATGTAATGTTCATAATAGCGTTAATAATTTCATTGAATATTTTCATTGAAGCAATGAATTTCTACATTAAGTTAATAATTTTTTGGAAAAAAATTAATGAATTTCATTTAATGTACTTCATTCATTGAAATTACTTTTTTCAGTGTAGGGATACCATCGTTTGTATATAGTAAATACACAAATGTAAAGATAATATATAGTCAGTAAGGCAACTAGTGCGAAAACAAAATACCAAGGTGACTACGGCACGTGAAGAAGGATCATCTTCATCACATCATAGATATGTTGATAAAATTTTGGATCTCCTACATTCTTTCTTTACAGTTGTAACAAATTCTTCCCCTAAAATATCACTACACTACTAATTGAATATGTAAACAAATTAAAAATGTTACTATCTACATAATCCTCACTCTATTCAGACAATTTCAATTTGTATTACAAAGTTTATTCCCGTATAAATAATATATGGTCGTTGTTACAATTCAATAGATGTCTCTAAAAGCCATAGAAAATTTTATTTCATTACATTATATGTATACGACCAAATAGTATGTGAGTATTTGGATGAGTGACCAAAGTGATCTTTCAAATTGAGGTTCGTTTTAGTGGTTTTTGTTGTTATTATTATTGTTGTTGTTTGTTATTTGCCAATTTGGTTTTGTATATCGAACACATATTTGACATTAATGGAAATTTAATTTCAAAAGTAGAAAAAACAAAAAGGGAAAGAATCAACAAAAAGAAAGTGGGTGGGAGGAAGTAGAGAGAGTACTAAAAATATGTATTTATATGGCTAAAAGTTATAGAGTATTGAAACTTAAAACCAAACAATTTATTATTACCAGTGCTACAACTACAAACTTATGCTTTTGTTATTATTGTTATTATTCTAGTGGTTATTGTTGCTGCTGTCGTAGTTGCACAAACTTAATACGTATTGTTTTTATGCTACTGTTGCTCAATAGCTGTTGTTGTTGTAGTTGTTTTAAGTTATAAATGTCTGTAGAAAGTCCACACAAACAAGTTGTTGTTGCAAGGCACGTAAAACAAATAAAATATATGTACAATGTGCAACACTTTATTTTTAACACATCTTTTTATGGAAAATGGTAAACGGAAAAGTATTAAAACAACATAAGGCTTTAGGGATCCAAAAACATTTATAGTAAATCCCCTCCACTTGAAATCAAGCTGATCAAAGAAAACCATTATTCATTAAAAAATAATTTTAATAAATTTTGCTACTATTTAAACGATTTTATAAAAATGTATTGACCTTTTTGTCCTACCCTCGCACTCTTACACTCACACTTACATATACTACATATTTACCACATACATAATTTCTCACACTTATTCACTCACTCAAACTCCATAACAAATGGTCCGATTTTGTACTGTTGTTATAGAAAATTTATGAGGTGTAATAATTTTGTAAATCGGCAAAACTCTTTACAATAAAAAACGAAAACTATTTTTATAACTATCGCAATAAAGGTTTTGATTTTATAGTATTTCTTTTGTTTATGTTGCTACAGCTCCTTTTATTCTTCCTCTTGTTATTATTAATGATGACCGTTACCTAAGTGTTGCCATATTCCTTCGCTAAAACATTGTTTTTGAAAGAGTTGTAGATATTTTTCACACAGTTAAAATATTTATTTATGTTTCAGTTTATAAAATACCTAGTCATGATAAGTACAATAGTTATGGAATGAGAAAAAGTGGGAGGAAATAAAAAAGGAGCAATATTATTTCCAGCAGCGAGAATATATTTTCAGATTGAATTCATATTTATTCATATACATATAATGACATGGAATAAAGAAGAAGCTTAAAATGTTAAAAAAAAAAAAAAAAAAAAAACATTTTTTGCCTTATCAGGCTAAATGCAATTGGACAGTGGAGGGATTCAATATTTAGACATTGTTCTATGTTTTATAGCGGTGAGTTTATATGGGAACACATGGATAATGTTGTTCCGAGTATATGTTGCAAAACCGGGTTGTGCTATCAAGAAATCTGGAACAAGGCTAAAATAAACTTCATCACTGACGGCACCAATCTTGATGGAGTTGTCTTCGGTGGAGTTTACGGCAGGAAACTTCATTTTCGTCTGCTCTTCTGCCTATCCAACCATTCTCTTCCAAGCAAAAGTGATGGCTATACATGAGGTCGCTCGATTTTTAGTAGAAATGATATCCCTTACATATTAGTTACTCCCTTATTATATACTCGAATAGACAAGCGGCTAGAAAGGGCTTTACGGTGAATATTCTGTTGTCCAGAGTGATTCGCGACTACCTCAGTTTTCTGAATGAGATCTTTCTGCTATTAGACGAACTTGGATGAAAAAAAAAATATATTTTTAATACGTGTAGTATGAAAATCCAGAAAAACATTATAGGATCTTATATGAAAGTTATGGTCAACTTTGGACCTATCCACATGAAATTTATTGAAACGATTTATGCTTAGTCAAAACTTACCTATTAAAAATATATGAAAATACAGACATATTTAAGACCTTTATAAACGTTTGATCCATTTCCGAGAAACATTTTATATGGGGCTTAGCGAAATAATAGTTCGAATAAAAATAATTATACCCTACACCACCATAGGTTTTATGAGTTTGTGCTGATGTTTGTAATACCCAAAAATATTTTTGTAACACCCACCTTAATTTACGAGAGCGGATCAATATTTCCGTGACTTTTCGAATTTCCCTCGTAGATATATGAAATGCAACACTGTTCCCATCAAGTACCACCTGTTAATAGACTACTGTCAAATTTTGAGCAAGTGTCGTCATTTACTTTGCGTTTAACAGCTGTTCAAAACATACAACCTCGTGTATTTTTCTAAAAATGGAAAAAAGTGAATTTCGAGTGCTCATTAAACATTATCTTTTGCGAAAAAAACCGTCAATAAAACCAAGGAAAAGCTCGATAAATACTGTGGGGACTCTGCACCATCGATTTCAATAGTAAAAAAGTGGTTTACTGACTTTCGTTGTAGTCGCACAAGTACAAATGACGCTGAACGTTCTGGACGGCCAATTGACACCCGAAAATGTCGAAAAAATCCACGATATGGTGTTGGCCGACCAAAGAGTAAAAGTGCGTGAGATTGTTGATGCCTTAGGCATTTCATATGGCAGTATGGTTTCGATTTTAAATAATCAGCTGGGTTTAAGAAAGTTGTCTGCAAGATGGGTGCCGTGTTTGCTCTCAGTTGACCATAAACGTAAACGTGTGACAACTTCAAAGGATTGTTTGGAGTTGTTTAACAGCAATCCGAATGAGTTTTTTCGGCGTTTTGTAACTGTGGATGAAACATGGATCCATTACTGTACTACACAATGGGTTTCTCCGGGTGAACCTGCTCCGAAGAAGGACAATTTAAGTTTGTCGGCCAATAAGGTGATGGCAACAGTTTTTTGGGATGCACGCGGGATAATCCACATCGATTACCTTCAAAAGGGAAAAACAATAAATGGCGAATATTATGCCAACTTTCTAGACCGATTTAATGAGGATTTAAAAAGAAAATCTCACGAATCGAATTTCATTAGCTTATCTTTGAAACGACAAACTACAGATTATCTCAAATGTTGGTTATTTATGTACAGATAGCCGGACGGATAGTGATTTAGGATAAAAAATATTTATAAATTCACATAGAATTTATTTGATGTACTAATGACATAATAATTAAAACAAAATTATAAATAATGTACTCTACCTCTTGGCTGAATGAGGCGTAAGAAGTTACCAGATTGTCTCTCTGAAGAGATAAACTGTCTCTATTGATAACCATTTTCAAGGAGGAATCCGTCACTAAACTTTTTTTCTCATATTCCGTGAACCTTATTTTATGATCTTGGCGATCTTGGTTGTTGACCTAAATGAATTTGGACTTCGGCAAATGAGCAAACAGCAAATGAGCACACATTGGAATTTATTAGCTTGACAACATGTAAATTTTCTGAATCTTAGACAGTATAATTCCCATGAGGTCTAAGACAATAAACTATATGCGATCAGTCAACATAACCCGCTTTCAATCGTGCCAAATGCTCCAGAGTCATTGGAAATTGCAACTCTGGAAAGAGTACCTCATAGCGAAGCTGCTACTGGTATATTTCACACATTAGTACTGCAATTACGTAACTTTTTTTTATTTACTACCGATATCGTTAACTAACAAATTTTACTCTCAGTATATTTTAACAACAAATATCGATGGAAATGATAGGACATCATTATTTGAAAAACTAAAATTTTAAATTAAAATTGGATTTTTATTTTTTATATTTAACTCTTTTTTTTTTTTTTTTTTTTTTTTTTTGAAAAATTTTTGAAAAAGTGGAAATATTATATAAATGTGTGCGATTGTCTTACAGCAACATACCAATATGAGTATATGTATGGTATGTTGTTGATAATATTTGTGAAATTAATTTGGTGTTAAGCGTTTATTATATTAGGCTCGTTCAGTGAAAATTTATGTTGAAATTATAAATAACATAACAAGTTGAATCGTATTTTTGATATGATTGTACTAAATATCAGTTGAGAGTCAATTTCTAAACAGTAATGTTATGGTGCGCAAATAGCAACTCGCACGAAATAACAATCTGCAGCTGAATGATTAGAGTTGAAGACTATAACAAGAACTCGCTTGTTTATAATTTGGGTATATTTTGTAAAAAGATGTATTTCTCTTTTTAAATAGTTTCATGCTTTTATTGGAATTTTCATTAAAACATTTAAATAATATTATTTTTCAGGAACTCTTCGATTTTTTCCTCAAAATAAGAAAAACTTTTTCAACGTCCTTTACAAAACTCGAATGAAAATTGTGTTATTCTTCATCCTTATACTCGTAACCAGCATATTTGTCAAAAATAAAATTGCTTTAAACTAAAGTTTGCCTTTCTCAAAAAAGAAAAAAAAAAAATACGATATCATATTTTAGCAATGTTAATGCTATATAAATGTTGCTACTACATGTTTTTACCAGTTGTCGATGTTTTACTTATAGTTTTTTGAAAAGTTGATTTTGTAAGCTGTTTGTTGTTTTGTTCACTACTAATTTTTAATGGATTGTCAATGAATTAAACAAAAAAAAAATAATAAAACTGTTGCCAAATATTTAGTTGTAAGTACTTAGTTATAATCTTCCATTTCACTCACTCCTTTGCTCCTTTTCTCTGCCAGACTTTTTTGTGCAGCTTGAGTTTTGTTGTTTCGTTTAAATGCAATTTAAGCTGGTTTATATTTGAATAACTCAAAAATAATAAATAAACAATTAAACAAGTTACTAAACTAAAATGCTACTATTTTACAGCCATTAAAAGGTATTTTCCCAACACTAAGTAAACAATTTCAATTTATAATTAATGGTCGTTACAATAAGACTCATTAAAAAGTTGTTTATAAAGGCTGTTGTTTTTTTAGGAGGAATTAGGAAAATAATTAAAAGGATGACATTTTGAATAATTTTGAACAATAAATTTTTAATTGAAATGCATAAATAAATATATTTATAAGACGTCTTTTGAATAAGTACTTTAAAAATTTAATAAAACATATGATCTAACTGCTCTCATCAAAGAACTCTCTAGCCGATCGTTTTATGAGTTTCCTTAGAAAATTAGTTTGATTCGGTCACAAGACTGTTTTTTAATTATTTAGTTATGTTCTTCCATTTTAAATGATTTTTTAGATATAAATTCTAATTTAACATCTTTTCAATTAAGACACAATTTTTTACTATCCTAAAAAACGTTTTACTAAAAATTCATTAGAATTACAAGTATCACATAATTTTCAATTACAACTGTTCTTTTCTAACTAAAATAAAACTATTTTGTACTTGCATTTAATTAATATTAGCAACCTTATTATCCTTTATTACAACGACCAAAAACAATCACAGCTAACTTTAAAACATCATCATTTTCTTTTACTCCTCCATAAGCCACAATTCAATATAAAAGTTGAAAACAACAACAGCAACATTACTCTTTACGCGCTTAAATATAAATGAAAAACTATTAAATACAACTGTGGCAGGATCCTTTATTCCTTTTCATTTTTATGCTGTTGCTGTAAAACTATGTAAATGCTTCCCAAAAAAAATTTAGGCTATAAAATTATTTGGTATAAAATGAAATTTTCATTAGCATGTTTTTATATAGATACGGGTACATAACTATACTTCTGGCTTTTTATACATAACTGCATATTTTCTTTTTCTTTCTATAATAAAAGTTTTTTTTTTTTTTTCAACAAAACTGTAACAATCTAATGCATCCTTACAAATGTCAGTTAAAAAATAGAACACTTACTTATACAAAAATATATTTAATTATACGCATCGCTTTTTTGAAATCCTACAAGAAATGAATACTTTGCAGTTTTTAATAAGCCATTTTTGGCAGACGAGTTTTTTTTTTGCAAAATATCGTAAATACTGAGATTGCGTATATAATTATTTAAATACCCAAAGGGAATTGTAAATTTCTTTTGTGATATAATAAATATTTATTCCGAAATTTTAAATACTAAAATTCAGTGATGCCAACTTAGTCCTTTTCGTGCTAGATTTAGCCTGTTTTTAGTAATCCAAAACGCCAAAAATATTTTTTAGTCCGAAATTAAGAAAAGAGAAAATTTAACACTTTTAACAATTTTCTTTTAGCACTTTTTGCTCTTTTTTACTTTTTTAAAAAACTGGTAAATTATTTTAACGGATAAAAATTAATTTTGCTCAATTTGTTTCTTTTATTTGACAATTTTTGTACTAAGTTTTCAATATAAAAATTTCGAGCAATGTGAAGAGACTAGACCTAATGTTTCAACCCTGTACTTAAATTTATCCAGTTTGCTATTAATATTTTGAGATGCGAATTCCAAATGTTGATTATTGGTAAAAATATTGCTTATATGTTTGTTTTTACTTTTCAAAAGAAATTTGTTTAGCATATATTTTTTTCAAATATTTCTAAGCGTTTAAGTTCGTAATAGTTGACATTACTGCCAAAATTTGTGTGTTTGTTTAGTTTTTAAGTTGCCCCTTCAGCAGAAATATACCACTGAAGAGGAATTATTTGGCCGAGGAATAATCCAATAACGCCGTCACCAATTACGACAAAACAAAACGACCTACACCTTCGCGAAGGAAGCCGGAGTCCCCGAATTCAACTCCTATTCGTAATCAAAATTGAGTTTTGTTTGGTACTCCACCATGCTAATCCATAGAATTTTCCAAATTTCAAAGTAAAAGCATATGGTTAAAGCAAAGCCTCGAATAACCGTAACGCGTTACAGTTATGCGACGCTTATAACATGAGCCAATGCGAGAGTGAGACGCAAAATTCTCGAAGACAGAAAAACAAAGTACAGCCTGACCCTTAAACGGTAATAACGATGACGCAGTATGAGCAGCTTTGCGACTCATACCAAAATTTGTTTCCTGAGAGCCCAAACACAACAAGCGAATTTTTTTATATGAAGATTTGGCAACTAAAGCAGCACAGCGGAATCCGCTGGAAATTAAAATCTATTTTATTTTTACAACGGTTTCTGAAAAGCTCTCACTTTCTCACTCTCCCTCTCTGTCGGTGTTGCAAAATGAATCACATAGGTTTACATATACAAAAAATAAAAAAGAAACAAAAACGAAATGTATGCATATAACACATCTCCCTTTATGCTGTTTCACACTTGCGTACATCTTATGGGAATGCATGGAAGATGTTAAAAATGTGAAACATTTGTTCACATTTGCAACATTCATCAATGAAAAAGTCTCATGGTTGAGGAAAAAAATAAAATTTATAAGATCAAGAAAAATAATCAATAATTTTAATAAATATTGCAATTAAACAATAAAAACAATTATTAATACGTCAATTTATATGATATTTTTTAATATTTGTATTTGAATTAAAGTTTTAATACATATTTTGCTGTTGTGTTCCTATAATTTTTTTCTAATGATGACACTAAAATAATCGAAAGATGTTAGGTGGAACAAAATGAGATAGGAATATCTTTTAAAGATGTTGAGTTCTAAGCTCTATACAATTCATATGGGAAGATGTTAACATCTTGTAAAATTGATGTTAGATGTGAGCAAGTGTGAATACCACATTAATGTACAATTCATGGCGAAATTAAACGGGTAGCAGCAGTTCTACTAAAACAACAATACGGGGAATTTTTTAATGTACTATTAATGGCAAAACTAAACAGGTAGCAGCAGTTCTACTAAAACTACGATACGGGTAAGAAAATTGGAATTGTGCTTATATGGAGTTTGACGGTACCGTGAAATAACTCCCAGCTGATGAAATAACTTCCAACGAAATTTTGTCAGGAGTCAGGATTATTTTTCGTGAGTTACTAACTTACAGCAAAATTTTCATATCGCAATATTTTTAATTGCGAGTAAAGGCCGGGTTAGTTGGTTGTTTATATGATGTTGATGTTCCGATTATTTACGGGAAGCATTTTGTGCAATTATCCAAAATTAATAACGTGACATATGTTTGTGACATTTGTTAGCAAAAACACAGAGTTACCATTAGAGTATTCATTTTACTCGACTTTTTCATTGTTCGAATAATCAAATAACTCGAAAATGCAGTTTTTAAGTTACTCGAATAATCGAGTAAAACTTTTAAGTTACTCGAGTTATTCGAATAAATTATACCTTTAAATTTTACTCGTTTTTTCAATGATTATTAAAAAATAAAACAAAAATATAGCTTAAAACAAGAAATAGTCTTTCGAAAATAATATACATATAATTAAAATTTGCGTAAATCTTTTTGATTATTATTCATTGATAGTAAAATAAATAGGTCTAACCATTTTGGTGTATTATTTCGAACAAAATTTTATATTAAAGTGTGGTTCGAAGGGCTTTTTATCATTTTTGAAATGCTATAAAATTAGTAGTTTTTACACTAATACCCAATTAAAGGTGATTATCTATACTTTGGATAACTATTTAATGTTGAGTTTTTAACCACTTTGAAATAATTAGCGATTTTGTCTCACTTTTCAATTTGGACACATAATAATCTATGTGCTACACAGATTTAATCATTTAATATTATACAAATGTATATAGTTTTTAAGATAATTTACTCTTATTTATGATCTCGTGATTTAGTTCTATTTTGTGCAAAAATGTTTCACAACTCTTAATTTTCTAATAATACCGGTGTAAAAGTATAAAAAATTCTTTATAAATTCTATAAACTTGTATAGTAAATTAGTCATATATACAGTTAGTTAGAACTAACAACTTTTCTCCATATAATAGACAAATTTATTGTAAATTTAAAATATGTAATTCTTTCTCCCAAATATACGCGTAAGAATTATAATTGGCTCTATTTTGAAATTAACCATAATTTTTACACAAAATTTTCAATATTTTATATTTCCTTTCTTCCTATTTTTGATTCCATCCAAGCCATCACCATCATATCCTCCACACCAGACTGAGAATTTTTTGATATGTTTTTGTTTTTGTAAATCAAGTTTAAAATCCTCTAATTTATTTCTTATAAAACATTTAATATAAAAAGGAGAATCCATTTTCTTTATCCTTCTCAAATTATTAAAATTATAAAAAATTATTTGAATTTTACATTACAATTTTTAAAGGGACGTTTGTATTTTTGTTTAATTTTGTGATCGAAACGATCTTTAACTACGTGCTGCAATTTAGGCATATGTTCGGTTCTTTTTACTAAATATAATTTTTTTAATCAACTTCCTATTTGTGGTGCCACTTTTAGATTCTAAACATCTTATGAAAATTTTGAAACATTGTTTTCAAGCTAAATTTTTTTAAAAACCAAAATTAAAACATCCTAAAAAATAGTTAAGAAAGGAAATTTTTAAAATATTTTTCTACTCGAATTATTCGATTAATCGACATAATTTGCTCGAATAAATTTTTACTCGAAATTCTTGATTTTAATTTAATCGAACCAATATTTGATTTTTATTTTTCGATTAATCGAGCAAACAATATTCGAGTGAATACCCTAGTTACCATAAATTATTTACTAGAAAAAGCCTAAAAATGCAACTCTGTTTAAAATTAAACATGCCAAATATTTATTTACTTAATTGTTTGAGCATTTAATTATTTTTGTTCATTTATTTCTTTGTTTATTTAGTGGTTTTTCCTTTTTATTTCGTTAAGCATTTGTTTATGTGTAAGAAAAAAGTTATTGTTTGGCAACACTGCTAACAGCTGTCACGGAACAACGCAAGAAAATTCTGTTTTCAATAGAATCAGACATCACATCATCGTGAAGTTTTTATAATTGTTAGCATTACAATACATGCAATATAAACGATCAGCTGTTTACTTTGCGGGAGTAAAGTAAACATAAACAACCAACTAATTCACGCTTAAATGGTGCGTATAAACGTAATAATAGTCAACAACTGTATTATTCTTTTAAATGTATTCCCTTTTTTTGACTTTTTTCCTACTGGGTTATTAAAAACAATTTCTTTTTTTAGCCGAATATATTTTACTTTAAGTTGTACTTACATTAAATTTTTTTTCATCATTTAAAACTAAAGCAGCATGTGCTATTTTGAAAGTTCTAATTATGTGCAAATATGTTTCTATAATCTTGCAATGCAATAATTTTTTGTCTTAAAAACCTCCCAAAAAAATATTAAAAGGCTTCTTAGTATCCAAAAGGCTAGACAAACTGTATAGAAACTTTTAATTCCTTTTTTAATTTATTCATAATGACAGTAAATAGAGGTCTAATGAGCAATATACGAAATTAGAACAAGTAAATATTTTAGCACAATAAAAGTTTTTTTGGAGAGAGCGAGGAACATTTATGATGTTTTTTATGAATGTTTCAAATGTGGCGATTAAAATTTAGAAACTTGATAAAATGTTGCATCAAATTGCATAATTTGAGGTCTACACGAGCCTTTTTGTTGTTCGCACATTAAACAAAATGTTGTGCTCACATGCATTTGTATAATGTGGAACCAACTTGTTCATGTTTTATTCTTGTTCGCAGAATTGTTCGAGCAACCATATCTGTCATCAAACGTAATTTTTTATGCGGAAGAAGAGGCGCTGAATGTAAAAGTATCGAAGAGACACTGACAGCAAACAATAAATTATGATTTGTCCGACAAATGTTCTGCCCACTCAAAACTAAATTAAAAAAATTGGGTATGTCGCTCTGCCGACGTTTTTTCTTGTGCGAACAAGAAATAGGCTATTCTGGACGTAGTGTAAAGACATATATATTTTTATTTTTGTTGTACCAGATGGGGGAAAAAACAACTATTGTCATAGAAAATTTTATCAACGTAAAAGGAAGTGTTTAAATACGAGTAAGAAGTGCATATAAACTAGAGTTTTTCACGGGAAATCCCGGGACGGCAACGAAAAGTGAGTCGGTAAAATGATTCAGGTTAAAAACTGTAAAAGACACCGAATATGTGTGTTATAAATAATTAATAAGGAAAACCAGTTAAAAAATTTACATTTATTTTCAAAATATGTACATAGTGCCAAAAAATTAAAAATTGCTAAATGTTGGACTTATCTAGACCTGATCCTAAATTCTTGTTACGTCATTAGATGAGCGTCCCAAAGGCTTTTCTTGCGATACCAAATTTTCATATTGTTCTTTTGGCAGAAATATGAATAATCCGAAAAACCCAAAAGATAGGCATTTTTTTATTTTTATCTAGCTCCCGAACGGATAATGTCATTTTGAAAGTTTTGAGAAAAAGCATTTTAGAATGAAGTAAATTTTCTTTTGAGCTGGGAACATCAATTTGTATATTTTTTTTTTTTTTTTTTTTTAATAAATATCACTGTATCAAATGTGCAGAAAATCGGTTTAAAATATAAAATTTCTGGATGGTAGTAGGCTTCATCAAATCTAATAATCGATTTTTTTAATAATTTAAAGATTTTTTTCTCAAGAATTATTTATTTATTTATTTAGCCCCTAATCCATTTTACAGTATTTATAAAAAGTGCCCACAATTTTTATTTATTTGCAAAACATAAATAAAATCCATTTATTATTAAAATTATATCTCGAATTAAGTTAAAATACATTTATTAAAAATACGTTAATTTCGTAGTTTTTTGCTCCAATCGTATTGTGTGGCCACACTGCAATGAAAGGTAAATATCTATGATATTCTTGTAGCTAAAACAATAACCTTTCCCACCATTATGCTTCCTAAACTGTATTTTAGAGATTCCATTATAATACATAAGCAGTGGATTTTAAACCATTAACAAACAATGTGAAAATCTGGTAACTTTAACAATGATTATAACACATCCGGTATAGGAATTAGCTAATGTTGCACTGTAATTTATTTATTTATATTCAAGTTTTTAATAAAAGTAGATAGATAATTGCAGTTTTTTCTTGAAATTTAAAAAAATAAAAACATGAGACCGAAATTAAGATATGTTGCCCTTTTGTTTAACATTAAAACTGTCGTTTTAATGTATTCAAACTAATGTATAGTCTGTATTCAGACTAATGTATAGTTTTTTTTTGTAATATTTCAAAACTTTAAATTTTTTTTATTTTACCCCTTTAATATTACTTTTGTCTACACCAATGTTCATAGCAGACAAGTTTTTCATATTCAGACAAAACCACTTAGAAATATTTAAGACGTTGTTGTTTCTCGTATTTCACCTTATTCGCTCACAGGTATCTTAAGGTGTGTGTGTTTGATGTCATTACTGGTATATGAATGTGTATGATAATTCCAGCAGTTCTGGTGAATGTCCCCAAAGAAATGATTTAAATAATTATATTTGTGCACAAAATTATATATGACTAGTTATTTTTAATATCTGACTACCCAAGGAATAATGTTGTAGATCCCCTACAGATCACAAAGGGACAGTTTAGTAGACAGTTTGAAACATTAAACTGATTAATGAGGAAGAGTAAAGTATAGTATTTCAAATATGTATTAGTGAAAAATCTTCATTAGAACAAACAGGAACACATTGCTCATCAGATCTGTAGGGTTACGTGTACCAAATTGAACATTCAAAATCATATATTGACATGAAAACTATAACAAAAACAAAAGATGAAAAAAAGAAAGAAAACACCTTTGCAGCGCGAATCAGCCGAATACAATGTCAAGTTAGTTTTCAGATGACGACGGCAACCACTGATGCAAGCCGCGGACGTGACAGCAAAAACAAAAAAAAAATTAAACATAAAATTTATATCGACATATTACCGTATATTTTATAAAATCAAGTTGGTTGGATGGATATGTGTTGTAGATATGAACAAATAAATGACGCATGCAGGGCGGCTGCTATTTTTATAAAGATTTAGAAGAATTTTTTTTCTTTGTAAATGAACAACAAATTGAAAATTTATCAAAAACAAGTAGTCGGCGCGAATTTGTTCAACTGAGAGGACGTAAAAGTTGGTTTTATCAAAAGCAAAACAAAAAACAATATAACACAGCAAAAAAAAGTGATAAAAAATATACATAAATTATTCATACATACATAAAATTTTAAATCAATAAAATTAATTTATTATTAAAATTTAATTTCATTAAATTAAAATTTATTAAGATTAAGTGTAACCGTTACAAATATAATTGTGTCATTGCTATACAAAAAAGTCTATACATAAACCACTACCACTTGTTGGTTGTGGCAGCAATTATTAATTTGTTGCATTTATAGTGTGCAATGTCTGTTTTAAATTTAGAATTTGTGGATTCTATTCCACTATAGTGTGGTGTTTTATTAGTATTTAAAATTTTGTTCTTTACAACATTATTGAGCATTTTTATACTCTTCGTTTGCTGGAGTAGTACTTGAAAATTTTAGAAAACAAAAAACAGATGTGCATAAAAAATATGCAGGCCCCCTTCGATCTCCACGTTACGCATAATAAAAAATGTAAATATGGGAATGCCAGATTGTACAATATCTATACCTAAAAATGGGAAATCTTCTATCTTCATCAGTACTTTCAAAAAAGGTTTTATTGAAATACACACAATAATCATTGAAGTGCAAATCTTACGACATTTGACCGTATAAATCCGCTTTTGAAAATCTCTTAATATTCTCCACTATGTTTTATACAAAATAAAAATAACAATAAAAAAAATATTTTGAATTTTGAACTTTCTCCGGTAAATTCAATTGTCTTCAAATATACATATTTTACATATTGTGTGTATTAATTTCCATAGTTTTACACTGGATTGTGTCAATAGATTTTTTTCAAGGGGTCCACTCTTACAACAATGTCAAGTCAAAGTAATTAATCGGGGTTCACACACAGCAATTTTTTTTTCTGCAATTCTGAGTTCGCAGGAGAGAAAAGGGAATACTAAGGTTTTACATTCTCTTTATCTCTCACACCTAGAAAGTCAAAATTGCAGAAAGAAAAATTGCTGTGTGAATGAACCTTGGCTTATAACGCAGTTTTTCGAAACGTTTCAACAAAAAGTTTTCAGTATTCTTTTTGAAGTAGAACGCAGGGACTGTACATTATAGGTAGTATCCCGACCAGAAGAAATAGTTTGAAAATAAAAGAGACTTTAGATTTTATGCCTTTTAACTTTTATATTAATGTTAAACGATAAGCCACATTAATATACAAAAAATTACAGGCATAAAATCTAGTCAAAAACAAATTCGAGTTCAAGAACCACAAATCTGTCAAATATGATTATTTAAAATTTCGTAAAATAATAAGAACAATCTTTGGCAACCATTTTGATTTTTTTATTACAGAATCGTTATTTTTTACGCACACCCAATATTATAATTGTGGTTAAAATTCTGGGATCATAGCCCACTTTGATCCGCCATATTGCTTCCACTTTTCTGAATTCGGGAAATCTAAAACTATATTCGTATTCAGAGATGAATTATATTATTTAGAATATTGTCAAACAATAAGAAAAAATATTATATAGTGTCTTCGAAAACCTCGTGAACCAAGTATTTTAAATTTTATAATAAGGAGGTAGAACAAGCAATGATTACGAGTCTTTTAAAAACTTTGTTGTATGCCACTAGAGTTGAAGCCAAGAGACGTCAAAATGCTTTGTTCAGCACCACAAACAAAGTTTGTGGTGCATCGAATTATTGCGTACTATGAAAAATGGGCCCTTTACCTCAAAAAATAATTTGGGAAGCCAAGCCACCTAGGAAAATCGAAAAATTTTAAAAGGTTCAGAAAAATATTATCCTCAAAAAAAAAAAAAAAGAAAAAGATGTTTCCTTGCTTTATTGAGGGCCTAAAATTTTAATTTTTTTGAATAATGGATTAGTAATAAGGTAAATACACCTAATGTCGGCATTTACCAGTAGTCGGCATTTTTGAATTTAAACTGAAATAATTAACAATAATGAATACTAATTATTGATGTAAGATACATTTTGCCATGAAAATATATTTATATTTTTAGTGTAAATGTTTAAAATATACTAATAGTAGCAGTTAGGTCCCAACCACTCAACTAAAAATCATCGTATCGCAATCAGCTGTTTCAACCAGCTTTATGCAGATGTATGTATCTAGCTATTGACACAAAAATTATAGGTAGCGTATCGCAGAAATCTACAGAAAATAGATTTTTACGTAGCTGTGTGCATTTTTAACAACCCTGTGGTTTATTTTGCTCACAAAATAACCGAAAAACAGGGTTGTTTACACAGTGAATGTTTAAAAACATCTGATACGTTTAATTTTGTTGACTGGTTGTACAAAATGTCTCACGCTACTTTTTTTCATTCTACGTTGCGAAGGAAAGCTGACTGGTTGGGGCTTTATTTGTCAATTTACTCTGTTCTTAAACAACATATTTTTGATATCAGTTTTTAGAAAAAAATAAAGAAAGACCAATTTCAAGGATGATATTAATTGTAATAATCCAAGTTGCATTTTAACAAAAAATTATTCAGAAGATAGACAACAATTGAAACCTTATGTTAAATGTGTAAAATTTTGGGTGAAGAACAAACTAATTTTATAATTTTCTATAGTCGGCATGTCATGTTAATTGGGAGATAATAATGTAATTAGTACTTCGGAGCTAATTTTTTTTTTTTTGCAAACACATTTAGACCTTATTATTAGAAATATTTCGTCGGAACTATGTAATAATTTATCTGTTATTATAAGGGGTCATTTCGATTATGTTTGTGAAAAATGTTTTAAAAGTGAATTAAAACTTAAGATGTTCTATAGAATTTTTCTACGTAAAATTTTACTATTGGTCGTTGAAATGTAAAATTGTATCTGTTGGACCATTTTTCCAAGCCATAAAATCTATCAAGTATTTTGTTAAAATTTTTTTACTTTTTAAAATTATGTTATATTTCAGAGCATAGTTTAGGGCATAGAAAACAACTAGAAGTCCAACTCTTTTCATTCGCTCAGAAACAAAAAATTACTCTCTTCACAGGTATAAATTTGTTCTGTAGAAAATTTTACTAAACATACAAAGAGTTAGGATTTTTTGACAATTGAGTTAGGCCTTTTGTGAGCAAGTTCGACTTCTAGTTGTTTTCTATGGTTTTTTTGCTTTCTCCCGGATCTCATTCCTATTGAGAACCTTTGGAATGATGTGGAGCAGCACGTAATGAGAGCAAAACCTAAAAATTTGACCGATTTATGGACAGAAATAGAAAAAGCTTGGTATGCTATTTCAGTAGAGCGCTGTATGGGACTTGTGGAAAGTATGCCAATGAGATTGGAAGCTGTAATAAAAAATAATGGATACCCAACTAAGTTTATAGTGAAATAAGTTTTTTTAAATGTGAATAAATTTTTTTATTTTGTGCTAAATTACTGTCCAGTATTTTTTGACGGTTATTCTATTCTGAACAGAAAAACAGCAAAGATATATATAGGAATGACAATGAATATATTGTGACGTGATCTTAGCAAGACATGTTACACGTATATAAAAGAAATATTAAAAAAAATAAAGAAATACATTAAATAATTGCTTTTAAAGATAGGCAGTGGCAAGTGTGCTAACCTCATGGCCGCCACTGTATGTATGTATGTTCACCATTAGTATAATTAACTTTATTAATTTTCAACTGGCGGTATGAAAAAGTAGAATTTGGCATTCTCAGGGTTATCAATGGTCTTCAGAAAATACGGGCGGACATGCGGAAATCCTTATGTAAAACGAATATTGTAGGATGTTTAAATGAATAAAAAGGAAAACGGACACAAATTATACAAAAACTCTAATTGAAAAAACATAAACGTGTTAAAAAGTTCAAATAACGAATCTCAAAGTGAATAGAATTCATCTGGCTACACCTTATTCAGTAGCAGTCAACATACAAATTACTGTTAAACATAAAAAATCGAACTCACTAAATATGTACTTCAATTTATGCTCTATGCAAACGAAGAGATAATAAAAAAATTGTCCAAAAAATTTATGATAATGAGAATAATTGTTTATATGTATGTACAATTATTTGTATGTGTTTAAACAAATAGAGAATTTTAAAAATACAACAACCACATAAAGGAAAGGGAAATTTTATATGAAAAAAACTCAAAAATCTAAAAGAAGAACGAAAGACTAACAGATAGAATAAATAATAAAAAATGAGTCAATCTACTGTATCTTGCTTGCCAGTACAAGCTAAAATGTCGAAAGCAAAAAAAGTCTTGGATGAAGCGCGTGAAACACAAAATCGTGAACTCGATTTGGTGGACAAGGGCATTAGCTCCTTTGAGGAGTTGCCGGGACTGTGTAAGTGTTAAAATAATAAGAAAAACTAACAATTAATAAATAATTAAGTTAATAATAATGTAAACGAAGTAAACAAAGTATAAGTTAAAAAGCAAAAAGTAGGCGTGAAAGTGAAAATATTAAAGATAAATATGAAAAATATCAACCGATTTTTGAAAAAGTAATTAAAAAGCAATAATTGTTACATATTTTAATGAACATAATAGTGTATTTTAAAGATATTACGTGTATGAGATCATCTGTTTTCTTATAAATATATTCTGTCTGCAGCCCACACTTCACCAACACTAAATTTTAGCATACACCTTAATTTATGCTTAATTTATTGTAGCAAACTCAAGAAAATATGATGGACTTTTTACGATAAATTGCATAAAATTTCAGTGTTATGATTTGAGAACTATTAAAATCAAATAATCATTTGTTTTTATTTGGAAATTTATTAAAATAATTAATACTTGTTGCTTAATTTAATTTTATAATCAAACGTCATTATATAGAAGAATAATCAAAAAGAGAATTAAATTAATAAACCTCTAAAAATATGTGTACATTTGTGTGTGAGTTTAGTAAACCTCTAGTAAAGAGCTAATAGGAGAGAGCTAGCAAAACAAACGGTGAAAAACATCGTTTGTTTCCGTAATGACAAGAGTGTTGCCCAATTGGCGTACATATGTTTTCTGTTATGTTGCCATATGCTTTAATGATTTGTCTACTGTTACAGTAAAGTATTTTTATTCGAAAATTTATTTTATAGTTACAAAATGATGTAAAATAAAAGAATTTTAGAATTTTATTTTTTAAAAGATAACAGTAAAAATTAAGTGCAATAATTTACTAAAGGAGAATGTAAACAGATTTTATAAAGGTACAATTTTTAGGTGATAGGATCAATTATTTATTTATATAATTATTTTATGAACACAGTTTTGAAGCCATAACATGTCATGAAGCCAAACAAATGGAGTAAATATCTTTAGACTCATAGGTACATACAGTGGTTTCCCGGTTTAACGATATTGTCAGTCCAATTCGTAAAATAGAAAAATTCGTTAAATCAAATAAAATATAATTTAAAAGATTTATTTTAAAGTCTATATTTTTACTTTTTAATGTTAACACAATTTAGTTATCTTATAACAACAAAAGTGAAAAATAAAATAAAAATATTAGCAAAATTGAAATTCTTAAAAAATTTGAATAACAGTTTTATTTTACAAATTACAATGAATTTACTATGGTTGTCAATTACGAGATAAGGAGTGAGATCGAAAAAATTTTAACACACATTTTGCCTCATAACTTTTTTCGGAATCAATATTCAAAATTTTTTTTTGATATAGTTATCATGGAAAAATACTTCAGTTATTATTTTTAATAACAACCATGTTAATTTGTCCTTATTTTCATCAAAATAAGTGATGAAAAAGATTTACGTCCTACAAGTTATTAAAAAATTTAAAAAAATCCAAATAGGTCTTACAAATAACAGAATTAAATGTCGTCCGTAAAACCGTTTCTAATGTTATTAAACAGTATCAGGAGAATTTGACTATTGATGTGAAACCTAGTTCGGTAAGAAAAAAGGACCACATGATATTGGGAAGGGCAGAAAATTGAAGGCATATTGAAAGGAACTCCAATCACATCTGGTAGAAAATCAGCTCAGTTTTCTCATTGCTTCGACTATTTGGTGCGAAAATTTAAAGCTAATGGGAAAGTTGATAACATATAAAGTTCAAAAAATTCCAAACTGGAATTCTGCAAAAAAAAAATACAAGCCAAAAATAGGACTCGGAATTTAAAATCAAATTTCATACAAAAATACTCAAGCTGAAAAATTGACGAAGAAACGTAGGTGCTGACAGAATCTTCGCAGCTTGTGTCTCAAAAATTTTTATTGCTAATGCTCGAAGCAATGTTGGAGATAAGTTTAAAACCCAAAAGCAACAAAAATTTCTTACAAAATTCATGGAATGACAAGCTTTTTGCAGTTGCGGCAAAACAGGAAAGTCATTTGATACATTCGGATCTATAAATACCAAAATATGCATAAAGGAATATTTCCAAAAAAGTCTTCTTCTTTTCTTAAGAAACCACAACGTGTCCACATATTTTTGGACCCATTTGGTATCATGTCACTATGGTAAGAAAGCTCTGGAGTGGTACCAAATCAATAACATAGTTTTAGTACCAAGAAAGGTCAATTTTCAAAATTGTCCATAGCTTAGACCAGTGGAGAGATATTGAGCTCTTGTGAAAAGTGAATTCAAGAGCACAAAAAAGGTGTCCCAAAATATCGAAGATTTTAACAGAAGATATGCACACTTTTCCAAAAAAGTGACTGAAGCAACTATCAAATCTCCAAAGAAAGGGTTTTCAAAAATGGTCCACAATTTTATAATTAGTGGTTAGAACCATAAAAATTATATATTTCTGTGATCTGTGCTAAATTATCAAATGATTAAAAAAATAATGAAAACTCTAAGATCAACCGTTTCCAAGTTATTGAATATTATGTATGTTAAGAATTTTTCGATCTCACTCCTTAGTAGGTCTTTGATTGCAACTGTTATGTTTAATCGGCATAGTAAGTAATTCTCAATGAATGGATACTTTAAGCGGATTTTTCAGCATAAACGCATCACATATGTACAAACGAAAGCATATTTAAAAAGTTAAAAAATAACAGATTTGTAACGTATTTTTACTTTGTTTTGTTACGGTTTCTTATTTAGAAAATAGTTTTC
This sequence comes from Protophormia terraenovae, assembly GCA_951394005.1. NCBI lineage: Eukaryota > Metazoa > Arthropoda > Insecta > Diptera > Calliphoridae > Protophormia > Protophormia terraenovae. The sequence goes on along the minus strand of OX596074.1, from coordinate 26,588,636 downwards.
AAATGAAAAAATATTGTCCAAACGAAAATCTCTAATTCTCTTCCTTTTTCTTAAAAAGGGAGAGTAGTACTCTTTCGATAGGATGAGAAATGTGTTTTATTTAATTTCTCTTATTTTTATAGATTTATAGATTTTTGGAAAAATTCGTTATATCGAGTACTAAAATATATAAATTGTTCGTTATATAAGGTACTCAATGTTAAAAATTTGGGCGTACGTTAAATCTCGAATTCGTTAAACAGAGTATTCGGGAAATCACCGTATTTGTATACTTTTTCTGTTGTCCAAAAATCATTGTTCTCGATTTATTTATTTTTTAACAATATTTAACATTTTATAGTAAAATTTTAGGCTATATTCTTCATCTCTTCTGATTTCTTTAATAAATATAATATATTTTTTCTTTTCCAGTTAACATGACCAACATAACACGTTTGACTTTGAGTCACAATAAAATCAGTGTTATTAATCCCGGTATTGCTAATTTACTGAATTTGGAAATATTAAATCTTTCCAATAATCAATTACGTGAACTGCCTGTCTCCATATCATCCATGCCTAAATTGCGTATACTCAATGTATCCATCAATCGTTTGGACAGTCTTCCTCGTGGCTTTGGAGCCTTTCCCGTATTAGAAGTTCTTGATTTGTCTTACAACAATTTAAATGAAAAAGTTTTACCTGGTAACTTCTTTATGATGGAAACTTTGAGAGCTTTGTACTTGGGTGACAACGATTTCGAGTATATACCCAAAGGTTTGGGAAATTTAAAGAATTTACAAATTTTGGGTTTACGTGATAATGATCTGTTGGAATTGCCTCGTGAAATTGGAGAGCTGGCACGTTTGAGAGAGTTGCATATTCAACATAACCGCTTGCAGGTTTTGCCACCAGAAGTAGCTCAGCTGGATTTGTTGGGTAGCAAATCGGTTATGAAAATGGAAGAAAATCCTTGGGTACAACCTATAGCTGAACAATATTTGTTGGGTATTAGTCATGTTATCGAGTACATTAAAACGGAAACATATAAAATGTGAGTTTTTTTTTTTTTTTTTTTCAATAAGAAAAATTATTTTATAACTAATTCTTTTTCTAACTTTACTTATAGCATTTATAACCGTCATATGCAAAGTGGTCGTGGTGGTCCACCACCTCCAAAAGCTGATAAAAGTAAAAAGGCCTCCCGAGTTCGCGCTTAAGTTCTTCAAAATAAACATTTTTGTTAGCCTAAACAAGTGCCTTTTTGTATTTTATTAATTAATGGTCTGGCTAATTTAGATGCTAAAGTTTTTTTTTAATATTAAAATTGTGTCAATTTGTATGTGTTTTTTGCAGAGACCGGATTTTAATACTAAAAAAACAATCTTTTTATATTTATTTTAATCGAAAAACAATCTTTAATGTTCAAAAAATAATAAAAATCCATAATGATTTTTTTTATTTTCATCAATATTTTAATTTTTTTCATCATGATGGATATAAAAATATAAATATCTTTTGTGATATTTATTTCAAAAGTTGAAAATTATTTTGAACTTTTTTCATCGGATGGAAAAAATTCTAAACAACAACAATTTCATTTGAATAAAAAAATATTTTGAAAACAAAACAAAAGTATGAATAAAAAAAACAATCATTTGAAATTTTTTTCGAACTGATATTTATCGTTAAAGATATTTATCGTAAAAGATATTTATTTTTTTCATCATTGATGGATATTTATTTTAAAAATAAAAATCCCTCACATATTTTTTTCAACAAATGAAAAAATATTTTGAACATTAAAGATATTTATTTTGATTGAAAAATAAAAATAAAACGTTTTCGGGTGCTTGGTTTTTTGTACTAATAATTTTAAGCATTTAAGATAATAACGTATTTTTTTGTATTGTTAACCTTTTAATTTATATATAACATATATTTTAATAAACAAAATAGAAAACGAAGAAATTAAAGTAAATGCGTGAAATAATAAAACAGTAAATAATAACTAGTAAACTGTTTGGTAATGAAATAATTCATGAGTAAGGGGGTTCTGGGTTTAGATACTCTAGTCTGTTTCATTACAACGGACTTCGTTACTGAGGTAGACTAATTAGGTTAGGTTCAACAGGTTGGCGCCAAGGTGACTATGGCTCTCTTGGTCTCTTATAGGTCCCTTTGTGTTAGGTAGACGAATAAATTTAGAATGTAATTGTAAAATAATAAAATAAATAAATAAATAAATAAATAAATAAATAAATAAATAAACAAATAATTAATTAATATATATAATATAAAATTAATTAATTAAATAAGAAAGAAATAAAGAAATAAATTAACAAGAAAAAAAATAATTGTTTCTGAGTTTAAATATATAAATAATACTATAAACTATTTGTACAAAATTTCGTTGATGTTTCACCTTATATAGGAGGTGGGCGGTATGGTAGGCGAATCACGCACATTTTTGGTTTCCGAATTTATATCCATCTTTAAACTTTTGTTTAAGAGATATCAGCAGAAAAGTATGAACTGAAGAAACCTACAACTTTTTTCCTTATGAACCGATTTTCAATACCAAACAAACCTTATATTACATAAATATTTGAGCGAAATTTCATTCCCCTCCTATCTCGATTTCAAACAGACGGATGGACCCCAGCAAAAAAAGAACGGAAAAAGTCATGATTTTAACATTGTGTTGTCATTGGAAGGAAGTACTTAGTGGTTCTTTTTTTAACCCATGGTTGTCATTGGTAGTATGTTATTCTTTTAAAGTTCTTGTTCATTGCTTTTGAAGCACTTCTCTTAAAACTATGTTTATACAATTTTTTAATAAAAAATCTGTTTTTGCCCTATTAAATAATAATAAAAACGCTTTAAAATTTGTAAAATTTAAACATTCTTAGAAATTATTATCATTTTTTCTCGCTAAAAATTCATTTATTTCCAATTTTTTGGAAGCTATTATTAAGAACTTCCAAAAAAAGTTTAAAATATGCACTTTGTTCCACTTATGAAGTTGTGAAAATTTTCTTTTTTTGGAAGAACTTCATCGTTTTTTGCTGAGACATAGCAAGATCTATTCAGAATCGATATTCTTCCAACGATTTTTTCCTTACATCCATTCCCAAACCAATCATCTGGCATCCCCATAAAACAAAAAATACAACTCTGTTTTATTATTTCGATAATTTGGTCACGACATATGATGTGCGTGATGTTCGTGACATTCATGACGTGACAACGTAAAAAGTGGTGACTGATGGTGGTTGATGCAGTTTTAGACGTAAATACAAAAAACATTAACACGAAAAAATAAACCAAAACTAACCATCCAGAAAATATACAAAAAATTTATTTTCTCAAATACCTTAACAAAAAAACATACCAAATAAATAAAATTAAGCCACAAAGATAAATGATGAGGCGGTGAGTATCAATTTAAAGTTTTTTGTAAGAAATTTTGCCTGATAAATGTTTGTTTTCATTTTTGTGACGACATAAACAATTATAGTGTTAAAAAAACAACAAATGAACAATTTGATTTGTTAAAAGCCGAAATGGCCATACATCCAGCAGCCGCCCGGGGCTATGGTGTGGGTGCACAAAGAGCTGTAGTCGATGCTGAATGGAAAGATATTGTAGAGAAATTAAATGCTTTAGGACCGCCAGAACGTACTATGACAGAATGGAAAAAGGTAAATTTATAAAATTAAGTTAGAAGTTTTTTTATATTGCATTTTAAGTATTCCAGTTGGAATAAGAATGTAAAAATCGAACAAATTTTTCATAATTTTTATTATTTAATTGATTTATTCACGCGATGTGAATTATAACAAGGAATTTGATTTACATTTACATAGAGTCTTCAAGATGTTTTGTAATCTATTTATGTAAAATGGATTTTTGTTGTAATATTTTAGTTATTTTTATAATACACAACAATTGACATGACTAATTTTATATTGATAGTCGAACTAGGTTTCAATATTAGAAAAAATTTAATAAGATTTTTTTATTTGCAAATAAGTAATGTTAAGTTTTATTGTAACAAGAAATTAAGAATCAGAAACTTGTAGTTGATGTGTTAAAGAATGTTTTTAAAATAGTATAACATTTTTAATCTCATCATTTTTATTAAAGATAATATTTGTATATCCTTTCATTGCTCACTTATTTTCTAAACATAATCCCCTACACTTCTTAAAAAAAAAAAAAAAGGTCAGAAAAGGTCATTATTTTCTTTTCAAAAATAACTCATTTAAGTAAAAATACATTTTTACCACAGTTTAGTGATAAGACCAAATTACTAAAAAATTTACATATTGTTTTTTTATTTCAAGATAATATTAATTACTTGTAGTATGGCAGTTTGAGTATTAAATAAGTTTTTGTTTTATTATTACAATTTTTATGTTATGGCTTTTGCAATATGTTATACTTGCAACATTAACTGACTATCCCATGAAGTCAAACGGAAAATTATTTTCGTCTGTTTATATATAACACAAATAAATTTATTATGAACATTTAAACATCTATTGAAAACTTTATCCGATTTAGAGAAATGATGACCAAATTTGCTTTAGGACATTTTAACCTTATATTTTTTGCAACATAATAGTTTCCTAGTTATGTAGAAATAAGTGTCGAGAATTTTTTCTTCATGTTAAATTGAGGATGAACACGAACTCAATTTATGTTCTTTATATTTATAATTATAATGCTATGAATAGAACAACTAATATATCATCCAAATTGATGCACGATTTTATTCAGAAGTAAATAAAGACCCATATATAAAAAATGTTACAAATACATACTTTATATTCCATACAGATACAATTATAAATAAATATTACGTATAGGTACACAATTTGGATTTTTAGTGTAGGTGTCATGAGTTGACTATACTGAATAAAATCATTATTTGTTCATCAATTTTATGATATATGGCTTATTTTAATCGTAATATACCTAACTACCTTAATGATAAAAGATGTAAAACTGTAATGTTTAACTGAAAGCAAATTCTAGTTAAGCACGTCCTATTTTTACCATTTTTTTTAAGGAAGATTTCTTTGCCAACCAGTGTTATTATAATATTTATATTTTGTCTGTGCTTAAAATGAATTAAACTGGTTACTTTTTATATGTTTTAGACAACTTTAAGAAATTTGATCGTGCAGAATATTTTTGCATACAGTAGGGCCTCGATTATTCGTGATTCGATTATCCGGGAAAGAAAATTTGTAATTGTTTTCTTTTTTCCATCCATTTAATTTTATTTTTGCATCGATTAACCGCAATTACCTCTATTATCCGGGATTCTAATCATAATTTTTTTCGATTGCTTTTGAACAATCAAACACAATGTGAATTAAGATGAGTCAGAGCAAGGTAAAATCCAAGTTTTTGCATTCATGAAAAGCTAATTAACGAAAATATTTATTTGGAAATGAAGAAACAACATTATATGAATTCCAAATCCTTGAAACTCGTACCTGAAATGATTTACCAAATGTATTCAATCTGTGGATTTCTCGTGGAACGTTTAAAATGAAATTTGTCCACAATATATCCCGGGCAACCTCTTAACACAGATTTATAAAAAAAATAGTAAGAGCCTAATATTATAAAGTTAACAAAAGACGATCCAAGGAAACTAAGTATATGTTGAGATATATGATCTCGCCTTTTCAAATTAAAAATGTAACGAATAATTCTATTATTATTTTCCTTTTATAAATGTAATTTTATAATGTATTTTATAAGTTTGAGGTCAGTTTTGAAGTCTATCATATACGAGTTCAAAACCAGATTGATCATGTAGACGACGGGTGGAGTAATGCCATTTTAAATTAAATACCATCTAAAAGTTTTTATTTTGGACTACTTGGAGCTTTTTTTATATATTTCGCAGGCGAAAACCATAAAAATAATTGGATTTAATAATGATTTTTTTGTTAAGGAATATTTGGTTTATTAATTTTGTTTTAATTATTTAATTATTTATTACCAGATTCCTAATTTTATTTAAAGCGTGCGAAGTTTTATGTTCGCTTCTAAAGTCAAATTGTTGAGGCAGTAAAATAAAAAATTATTAATTTTTTCTTTCAAACATTTTTATAATATTTTACTTAAATATGACCGTAAGCCGACTAGTCTATTTATACGATTGAGGAGATTCAGTAGACTTGTTCAGTTTAGGAATTGGTATGTTTATAGAGATTTTCCATACTGAAGGAAAATATCATCAGTTAAGACAGGTATTAAGGTATGTTCAGACTAGTCAAATATTTGACCGAAATGACGTAACCACTATATAAAATATTTTTTAAATTCTTTTTTTAAATGGGAAAATATTTTTTTACTCATCATTAATCATAGCTTACATTTTACCGAATCTTGTTTGACGCCGTTTTCTCTTACAAAACATTTGCAAGATCAAACAACGGCAACAATTTGTTTGTAAAACTAGTCAAATATTTCACAAATGTGAACATAGCTTTATAGATGATAGTGATATAGTTTAGACCTTTTTAGACAAGTGTTTTCAGCATTTGTTATTTATTCTATCGAAACCAGATTTTTTATTTTTAATACTATTTTATAATAGTCGTCTCTTTTCCATGAGAAATAAAATATTTGGGAGAGTAACGGGTATATAACTTATTTGGGTTAGGACATTCTTTACTTCCAAAACTGTTTCATTATCACTAAAGGTACATTTAGACGATAATATTGACCCTATGATCAGAGATATCTCTGAACCTTTTCCAATTTCTTCTAAAAACATTCCACTTTTCTAATGTTGGTGATATTTTTAGGTATCGTCTTTGACGTTTATATTATGCGTTGTTTGGGAACAGATTCATTTATAGCTGCGTTAACAACATAGTTTAAAATATTAATCAGTTCATCAATTTGATTGGAAGTTGTTAACTAAGTTCTTCAGGGCCTCTCCCTCTTGTTGAGTTGATGGTTGCTTTTTTAGGTCTGCTAGTATATGGGTATGTTTATGAGAAAAATCTAGTTTAGTTTCATTAAGCTATATTTTTCATATAAAATATTTCCCCATGAATTATTTCTAAGACATCCCTATTATCTGTTTCTACAATTTAGTTCTAATTCTAAAATGTATTTGTTATTATTGTACATTAACTTGCGTAAATCAGACCTAAAATGTGTTAAAAATATTATAAGAAAACATAAAAATACTGCATCTATTTGAACTTCTTCAAAAAATGTTGCTGGGTACACAAATGTATCACTTACAACACTCTATCAACCCTATTAAATTTTTTCCACATCCCAAGGCTTATGACTCACAGTTACGCATACTTGTGAACAAATAAATTTACCATGTTACACAATTCAAGTCACGCACATTTCACGTGATCAATATTAAATCGCATGTGTGAGAAGTGGAAATACAAAATTATACTTGTTGTATTGAATGTTTATAATATCACGATATACATATGTACATACTACATTTTTTTCTTTGAAAATTACATTAAGCCCATGGAAGCCAAGTTTACACATACGTGTCATCTAGACTAGCAAATTGTAGGTTATTTTTTCTTTAGGTAAATGATTTTATGAAATATCTCTACAACATCGATTTCCATGGAATGAATTTTTCTTAATTTTTCAAAATTGCTATTTCACAATTCTTTCTGTTGTCAATTTCTTGTGAAGTTACAGTTTAAATTTGACTCCGAAAATCAAAAACTACATGTCCCAAAAGAGCAATTTCCTAAATTATCCTATAATGCTAGAGTCCAAAGACCTTCCTTTAGACTCATGTTGCACAAAGAGAAAATCTTATAAGTGTTTTTGTCCTATAAAATGTGAATTTGTGTTTTTTTTATAATCTAAACGCTGCATCGGGTTTATAAAACGGAAAGTATTTCTATAAACGAAATCAAAATAATTCAAAAATTTCTACGTATATTTTAGGTTTGGTCCGATGTCCGTTTACGCATGAAAAAACAATCCATGAAAAAAGCCAAAAAACTTAAAAAACCTAAGATAGAACAAAAAGATCCTGAAGAAGATGAATTAATGGAAGCTTTGAATAGTTCCATCTCCATATATGAAACACATATTAAAAATGAACACACAGATGATGAAGAAACTCAAGCTGTCGTTCAAGACAATGAGTCCTATGAAAATTTTAATGAAGAAGATCATACTACTATGGAAAATACTTCTTTTTATGAAAAAAATTGCCAGCAAATATTACATGAAACACCTGCCTTAAAACAAAATGATACTATGGAACAGACATTAGTTTCGTTACAGCAACAATTGGAACAACAAAATACATTAATGAATCATTTATTAAAAGTTTCCACAAATATGGCCCTTATAATGGAACGTCATTTAAAGGCAGAGGAGAGAAAAACCTCTATAATGGAAAAACAATTAAAATTAACTGAGTATAATAATTTATTTTTGAGGCGACAAGAGGCGAGAAGAAAAATTAAAACTAAAAATCGTAAAGAAGATTAATAAATGAGAGCATTATTAAAAAGTATTATTTATATAATATTGTATTATTATTTTTATTTATATATTATTAAAATTATTAATAAACCAATGAATTTTCATTTAAATTTAAACAAACAAAAAATATGGTTTAATATTTCGAAGTATATTTTGGTAACAGATTTATATTTAAATTTGAAAAAAACAAATATTTTCCTCTTCTTAAAATTAAGAAACCTTTTCAATCATTTCAGGTCTGGTCCGATTTACGTTTACGTAGCATAAAACGTCTTAGCGAAGAATTTACACCCAAACCAAAGAAAGTTAAATACAAATCAAAAAAGAATAAACTTTTAGAAACCTTAAATAGCGCCGAATCAATTTATGCTTCGTTGGGCGGCGACAACACTGAACCAAAACCATATTTATCACCCACATACATCAATGATGAATCTCTTAATAACCTGAATGAATCTTATGACAATAATCCACTCGAAGATGAAGAACAAAATGTACATAATACTGAAAAACATTTTTTTAATTCATCACACGAAGCCACCTCCTATGAACTTAATTCTCTTGAAACAGAAGAACATAATAATTCACAAAATTATAATATAAATGATCCATCCCCACAAGAGGCTGTTCAGAACCATTTAAATGCGGAAAAGTTAAATAATTTATCTCAAACATTATGTACGATCGAACAACAAATGAAAAATCAAAATAAAATAATGGAACATTTAACGCATATTACCTCAAATTTAGCGAAATTAATGGAGAATCATGTGATGAATTTGGAGAAGCAAAATAATATTATGGAACGACAGTTAAGAGCAACAGAATATCATAATGTATTCTTAAGACGACAAGAGGCTAGAAGAAAATTAAGGAACAAGTGTAAAACAAATGATGTGCAAAAATCTTAGCTAAAGTAAGGAATTTACTTGTAATATGTATGTTTTTTAAATAAATACCTTTTGTATTTAATGTAATGTTTTTTATATATGTACATAAATATTTTACATATTAAGTTTAATAATAAATATTTTTGTTTAAAAATAAAATGTTTTTAAATTGAAATTTTAATAAGGAGATAAAAGATTTATTTGAATTTAAAATGGAAAAATCAAAAAGTATGGTCAGATTAGGCAAATATTTGAAAAAAGAAAAAACACAAAATATGTTTGTATCAATATGTTTAATTACAATAAATTTACAGTTTATTTGATACAAAACTTTTAGAAGACAAAACAATATGAAACATTTTTTCCCCTTTTTTAAGGAACTGAAATCAATAAGGAAACATAAGTACAAGCCGACTTCTTATACATCGTACTTTACTATTCTAATTAATAATGTCAGATTTTCAAAATGTTTTTGATTGCAGCAAAAAACTGATATAGTAGAAACAAATTATTTTATAAACGGATCACAAAATCAACTATGTTAATACCAAAACTTTTTTAAACGAATAATTTCCAATCGTAGCTCACATATTTTTTTAAGAAAATTTTATTTATATGATTCTTGCAGCAACATTATTTAACATTTTGTAAGGTTTCTGGCGAATATTTTAAACATTTTAGGAGAAATATTAAGCCTTCTAAGTTAAAAAAAACGAGGCTAAAAATGGAATAAAAATTTATTTGGACTGAATATCTCATAAACTCAAAAAAATTACATACCCGAGATGGTCAACTTTGGACCCGCTAGGAACCTGTACTTCTCAAAATCAACTCGAAAACGCCTCAGCTCTGACTATGTGAAATTTTATTAAGTTTGTTTTGAAAATTGTCAGGAAATCGACTTTCTTGTAGCCATATAGTCGAAAACAGTCGAAAAATTTAGTTTATTTAAAATAATAGATTCTAAACAGTTTAAATTTCAACATCATCCAAGTCGTAGACATTTTTGTGTCCGCAGTTGTCAAAATCTATCTCCCTCTTCAAAATTGTTAAACAGTTTTAATTTCAACATCATCCAAGTCGTAGACATTTTTGTGTCCGTAGATGTCAAATTCTATCTCCCTCTTCAAAATTGTTACGTGTGGACCAATAAGAAATCTATTGAGCAATCTATTTCGCAATAAATGTTTACCCCTAGTCTACACACAGACATTTTTGTGTGCGCAATTGTCAAATTCTATAGAGTTAGAACCAAAATTCCAATTGTTTAACTTATTGGTTAATATATTCGTTTTACTCACGTGTTGTATGAACGCCCCTTACAAATAATTGCATATACTTTTGTCTTGTCTTATCAGTTTTTAAGAGTGTAAGATTCAAACAATTTCGGAAATAATTTCAGATTGGATGGTCTGAACATTACAATTTTATAAAGTCTCTGAATAAAAAGAATTTACAATTGTATAAATCCCAAAAATAAACTAATTCGAATTAAAACATTTTTTATAATTTTTAATTCAAATTAAGTTGCCTTTTTTTTTTTTAATTTATATTTTTGGTGTAATTTTATAACTAGTCCTCTTCACCTAACATAAAATATTTAACATTAACACTAACATCACGTTACTGATAAATGTAGATCGTTCAATTTGATGTTAATATTAATTTTTCCGATGTTTAAACACGGTTGTTAAAGCAAATGTTAAAATAACAATGTTTAAACATCGAAAAAATTAATATTTACATCAAATTGAACGTTCTAAATTTATCATTAACATGATGTTAGTGTTAATGTTAAATATTTTATGTTACACTGATTTTTTTATATCATAATATGTAACAGAGAGTGTCAAATCAGCTCTCTGAGAGAATATAAAAAATATTATAAGACTGTTGTGATAAGATTTTTCTACACAATTATCTTATAAGATTTTCTCTCAAAAAAATACACATATACGAAAGTTTGTTTGTGTGTGTGAATATGTATTTTTAAAAGTACTAAAAACAATGTTTTTTTGTGAAATTGTTTTATTTTAATGGTTATTCTACATTAAGAAACATATTTTTATTAAAATTGTGCTAAAAAATTTCGAATTTCTTAAATAAAAATGACATGTTTACTCTGTGACTGAATGAAAATAATGAAATATTATGAGATTTATTAGAATACATTTACCCCTTAAGATTTAACATAATATAAACAAAATGTTTACTCTCTTCTGCCGGCGTTATCTTACATATTATATCAACGTGGAGACAGTATGTTAGGTGAAGGCATTCGCGAAGTCTTTAGTTGTGTATTATAAACTATCGACTCCGGCAACACTGCTTACATTTTTTGTGTTAATAGTCTGTGTTTTTTGTTTACATAAAAAAAAATAATAAAAATCTGTAAACAAAAAGTAAATAACATACATTTGTAAGAAAATTTAATAATAATTAATAAAAATATGTGATTTAAACCAAATAATACTATTTAAACATTAAACAAATATAAAAATTGTATGAAATGGTAAAATGCTGCTTGTGCAAAAAAAAATTTAAAGCCGGTAAACCTGGTAATAGCACATTTTTCAATGTACCTAAAGATGAAAAAAGAAGAGCAAAGTGGAGTGCAATTTGTAAAATGCAATTTGCAGTAAATGCTCGTATTTGTGCTGACCACTTTAACCCATCCCAAATAGTAAAAACTGGTCGTTATCCGCTTTTGATGCATAGTGCGGTTCCTGTTATCCAGTCACAAAATGTTAGGTATGAAACCCAGCTTCAACTCAGTAAAAAAGCATCAGAATATATGGACGTTGCAACAACCTCACCGTTTTCCGCTGAACAATCTCCACGGCATCATGATGTTGCTACAACCACACCGAATACTCTTTTCGTAAACGAGCAATGGAAATTTTGCAAAAATCTGGAAAGACAAACCGTGTGAGTATTCTATATTCCTATATCCCAAAGGCTGGAAAGAATTAATTCTTTAATAAAATTAAATTATAAATTCTTTCAAATAAATTCATCATTAATTCTGTATCTTGATTCCTAAAGTTTATGACATCATGGAATTAATTAATTTATCCAATACTTGGTTTAAGTCAGTATTAGTTACAATTGTCAGGAAAACAACAAAATGTGTAGAAACTGGGAGTACGGGACAAGTACTGGAAAAGAGATAATGATAATCCTTTTTTATTAGATGGCAAGTATAATCCAAAAATCTGAATTTTATTACAAATACATACTGCCTTTTAAATATAATTGCATTGAAATTACAGTTATCCAGTAAAAATTTACATTACAACCGAAGAAATATGTAAATTGTTTATTAATTTACTTTTATCTATTGTTAAAACTGCATTTTATTTAAGATTTCAAGTATTTTTATTTATTCTAAATTAAACAAGACAAGATAAAAAATTTAAAATGCCGGAAAAAATCGAATAAAGTCGAAAAGAATTGGTCAAAAAATCGACGTATTGAATTCTCCGCAAATTATTACTACCAAAAGTCACATTTTGTTTAAATTTTTTTGTTGGTATTTTATTTACAGTTAACTGATAATTAAAATTATAAGCAAACTTTAGTGTGAGAGCCATAGCTGCTGATGCTTTCAGCACAAAGTTGATATTTCATTTTGGAAAATGTTTGTGATAAAAATCATGAATTAAATGAATTATATGATTAAAATATAAAATTAATATATTGTTTTTAACTGGTATTTGTTGTACCATTTCTATTACCTTGTTTTATCATGTTTGAATCTATAGGATTTATTCCTAGATCTCACAGAGAGATTTTCGTATACAATATTTGAATTCGCCTTGGTTAATTGTTACGTTTGCTCTATATCTATTTTTACTGCCAATGATTGAATTGACAATTAATTTATGTCACAAAAAATTTGTTCATAAAAAAACAAAACCATCGAAGAATAAAAAAATATAAAATATTATTAATTTAAAACTTATATTATTTAACACCAATTTTAAATTATTCAGTGGAACATTATGGGTTTAAAAGCAATGAACATCAAAAACTGTCGTAAACTTTTACGAGTTACTAACTTTTTGTATGTAATTTTCCATACGAAAGTTTTATTATTTGAAAGTCGATTCGTTATATTCCCCAACTCCCTGCGTTTTTGCTACTTTCCGGTTTTCACTATCTGGCATCACTTTACCTATTATTTTCATTGACAGTTAACTTCGGATGTGAAAAACAAAATGTAAACAAAGTGAATGTGTATTCGCCAGCTGCAGACCACCAATAAAAGAAGCGAAAAGTGAATTTTATTTATTGTGGCATAAAAAGTATTAAAATTTTACTTTAAATTAAAGAAATTTCCGCAAAAATGAGCCAATTTGCGTAAGTTTAAATATTATTAAGAAGACTAATAAAAACAAAAACAATTTAAAAAAAAAAAAAAATTAAAACTGAAATTCTTGTAACTCGTGAATGAGACAAGAATACTAAATTAGCAGGAACAAATACAAAGCTGCTTAAGAAATGCCGAAATGCTGTCGTGGAGTATTTGTTTCATTTGATATTTTATCAGTTAACTAACAAGAGCCAAAAAATAAGATTAAAACACCAAAATATAAAATAAATATCTAAAATTAAGAAATTTATTTTACTTTGACGATGTACAACTCATTTCGATAGTAGGAGGGTGGCTAGAGAATTTTTGTTCAGTGTTATCGATGATGTAGTGCAGATAGATTTTTTGCAGAACTTTTAAGAAATTAAAACATTAATTTTAAATTATAGTTGAATGATTATTGAAATAAAATGAAAAATAATAAAAAAAACAAGTTCAGATAAATTATTATGGTACTCATTTACCTCCCTAATTCACTTAAAATCGTAAATATTTCCTATACTATTTATCCGATTGCAAAGATTAAGGTGTCAATTAAAAGCTCTTAAGGTTGCATTTACAAAAATAAAATAAAAAAAATAATATAAAAGTTTCATAAACACATCTTTTGAAATATTTTATAATTTCTTGTGGAAAATTTTTTTTTTTTTTTGTGGAAATAATTTTTCTTAATAGCCGGCCTTTGGCCTGGCGGAAGGGTTTTTAACTCTGTGGTATATCCAAAAGCGGCTTCGCTAACGAAATTTTTTCTTTTTTCCCAACTTTTTTTATAACGAAAATTTTTTGATACGAGTTTCTTAGGAAAATTCGATTTTCAAAGCCCTATAACTTCCAAAATATTTATTTGCGGCCAAAAATTTTTACATCATTATATTCACCGTTAAAAGTACTATCAATGGCAAAAAAATCAAACAAATCGGAGATGAATTAGGGTGGTCTATTTATACCATTATTATATAAATTATTACTATTAAAAACAATTTTTGGATTTTAATATAAATGTTTGGAAAATCTATTTCGTTATGAATGGATTCAAAAATGAATTCTTTTTAAACAAAAGCCTTTAAATGAGGCTGCAGAATAATGTTTTGGATATGGTATTGTACAATTCAAATCTATTATTTGAGAATTAAGATTTTTTTTTTAAACAAAAGTCATTGAATAAGACTGCGGAATAATATTTTGGAAATGGTATTGTATAATTAAAATCCCTTATTTCTTTAACACATAATAAATAATTTAGAAAATTAAGATATGGTTTCATTAATTCTTTTCGAACTAATTTTTATGATAAATTTACCAAAAAGTAAAAGAAACCAAAATCTATAAAAGCAAAAATTTATATTAAAAATCGATTTCCTAAATCTTTTAGAACACCACAATCCGGCTACAAAAGAACCACCGATAAACAGTACAGCTTATTAACACATGAAATGGCCAGGGTGGCAGTGGGGAATCGTACTGGCAAAAGTCCCGATGCCATAAGATTTTGGAATACATTAACGGAAAAGTTAAACGCACTTGGACCACCTTATCGTTCAGTACAACAATGGAAAAAGGTACTGCTAAATATAATTTACACAAGATTTTTTTTTTTGTATTAATATCAGGAAAAAAAAATACATATATATATATATATATATCATTAAAAACCTTTAATCTTATACTTTATAGGTTTGGACGGACTTTAAGCGTTTCCATAGTAAACAAGGCTTTAAATCTAAACCAAAATTTACAAAAACTATTAAAACTGATCCTGATTATCAAATATTTCGAACAGAAATAGACCACGAAAAAGAGCAGGAAGAAGTTTCTGAAACAAATAACAAACCTGCTACATCTTCTAAAGTTGCAGATTTTTTACGTTCCGAATGGGAGGACTATGAACAGAATTCCCAGTCTATGCATTCAACAAACTCTATTGATTATGATGATGAATATTCATATCCCGATAGACATTCCACACAATATGCGGATGCTGAACAGCAAGAGACTTTAATACCTGATGAATCTCCGTATGATTCTTACTCTTATGCACCTCATAACGTAGATCATTTTATGACAAGGCCGTCAGTCAGTCAACCTTCCGTAGAAAATCATGCGTCACCTCCTCCTTTACGGCCCTCCAACACTCGTTTGCTTGAACAAACCTTATATACCTTACAGAATCAAATGGAACATCAAACAAAACTTTTAGAACATCTTTCACAAATTTCCAGTACAATGGCGGGACTAATGGAACGTCAAGTCCATGCTGTAGAAAAACAAACAGAAGCAATGCGTCGTCAAGCTACGGCTACGGAGCATCATACTTTAGTAATGAATAATTTTGTCGAAATGATACGAGATAAAATGCCAAAAGGAAATTTAAGGGCTTCAACTTCTTCAGCGAGTAATTTATCTAATGGCAATTTATAAAGATCTGAAAATGAGTTTGCTGTACAAACGTTTAACATTATTATTAAGTTTAACATTTTGTGTTTAGATTTTAAGTTGTGTTATAAAGTTTAAGATTAAAAAATAGATTTATGCTATTTTTTATATTAATGTTGTTAGCAATGTTAATGAACAGAGATTTGTAATAAAGAAAATAAAAAAATATTTGTAAAAATGGTTAATTACATTTATTTACATTATATTTTAAATGATTATTTTATAATATATAAAAGAACCATCGTTAAATGTTCTGTATAACAAATACTGATAGAGGGAATAAAATATATAATAAATTACATCAAACAACGAACACTCATGAGCCATTGCCAATTATGAAATTTATTTCTACTAAATTTTCTATATACCTTTTTATGGGATTATTGTACGTTTAAGTAATTATGAAACAAATTAGAAATTACAGGATATTTTTATGTCGAAAAACAAAATGAAGTCTACATTGACCCATTATTTAAACTTTTTAAAAAATCTTTAAATTTAAACTGATCTTTAGCTCCTAACCAGTAATTAAAAATCAAGGTTCTAGTACATTTTGTTCAAAAAATTAGATTCAACCCGAAAAAATATCAATAAATTTCGAGCTCGCTATTAAAAAATATAATTTTTAATTTCACCCCAAAAGTGGTCTTTTAATACAAAAATTCTAAATATTATTATTTTTTTCTTTTTGAAAATCGATGAAAATTTGGTTGCTTTTATGGTATTTTTGTAGTAATTATGGTCCATTACAAATAAGTTTATGAGATCCACGATTTATATATTTGATATTTATTTAATTATTCATCTACTTAAATATTTATTTATTGTATAAATTAAGATCACCGGCCTTGATGTTTAAACAATTTTTATTAATATTTATTTATTTCTTCATTCCATAATAAAAAAGCCCATAGGGCCAAACAAATTTATTACATAATAATGATCATAATATATAATCTACAATATAAAGAACATCAAAAGCAAATCAATATAAATCTGATTATACCTATTATTCAGTAGTACTTTTACTTGTGATTAAAGTAATTTAAAAAGTTTTGCCTGCTCGCTCTCTGTTTACGAGTTATGGACCTCTAAAGTATTGATATGTGCGATTTATATTATATTAATACCATTTAAAAGTATGTTCAAACACCTCATATTCATTAAATCCTTGAGAGGAAAAGTCCCATTTTTTTTAATAATATACCGGAATTATAAAAATTGTTTTATTTAAAAATAGTTTATTTTGCAAAGGCCTGCTATGAAAAACCTTTCAACTGGACTGGTAACCTTAATTTGTTTAATTTTTTAATTTTTAATTATATACATTTTTTAAAGATTTTTGTTAACAACTAATTATTGTTTTTGCACTTTTTAAAACAATTTAATGCGGTCTTTTTAATACAAAAATTCTAAATATTCAGGCCTGTTATGGAATCACGGTGATTTCAAATCACGAACGATTTTGAAATCACGCAAGTGATTTTCAGCTGTTCTGGAAATCACGTGATTTTAAATTTTTCGAAGTGATTTTTATTTTAAGAAATCATGAGCAAACAGCTAATTTTTTATTTTGTTTACAATTGAATAAAATAAAATATTTAGCTTTTTGAAATATAAAATATTTAGCTTTTATTAAAATTTTTAATTGCTATAAAAAGGAAGATAATAAAAATGAGCTAATTAAAAAACGTTATTTGCGGAATCTATCAAATCCTATGGAAACAGAAGAAAAGTTGTAGGTAAACAGCTGAGAGGCAAAAAAAAAAAAAATGAAATAACGAAATCTTTTCCAAAGTAAAGAAAAATTTAATCGCAGAACTAAAGGTGTTTTTAATAAATTGCTATTTTTTTAATTGTTTTTCTATAAAATTAAAAATGTTCAAACAAAAATTGATAAAGAACATAATAAATTATTTATATAAGCCATTTTACATTTGATTAAAAACACAGTGTTTGCAAAAATAAGCAAGTGATTTGAAATCGACACTAAAAAGTTGATCGATTTGAAATCACGTGATTTCATATTTTTTTGTGCCCAGAACACCTTTTAGGTGATTTAAAATCACTTCGACAAAAAGTGATTTCCAGAACATACCTGATTATTTATTTATTATTATTTTATTTTTTTTTTAAATCTATGAAAATTTGGTTGCTTTTATGTTATTTTTGTAGTAGTTAGGTCCATTAGAAATAAGTTTATGAGTTCAACGATTTATATATTTGATATTTACGTATTTATTGTATAATTTAAGATCACCGGCCCACTTGATGTTTAAACAATGTTTATTATGATTCAGTAGTACTTTTACTTGTGATTAAGGTAATTTAAAAATTTTTCATGCTCGCTCTCTGTTTACGAGTTATAGCCCTCTAAAGTATTGATATGTGCGATTTATATTGTATTAATACCATTTAAAAGTATATTAAAACACCTCATATTCATTAAATCCTTAAGAGGAAAGTCACATTTTTTTAATAATATACCGGAACTTTTTATTTAAATAGTTTATTCTGAAAAGTCCGGCTATTTAAAAAATATTTCAACAATATTTAAAAAATATTTAATTTGCTTCATTTCTTAATCTATTATATAATTTTTTTAAAGATTTTTGTTAAAAATTATTCACTTTTTTTGTCACTTTTTACAATAATTTAATTTTCTTTTCGTCTGGTAACTCTTTTCATTATTCATAAATTGACATTTAACAACAACACTTCATTTTGCTGGATGAAAACAAAAAAATGTAAACAAAATGAATGTGTATTTTTTTCACCCGCTACAGACTTAAAAAAAGTGAATAGTGAAATTAATTGTATATAAAAGAAATATTTAAAAACTATAATTCAATTAACGAAAATATATAAATATGAGTCAAAATCAGTAAGTATTAAATCCGTGTGTGTGTTTTTACAATAGCAAAATTAAAATCAAACCTAAAATTTTAATGGAATAAAATATTTTTTATTCATCTACAATTTGTGATTTCATTTCATTAATCGTGAAATTAATTTTAATTCCTTATGTGTTACAAAGAACCATATCATAATCAAGTCAAATATATTTAATTTACACATTTAAGTTGTTAAATTATTTTGTAAATTAACAAAAAGGTTCCTTCGAATGAAAACTACTCAGATACACAAAATTGTTTAAACCACCGCAGGTGATTTTGAGGGGTAGATCCAATATGAATGGATTATAAACACTGGTTTTGATTTTGAATTTGTTTAGCTTTACAATTAGAGTTAGAATTGTATTAGGAACAATATTAGTTTGTTTAATATTAGATATTTCTTTATTATTAATACAAATGCTGGTTTAATAGAATAGGTTTATTTTCATTAGTTGGTATAGCAAAATGTCTATTCTTTATAAATTTGTATACAAAAAACTTTTAAAATCGTATAAATTGTTAAACATCTTTACGCTTTATCCATTGCAGCCTTGATCAACCAAACTACAAAAGAACAACGGAAAAACAGTACAGTTTATTGAAACAAAAAATGGCCATTTATCTTCAACAGAATAAAAACAAACATAGTACTTCAAAATATAATAAAGATATTCTGTATTGGAAAGACTTAACGGAAAAGTTAAATAAGCTTGGGCCACCCTATCGAACTTTACAACAATGGAAAAAGGTATTGATTGCATTGCTCAATAATTAAATTCTTTTTTTACTAAACCAATTGATATTATCTTTCAAGGTATGGTCTGATTTCAAACGTTCTGAAATGAAACGTAAATCTAAATCAAAACTCGATACTATACAATCGGTTAGAGCATTTAAAATGCAATCTAATAATAAAAATGCCAATATAACGAAAGAAATGCCACAGAAGCAAGAAAACAAAGTTATACAAACTGATTATGCAGTAAAGCCAATGATAAAATCTGAAATAGATGAATATGAAGAGAATTCAGAATCAATGCAAATGACATATTCTAATGACTATTCATATGAAGATGAACAATCTATGCAAGATCCTTATACAAATGAATCCGTCATACCTGATGAATCTTCTTGTGGTTCTTATAATTATAATGCTTCACAAGATGTAGAAGACTCTACACAGCAATCATCTTTAAATCAACGTACTTCTTATATAAATTATAATACACCTCCTCCTCTGCAACCCTCAAACATTCATTTACAAGATCAACATTTGTACGCTTTACAGAATCAAATGGAACATCAAACAAAACTTTTAGAACATATGTCACAAATGTCCAGCACAATGGCAGGTCTAATGCAACGTCAAACACATTCTATTGAAAAACAAACAATTGCCATTTTACGTCAAGCAGCCGCTACGGAAAAACATACTATGGTCATGAATACATTTCTTGATATGATAAAAACAAAAATGCAAAATGGAAATTTGCAAAAGAACAATACAGCGTCCAAAACAAAACCGGAGAATGATATTCTCTAAAGGTTTCCTTTGTTAGTATTATGATATTAAATATTTTTTAAAAATAATAATAACCTATGATAATTAAAATAAATTAAATTATGTAAGATTTTTTAGTGTGATTATAACTATATACTATATCTTTAGAATATAAATAAATTATGTATTACTTATACGTAGTAATATAATAAAATTTTAAGATTTTCTCTGCCGAATATTGTGTAAATAAACTATAGATTTTTTTATTTATTAAATCTATTGGTTCATAAAATTAATTTGTGTGTTTTTTTATTGCCCAGTACAAGATATAAACTAAGTCGAGCCTGCGAACTTCTTTCGGACTCTTACATTCTACGAAAAATATTCAACTTTTTCGCAATATTTGGAAATTGTGCGAAATTTTGGTAAAAATTTGGGGTTTAAATCATATATAACACAATATTAATTAGTTATCATCAGTAACCAAAATGTTGGTATCCAAATTATTTATACGTTTCAGATAATTTTGGGAATTTGGGCATCGATTTGTTACAGCATATTTTGGCCATAACCGCATATATTTACATATTTGAGACTAATCAGGAAATCCTTATTTCAGACCATATTTTTGCATATTTTACACTTAAGAAAAAAATGTTGCATTTTTTGCAACCCATGTAAAGTGTTTTTGTACAATTTTCCATTAGAGACATTTTATTTTTACTGTCACATATGTTTACAAATTAGATTTCCGTATAACTTTCATCCTATAAATTGATAGACATTTTGTTATTTCCTGATACAAAGTATTAACCATAGAAAACAACTAGAACTCCAACTTACTCACAAAAAACCTAAGTCAACTGTCAAAAAAACCTAACTCTTTGTATGTATTAATAGAATTTTCTACAGAACAAATGTATGAGTGTAAAAAGTACCGAAGTACGTAAATACATTTTGTCGGTTGTTTTACTCTTATTTTAATATTTTTTCGTTGAGTCGGAAATTTTAATTTGCAATTTATTATTTCAACTGAAAACATAATTTAATTTTTATATCTTTATATTTTATTATATAAAATTTTAATAACAAAATAATGCAACGACTGGGTTAATATCATTTATGCATTGCGTAGCTGTCAGTCGCAGTTGAAGCGAAAGTATTCTATATAGTTGAGCCCCTAGAGTTGGGCATAATCGTTCATTATATCGTTAAAAATTTTAAAATGATTCAGTTCCAGTGTTGTCAATTTTCAGGTATCTAGTATCATTCATTTGTATGAAAAATTGACTAGAGAAAGCCAAGTTTCTATTTTTTTTTTTTAACAAAAGTACAAACTTTTTATACAAGTATTTGGTATCTAAGAAAACGTTAGAGTATGGAGATTAATAATTTATGAAAAAAAGTTAGTGGAATGTAATTTAATTGCAGAATTTATCGAAGGACTTAAAATTTGGCATTTTTGTGTTTTTTTTTTAACATAAAGTTAATATTTAAACTTTAATAAAATTTAAACGAATGTGATATTTTTTTGAAATTTCAGTATATGTATAAGCTTGTCCTAAAATTGGAGAATTAAAAAAATTCCCACTTTTTACATGAAAATACCCAATCCGTATAAAACGTGTTAAGCAAATTTATTTTTTTCATTGAAATGGCTACCCTGTCGTTATAGGGGGCCTCCGTCAAAAAATACTTTTTGGGTGCATACCTTATATATAGAGTTATATAATTAAAATAATTTTAAGTCGATCCCAGCGATTTGAGAACATAAAAAAAAAAAAATGTGTTCAGACTTTTGTCCCAAACTCCTCCGAATTTACTTTACATGCATTTAAATTAAGATTAAAAAATAATAAAGTCCAGAAGAAAAAACTAAATATTGCCATATTTTTGGTATAAAAAAACCCAAAAAATATAAAACTTCTTTAAAGTTCCAACTTCAGATTCAGATATTTATATGATTTAGGGACAATGTTAAGCCCGCCAAGCTAAAAAAAAATAAAAAAACGAGGCTAAATATGAGGTAAACATTTATTTCGACCCGAATATCTCTTAAACTAAAAGAGATAGTCTACACATGTAAGCGTATTTTTTGTAGAGACTATATATAAATTTTTTTCTGTTCGGCGATTTTTTAAAAAAACTACATACCCGAAATGCCCAATTTTGGAGGGCCACCCACTTCCCCTGACCCTCTAGGAACCTGTACTCCTCCAAATCAACTCGAAAACACCTCACCTCTAACCATGTGAAATTTTATTGAGATATCTCTAATGGTTCAAAAGTTACAGAATTATTTAAAAAAAAAAGCGTTTTGGAACAACTGTGGAAAGTTTTAAAACTTAATTCACCATAGTGCCTTTTTCTTTTTAAACAAACTATTACGAGAACCGAATACATTCAGTTATTACAACCGACTTATTTAATAGTTCCTTCAAGTGACCAAATTTTATTGGAAACAAATTTAGTTGCCACAACGAATCTGTTTACTCTGTATACATTAATTTACATTTACATTACAACTTTTTTATTAATATCTCAGAATCCAATCATTATAAATAACAATTAATTTAAAATTCGAATAGAATTTGCCAAATCCTTTGTAAATGGATATAGCTTATATTAACTAATATTATGAATAATATTCTCAGAATTATTGGTGCAAAATTTTATTGATATATTGCTACAGATAAATAATTTACATAATTATCAGCAGAAAATGACAAATATTTCTCACTTTGCATTTGCCCGAAATCTTCTGGAAACAAACAAATATTTGAATTCTTTCAAAAATCGATCCAAATTTCATTCCCCACTAAAATAAAAATGCCTTTTTCATTTATTATTTTATAAAATAGTTTTTTTTTTTTTATTTTTTATTTATAGTTTGACTTCTTAAATTTTATTATCAATTTGTATTTTTTTGCTGTGGTTTTACTATATTTTAAATTTAAATACGTTTTAAATGTACTTCTTGTTTTGACCAATCAATCAATGAATTCAATTAATTTAATTAATTTGCTTAAATTTCTTTGTTACTTTTATAATTAAATGAAAAAAGACATAAATCATAGACAAAAATAGAAACTTAATACACATTTTTATTAATAATTACTTTTTGTTTTCAATATCAATTTTTGTTTCATTTCAATTTATTACTTTAATAAATCTTAAGTTTAGCTTATTTATAATAAATGTATGTATATTTAAGTTTTTTATTATTATAATTTAATTATTAATATAATTTTATTTATTAAATATTTTTATTTATATATACAAAGGTATGGTTTTTATTAAAGAGGGGAGGGATTTGGTTTATATGGGTAGGAAAAAGGTAAGGGAATTATTATTTTTTTTATTTTGTTTTATAGAATAAAAATATAAAAATTTATCTTTTTCAAACACTTTTTATTAAAAAATATTTATCTTTTTTTATCTAACAAAAATTAAAAGAATAATTTTTTTTAAAATTAGTTGTTTTTTGGGATTTGTTTCTTTAAGGGAAATACTTTATTTATAGACTAATTAAATTTAATTTAATTAAATTACATCGACGCTTTATTTTTTTAATTAAATGACAAAATAGCACTTTAATTTGTTAGAAATAAACAAGCAAGTTTTGTTTTTATTTATTTTTTGTTATTAATAATATTTTGTTTTAATATAGTAAATTTTCTTTAATTATTTATTTAATTACTATTTAAATAATTTCTTTTTATTTTAAATTTTTATTCAAGGTGGTTGTTTTTGTAGTTGATTTCTTGTTTGTTTGTTAAAAAATTAAACTAATATTTTTTTTAATAAAAAATTAAACATAAAATATTTTTTTAATTAAAAAATTAAACATAAAAATTTTATTTTTTTTAATTAAAATTAAAACTAAAAGGTTTTGATTAAAGAAAAGTATAAAGAATTTTAAATTAATTTAATAAACTAAAAGAAATTATAAGATTTTTTGCTAAAATTTTTGTTTTGAGAAAATTTATTAAATTCTAATATGTTTTCGAAATAATTAAAAATTAATCCCTTAAAAAAAGTATAAAATAAATTTATTAGGTTTTAAAAAAGAACTGAGACTTTTTTGTTAAATAAAATATAATTGTGGCAGTTTTTTGGTTTTAATTAATTTTTTTTTAGGAAACAAACTTTATAACATGATTGCATGAATAAAGAGGAGATAAAAATTTAAAATTAAATTTGGAAACGAAACTTACCAGTTATAATTAAAGTCTATTGAAAATAAAAACTTAAATAACGATCAGGAGTTGTGATGTGTTTTTCACTAAATTGACGTAAACAAAATTTAGGTTTTATTAAGGTTTTTTATTCAATATGAACCTTAGGTGTATGTCCTTAAAGCTTAATGAAAATTGTAAACAAAATATGATAATTATTTTATTAAAATTTGTATTTATATTAAAAGTTGTGCAATATTTCAATTACAACTAGTTCCAGAACGCATGCATGTTCTACTTTGGCATTACGACCAATGATTTTTGTTTGAACTAGTCCTGTAGAAGCGTTATCTAGTCAGTACCCATTCTATGGAACGGTTCTAGAACTATTTCTTTAATCAACGAAATTGTCACATTCAGAACTCATGCCATAGAAGCGTTTGGGAATAGTTTCAGAACCTGTATTTTTATTTTTTATTGTAATGAGCTATTTCTTAGAGTATAATTTTTAAATCAATATAATTTTGTTCTTTTGGTTTTTTTTATTAAGTTTTTGAAATTTTTATAATCTTTTATTCGAAAACAATTCAATGAAGTCATTTGGGAACCAATAATTTGTTCGGAAAACTGATGTAGGTCATAAAGAATTAGTTCTTAAACACTAGTTCTCAAAATCATTCTCCAAAACCAATTTAGAATCATATTAAGGTTCTACTCAACGAGTTCCAGAATTAGTTGTAAAACTACAAGTTCTAAGGATGTTATTAAAGAATCTGAAGTTGTTGCGATTACACCAGTTCTAGAACTAATGATTTTAGGCCGTGTTCTAAAATTTTTCCTGGGTACTTGATGTTTACAGCACAATATTTTAATTTTTTTTTTAATTCTTAAGCTAATTAAAAAATTATTTCGGAAAAATAGTACAAATTACTTAAAATATTAGTAAAAGTTAATTTCATATTGAATTGTTTAATGCCTTTTATAATAAAATCTTGTATTTTCCTTAACACCTGTAACTGGACATGACTAAAAGTTGCAAATGTATCGAATCGATTTAAATCTATATTCTTTATTTAAATTTATGTATAAAAAATAAACAAGAAATAAATTTTATATCAAAATTATTGAGTTATGGAATTACATACCTACATATAAAAAGAAATAAAAGATAATTGAAGTACTCAGCTCTTGCGTTTTTTATATAAATTTAAATTATAGCACAAAAGATATACACCAAAATTGAAATATTATTTAAAATCTTCGAAAATTTTCACTTGATTTAGCACTTTTTATATAAAAATTTTTAAATTATTAATCTAGCCAAATATTTTTGAACCATAAATTAAATTTGACTGCCATATTCATAATAAAATCTTTAATTTTATCGAAATTTAATGGACAAAATTTCCACACAAATTTCATTATTAAAACTTTTATGAATTTGTATTATGAATAAGGCTTTAAATTAATTTTATTTTATAATTTGAATATAGCTTTGAAAATAATTTTTAAGGAAATATTTATAAACCACTAAACTTATTTAACATTTAACATAAGCATATTAACCAAAAACATAAAAAAAATATTTATAAAAATTTAGTTTAAAATACCCTTTTTTATAAAAATTACTTAAAATTCTAAAAATTTTGCAAAATCAAAGATTATTATTTTAACTTTAACAAAATTTTGTTTTTAAACTTAAACTCAATAGAAAAATAATTTCAGAAAACAAATTTTGAGATTTAAAAAAATATAATTGTATTTTTTTTTTTAAATTAATATTTCGGACAGGTCCTTATTTTTTGCTTTAGTTTTTTTTGTTTGGAAATTATTTTGTTATAGTTATATTCAATATGTTCAAACTTTTTACATGGTTGTTTTGTATTTTACTTTTCTTTTTTTTTTTTAAATTTATACTTTTAGTTTTTGTAAATATTTAATTTTGATTATTTTTGTTTTTGGTTTATTTTCGTTATCGCTTAGCAAATAATTTTAAATAACACTGTGTATTTTTATGTTCTTTATTTATAATGTTAATTTTTTTGTCATAGTTTTTCATATTTTTAACAAATGCTTGTAATTTTGCATAAAAAATGCTTAAACTTGGTTTTTGTAAGGTAATTTTGGTTTAGAATTAATAAAAAGGAATTTTAAGGGCGAAATCCAGCAAAAAAAGGTTTTAGCACAATTTTGTAACTTTAATCACAATAAAAATTGAAGTGAAGAGTAAAAGCTTTTTCCGTAATAAAAATGCATGTTTAACAAAGATTTTAATAAACAAATTTTAATAAACAAATTTTGGAAAAAGTTTTGTTTTAAAAAACCTTTTATAATAAATACATAATTGTATAATTAATAGTATATATAATAGTATAGATTCGCTATTGCAATGTAAAAATAGTATTTCTGAAAAACTTTTTTGGCAGAAGTATTTTAATTGTTTAAAATTTGTTCAGATTCACAAGTTTTAGTGAGAGATTTTATGAAAATATCAAAATATTAAGAAATTTTTAGCATGGCTTTAGAAATAAACTTTGATTAAAGTTCGCATATCTAACTAGTACTGGAACAAAACAATTATATTCAAGTTCTAATAGTTTTCCCAATTTATTATTGGAAGAAAAAAGAGCGGCGATTTGTTTAAAATATTATTTTAAAACGTTCATTCAGTAATAAACCAATAACGTATAATTCTAATAATTTAATCTTATGGATAATTTCAATAATTTTGAATTCTACATTAATTTTTTATTCAACCAGGAATCGAAGAAGAAATAAATAATTTTTCAATAAACCAAATTCCAAATGATTCTGTTTATTCAAAACGTTTGAAATGGTTAAAATTTCTATTGCGATTTCAATGAGAGAACGACTTTAATTACTATTATGGCATAATAAAGCAAATTATACGATATTCTACAAAACTTGCTACACAAAGAAGTATTTGCAAAATAATTTTATAATTAAATACTTTTTCATAAAATTGTTTCACTATTTGTATCGAAATTTATGGGATTTACTTTTAGGGACTTGATTAAATTAATTATTTTGTTGCTTTTATATAAAATCAACGGACAATTCCCTCATACGTTGCTAATAATTTTATATATTTTACATCTTTGAGAAATACGTAGATGATCTTTTACCACATTGTCTCTAACATTTAATACAATATAAAATATTATTTCCAATTTATTATTATTTTTTTACTACACCATTTTTAACTTAAAACTTGAAACGTTCCAAATCAAATTACGAGAACATCAATTGTAAATGAGGTTTTTCATTTCAGTTTTTAAAAATATCAATTAAAAATTAAACTTTTCATTTAGAATTTGGAAAATGTCACTTGAAATTTAGATTTTCTAGATATTTTGGTTTTAGGAAAGACCTTTTGAAACTGGCATTTTTCATAAAAATTTCAGAAAAGATCAATTGAAAATAGAGTTTGCTATATAGATTTCAGAATAAGTTAATTAAAAATTAGGTTTTCTCCATGATATAATGATTAACAAGGTACAATTATTAGCGAGAAAGCTCTCAAATTCATTTTACTTAAAAAGTCAGTCAAAAGAAAATATAAAAAAATAAAGAAAAACTAAAAAAAATATTTAACATTAACATTATAAATTGTTAAATAATAAATTTTTATGTGAAAAAACTTATATGTGTGTAACGAATTGTGCACAGAATATCGTTTTAACAAATATACGTGTTAAATTTCCCAAAATATACAACAAATATTGCAGCCTTTAAAGAATGATTTCCACATTTCAAATGTAAACGAAACATATAATATAAAATGTTTTGTTTTCATTTACTATTTGAAATACTTAATGAAATGCAGAACTCCATTCTGGGAACTTTTTATGAACCTTTATTATGTTCATTTTTCCATTTACATACATTATGTTGATGAATATTTTCTTGTTTTTAATTAATTTGAAAAAAATTTTCATAGAAAATTTTTTGCTTAATATAAAATATTTTTTCTTTTGTTTTTGAAGTTTTGTTTTAAATTTTTTACATTTTCTTTTACTTTATATGTGATTGAATTTTCAGGGTAAATAAAATTGAGAATGAACTTTATAATGATTCAACCTTTAGCAGTTGTATCATGGTATAATTAAAATTGGGAAAAATTACAATGAAATTCAGAATTTAAGCAGAAATCTAATTGGAAGAGAAATTTATGTAAGTAATGTTGTTATATTATGTGGGCATTTGTAAAGAATTTGTATTATCGTACTTTGGGTTGCTCTGTTTCAATCGCGAAATGTTTTTTGCGTAATAGTTTTATAATTTAAGCTTTCCTGTTGATCAATTTGTATCCATTTTTACATTATTTTAATTTTAACTACATGTATTTTGTTTTTCTATGAATTAGGTTTCTGACAATTTAATTAGGTTTTTTTCTCTCACATAAATATCTAGTTGTTAATCTATGATATTTGGCTCCAAGAACTTAGTTTTTTTCTTTCAAATTTCATATTAAACATAATTTTATTTTTTATTTAAAATAAATATTTATTTTATAATGAAAACCTTAAAAAACATTTTTGTTCATTTAGAATAAAGTTTCAAAAGGTTGCTCAGAACCATAGCTTTAGCTATCTTTCCAATCAGAACAGAGTTTAATTCTTCACAAAGTTGAGGTTTTTTAGGCAATTTTTATCTCGACAATTTTTATTTATCACTTTTCAACTTGCCTTCGTATCCATTAATAAAAATTCAGTTTAAAAGATAACATTTCATATGATTTTTTCTAAAAATGTTACAAAAGAACTAGGAATTCAGAAAATATATTACTTTATACTTTCTTTGCTCTTTAAGTTGTTATTTCCATAAATTTTTAAAAATATTTTTTGGTGTACTAATTAAATAATGTGTAGTAATTGGTGTCAAATTCAAAATAAGTTAATGTAACTGTTTTCTATTGATAAAAAAAATACAAATTGAAAAATTTAATTAAGCCGTAAATTTAAAGTGAAAAACCTTCTTTTGCTGGATTACAAGCCATTAATTTAATTGAAAATTTTAATTAAAAAATATAAAAATTTCAATTATAAAGTAAAGTTTATTGTAATGAACAAAATAACCATAAACATAACAAATAGTAGGAAAAAGCTTCAATTAAAATGAAAATAATATATAATTTTTTTTTTTTTTAATAAAAGAAAATTAAAATATTTTTAGCAATAAGTGGGATTAATTTCCATTATTTGTTTCTTTGTTTGATGATTGAGTTATTTTTGTTTGTTTGTATGTTTGTTTAAATTATAAAAATAATTAGCGTAAAAATACAATTTACATTTAATTTGAGTTCATTTGATTTTTGTATTTTTGTAGCTGTTGTTGATTTCTTGTTGTTATTATTATTGTTGTTTTTATTATTATTAATATTGTTAATTAAACTAAAATGCTGTTGTGTTTGATGTTGTTGCTGCTGTTGTTCTTGTTGTTTTTCCGATTGTTTTAATCGTACCTCATTAATTTGTTGTATTGTTGTTGTTTTTATTATCATGTTTGCATGTGTCTGTCAAACTTTATTATTGGGTGCTCGGGCAGTTGCTTCATATGCACCACGTCCTAAAGCAGCATAAGCATCAGCATATAAATCAGGATTATGCAAAGATGGCGGTCGATTATAATTTACTGGTTGCGGAACGACGACTACAATAATTTTGTGAAAAAAAATGTAAAGGAAATAAAGAGAGAAAAACAAAATTATTTTATATTAATTTGTTTAAATTCGTTATGATATTAAATAAGCATATTATTTTTTGTTAGGGAAATAAGGTTAATGTGTTTAAATAATAAAAACAAACCATGCCAAAATTAAAATTTTAAACAAATAAAATGAAAAGATATCGATTATAATGATAAATTAAAATATGTGGAAAAAATACTTTCAAAATGGTTAGTAGGTTAGTTCGGTTAACTTTATTTATAATATAAATAATATTTCAAGGATAAATGAAATAAAATAAACAATATAAATAAATTTAAATAAAAAGTTAATAAATAAAATAAAAAAAAAAAAAAAAAAATTTAACATAAAATTATATAAAAAACATGCACAAACCAAAAACAACAACTGTTTACAAAAACAAAATACATTTAACTTAAAAGAAACCAAAAAAAAAAAAGGCTAATCTATTAAAAAAATAAAAAGAACCAGGACTCAAACAAATTACTATTCAACAAAATGCCAACAACTTAAATAAAACAATATGTCAATTAACAAAAACAAATTATATCTTTATAATCATACCAATTATGAGATCTTTATGATCACGTTTCTTTTATAACTTTCTAAATAAAAATTATGACGATGTAGGTATATAAAAAAATATCTATTTTAAAATAGTATGTGATGTGTCTTTTTTATCAGTTTTCTTATGTTACGAGTATATATTATTCATGTATATTTTTTTTATTTTTTTGGTCCTAGGAATCAATAAACAATATTACGTCGAGTTTTGCCAGACTTTTGATTGTGTGTTTGGTCTTTAGCTTTATGTTGGCTATGTTTAGCCGTTGTAGAGGAGGAGGAGGTGTTTGTACGTGATGAACGGGATTTATTGCGGACTTCAACTACAAAAATATAAGGTGAGGAGGTAATGTTTTATAAGTATTAAAAAAATAATAATTGTTTGCTTAAAACAACAATAATTAAAATTTAAATGTAGGAAAAAACTGAAAAAATTATAAATTGTTTTAAATTATGAGAAAAAAAAAAACTTGAAGCCAAAACTAGCGAAACACTTGACTAAAAAAAAAAACACTTAAAAGGAATTTGGAAAGATAATTAATGAAAGCTTTGCTAAACGCCTATTTAAAAAGTAAGAAAAAAGAGATGTGAGAAAGACCTTTATTCTTTTATTTCTAAAACTAGGAATGATGATAAATCGCTTAAAAATGGCTTGAAAATATAAAATCTTTTAATTTATTAACTTAATAACTTATTTAATAATTTATTTAGTTACTTATTTATTTGTTTATTTATTAATTAATTTATTTACTTATTTATTTATTCCCAGGAAAAAGGAATGTTTTTGAGAACTAGTGCTTAAGAACTAATTATGAATGACTTCTACATCACTTCTCAGAAGAAGTTACTGGTTCCCAAATGACATCATAAAAAAACTTTATAAAAAATTTCAAAAAATAAAAAATTAGATAAAAAAGGATCTTTAAAAATTGTGATCTAAAAAGTCGCCTTAAAGAAATACCCCATTAGAATAAAAAATAAAAAAACAGTTTCAGGTACCGTTCCTTAACGCTTAACCGTTCCATAGAATAGGTACTGGATAGCTAACTCTCCCGGAGAACTAGTTCCGGAGGAGACAATTTCAAATAAAAATCATTGGTCGCAACGCCAAAGTAGTATGAATACAGAATATTTTCATGCGTTCTGGAACTAGTTGTAGAACTTATAAATTTTTTCCTGGGTTTATTGATTTATTTTTTTCCATAGAAAATTCAAGTGTCGATAACTTTTACATAGAAGTCATAATATCGAAAACATTTCGATAACTTTTTATAGAAAAGTCAAGTTGTCGATAAAAGTCAACATTTCGATAACTTTTTTATGGAAAAGTCAAGTTATATAACTTTTTATAGTAAAATGAATTTACCGATAATATTTTTATTTAAGTTATCTATATTATTTCTATAGAAAGGTTGATCACTTTTTTTATAAAAAAAATTAAGTTATCAATAACTTTTCTACATAAAGTTCAAGCTATTTTCAGGAAAACGCAAGAATTGGGTAAATTTTTTTATAAAATTATTGTAAATAGATGATAACATTTTTATATAAAAAAATGTTCGTTTTAGTCTCTTCTGATATTTGTTTTTCCAAAAAAGAAAATGATACATTTCTCTATTAATCTCACATCCCTTTCAATTCATTGCTTTTTACTACCCTGATTTTAGTTTAGCTTAACACACCTTTCGGCGCATAGTATGCTTGTTGTGGCAGTTGTTGTGATTGTTGTTGTTGCGTTTGTGCATTGGACGGCAGGGCGGGTAAAGGCATTTGGGCACGTGATAAAACACCCGCACCACTAGTAGATGAACCCGGCCCAACAATCGGTGCACCCATATGTATACCACTACCAACACCACCCGCACTATTAGATGGACCCACACTAGGTGGGGCATCAGCATACCCATGTTGTCCACCCGATCTAGAACTGCTAGGTTGTCTAGATCCATTTGAGCGTGAACTACGGCCACCGCCTGCGCCACCACCTCCTGGCGGACGGCCACCAGCAGCCGAACGACTCACATGACTGCTAGCGCCTGGCAATGGAACAACACCTTGAGCAGATACTACACCAGCACCAGAACGATGATGACGATCCCATTCGGGAGGATAGTTGCGATGATGGGAACGTGAATCATGTACTGGCGGTGGTATGCTACGTGGTCCAGCACTGCGACCATGAGGATGACGCTAGAGGAAAATATTTTTTAATAAAAAATCCAATTAAACCTTTTCTCTTTATTATAACTTACCATTCGTCTTAGAGTATTCATAGGTGCTCTTAGAGTTTCTGATATTCTTCTAGCTCTTCGCTTTTTAGGATTCGAACTGGGTGTGTGTACGGCACAACATTTGATGAATATGCCCATAACAATTATGAAACCTATACTCATCAATACCACTATATACCAATTTTCTGTAATCCATTGGGCCACAGTCAAAAGTGTCTCACGATTAAGTAGCAGATTTTTCAAACGCACTAAAGGACCATCTGCATCGACTGCTCGACACTTAAGGAACACATCACAATAACCCTGGAAATTATCACAAGGTGAACCGGGACGTAAACTTATGCCGCCCACCGGCAAACCAAACAAATGAGCAAATTCAGATGTACTTCTACAGGTAGATGTATCATTGCCATTCTGACAGGCTAATTCACATAATTTCCGTTTATCTACATGTGGTTGCTGTTGAGAGGTCAAAAAACATTCTGACATATTCCACAGCAAACAAATCGATCCGGAACATTCGCCTCTTATACACAAAGCTGTACCATTATTACACTTGGTTTTATCATCTCTAGGCTTAGGTTCAGGACACTCGGCTGTGGTACCATTACAAGTACTGGACCAGGAACATTCTGTTTCCTCTTTACATTTCTGATGATGGCTGGAGGGTACAAACGTACAGGAATTGGATTGACAGCAGGGTCCTTGGGAGGGAGAACATTGTGTCTTTGCACGTCTTGTACAGCCTCTGGCGGAACTATTAAGGGATAGATCATATTCACTAATTAATCTAGGATAACAACATTTATCTTTGCATTCTTCTTCATTGAAGCCACAATCACATTCTTCGCCTTGCTCTACAATCTTATTGCCACAGAAGGCTCCTTCGGAAACCTTGAAACAATCACGTTTCATATTGCCCACCAACACATCCAAGACATTGGAAATGTTGCGTATCGAACAAGAGGAGAATTTTGAGTTATTTGGACGATCACCAGAAGTGGCACTGGCAAACATGATGAAATTACCGCTTAAGCCACCAGGACGACATTCTTGAGGATAATCGTGCTGGAAAAGGAGACAAGGAAATAAATTTAAATAACTTTGAAGAAAAGGGAAATTTAGCAATAATGGAAAAATCAAATCGATAACTTTTCTAAAGAAAATTAATGATAACGATAACTTTTTCATATTTTCATAGAAAGTTAACGATAACTTTTCTATAGAAAAGTGAAATTAACGATAACTTTTCCATAGAAAATGCATGTTATCGATAAATTTTTTATAGACAAGTCCAGTTTAGATAACTTTTCTATATAACTTTCTCGATAACTCTATGATATCCATAACTTTTATAGAAAACTCAAGCTATAGATAACATTTTTTGGAAAAGTCTTGATATCGATAACTTTTCTATAGTAAAATGATGACATCGATAACTTTTCTATAGTAAAGTCATGAGATTGCTAACTTTTCTTTAGTAAAGTCGTGAGATTGATAACTTTTCTATAGAAAAGTCAAGTTATCGATAACTTTTCTATAGAAGTCAAATTATCGATAACTTTTCTATAGAAAAGTCATGTCATCGATAAAATTTGTATAGAAAAGTCATGAAATCGATAGCTTTTTAACAGAAAAGTCATGATATCGATAGCTTTTCAATAGAAAAGTCAAGTTATCGATAACTTTTTTATAGAACAGTCAAGTTATCGATAACTTTTTTACAGAAAAGTAATGATATCGATAAGTTTTCTATGGAAAAGTCAAGTAATCGATAACTTTTTACAGAAAAGTCATGATATCGATGAAATTTTTATAGAAAAGTCAAGTTATCGATAACTTTTTTACAGAAAAATTTTTTTAAAGAAAAGTGACGATATCGCTAGCATTTCTATAGAAAAGTCATGACATCGATAACTTTTCCAGATAAAAGTCTTGGTATCTATAACTTTTCTATAAAAAGTTCTGATACAGATAACTTTTTTATAAAAAAGTTAAGTTAACAATAACTTTTCTATAGAAAAGTCAAGTAATCGAGAACTTTTCTATTAAAAACGATAATTTATCGATAACTTATCTTTTAATTATCGATAACTTTTCTTTTAAAAAGTCATGAAATCGCTGTTATATGTTTCTTCCTCTAACTTACCGGTGATCCAAAATTATGTCCAATTTCATGTGCCAAAGTTAACTGTGAAACTTTGGGCGGAACCCTACTATTATAGTTAACAAATGTTATAATGCCCGTATTTAAAGAACGTTTTGTGCTTTGATATTGTCCACCTACAGTCTCTGTATACGTTTTATATTTTTCACAAATGCCTCCAGAAGCACCCGAAGCACTTGCCACCCAGGCCAAGCCCAAAGTGCCACCAGTAAAATCTCTATAAGTAAACACGTAGGCGAGACAAAAGTCCGAATGATCCTCCAGCGAATGTAAATTAAGAAAATTCGAAACATCCATATGTTCATTACAAAACGCATTATGAGGTCCATTGTAAGTTGTGCGACAAGCTGAATCATCATCAATTTTAATGCGTTGCACCTGTAACAAAACGAAAAGAGAGCAAGCGAAAAAAAAAAGTGTTAACGGAAATTAATTTTTAAACAATAAATCAAGGATTGTATTGTATGTTTCCGCTTGTTATTTTTGTTGTTTCAGTAAAGAATTTATTTGTGGTTGGATAATGAATTAATTAAAATTCATGTAAGCACTTTTGCTGTATTGCTGCTACTGCTGTTGTTGCACAAATACAGTTTAATGCCTGTATAATAACCATTATTGCCACTACATACTACTGACACTATTAGCCGGAGCGCATTATAACACATACATAACTGTGCCAGGTGAGTGCGTATAATGGTCATTTGCGATGTTGAAATTTTGTATATAAGGAACAAGCGAGGACTTACCTCAAAACGTATATTTCGATGCTCTGTACGTCCATCGAATTTTGTGTTGCGGTAAATGTAATTAACAGCCGTAACGTGATGTGCTATTAGTGATGTGATTTCCTCGCGCGTCTTAATGTCCCTTTCATATCTCTGGCTACGATCATGCTGTAATAAAATGAATAAACACATTTAATAAATAAATAAAATTATAAAAAAATCTGCCACTAAAGCAATTTAAATAAAATAAAAACAACAATTGTTATAAATAAATTACATTTAATTTAAGCAACAATATGTGCAAAATCCTTAAAATAAAACAAAAATTTAATAAGATTACAATTGGCCTTTTTAACGATAAAAACCTCAACTTTATAGGCGTATGTAAATTCAAAAATTTTATAAACAACTTAATTTTTACTTAATTTGCATATTTGTTTTAATCCCTTTTTAAAAATGTTTTTCTAATTCTAATTCCTCCCTCGTTATCACATAAAACAAAATACACGTCCAATAACATTTTCTAAATGATTCAGCGTAAAAATGTGAAAAGTATTCCAGACATTAATTAATAAAAATGCTAATTCATCGACTGACGAACGGCAGCAACAAACACTAGGCAAACAACAAGCTGTGTCAGTTGTAAGAGTATTCCCCTTAAAATTTGACGAGTACAATATGAAAACGGAATCTATATCATACAAAATAAAAAAAGGAAAAATCATTTACCTAAAAATTTGTTGTTTGCCAATGTTAGTATGCAAAAACAAAATTTATTTTCTGCTAATAAAAACGGCCAAAAAGGATGTGGTATGTGAGAAGAATATACAGACATACATCCTTTAAATAACGACAATCAGCCACTAAGAAGGAATTTTTGCCAAACAATATCAGCGCAATAAACCAGGAAGCAGAAGCTTTAAAGAGTTTTTAATTTGTATACTAAAAGTTTAAGTAAATATTAATAATTCTTATAGGAAATTTGACTATTTAAATACAAAATTTTTATAGGAGATTTGTCTGTCTTTAAGAGATAACTTATATAGGTAATTTGTTTTTAAGAGGCAAATTCTATAAAAAATGTATAAGAGAAAATGTCTATGAGAAATTTTCTCTGCATAAGAGATAATTTCTATAGAAAATTTTCTCTTATTAAAAATAATTTGTATAGGAATTTTGTTTTTAAGAGACTTTGTTTTAATTTGTTTTTAAGAGACTAATTCTATAAAAAATGTATAAGAGACAATTTATATGAGAAACTTTATATGCGTAAAAGACAATTTGTATAGAAAATTTGCCTTTTATTAAGAAACAATTTGTATAGAAAATTTGTCCCTTTAAGAGACAATTTCTATGAGAAATTTGTAACTTTTTAAGAGATACTTTCTATAGGAAATTTGCCACTATTTAAGAGACAATTTTAAAATGAAATTTGTGTAGCATATTTCTATGAGAAATTTTTTACTCTTTAAGCGACATTTCTACAGAAAATTTTTCACTTTTGAAGAAACAATTTTTAAAGGAAATTTGTCTTTTCTCAAAAGACAATTCCTTTAGAAAATTTGTCTCTTAAAAAAAAAAAAAAAAAAAAAAAAAAACTCACTTTTTAAGAGACAATTTCTATAGGAGATTTGCCTCTCTCCAGAGACAATTTTTATCGAGGAATTGTTTATTTATAAGAGACAATTTCTATGGGAAATTTGTCACTTTTTTTGAACCATTTTATATAGGAAATTTTTCACGTCTCAAGAGATAATTTCTATAGGAAATTTTTCACTTTTCAAGAGACAACTTCTATGGGAAATTTGCCTCTTCTTTAGAATCAATTTCTATAGAAAAATCGCTCATTACATATTCTATGGGACAATTTCTATGGGATATTTGCCTCTTCTCAAGAAAAAATTTCTATAGAAAAATCGCTCATTACATAAGGAAATTTCCAAACACAATTTCTTTAGAAAAATTTGTCTCCTTAGAGACAATTTCTACTTTTTTAGAACCATTTTTATAGGAAATTTTTCACTTCTCAAGAGATAATTTTTATAGGAAATTTTTCACTTTTTAAAAGAGACAATTTCTATAGGATATTTGCCTCTTCTCAAGAAACAATTTCTATAGAAAAATCGCTCATTACATAAGACAATTTCTATGAGAAATTTGCCTACTTTTAATAGACATTTTCTATAGAAATTTATCTCTCTTTAAGAGACAATTTCTCTAGAAAGCTTCCCTCTTTTTTAAAGACAATTTCTATAGGAAACTTGTCATTTTTAAAGAAACAATTTCTATAGGAATTTTTATAATCTTAAGACACAATTTCGATAGAAAATTTTTCTCTTTTTAAGATACAATTTCTAAAGAGAATTTGACCCTTTTGTAAGACAATTTCTATAGGAAACTTGTGTCTTGTAAGAGAGATTTTCTAAAGGAAATTTGTCTTCTTTAAATAGAATAATTTCTACATAATTTTACAGAAAATGTTTTTCTTTTTTAAAGGCAATTTCTACAGGAAGTTTGTCTTTTTTAAGAGGCAATTTCTATATAGAAAAAATTTCTATAGGAAATTTTCTTCTTAAATGAAATAATTTCAATCAAATATTTGACTCAGTAAATTAGAAATAAGAAGATACTCAATAACAAAAAGATGCCTCTTTAAAAGATTTACATAATTAAAGTTCCTGTAATTTCTCTTAAACCATAACAAGGCTTTTCAAACTGTTTTATTTATTTTTTTTTAAACTTTAGGGTAAATGGCGAATCCCTGATGTAATTGCCAAAACGGAAGAGAATTGTAAAAAAGTACCAAATGTCAGGATTTTTGTTGTATTTTCATTCTTTAAGGTTTTCAACGGTTATTTTTTTTTGTTTCAGTTTTTTTTTTCAGCAAAATATTTTGTATGTATGTATGTATGTATGTATGTATGTATGTATGTATGTATGTATGTATGTATGTATGTATGTATGTATGTATGTATGTATGTATGTATGTATGTATGTATGTATGTATGTATGTATGTATGTATGTATGTATGTATGTATGTATGTATGTATGTATGTATGTATGTATGTATGTATGTATGTATGTATGTATGTATGTATGTATGTATGTATGTATGTCTATATATTTCTCATAAAAACTTACATCAGCGATTCCTTCACGTATATGACGCCAAATCAATGGATCTGTTTGTATGTACAATGAGCAGGTATTCTTATTATCCTCACGACGAGCGGAAGAGCCCGACGAACCGGATGCACGTCTTACGCGCTCGTGAACACGTTCATGCCAGTCTGTATCGGTGGGTTGTAAACGACGCCCTGTTTCAGGATCATAAAAATAACCAGCACCAGCTGTAGCAGCAGCCACCTCATCATCATCGTCGTTGTCGTCGTCATCACCATCATTGGCAGCAAAACGAAAATTTGCTTCTTTTGTATATTTTTCATAAGGATATTTAAAATCATCCATGGCACCATTGTTTCGGTTATTATTATTGTTGTTGTTGTTATTATTGCTGTTGTTGTTGGCATATTTTTTCGGTGGTTGTGAGGAAGTGGATGAGGTTGAGGACGTTGTGGATGTGGTTTTTTGTTGTTTACTTTTACTACTACTGCTATTACTACTCTTCTCCTTTAGCTCCTCTCCTCCTTTATCCATTTCATCTGCATCCAATATAATTTTATCTTCCGTTGGTGCTGTTGCTGGTGCACGTTTCTTGGGGATTCGTTCATCCTTTGACATTGGTGTAGGCAATTCTTCAACTGCTGAATTTTGTATATTTTCCATCCATTGGGAAACTTCATCTGTTATGCCACAACCACCAACATGGCCTAAAAAGAAGAATAGAAAGGCAAAAAATTTCTGTTAAAACAAGTGGCAAACAAAATAAGGCTAAAAAAAGTATGAAAAATAAAATTTAAAGATATTATAACAACAAGAACCACTATTGAAGATAAAAAAAGTATTTTGTCGAAAAGTAACACTGAAAGAGGGGGAGTTAATGTGGCTGTTCTTTGGTTCGATTGTTACTGAAGTGTCTGTCTGTTGCTGATGATGATACAAGTTGTGTGGTTTTATTGTATGACAAAAAAGAAATATTTAAATTTATTTTTTTTTTTTTATAAAAAATTAAAGAAAATTATGGTTGTATAAAAACATAAAAAAGAAACAAAAAACGGTAGAAAAATGAAGTAACATCATGACAATGATGACCGTCATCATCCTCATCTTTTACCTACCCATTATGAATAGTAAATGATGGCAAAATGAAAGAAAAAAAAAAAAAAAGTACGGAAGGATGAGGTCATAAAACTGTCACAAGGATAGTGTGGAAAATTGTAATTAAACGACAAATAGGATTTATTTGCCAACAAGTTACTTGAATAAACATTTTGAGAAAACATGAAACTTAAGCATTTAAAATAAATGATCAGAAACTAAAGACATGAAATTTAAAAAGTCACATTAGATTTCTTTAGAAAATTTATCGTATTTGAAAACATAAGATACAATTTCTATAGGAAATTTGTATTTTTCTAAGATACAATTTCTATAGGAAATTTTACTATTTACAAGAGAAAACTTCTATAGGAAATTTGTTTATTTATAAGAGAAAATTTCTGTAGGAAATTTCGTTAGGAAATTTGCCTCTTTATAAGGGACACTATCGTTAGGAAATTTGTCTCTTCAGAAGGAAATTTGTCTTTTTATAAGAGACAACTTGTGTACGAAATTTGTCTCTTTATAAAAGATAATTTCTATAGGAAATTTGCCTTCTCATAAGAGACAATTTCGTTAGGAAATTTGTCTTTTTATAAGAAACAATTTCTATAAGAAATTTGTCTCTTTATAAGAGACAATCTCAACAGGAATTTTTTTTTCTTTAAAAAATACAATCTCTACAGGAAATTTGTCTTTTATAAAAGAACATTTTTATAGGAAATTTGTCTCTTTTTAAGAGACAATCTTCATAGGAAATTTGTCTCTTTATAAGAGAAAATTTCTATAGAAAATTTGCTTTTCATAAGAGTCAATTTCGTTGGAAATTTGTCTCTTTATAAAAGACAGTTTTTATAGAAAATGTGTATATTTATAAGACAAATTTTCCATAGAAAATGTGACTCTTTATAAGAGACATTTTCTATAGAAAATTTTACTCTTTATAAAAGACATTTTCTATAGAAAATGTCTCTTTATAAAAAAATTTTTCTCTTTATAAGAGAAAATTTTTATAGAAAAAATGTCTCTTTATAAGAGGCAATTTCTATAAGAAATTTGTCTCTTTATGAGAAACAATTTCGTTAGGAAATTTGTCTCCTTATGAGAAACAATTTCGTTAGGAAATTTGTCTCTTTATGAGAGACAATTTTGTTAGGAAATTTGTCTCTTTATAAGAAATTGGTCCTTTTTTATAGGAGACAATTTCTTTACGAAATTTGTCCTTTTAAAGGAGACAATTTCGATAGGAAATTCGTCTCTTTATAAGAAATAATTACTATAGGAAATTTGTCTCTTTATAAGAGACAATTTCTATAAGAAATTTGTCTCTTTATGAGAGACCATTTCGTTAGGAAATTTGTCTCTTTATGAGAGACAATTTCGTTAGGAAATTTGTCTCTTTATAAGAGACATTTTCGTTAGGAAATTTGTCTCTTTATAAGAGACAATTTCTATAGGAAATTTGTCTAGAGCCACGACCCGCAAAATAGTGCACATGGGCAAATTATCTCTTAATTTTGTCACATCTATATGCTCTTACATGTTAAGAGAGAACAATTATTTATTAATTTTATATATTTTTAATACTTTTTTTTAACAAATTGTTTTAATATTCAATTATAGTTTTTATCACAGACCATAAATTGTTTAAAAGCTAAAGATATTATTAAATTATAAGTTTAAAAATTGTTTCCGTGCAAAATATAAGAGCACGGAAACAAGAGCATATAGAATGTGAAATTTAAGAGCGCCGTTCCCTGGTCTAGAGACAAATTCTATAGGAAATTTGTCCTTTCATAGGAGACAAATTCTATAGGAAATTTGTCCTTTTATAAGAGACAATTTCTTTATGAAATTTTTCCGTTTATAGGAGACAATTTCTTTATGAAGTTTGTCCTTTTATAGGAGACAATTTCTATAGGAAATTTGTCTCTTTATAAGAGACAATTTCTATAGGAAATTTGTCTTTTTATAAGAGACAATTTCTATAGGAAATTTGTCTCTTTATGAGAGACAATTTCGTTATGAAATTTGTATCTTTATGAGGGACAATTTCTATAGGAAATTTGTCTTTTTATAAGAGACAATTTCTATAGGAAATTTGTCTCTTTATGAGAGACAATTTCGTTAGGAAATTTGTCTCTTTATTAGAGACAATTTCTATAGGAAATTTGTCTCTTTATAAGAGACAATTTCTATGGAAATTTTGTCTCTTTATAAGAGACAATTTCTATGGGAAATTTGTCTCTTTATAAGAGACAGATTCTATAGGAAATTTGTCTCTTTATAAGAGATAATTTCTATAAGAAATTTGTATTTTCATAAGAGACAATTTCTATAGTAAATTTTTCTTTTTATAAAAGACAATTTCTATAAAAAACTTGTCTTTTTGTAAGAGACAATTTCTAATTAAGAGGCGATTTCTTAATACCTTTTTAATACATTAAATTTGTTTAATTAAAAAGCTAAATTAAATTATTTAAATACTGCCACTATTTACGATATCACTTGGAGGTCTCAAAGGCATACAGCGAAATGAAATTTATACAAAATAAATTTGTAGTTTTATTTTAGTGTTCCTGGCATATAAATTATTTTATTCCGTTTATTTTACTATAAATATTAATGTTATTTGTTGGCTTTTGAATTATAAAATCAACATCGTTTTCTTTACGCTTCACTTTTATTTGACTTTCTGTAAGAAATTTTATATATTGAAGAATGAAATAATATTAAAAGTAACTTTGTAAGGTAATAAAGTATTTCTAAATAATAGTTGCAGTAAAAACGAATAGGAAACACACTACAAAAATAAGGGATACAATTTCGAATTTGACAAAAGCTCTGAATAAAAATTATATCTGATTGTTAAAAATCCAAAAACTTTGGTTTAAGGATCTGGGTTGTACTTGACACTAAATCAGTTAATATTGCTGAAGTGATGTAGGGTATATACAAAATCTTCATGGAAAAAATCATAGCTGTAACTTATGAATGAAATAAAAAATAAAAATACTTTTTATTTCATTTCTAGTTCTTATTTCTAATTAAAAAATATTTGTTAATCAATCTATTATCTTTCGAATAAAAATATTAAGGATTTCTATTTATACTAAAACAATTGAATTTATTATAAATTTGTATCTGATTGAACAAAATAAATTAAAAATTAAAATATTTTATTTAACCAAAAGAAAAACAAATATATTTTTATAAGAAGATAATCAAAAGTTTTTTATTTGACTATTTTAAAGTTTAATAATATTCATATGTATTTTATTTAAATAAAAAAAGTTCAACAAATTTTTCTGATTTTTATTCAAAAACTTTATATTCAAATAGAAACATTTAAAATAAATATTTTTATTATTTTATTCAACAAAAACTCCAAAAAATAAAAATATTCAGCCTCAAAAGGCTTGAATAACAAAAAATTATAAAATTTTTTCAAATATTCAAGTATAAAAAAAATACTTTACTTATTTTTCTTTTTCAAAGTAAATTTAAAACTATTCAAACAAATTCATGTTGAATAAAAATATTCAAAAGTTTTCTATGAATAAAAAAAATTGAATGTTTTAAAACAGATATTATTTTATTTTTAAAATGGAAAATAAAATAAAGAACAATTGTATTCAAACTAAAGAAATAAAATATATTTTAAAATTAGTTAAAGACTTAAGAATTTGATTTATATTTTATAAATTTATATTCGAATACTTTTGTGGAAATATTATTTTATCTAACTTGTTAACAAATGGAA
The DNA here is from genome assembly GCA_951394005.1 of Protophormia terraenovae. Taxonomy (NCBI): domain Eukaryota; kingdom Metazoa; phylum Arthropoda; class Insecta; order Diptera; family Calliphoridae; genus Protophormia; species Protophormia terraenovae. The sequence continues at coordinate 26,544,484 of OX596074.1, read as the reverse complement.
TAATATTTAAATAATTTTTATTCAAATTAATTTCAAGTAATTGAAAATCATATTACAAAGAGTATAAAATAATCTTAAAGAAATTTATTTCTAAAAATATGAATAAAATATTAAAATAATTTATTTTTAACAAATATTTTGATTGAAAATATTCACAATGAACAGCTATGGAAAAAATAAACCATTAACTATGGCAAAGCAAAACCAAATTTACTTAATATTCTAGTACATGAATTTGCATTTCAAAAATAAAATATAAAATTGTATTTCTTTATATATTTTTACGTTATTGCCTTCTAACAGCAACTCCCTACGAAGAAATAAAAGTAAAATTAAGTTTTGGCTATAGCAGAAATGATAGTGGTTTGATGGCTGTAGGCGCAATTTCAATACCACCATAATTTTTTCAATATGAAAAACACTATATTCAAATTATTAACAAAATTTATAAAAATTCTATAAAAAAATTATTTGAATAAACAATAGATAAAAATTATGCATAAATTAAAACCAGAATATTAAATATGAATAATTTACAAGGATTCTTTTTAAAACTAAAAAAAAATATCAATCATTGAACTGAATATATGTATTACAAACTAATTTAATTTATGTACAGTAACGATGAAGCAAATAGTCAAGGCTAAAAAAGAATAATAATAAAAAATATTTTGAAAACAAATTTTTTCACTAGAAATAGAAATTAATTAAAAATATGTTTTATGCTTAAATATGCAAAAAGATGAACTAAAAATAAAACCACTGAATCCAAGAATTTAAATTTCTTCTCATAATTTTCTAAAATATTTGATTTAAAAATTTTTGAAACATTGATTATTTTTTGAACTATTCCTCTTGAAAATCATTTTAGTTTAATTACTTTTGCGTTTTTTTAATACTTTTAATATAATTGCTATATATGTATGTACTATGCATTTGAAATACATACTTCAATTACTGTTTATAAACAATTAAAATTTAGCTTCACAAAAACCTAACAAACTTTCACTCTTTTTATTATTTTAACAAATATTTAGCAAGGAAGTAAAACTTTTCCTCTTTACAAATATACAGATATAAAAATTTATGGAATAAAAAATAAACTACTAAAACGTCTTCCATTAAGTTAAATTCTTTTTTCAAGAAGTAAAACTTAAAAGAACTGTTTTTGAGAATTACTTTGGCAAGTTAGCAACTTTGTGTAAAATAAATGTTTGCAACAAAATTGTAAGTAAATCGTTGCAGGTTTTTCTATTATATTCATTTACAGCAACTCAAACTCTTTCGCTTTTAAAACAACAAAAAATTTACCACAAAAGATTTTAGTTTCAGTTATTTTTTCATTGCACAGACTCCTCATAATCTAAGAACAATTCTTTAGAAAATTAAGGAAAACATTTTGAAGTGTAGCGGAAAAAAAGGAGTAATCCTAACAATACTCAAGATGATGTTTTAGCTGTGGAAAAAACTATGTATGTATATGTAAACAATAACTGGAAAATGAAATAGAAATGGGAAAATCCAACTTAATTTTTAGGGAAACTTAGCTGATTATGTGGTTACCGTTGAGAGTCACATGTTCATATAAAAAACATAGATTTGTAAGAAGAAAATCTACAAAAAGATTTGGCAATATAATAATATTTTTGGTTGAAAATTTGTAAGTGAAAAACTACTTAGATTGAAATAAAGTTATACTCAAGGCAAATTTATTTATCAGGTAAAGTCAGTTAATCAGCTGATTTTTTTTACTTTGTTTTGGATATTGCATCTGTCAAACTTTGTTTACGCACCGCAGCCAGTCGCCGCATAATTTTTCTAGCCGTCGCCGCTGCTGACTTATACCGGCTAGAAAGGCTGAACAAAATACAAATAAAAATTTACTTAAAATTGCATATGTTAAACGGAAATATTAGTTTTTAGTAATAAACATAAGAAATGTACTTAATTTATGTAATATAATATGAAAAACATTTTGATCTGACAAATAAGCTGCCGCCGATATGACCTTGTGAAAGTCGCCGCCGCCGACAATAATAGGATACACAGCCTCCGACAATTATGCGTCGGCTTGGTTCTCTGATGCTTACTTTATTTTTTGTTATGTTTACAAATTTGCTTTGTTTCTAGTCAGCCGGTTTTGACATAACTAACCAGCAAACCTTTTAAAAAGTGCATGTTGTTTTTGTATTGTTGTATTTGTTGTAGAACTGACTTTACCTGATAAATAAATTTGTCTTGGTTATACTCTACGAGGATATACTCTTAAATACCAGTTAAAAAAACTGGTAGATTCATAGTTTAAAACAAGAATGGAACTAAGGGTGAAGTAGAACAGAAAAATATTTTTAGTTCAGTTATAGTTTATTATACTCTACACCATCATAGATGGTGTTATGAGTTTGTGCTGATGTTTTAAATCACAGAAAAAAATCTTAAAGTATACCGTTCCACTCAAAATCAATTTCCTAGTCGATTTAACAATACCCGCCTTGTAAGCAAAGTATATATCGTCCCTGCGCTGACTGAATTACCTATGTAAAAATTTTGGAATTTTTTTTATTGCTGCATTTAGATCTCCTACTAGTTATACACAAAACCCCACAAACCATTTGTAGATATCTAGACTAGTTTAAGATTTACAAAATTACCTATGTAAAACTACAGTACCGAGCATAAAAAATGCAACGCTAGGCTATATGATTTCTGATCGTATTGATTAGGGCTATAAAGTTATTAAATTAGCCAATTCTGTTCTGATTTTATTCTTTGCGATCATATCCAACTTTTATATGTCATTTTATTCCAAATTTTTACGCATACGAATAGTTATTACATTAAAAGAAAAAAAGCTGTAAATTTTGGGAAGCAAAAAAAATGCAACCCTTAAAAAATCAACGGAATTTTTAAAATTTTTTTAAAAATTATTATTGAAATATGCTGAAAACTATAATTTGGTAGTACACATAAATTTAAGGTAATTTTAACTACAAAGGATATTAATAATATTAAAAAAACTCCTTTCCCCATTCCTTTTTACAAATTAGGAATATTTTTGAACAGCATTCTGATAATGGCACTGGAATAATATTAATATGTAGTTCTAATATGAAAATTCTTAAAAATTATCTTAAAGACACAATATTGAAACGATCATGCCTGTAAAAATTTATACAAGTCATGTAACAGTAGATATTTGATATTATCCGAATGAACACATGTGGCCATTTAAAGCTACTAGTGCTACCAATCGTTGATTTAATGATGTAAATATGGTAACTGGAAACCCTTCTAACATAACACCTATTATTTACTAAAATCAAACTACCACCTTCACTTTTAGAGGCAGGTCCTTTATTATTTATTATTTATTATTAGTAAGAAATTGGAATTTATTACTAATAGTTATATTATCTGCAGATTTCGTGTGTTTTATTCTATATACAAGAATAGAAAATCATGTTATTTAACAGTACTATAGTTTCCAACCTTTTCCAATAAATATTTTTATCAAAATTTGAAAAGTCATTGTTGAATTGTTTAGAGTTGCATTTTTTTGCTAGCTCAAATTTATAACTGCTTTTAATAAACGTTTAATAATTTTCTTTACGTACAAAAATATTCAACAAAATTATATACAACGGGTGCCTATGTCCATTAATAATAAAACCACAATAGTACTGTTACATCAGGTCTCGCTACAAGCAACAAATATGCGAACAAAGATAATATCACATAGCGTTGCATTTTTATGCTCGGTACTGTATATATAAAATGCTCTAACAAAATTACCTACGTAAATATGATAATGGTAATATTAAAATTCAAACATAAAATATTTAATATTTTATGCTTATGATATACCGCCTGAAAGTGAATAAATATCCCAAGACTAGTTATACTAAATTTAACTGACGTCATCTAAAACTTTAAAGATGTCTGTTCGTCCGTATGTTTTTCAATTTCAGATTATTATAAAATTTATTATTTTCTAATGAATCAGAGCAGGAAAAAAGTCAGGTGACCATACTGTCAATGACATCTGAGCGTTACTTTTTATATGTTGGATTTCTTTAATAAAAAATTTAAAGTTGTGAACAGTTTTGATCGAAAATAATATTTTTAGAGCTATTTTAAAATTGGTCCAATTCGCGAAAGCCAAATAATTGATCCTTAATATTTTAGGAATTAGTTTATGACACATATATCTTAACTTTTAGGAGGGTACATTTGCAACATTTTTTGTTTTCATATAAATTGACTCACTTTATTAAGTTCAGGTATTTTTAGTAAATCGTTAATATTATCTTATTTAAAATTTTTTTACTGGAAATCATGAAATACGGGTTGATTAATTTTTCTTTAGCTATTGTTTGATATATGTAACACTAATATTGGGGAATTCTTTTTTAATTTTTTTGAAGAATTTTCTGAGATCATTAACAAATTACCGTTAACCCTTAAATGCCTCTGGTATCTTTAAAGATACAACCATTAAAAAAATACCTACGACCACAATTTTCGTTAAATTTTTCTTAAATTAGTTTTATATCGTTTAAAACATAACATGTTTTTGTAATTTTTTTTTTTATTTCTAAATTACGCCGTTTTGGAAATATTTCAAAATGAATTCAAAAAATATTTCTTATTAAAAAAAAGGTCGTTTTTCAAAGTGTAAAATCTGAGAACCTATGAATATTTTTAAACGAAAAAAAAAAAAAAAAAAAAAATATTGCCGTACTTTGAACTATGTTCTTTAAAGATATTGAAAAATATTATACTGATATAAGTAGACAATTCTCTAGAAATTATAATTTTCCGTTTATATCTTCAAAGATTCACTAGGCGTTTACAGCTATAGTTTTATTTCTGTTACACATGGTATTTGTGCTTATTTTCAGTGGCATTTTCGTATATGATATTACCTTTGCTAGAACAAGTTCACTTGTTTGGGTCTAAGTAATATAGTTTTTTAAATTTTAAATTGTTTAATAACATTTTTTAATTTCAAAAATTTAGTTTATATGCACTTTTGATGATGACGTATGTGAACTAATTTGTAATACCGAAATTATAAGTGATGATAGTGTTTAGGATATCTATGATGAAAATATGAATCAGAATGATATTGACATAAACATGTCCGTCCAGAACTATTTTATCTGTATGTTCAATGATGATGGGATTTAATTGATGCAGAATCTCAATATATTTATTTGAACCAAGGTCAAAACCACATTTTTTATTTGGACCACTTTTTTACATTAGTAGAGTATGCTGAAATTCGAACGTGGTACAAGTTAAGAATATATTGCGTATATAATTAGAATAGATGAAACTTCGTTGTCTTGGAAAGATAATATAGTGGTGAATTTAGTGTCAACTTACATCGGAGCAAAACATGTACTCTGTAGTGCTGAAATTAATATAGAACAATCAACAACTGTGAAAACGTTTGACAAAATGAATAAAACCGTTTTTATTTTGAGAGGCTTTGAAACTAAATGGCTAACTATTATGATATATTGCCTGTGTATAACACAATAGAACGCTCCTTTGAAAACTGTCGCCAATCTATACCTTCGTATAGAAAGTAAGAATTCCCGAATTCAGTTCTTGAGTTTTATGGTCTTCACCAATATCAATTCTGAGTTTTATATAATCCGAATAGATATGACAAAAGAAAAGCCTCGAAAGCTGTGAATGTATATTCACTCGATGACAAACCCTAGCCAATGCGAGAGTCAGACGCAATATTCCTGTAGGTCTAACAAAAAACATCCGCCTGACTGAACTTAAGACACGAGAGTTGTTTCTTAAGACACGAGAGTTGTTTCTGAAATTGGGCATTTAAGGGTTAAGTAGAATGTTCCAATCATCTTAGGAAGTTGAAATTTGACAAAGATATTACTAATAATACCTCCTTCCATAGTTCAAACTTATATTTAAATAAACTTTAGAACCTACTACAAGAAAAGCATAAAATATGTTAATAAAAATTGGTCTACAAAATTAACTATGTAGTTTTATATTTCTTGATAATAGACATTAATTGTGTTACTAAACCTATTCATAAACCAAACAATTTTGCAAAAAATTTTGCAAAATATTGAAAAAACTGCAAAATTAAACAGTTTTTTAACTTTCCTGAAAAGTTCTTGAAAAACAACCTGATGAAATTTGAAACGAAAATATATTTTTTTTCTATTTTGACTTCTGACCTCTGTTTTTTAAAGATTTTCCTTGTCAAATTTTTGTAAAAACTACAGAATGTATTTCCTGACATATGTTTTACCTTATTACATAATAATTATGTTTAATTTGAACATCAGTTCAAAAAAAGTTGACTTTATAAATTAAAAACTGCAAATGATTTTTTGACGAAATTCGCAGAATTCCAATCGCAGGTACGACTTAGATATACAAGGTATTGACCTAATTCTTTTTATATCCACCATCAAAAAGATGGGGGTATATTGATTTTGTCATTCCGTGTGTAACATGTCGAAGGAATCATCTAAGATCCCATAAAGTATATATTTTCTGGGTCCTGGTTAGATTCTGAGTCGATCTAGCTATGTCCGTCCGCCTGTCTGTCTGTCTGTCTGTCTGTTGAAAGCAGGATAGGGCTCGAACGGCGCAACGTAGGAGGACGAAATTTGGCACAAATATTTATCTTATATAAGGTTTGTTTGGTATTGAAAATGGGCAAAATCGGTTAATAAAAAGTTATGGGCTAAAAACTAGAAACACAGGGTGTCCGTTTCATAATTTTTTGCTGATATTTTTTCAATAAAAGCATGTAGGACAACGAATTTTTTATACGCATATTTCGGGGGTCGATATAAACTCGGAAACCAAAAGTGGGCGTGGCCCGCCCACTTTACCACCCACCTCCCATATAAGGAGAAATTGTGTTCAAATAGCTCAAGGACCAATGTAAAGTCGGATACAAAAAATGGGCGTGGTCCGCCCACTTTACTGCCCACTTTACCGCCCCTCCCATATAACGTAAAATTTAAAGAAAAGTTGATGGTGGGTATATAGATTCGGCCCGGCCGAATATTCGCGCTTGTTTAGTTTTATTTTCTATAGTGTTGAATATAAACCTGCAAAGTTCTTTTGGAACTTTTTTGAAATTTGTTTAACAAACTTGGAGTTTTGAAACAGTCTTGAAAAATGTTAACAATTTTTAAGCGATCATGGAAAGGTGTTTGGATTATACTGCGGAAACAATATTGTATTTTTCAGTAATTATGGTTCAAATTGAATTGAAAATAGCATTTTATTTAAACATTTATAAAAAAATTTAAAATTTCGTTGTACACTCCTTACACAAGTGTTCTAAAACACATTAATGGTGGGGAATTCGTAATAACTTTAACATTTTTTAATCGATTATCTGTTTTTTATATCTTATTTGATAGATAATTACACAGAGCTACAAAATGGGAAAACATTTCTGCGGCACGGGGTTTCTCAGTGAATTTGGATACACATTATTAATAAGTACTAAGCCTCTAATTCACTTTTTTTGAATTGACTCTAGTTCTCGCGATAAATCACAAACTCATTTTTTTATTTTTTTATTTTTCTATGTAACTTGTAAATGAGTATTTAAAATAATTTGTGAATAAAATCGAAACTAATGCATTGATTTTAACGAATTATGTCTTATTTTATTTGCAACAAATTTATCTTTGACAAAAGAATAAAAATTTTAATTTTTGACACCTTCGAATTATTATGATTTAAATAAAAAAAATCTTCGCAATTTTTTATAATTAATTAATTAATTAATTTACTTATTTATTTATTTATTTATTTATTATCATTTTTTATTTATTTTTTAACGTTTAAAGTATTGCGGAAATTACAGTTTTTGTACTTTGAATCTGTTCCATTTTTAGTTCTGGTCATTTCGTTAATATACTTTAAAATTTTATTTATTTTATTTAAAACTCTGCTTAACCTCCCTATTAATCCTCATACTTCGTAACTTTTTCTTCTATAAAATTGAACTTTTGGCTCCTTGTTTTTACAATTTTAAAACACTTACATATGTTTCCGTTTTTATTTCAGTTTCTGTTTTTTTTTTTTTTGGGAAACCTTACTTTGGAATTTTTGTTGCCAACTATCGCGTGTTCTATATTTTGCAATTTTTATACCCTACACCACCATAGGGGGGTATTATGCGTTTGTGCTGATGTTTGTAACACCCAAAAATATTGGTCTAAGACCCACCTTAATTTATACCAATCGGCTTAGAATCACTTTCTGAGTCGATTTAACGATGTCCGTCCGTCTGTCCGTCCATGTAAACCTTGTATCAAACTACAGGTCGCAATTTTGAACAAAAAATAATGAAATTTGGCACACAGGTTTCTTACAGTCCAGGGACGAAACCTATTGAAACGAAACCTATTGTCCTCTCGGCAAAGAAGGATTAAGGATCATAATACCCTTAAATATAGCATATATTTTAATGAAATTTGGCACATATAAGTTTCATATAAGTCTAAATAAGTGTGCCGATTTCTATGAAGATCGGTCCATAATTGACCATAGCTCACTTTAACGGGCATAAATCTCACTAAAATGTTAGTATCAAATTGATATTGGACACAAATAAGTTTTATATAAACATAAATGATAGTCCAAAATTTTAAAAAGATCGGTCCATAATTTACCACAGCTCCCATATAAGGCCCACTTTCGGGAATCACCTAAAAGTGAATAAATTCATATAAATGTTAGCATCGTCGTAGTATTCTGTATTCGTATGTTTTATTTTACACTTAATATGAGTATCGGTCCTCATTTGGCTCCAAGTCTAATAAAAGACCCCTCCCCGAATTATAATGTACACAATGGTGTAGGGTATGATATGGTCGGGCTTGACTGACTATATCTTTTTCTCTCGTTTATTTTTACAATTGTTTTGCAGCAAAATGCAGGAATATTTTTCTCTAGCTTTTAAAAATTTTAAAGGTGTTTTCTGTTAACATTTTTGTATTATTGCTGCCACCGGTTTTTTTTTGTTCATCTTTTGTTTTTTCCCCCTCTTTGGTATTCTACGTTGCCCTAAATTTCTTAACAATTGCATTTTTTATTCCTGAACATCCTCTTTCAAATATTTGGTACAATTCGCTGTAGATACCACCTCGATGATTTGATTTGCTTTTGAATCTGGAGGGAATACAGAGAATAAAAAAAGAGGAAAAAGTGGAAAAAAGGATTTTTGCAAAAATAAGTGGGATGAGTTTTAAATATTTAAAATGTCAATTCGTTAAAATTGTAATAAAAGTGTTAAAGGATTAAATTGTAAAAAATGTATAAATTTAAAAGGAAAAAAATCAAAGGTCTAATTTTTTTTGTTAAAATATATCAAAGGAAAAATAATTAATTTAAGTACATTTAAAAAAAAATAAAATATAACATTTTTTCTAAATGTAATATATCACTTATATATGTATATAATGCCATATGAATTAAATAGTAACTTTTTCCTGTTAAGTAATTAATTAATTTCACTTTTTTAATATTTTTTAATGATTTTTTTTTTTTTTATTTTTGCATATCTCTTAAAAATATGTATTTTATTACCAAAGTAATTTGCCATTTTTTTAATCAAACTTTTCCCTTTTAAAATAGTACATCCATATGTACTCCATGTAAGCATTTATCAGAATGTACCTCAAATTATGTTTCCATATTTTTTTTTTTTCCATTTCACATAAGTATTAATTCATTTTATTACCACACGTCGTGCAACAGCAAACAGCAGATATTAACATTTATATTTTTTCATTTTGGTTTTTTGTTGCAATTTCAATTGAATATTTGTGCCATTTTTTGTGGTATTTTTATATTTATTGATTGTGTAATGAATTCATTTCTTTTATGTTTTTTTTTCTCAATCATTCTTTTTTTTAATATTTTTTTGGTGGTGGTATAGCAAATGTTAATATTGCTGATGTTTTTGTTATTTTATAGGGGGCAACAATATATTACATTTGTAATATGTACTTGTGGTGCTGTTGGAAAGAAGAGGTCCTTGTTGCATGTGTAACAATATTACAATAACATTAAAAATTTTTATTTTTAATGGTAGGAAGTAGGAAAAAAAAAAATATGAAACAAAATGATATTTAACTATGTACCTTGATGCTATACATATGAGTATGAGTATTAAGATAATATTTATGGACAAAACAGGTAAAATACATGTACGTACCATTTAAAACAGAGAAGGGGTCAAAAGAAGAAGTAAAAAGTTAAACTTTGGAAATTAAAATTTTTTGCTGATCATATTATATCTAAGACCGGTTCTTTAGAATATATTTTAGTCCAAAACAGTCTTGGTTTAAAGGAATACTATTAATTTTAGTATCAAGACGTTCTAAATAATTCTATTCGTGCCTTTTGGAGATAATAGTAAATAATAATTAGTAAAATTATGCCCTAAAGTGTTTTATGCATTTTAAAATATACTTTAATTCACAGAATATGATTAACAAATTTTCTAGTTAAATTTTGAATTAACTACTCTAAAATGCTAAAAACTGGATTAAAATTATATAGTGCAAATTTCTTGAGCTTAAAAATATTCATGACATGATAAAATTACAAAATTTCTATCCATTTATATGAAAAAGTTATCCTACCCCGGTCTTACTTACTTACTACTTACAATTTATTTGTAATAAATAAATAAATAAATAAATAAATAAATAAATAAATAAATAAATAAATAAATAAACAAATAAATAAATAAATAAATAAATAAATAAATAAACAAACAAACAAACAAATAAATAAATAAATAAATAAATAAATAAATAAATAAATAAATAAATAAATAAATAAATAAATAAATAAATAAATAAATAAATAAATAAATAAATAAATAAATAAATAAATAAATAAATAAATAAATAAATAAATAAATAAATAAATAAATAAATAAATAAATAAATAAATAAATAAATAAATAAATAAATAAATAAATAAATAAATAAATAAATAAATAAATAAATAAATAAATAAATAAATAAATAAATAAATAAATAAATAAATAAATAAATAAATAAATAAATAAATAAATACATAAATAAATAACTAAATAAATAACTAAATAAATAAATAAATAAATGAACAAATGTCCGTTCGTGTGTCGGTTGAAATGGCGTTTATGAAGCCCACCGAAAACTGCAGTATATAACATATATATCAAACGATCGGAAATCCTTTCGAGAATTTTACAATTGATATTCAGCAAGATCGGTTCATAAATGGCGCAGAAAAATAATATATAAATAAACAAACAAAGAAACAACCAAAAAAGTAAATAAAAATAAACAACCTTGTCGATTTTACAAATAGCTATTTATCTCGAGAACCAGATTCAATTCAAAACAAGAAAGAATAAGTGGATTTAAATTTTAAAGACCTCTACATACAATTTTCTACAGCTGTGGCCAATTGTGGTTCGATACTTGTATTAAGTATAAAATAAAACATACTAATACAGAATATTACGCCAATAATAACATATGAATTTTTATGAGGCTATGGTAAATTATGGACCAATCTTTGTAAAATTCGGCGCAACCATTTAAATTTATATAAAATTTACTTGTATCGAATATTAACTTGATACTAACATTTTAATAGGATTTATGTCCGTTAAAGTGATTTTCATTTTTTTAATCCAATTTAATGGAATACAATTTTTGCGCTCAGAAATAATACATTGCAGATACTTAGCGCGTATGAGTAATAATATGAAATCAAAATACTATAATTCAAACACAGTCTTATATGCATAATCATACCTTTCTTTAAGTCATAAAGAAATATTCTATATCTATGCGTTTCTATGTAAACCGTAAAAATTTTTAAATAATAAAAACTGGTTGGAAATCTAGTCAAGCTTGTTGGCCACTCTTCACTACTAAATCCCTTTAAACATTTTTCAAAATTTAAAACTTTATTTAAACGCTCCTGTTAGTTTTCCCTGCATAAAAAAAATTTCCAAAAAAAAAAATTCCCTATAAAAATCTTCATACACTTTAACGAAACACATACTACCAAATTTTTATGAAAATTCATAAATTTTTAGTTGAATATATGGAACATGTAGCAACAATATACGCATATAGAAATGTTATTTTTCAGTATTTTTTTTTTTGTTGCTCGTGTTATGTTTTTCTTTTTCATATACATTAAACTAAAGCTGAGGGAATACTCATATACAGGACAAAAATGAGAGAAAAACAAATGTGAAACAGTACAACAAAACTCTAGACTGTAAAATAAAATACACAAGAGTATGAAAATAAAAGGACAATATCACACAATAAAAACATGAAACAAAACGAAAAACAGGAATTTAAAGAAAGTTAGGCTTGAAAGAATTTTTAAAAACTCACAATTATTTTCAATACAGAAATAGGTTCCTTAAATTTTTTTAAATATTTTATTAATTTTAAAAGAAATAGATTCCTTAAAACTTTTTAAATATTTTATAAATTTAAAAGGACCTTTTCGTATTGCCTCCTTAATGCCAATAATAACAACTACAGGATATATATGCATGGGAAATAAATGCGAACTGCCGTGCCTGATATGAGCCAATAAACCATAATGAAAAACATAAAACAAAAAAATTAAATCATAAAAAAAAAAATTCTTCAAAAATATGAAATGAATGTAGTTCTTTGCTTCTAGATTCTCGTATATGAAAATTCCGGTATCATTATTTGCAGCATCAGCGTTAACTACGACATCATCATCATATACATACATATATTTTGCCCTGCCTGACTGCCTGCCACAAGTAACCAGAAACTATTGTACGATGAGTGGAGTTTTTAAAAATACAAATTTTTTTTGCAAGTGAACACATGTATGTGTGTTTCAAAATATATGTGTTGGTAAACACTGAAAAGTATGTTTATATGAATTTGTGCGAAACATAAATATTGACGCACTTTTATACAAAACATTCTTTTTTCAAATAAAATTATTATAAGCTTTGTGTTGCAATGTGGAAAATGTAGTTGGAAACCAAGATTTGAAGTTAAATTTTTAAAATACTTCTGTAATTTTTTCAACTAATTAACTTATAGTTTCTTTTCTTATATTATAGTTCCAGATTTGAAGAAATCATAGGCTTTCAGTAGCTCCAGTTTAAAAACAATTTAGGCTATTTTAGTAGCTTGAAAAAATCGTAGACGTTTAATGGCTCCAGTTTAAAAGCGATTTTTGTAGTTTTAGCTCTGAAGTATTCGTGTCTATTTCTATAGCTCTATTTTAAAGCAATTAGGGTTACAATTATATTTATAGTTTTAAAACAGTCATAGCTCTTTTAGTAGTTCAAGCTTTAAAACCATAGGAGCTTAAGATTTACAGCATTCGTAAGTTATTTTATATTTATACTTTTTTACCAATTGCAGTAGTATTTGTTAGCCTAAGAATAAAAGTATTTTTGTCTAATTTTGTAGTTATAGTTTTATAATAGTCACTGCTTTTCTTATAGAAATAATTTGTAAGAAATCGTGGCAATTTCTATAGCACTACTTTTCCAGCAATCGTGGCGCTTTCTAGTTTAAAATTTAAATCCACTTATGACTATTTTTATAGTGATAGTTTTAAAGCAAAAAGTATTAAAGTAACTGGTGCTATTTTTATACTAAAAAACTTATAGTGTTCGCAAGTTCTACCTAGTATACATTTTGTTCAATTGTGGTATTTTTGCAGCTGCATCTATTTCCGTAGCTAAAGATTTAAAGTAATTGTGAGTTCTTTTATATCTCAAATTTTGAATCTATTGCGGCAGTTTTTATAGCTAAGGAATTAAAGTATTAAAGCTAAGGAATTTGTATTTTTAAACAGCCATTGTTTTTCATATAGTAGTAGTTGTAGTGTCTATTTCCGTAGACTTGTTTTATAGCAATCATGGCGCTTTCTACTTTATAATATAAGGCCGCTTTTGACTATTTTTATATTTAGTTTTAAAGTAAAAAGTATTAAAATAATCGATGCTATTTTTCTACTCAAATAGCATTCACGAGCTGTGCTATTGCTTAAGTTTTGTTCAATTGTGGCGTATTTCCGTAACTAAAGATTTAAAGTATTTATGAGTTTTTTTATATCACAAATTTTGAATCAATTGCGCCGGTTTTTATAACTGAAGAATTAAAGTATTTGTAACTATTTTCATAGTTACAGTTTTAAAATACCCATTATTTTATCATATAGTAGGAGTTTGAAAGAAATCGTGACTATTTCCGTAGCACTAGTTTTTCACGCAATCGTGGCACTTTTTAGTTTATAATCTAAAGCCACTAATGACTATATTTATAGTTATAGTTTTAAAGCAAAAACTATTAAAGTAATCGGTGCTATTTGTATACTCAAAGATTTATAGTATTTGTAAGATCTACCATAGTTAAAGTTTTATTTGATTGTGGTAATTTTTGCAGCTGAAGCTATTTCTGTATCTAAAGATTTAAAGTAGGTGTGTAGTAAATAATTGTGAGTAATCGGTGCTATAGTTTAAGTTTTGTTCAATTGTGGCAATTCTTGCAGCTAAAATATTAAAACATCTGTGACTATTTCCATAGTTATAATTTTATTTCAATCGCGACTATTTTTAAAACTGTTTTTTTTTTTTTTTTAAGATATTACGATAATTATTTGATATTTAAACTTAACATAATTCACGACTATTTTCATAGTCTAGATAGTATTTCCGTGGATTAATATTTACGATTATAGTGCCTCTATTTGTATTTCTAAATGTAAAGATTACACTACTATTTCAATAATTATAACTTTAAGAAAATTATGACTATTTTTGTAGCTCTTGCTATAAATCATTTGTGACTATTTCTATAAAGCGAACGGGGACCTATTTATAGTTATAGTTTTAAAATAGTTATTGTTTTTTTTATACTTTAAAGCATGAATTCTGTTTCTAAAGCTCAAAATATAAATATATTTAAATCTTTAATTTAAAGACAGTTTTTAAACAGCCATGGCTTTTCATAAACTAGTGGTTTAAAATAAATCATGAATAATTGTTTGATGTTTAAACTCAAACTACTATTTCAATAATTATAACTTTTAGAAAATTATAGCTATTTTTGTAGTTCTAGCTATTTCTATAAAGCGAATGGGGCTCTATTTATAGTTTTAGTTTTAAAACAGTTTTTTTTTTTTTTTTTATATAGTTAAAAAAAAAGCACGAATTCTGTTTCTAAAGCTCAAGATTTAGTTCATTCGTAAGTTCTTATATACATATTTATAATTTTTGAGTCAACTGCGGACGTTTTTGTAGCTGAAGAATTAAAGTATTTGTGACTATTTTTATAGTTACATTTTTAAAATAGTCTTTGCTTTTCTTGTAGTAATAGTTCGAATAAAGTTGTGGTACTATTTACATAGTGCCAGGTTTTTAAAGTCACAGCTTTGAAGCAAAAAAGTACTAAAGTAATGGGGACTATTTTTGTAATCAAAGATTTACATTCGTGAGTTCTTCTATAGTTTAAGCCTTATAGCAATATTGACACTTAAAGCTTTCATTTCTTGTTCAATAATTATAGCTTTAAAAATATCATGGATATTTCTGTAGTTATCAAAAATTAATTAAAAAATTACCCAATAAGCATTTTTGCTGGAATTCAAGTTGAAACCAAATATATTTCAAGCCTTGAATCCTGTACTAAGCATTGAATTAAAATAGTATTACACTTTAATTCAATAGCATTCTCCAGTGAAGAGGAAATTTAAATTCCAGTAAAATTTATTTTACTTGAAAAATTTTGTTTTTTCAATAATATTTCATGTTTAAAATATTTTAATATTTGAGTTCATGTCAGCAAAATTTTACAAGGCTTGAATTTTTGAAATTTGTGTGCTTATTGGGTAAATTCATTCCTGACTATTTATAGTCTTTAACAAATCGTGGCTATTTCTATAGTTATAGTTTCAAAGTAAACTTGCTCTTTCTATAGTTATTTTCATAATTATAGCTTTAAAAAAATCATGGCTATTTCTAAAGTTATAGTTCAAAGGATTTATTGATAATTTTGTAAGTTATGTTTTACAGCAATTACAGATACTTTTTTTTATTACAAAATTCAATTCATATTTGACAAGTTATAGTTTAAAAAATCGTGGCTATTTCTATAGCTATAGTTTCAAAATAAACTTACTCTTTCTATAGTTAAAGTTTAAAAGCAATCTTGACTATTTTTATAGTAAGTTTCAAAACATCGATTTGCTTTTTAAAGTTATAGTTTTAGGTTATAGTTGATATTTTTTAGTTAAAATTTAAAGGCAGCCGCGGCTCTTTCAGCAGTTAAAGTTTTATAATAATCGTTTATATTTGTAAAGTTATAGTTTTAGAATAATCTTGCTCTTTCTATAGTTAAAGCTCTTAAGTAATCATGTCTACTTTTATAATTTTAATAATTTAGCTACTTTTATAGTTAAAGTTTTAAAATTATATTTGCTGTTTTTACACTTATAGTTGCTCTTAAAGTTTTAAAGCAGTCCTGGATGTTTTTGTAGTTCCAATTTTAAGATAATGATGGCTATTTTCATATTTTAAGTTTTAAGCTATTCATGTTTAAAAGCATTCATGTCTTTTTCTGCTTTTAGTTTGTTTAATTTATTTTCCTTCACTCTATATTTAATAATTCTCTATCATAAATGTTCCCAGCATGAAGACTATAAAACAACCTGCATACTGCTACTTGTTATAACTACAAAACCAACCTGTGAATCTGTCAGTGAGTCCGTTGCATTTATGAATGAAAATGGTATTGGTTGAGTTATAGATGAATTGTTTTGGTCCTGCCTCAATGGTCCACCATATCAATTCCAATATATACCAATCATAAAAAAACAGCAGCAAAAAAGTATCCTTATATTTTGGATACTTTTATATTTTTTGGTTTATTACTTTCTGTTAACATGAAATATTGTTTTTGGTTTTAGTAACCATGACTGTCATTTACACAGGACGAACGAAAACTACTGCGTTTGGAGTATATAGATATTTTTATGGTTAAAAAGAAAGAAACGGCAGCAGTTTAAAGTAAAATATAGGGACAAAAAAAGAAACATGGGAATGATGATACTGTTGAGGCTATTGTTTGGTGTTGATGATTATTATGTTTGTTTACCACCAACCAAAAGCATAAAGGTATGTTATGAATATGTGTTTTACAATTTATTTTTGCCCTAAATTCCATATTTTGATAAAATGGTACTTTTTCATATGAACTAAATAACAAATGTAATATGAAAGTGTATCTTTTTGTTGTGTAAAAGAATTTTGCATTGTGCTATTTATTCAATGCAACATTATTACTTATGAGATTTGGAACATGTGGGCATTGCTTTTATTTTGGTTATGGGAATAGCTATTAAAGAGTTTAATGTAAAATTTAAAAAGATCTTTAAAGTAGACTGTAAAATGTTTGTTTAATTGTAGTGCATTCTATAGAATGATTTTTGATATATTCGTCACTCTTTCTATGCTCCGAATTTTCGATTATAGGTGACTTTTTTTATACGCATTATTTTCGGTCAATTATGGCAGGTTAAATATTTAAAATTTTTGGATTCATTATGATAAATTTATAGATTCATCATCAATTTAGCTTTAGTAGAAAATCTTAAATAGCAAAAATATTTTTGTTATGATTCTAGTTCTTTGGCTTCATATTTTCAAACCTATTTTATTTCTATTTCCTTATTTTATTGCAAAAATCTATTTTTTTTGCATATTCAATATAAATATGATATTCTCTATATTTGTTACCATAAAATATTTATGAAATTTTTATTTTATATTATTTCTGAGTATTTGTATTTGCTTTTATTAAAAGCTGCTTCTCGTACTACTTACTACTTTATGTTTCAACAAAATTTTCTCTCTCTCATTCACAAGCTGTTGCTTTTTAAGCAGAATAATTTTATTTTGTAAAATGATTTTTATATTTTCTGTTTGCTTATTTCTTTTTTTTTTTTTACATATTTTTATATATGTATTATTAAAATTGATTGTTGAAAAGTTGGTTAGAGAGGAAAAGCAGGAGGAGGTGGAAGACGTAGAGTTGATAAAAGCTGATAGTTTAAACAAAAATTGTTTTTCATGAATAAGAGATTTAGAGAATTTAGTACAATTGTATTGTATAAAATTTTTCGTATTTTTCATAAAGGATACTCTATTGCAACTGAGGGAGAAATACTCGTACGTGAATAAACTTAATTGATTTAAATTTTAAATCAATGTGTGTGATAACAATAATAACAAAGTGGAATAAAATATTTATTTAACAAAGAGCGGTGTTAAGGATGTTGTTTATTGTTGGAGATATAAAATATTAAAAATATGAAATTTTAAATTTGAGAATTTAATATTTTTAAATTTTATATAGTGAAATCCTTGATATATATTTATAATGTTATAGAAGGGACTTAAATTGTATTCTAAAAAAAAGGATATTATTCAAAAATTTACATATATATTTTCTTTAAAGGAAAAGTTCATAAAAAAAATTGTTTTAAGATAATTTTTAAGTAATAATAATAGCCTGTTTCTCTATGTCGAACGAAAATCAAAGCGAACGAAAGCAAGTCGAACGAATTCGAATAATTTTGGGTTTCTGTATTTCCTACGCTTTTGTTAGCATGGAGTTACGTCTTTTCGTTATGTTTTTGTTTTATTTTTCTTTCAGAGTAACTTTTTTTTCGTAAAAATATTGAAAATACTACTAAATTGTTTAAACGTATATACAACCAAGTACATAAACAAACAAAATTAAAATAATTAAAAAAAAATTAAAAAAAAAATTTTTTTTTTTAAATTGTTTTTTAGACACAAAATCGTCATTTATGGATACCAAATACATCAAAATGAATAATAAACATGATTAAGGAACATTTGCAATGTCCTTGTGAGTATTTTTCCTATGTTTCTTTAAAAAATTCAAACAGTCGAAAGCAAAATAGCAAGTGACTGATTTTGACATTTTTGTTCTTATCGTTCGAAATACAGAAACCCAATTTTATATGAAAACACCTACGTTTTCTTTCGACTTGTGGTTCGACTCATTGTTCGCATAGAAGTGAGTTAAAAAAACCCAAATCAGTTTTCGTTCGCTTAGAAGGCGAAAGAAAGCTTTCGTTTGACATAGAGAAACAGGGTATAAACTTTTTTATTATTTTTTTTTTTTTAATTTTCTATAAAAAAATATGTATTTCTTTATAAAGAGAACATTTTGAAATAATTTCTGTAAGTAGAAATTTTTCTTAAAATGAGAAAAATCTAAATATAAAAAGAAATTTATTTATAGATTTAATAAGGAAAAAATATTCGAATAATTTTATATAAGAGAAACAATTTTTCTATAAGAAAAAATTTTCTACAAAAGGAACAAATTTCCATTAAGAGAAAATCTTAAAAATTATTTTCTGTAACACTTTTGAAAAATTTTCTATTTATAAGAAAAAAAAAATAATAAGAGAAAAATGTTATATTCGGCCTGGCCGAATCTATATACCCACCATCAACTTTTTCAAATTTTATGTTATATGGAAGGTGGGCGGACCACGCCCATTTTTTTGTTTCCGAGTTTACATTGATTCTTAAACTATTTACACAAAATTTCGTTGACATTTCACCTTATATGGCAGGTGGACGGCAAAGTGGACGGACCACTCGAACTATCTGTACAAAATTTCGTTGTAGTACATGCTTTTGTTAAAGAGATATCAGCAGATGAAGCTACAAGGGACACCCTGTGTTTCTAATATTTTGCCCATAACTTTTTTGTTTATTAACCGATTTTGTCCATTTTCAATCCCAAACTAACCTTATGTAAGATAACAGACGTACCGACGGACGGACATAGCTAGATCGACTCAGAATCTAACCAGGACCTATAAAATATATACTTTATGGGGTCTTAAATGAATTTTTCGACATGTTATACACGGAATGACAAAATCAATATACCCCCCATCTTTTTTATGGTGGATATAAAAAAATTTTGATATGTTGGCGTAAATATTTAAGCCCTTTTGATCCTGGCTATCTCCATATTAATTATTTTCATTATGAATTTGTAAAGATACCAAAAACGACTAAACTATCCCATCCCATGGGGTATTAACATAAAACATTTTACTTAGTTGTCAAGATAATTGACAAAAACTAATGTGCCCCTATGTCGAATGCTCTCCTTACTAACCTACATAAATATTAAAACAAAAAAAAAAAAAAAAAAAAAATTATAAAGAGAAAAGTTTGAAAACTACTATAAAAAACAAATATTTTAACAATCAAACCGTTTGTTTTGAAGCGATACAATTTTTCTTTAATAGAAAAAAATTCTACAAAAAAATTGTTTGACATGAAAACATTTTATTATAGAGAATATCATTAAAATATTTTTCTGTAGAGAACATAAAAAAAAATCTGTAATGTTTTCTTGTTCTAAATTTTCTGCAAAGAAAAAATTCATTACACAGTTTTTACAAATTTAGTCTATAAAAAATTTTATGAATTAAAAAAATCAATAAAAGAAAAATTTAAAAAAAAAAAAAAAAAAAAAAAACAGAGAAAAATAACTAAAAACAAATTATATGAAGAGAAAAAAATGTTTAAGGAAGATTATCTGTAAAATAACATTTATATAAAGTGATATTCCTAAAACTTTTCTGTCTATAAAAATAAAAAAAATATATAAAAAATGGCAATTTTTTTACGGAGGGTCATCCGATTTTGTTCATATTTGATACGCATATATTCTATGGAGCCAATTAAATATCCCCATTTTTTACTTTTTTTTTAAATTTTAAAAAATTCGCGAATTTATTCACGATTTTGTTTTTCCGAAAAATCAAAAAAAAAAAATAAAATAAAAAATCGGAAATGTGTGTAACTTTAAACATCATAACTCTAAAAGTTGTTAACGGATTTTAATGATTTATACTGCATGTAGAAGATGAATATGTCCTCTTTTAATGTAGCAATTTACAAATAATATTGCAATTTAAAAATGCATTAATAATGTAAATGCAATTTTAGGATGCATTTTTGAAAAATTTCTACCCTTTCGATTTTAATTTTTTTTTATGTTAAAAAGCAATATCTTTACTATAAAATGCAAAAATAACTGTTCTAGGACAATAAAATCTACTATTTTTAATATTTTTAAAAAAAAATGTTCATCAATTTTTCATAAAAAAATTTAAATTTTTCAAAAAATTTAGATTTTTAACTTTATTTGATTATACTCTTTTAGTAATATGTAACTTTAAATGTTTATAACTCCTTAAGTATACGTCGGATTTTATTAATTTAAAAACTACTATAAAGTTTATTACAATAAATATTGTAAATTGTATTGTATGAATCAAAAATATTTTTTTTTTTTGCCAATGATGCACTCACGTAAAGATTGCAATTTTCAGATGCATTTTTAAGAAATTTCTACCCTTTTGATTTTAAATATTTTTGCTTAATATTGAAGACAAATATGTTTATTATATAAAACATTAGCACTTAATCTGGAACAAATAGGTTTTCTATCGCAAATAACAAATTATGAAATATTATGATGAAAATTAATTTTAAAATAAGCTCACAAAAATTAAAAAATACAAAAATTATGCATGAATGCATTTTTAAATGATTATATTATTTTTTACATTTATAGTGCATATATTCTTCTTAAATATGCAATTTAAATCATTCAAATCCGTTAATAACTTTTAGAGATATTGGTGTTTAAAGTTAGACACTTTTGCGATTTTTTTGACTTTTCGAAAAATCAAAATCGCGAATAAATTTGACAAAATTTTTAAATAATTTTCAGCCGAAATTTGAATTATAAAATTAAAAATTTAATGTTCCTATATTTAAAATTTTAGAAAAAATATCAAAAAACAGAAAATAAAAAAAAAAAAAAAATATTTTTCTGCAACAGAAAATGTTTTAAAAATTTTGTAAGGAGAAAATTTATTAAAATAAGTTAAAAAAGAGATCATTAAAAAAAAAATCGAAAAAGATTTTTTAAATTTTTTATTTTTTTACTTTTTAATGAGAAAAACTTTTAATTTTTAAAGAGGAAATTGTTTAAAATAAGTTAAAAATGAGAAAATTTTTAAAAAAGAGAAACTTTTAAAACTTTTTTTAAAGAGAAAACTTAATTTTTTATAGAAAATTTATTTAAAAGAAAAAGTAAAAAAAAAGAGAAAATTTTTTAAAAAATGTCGAAAAATATAACATTTTTGAAAATTTAGTTTCCTATAATCAAACATTTTGTACAGGAAAAAATTTTAAGAATTTTCTCTTTTCGAAATTTTTTTTAAAAATTTGTAGAGAATACCTTTACAAAATATTAAGACAATTAAAAAAAATTGTGTAGATTTTTAAAAATGTCTATAAAAAATTTTGTAAAGGAAATTAAAAAAAAAAAAAAAAAAAAAAAAATAAATCTAGAAAAAATTTAAAAACATTTTTATAAAGTTGTAGAAAATGAGAATTTGTTTAAAACTTGTTTAACTTTTTCGTTTTTTTCTTTTAAAAGAAAAAGCAGACATTAAAAAAAATAATAATAAAAAAATTGTGTATAAAATTTTTGAAAATTTTTCTATAAAGAAATTTTAAGAATTTTGTAGAGAAAATTTAAAAAAATAATATTTTTAAAAAATTGTTGGAAAAAAGAAATTTTTTTTTAAAGAAAAAACCTTTAATTTGTATAGAAATTCTTTAAGGAGAAAATTATTATTTTGTAAAGAAAAAATTTGTAAAAAAAAAAAATGTCAAAAAGAACATTTTTAAAAAATTTTCGGAAAAAATAACATTTTTCAAAATTTAGTTTCTCATAATACAAAATTCTCGAAAAAGATAACATTTTTTAAAAATTTAGTAGAGAAAATATTTTAAAAATGTTTAAAAGTTTCACTGTAGAAAAAATTGTAGAAAATGCCACTTAATTGAAAAATTGTTATTAAAGAGTAAATTATACATAAAGATTAACAAAATTCTATAAAAAATTATTTATTATGGACAAAAAATTAAAAAATCTTCAAAGAAAAATTCTGAAAAACTGTGTAAACAAAAATTTTTTTATAATGAGACATTTTTTTGGAAAATGGTCTATACATTTTTGAAAAATTGGCTGAGAAAATTGTAAAAAAAGGTTTTTTTTTTTTTTTTTTGTTGAAAAACTATCTTTAAAGAGAAAACGTTCCATAAAGGTTTAAAAAATGTGCATAAACATTTTGAAAAATTATCTACTAGAAGTAAATTTCTTACAAAAAGTATATTTTGAAAGTTTTTACTATTTTCCTCCTATGGTGAGTATTTGCAATCAGGGCCCTTTCTAATATTCAAATTTAATTACATTTGTAACGTTTTTTTATTCTAAAATTCTTAGAGAAACCGTCGCCGTTTCTTTTCTCTTAAATTTAGTTAAAAGTTATTATATCCCTTTTTATTGGCAAATTTTGAGAGATATTGGAATCTTTCCTATTTTCGAGATTAGAGTATTTGTGGCTATTTCTATTCCTTAATTTAATAATTTCTAGGTTCAAGTTTTACAGTAATTGTGAATGTTTTCTGTAAGAATTTGATTCAAAATATAAAAAATTTAATTAGGGGGAGGGATTCCCTATTACCATAAAATGGCTACTGCCACATTTATTTAATGGCTTCTAAATAACACTAACTTGTAAATACTTCCTTTTTTATATATTAGTTTCCCTTTCAGAATGCTAATGCTGTAAATTCAATAAAATAAAATGCACAACAAAATTATTATAATTGTCATTCATTGTTTTGTAACAATGGTTATTGCACTTGATATTTTATTTATTGTAAGTATTGTACTTATATATAAAATTATATTCATGTTTGTACCATACAGCCATAGTGCATGGGGCCATTGTATTTTACCATATTGAAATCCCCTCTTTTACACTAAAAGAGAAGCCAACCTACACTAAACATACATTCGAATTTCGAACTTGGAATGTAGTCAAAGCCACTCACTCTGCTAATGGTGGTATCTTCAATACACTCTACTAAGCAGACAAATAAATGAATGAATGAATGAACGAATGGAGAAGGAATGTATAAAGCTGAAGCAGAACCTTTTTATAATATAAACAATGGGACATGGAATGATTTACCCAGCTGTATAAAACGTGCAAGTACATATAGCTATATACATATAACTACAAGCATAAAGTACTTTCTGTATGTAGTTTAAACTAACCAATGAACCTATAAATGCCCGGTGAATGACCAACGTTTTTTTTTGTATTTGTTTCGCTCTTTGTATTGTTTTAAAAACAGCACAATACTGAAACACTGGTAAAACACAAAGTGTGACACATATGAGAAAAGTTGGACAATATAAAAAAAAAACGTTGTATGTTAAAAAAAAAGCAGGCACTGACTTTAAATAGTGCACGAGCCATTGTACCCAATATTATCCCATACTCCTCATATTCCCCCCCTCTTCTCTTTCAGAAATTGTTGTTTCATAATTTGTATAAAGAAAAAAGTGTTATACTACCAATTAATATTGTCCACAACTATAATTTGTTCATTTGTGTTGTTGCTGTTGCTGTGTTCACAGAGTTTAGTCATACGTCCAACCATTCATACCCTTCTTTCTTTATGCTATGAACGACTACTTGAATATTATAACGATTATATTCAACATTTATCTACACACGTTTAATAGTTTATTAAAAATTTCCGGTACAAGAGTTACGAGTACGTACCATTAACTATATATTTTCAACAATACTAAAATTTGTATGTAGTATATTCTAATTGTATTTATAGAATTAACATTGAGGGGGTAGTAGTAGTAGTAGTAGTAATCACACTTTATGTCAGTAATATAAGTAGTTAAATAGTAAATAGTTAAATAAGGGTTTTGTCTTGAGGGAGTTTATACATACACATGTTTAATAAGCTTGAGGTTTAGAAAAAATATAGAAGATTTTCTAAAAATATGCTTAAGCTAGTGACAAAATTAAACTATGATTTTAAAATAACCTTAAGCAGTGGTATCTTAGTTAAGTTTATGAGTTTCCTTTGGAAGTAAATTCTTTGAAAATTAGTTTAATATACAAATTTGGTTTGAAGTTTATTGTGAGTTTGTTTGATTTAGAATAATTGATAAATAGGGAGATAAAATATTTTATGTTAAAATAAAGTGTAAAATTATGACTACTTTTCAGCACAATGACAATCAAATTTTTCATAATTTTTTCTGTGCTTCAAAAGAACTAAACTGTTTGTTATTTATTCGTTTTAGACATCGATTTGTTATTGCATATTTTGATCCTTATAACTTGTTTTTTGCTTAACAGCATATTTTGTCATATTTTCATGTAATATTTTTATTTTAGAGCTTATTTTAACAATTTTATTGGAATGTTTTTGAATATTTTACAGATAAGAGCATAACTTTATATATTTTATACTTAAGAGTAAAATATAACATATTTTGTATCTAATAGAAGTTTTTATGTAATTTACAAACTATTGAAATTTTCTTTTTACACTTTCTGCATATTTTTAAATTAGTTCTAATGGAGTTTGATTGAGAGACACTTTTTCTGATTGGGGAAATCCTTGAAAAAAAAAAAAAAAAAACAAAAACGGGACAATTTAAAGAACTAAATAAAGTTGACTATATTTTTATCCCCATTCACTTCAATCTTTTTATATAACTTAAAGTCCTGTTCCACGATGTCGAACGAAAAATTCGTTCGACAAAATGTAGAAAAAACAATAACAAAATATTTAATTCATTTGTTGTTTTTAATATAAATTGTCAAAAAGAATTTTTCGTTCGACATAGTGGGACAGACCGTAAGAATTATGTCTGCTAGACATAATTTGAAATGGTAAAGTGTAAAAAAATTTAAGATTTTATAAAGGGAATCCCACAATACCCAAAAAACTGACGTAAATCCCAAAAATTGTTTTTTTTTTTTTTAATTTTGCCCAAAATGTTCCCCATTTATTGCAGGTTTTGGAAAAAGCCATTGGCAAACTCTTTGTCACACATTAGAGTTTTCGAAACTGTATTCGGTTTGCAGAACTAGCTTTTGAGACTTTCGAACATATAAGCTAAAGTAAAAATTTTGATGGAAAATGGTTAAAATTCTGGTTGGTTTGTGCAAAGTCTTTTTGGGCGTTTGGCCTTGTTATAAATTCTAAAAAGAACTCAGTGAAGATATCTTTGAGAAAATTATAAAATTATTTTGTGTCATAAATAAAATTTTATTTTAGAGAAAAAAGAGTGGAGAAACAAAAAGTCATAATTTTTGAAAATACAAAATCGTTTACTTTTGGACTATTCTCTTTTTACGTTTGCCTTTATGAAACCGACCTTCAACCTCAAATATTTTTTTTAAATTCTGACTTTCTTAAACAACTTTTGATGCAATTATGTTAACAAAACTTGGTGCTATAACAGAAAAAAAATTCTAGACCTGAAACGGTTCAATATGGTGCCGGCAAGCACCTAAAGTCAAAAATTCAAAAAAAGTGGTTGAAACTAACAAGTTTTTTTTATTTCATTTTATTGCTCCAGTCGCGGATTTTAGCATAAATGTCCAATTCTTCTAATGTAGACTATAAACACTTGTAGAAAAGGACCAGCATGGATTTAATTAGCGTGCAATTAACCAGTGTCAAATTATGCTGTGCAAAAGTCGTGAAACCAAATTTAAAAAAAAAAATTAAAATTTTGCAGTTTTTTCACTGGGGTTTTTACGCCGTTTCGGATATTTTAAAATTCAAAACAGAGACTAATAGCTCTTGAAATTATGCATCATTTGGCACATATCTCGTTAATGTGCCCTCAACAGAAATGCTGTAGAAGGTACCCAAACTTGGGAGAGAAAAAACATGAATTGCTCCAAGAGGTGTCATTTTCGCGAGGCACACTCGCAACGTTATTTCAGTGAAGCTAGAGTATAGCGTTATCAAAGAAGGTTTCCAAATTACATTTTAAAATCATTGTGGCGTTCTAAAATATTAATTTGCTAAACGTGTATAGCTATTTTAAAGAATTCAGCAATTTTGCATATTTTGTTATAGCGGATGTTGGTGTTATAAATCAATTTTAAACTGAAATAAGTTCCTGTGTAAAGTTTTACTTACTAGACTCCTGCGTAAGATGATTTGAAAAGCAAATCCACTTGAATTTCAAGTGTGTGTTTCATAGCCAACATGTGCAAAAACAACAATAAATACTGTTCGTACTGTTCGCTGCCCGAAGCAAAGCAAGTGTTTACTGTGTATCAGCGACTGCAAATCCGTACGTTCAAATCATTTATCGTAAACAAGTGGTGCAAGTGGTGTGGCAAAAAAAAGCAAATCATACAAGACGTTGAGAAATGATTTAAAGCATTCAAGTGGTCTTGATGATTTGTTTGTTTTTTGTAATACGAAGTGCTGTGTGTACCAAAAAATGCGTGTAAAGGGGTTGTTTATAAATGTTCTTGCATACACACATATATATTTATGTCTACATTTTATTGTTGGTTTTTCTTTTTCACAGTAATGATCGCACACACACACATACATACATACGTATGTTGTTCATAGAAGAACATGCAAAGAAAACAGAAAAAAATCTTTAATTTTTTTTTCTTATTGAAGCAAACAAGTGGTCGAAAGGCTTGTATTTTTTTAGCGTCGCACTCTCATGTCTTGTTTGGTCGCTATCATAGCACACTCATGATTTGTTAAAAAAGTTGAAGCACACACGCAGTATTTGTATGGTTTTAAGTGCCTGCAGAACAGTATTTATTGCTCCGCACACACACTGATAACAGCACTTGAAAAATATCAAGTGGCTTGTAATGCCTTATAAGACACAGTTTGCAGGGCTCTATTACTTACGCAGAAAATATAATTTCACTAAAAATATTCATCAACGGTTTTCATGGACTAAGAATGCGATGTTTTAGTTTAATATTAATCGTCGAGGCACATCCAAGGCGCTAATCAAAATTGGCGATGATATATGTCAATCTGTAGCTGCTTTAATACAATATATCAAAATCAATATGGCGTTAATACAACTTTAGAGACTTGACTAAGTGCAATTAAAAAATGTATATAAATGACATTGTCTTATGACTTATTTAAAAAAATGATGAATATTGCAACAAATGAATGAATATGTGTTGTTCATACATCACTAAAAACTGAATTTTGCAAATTTTATAAGAAGGTTTAATAATTATTAAATCGCTAATATATCCACGCATACTTAACTTATCGCGATACTTTTAATTTGTATTTTAGATACAGCATTGTAGAGTACATAAATGCAATGATTTTTGATTTAGGACTATAAATAGAATTTTGGCATTTTTTTTTATCAATTTTTATCTTAAACCGCCATAACATTGATGCAGTTCGGTAAAAGTCATTCACGCGAACAGATCGGTGTTCGAAATTTTTTTGAACATCAAAAGTAAACGAGTTTGAAGAATTTCCCATATAGACTTTTAGTTTATTCTATTCTACAGACACAATTTGTTCTAAAAGCGTAAAAATCGGATACAAATATTCGGCTATATATTGACCAAGATATGACAAAATTGAGAAAGTTGAAATTTCAAATGCAAATACAATGAAAAATTTTGGAGATAAATAGCCTGTTTTTCGGAGGTTTTATATCAAGAGCTTTAAGAAGTTTACGGCCTGTCCCACGATGTCGACCGAAAAATTCGTTCGACAAAATTTGTTGTTTTCCATATAAATTGTCGGAACGTATTTTTCGTTCGACATCGTGGGACAGGCAGTTAAAAAATATTTGAAATCACATAAGAAACAAAAATTTGGCATGCGATGAAAAATTGTCTATGTCAGAGGCACCCGAAATTAAGCCTTAATAGCTCCGCTCTTTAGGGTATGTGGCAGAGCTGTAAATGAATAATTCATTTTTGAATTAATTCGCGAATCATTCATGCACTGAATTAGTAAATTTTGAATAAATTCATTTCACACAAAAAAATGAATTGAATAAAATCTGAGTCAATACAAATGAATTTGGTAAAAATGAATTGCAATTCGTTTCTAATTCAAATGAATTTTTCAAAGTGAATTGCAATTCATTTCCAATTCATTTGAATTGAATTGATTTTGAATTAATTCAAATGAATTAGAAAAATGAATAGCAATTCAAATGAATAATTCAAAAATGAGTTGCTATCAAATTCTTCTTGAAGAAACAAACTCCGAATACCATGTTTTCTTTGATCAGGCGCGGATCCAGGACAAGGCTTTTCAATTTTTGTACTGAATATTTTAATTTTGTTAGGAGAATTTCCATTTTTCATACCGCCTAAATCTGCTCTCGAATTTGATTGATTGCAACTCATATTTGAATCATTCATTTGAATTGCAATTCATTCATTTGAATTAATTCAAAATCAATTCAATTCAAATGAATTGGAAATTAATTGCAATTCACTTTGAAATATTCATTTGAATTAGAAACGAATTGCAATTCATTCTACAAATTCATTTGAATTGGAAATGAATTGCAATTCATTTTTACCAAATTCATTTGAATTGACTAAAAACTCATTCAATTCATTTTTTGTGTGAAAAGAATTAATTCAAGATCTATATCTTCGCACACCGATCTTATGAAACAAACAGTTTCATATGGAAAATGTTGACCAAAAGATTCATATAGGATAACAAATCAAGCAGAGTTTAATATCTAGTTCAATTATATACCCAAGGAAATTGATTTCCTAAGGTTTAAAAATCTTGCTTATGCGGTCGATATTCGTATCTGAATATAAGATCAGTTTGGGTGAAATCAAAGACAATATAATTGAAAAACTTTTAAGAGGGTGCGAAATGTAAAATGTTACATTTATAAAATTATTAAAATTATATTATAGGAAAAAAGTTGAGGTTAAAATGGCTCTACACTTAATTCTTCTCAAACTAATGTAAAGGAATCATACTTTTTCGCTAAACATTAGGTTTACTTTGACAATATTTTT
The DNA here is from genome assembly GCA_951394005.1 of Protophormia terraenovae. NCBI lineage: Eukaryota > Metazoa > Arthropoda > Insecta > Diptera > Calliphoridae > Protophormia > Protophormia terraenovae. The sequence goes on along the minus strand of OX596074.1, from coordinate 26,514,388 downwards.
CAAACATTTAAAAATTAAAACCATTATTGTTTTCTGTAACTTAAATTGTTAATGTCTCTAGTTTCAAACTAAATAACTAATAAGCAAATATCAAATTATACGCAAATAATTTAATTTCCATATTATCAAAATTCCCTCTTCTTCTACTCATTAACCTTTGGAAATAAGCCTTCATTGACAATGAGAATTTCAAATTTTAGGCTGTTGAAAATGTTTTTTTTATTTGTGTTCTTTAACAAAAATATGTCATATTTTGCTAGTATACAACATTTTCCACTCATAAACATAAAGATATGCAAAATTATATATGTACATATACATTTTATGTATACATATGTATATGAAAATGTATGTTTTTCATGTTCATCTGGTTGACTGAATATTTTTAGTAATTTTGGTCTATAATTTGCATTAATTATGACCACGCACGCATTTTATGTTTAAAATATATACATACATATACATATGTATATGTATGTATGAGTGTATATATCTCTATATATTTTGGTATATATACATATGTATGTGTGTGTATATTTTATGTCAATAATGTAATCGTTTCTACAGTTGTTATCGGCTGGTCGGTCCTAGTTTCTTTAGCAGAGTAAAAAAATAATAATACTCATAGTATAAACCACACATCATTATTATTATTAAAATCCTATTTCAGTTTGTTCTATATATTTTCAAATACCCTATAGCAAGAATAGTGGTTAAGGATAATAAAATATTGTAGCGGTTTTAAATAATAATTACTATTTTAAATATTTTAGTAGAAAATTTGTTTTTGAATGCTACACCAATAATTTATGGTACATACATAGGGAGTGAGATCGAAAAATTCTTAACATACATAATATTCAATAACTTGGAAACGGTTGATCTTAGAGTTTTCATTATTTTCTTAATCATTTGATAATTTAGCACAGATCACAGAAATATATAATTTTTATGGTTCTAACCACTAATTATGAAACTGTGGACCATTTTTGAAAACCCTTTTTTTTTGGAGATTTGATAGTTGCTTCAGTCACTTTTTTGGAACAGTGTGCACATCTTCTGTTAAAATCTTCGGTATTTTGGGACACTTTTTTTGTGCTCTTGAATTCACTTTTCACAAGAGCTCAATATCTCTCCACTGGTCTAAGCTATGGACAATTTTGAAAATTGACGTCTCTTGGTACTAAAACTATGTTATTGATTTGGTACCACTCCAGAGCTTTCTTATCGTAGTGACATGATACCAAATGGGTCCAAAAATATGTGGACACGTTGTGCTTTCTTAAGAAAAGAAGAAGTCTTTTTTGCAAATATTTCTTGATGCATATTTTGGTATTTATAGATCCGAATGTATCAAATGACTTTTCTGTTTTGCCGCAACTGCAAAAAGCTTGTCATACCAAGAATTTTGTAAGAAATTTTTGCTGCTTTTGGATCTTAAACTTATCTCCAACATTGCTTCGAGCATTAGCAATAAAAATTTTTGAGACACAAGATGCGAAGATTTTGCCAGCACCTACGTTTCTTCGTCAATTATACAGCTTGAGTATTTTTGTATGAAATTTGGTTTTAAATTCCGAGTCCTATTTTTGGCTTGTAATTTTTTTTGCAGAATTCCAGTTTGGAATTTTTTGAACTTTATATGTTATCAACTTTCCCATTAGCTTTAAATTTGCGCACCAAATAGTCGAAGCACTGAGAAAACTGAGCTGATTTTCTACCAGATGTATTTGGAGTTCCTTTCAATATGCCTTCAATTTTCTGGCTTTCCCAATATCATGTGGTCCTTTTTTCTTACCGAACTAGGTTTCACATCAATAGTCAAATTCTCTTGATACTGTTTAATAACATTAGAAACGGTTTTACGGACGACATTTAATTCTGTGGCCAATTATTTGTAAGACCTATTTGGATTTTTTGAAATTTTTTAATAACTTGTAGGACGTAAATCTTTTTCATCATTTATTTTGATGAAAATAAGGACAAATTAACATGGTTGTTATTAAAAATAATAACTGAAGTATTTTTCCATGATAACTAGATCAAAAACAATTTTGAATATTGATTCCGAAAAAAGTTATGAGGCAAAATGTGTGTTAAGACTTTTTCGATCTCACTCCTTACATACATATGTACGTATATTTGCTTGAATGTTGTTTAATTGAATCAAAAATTAAATATATTTAAACACTTTAATTAAAAAAATAATTGATTTGAATAATACTTTTATATTTCATTTAAAGGTTTAATCCTCGATTTGATCTGACTCATTTATTTATTTACTAGCTTTTCCTGGTGCGCTTCGCTACCCCTTATTAGGCGATAGTAAATATTTACTACCCCCTGGCCCTATTCGAAATTTAATATGAAAATTACTGTTACAACTTTTTAAGACCTTCACTGTAATACTCCTTTAGATATGAGAAAATTAATATTTTCTTTGTATAGGGGCTATCCCCTTGGACCTATCCGTGCTATTTCCATTTTATTGAGGACTTTCACTATAATAGTTTTTTAGATATACCACTTTACTTTGTAAAGGAAGCACCACTCTGCCTGCTCTGATCGAAAAATAAAATATCATACTTGAGTTTAGAGGCACACAGGATGGTGCTGTGAATTTTAAGAAAATCGGTTTAGCATTTGAAAGTTTTAAAAAAGTGAGCGTAAAAATGTGGGCGTGACATCCAACCGAGATCTAACATAACCTGGTAATATCTGTATGTCAAATTTCGTGAAAATCGGTTTAGCCGTTTAGACGTGATTGACGCACAAACAAACTTACACTTACTTAATTAATTAATTTATTTTTTCCTAATATTTGTTATTAAAAAAACATGATAATTAATTAATTAATTTATTTATTTATTTCAGCACTTTTTGTCTTGCTGATCTTTCAATCAAAAGAAGAAAGTTCAATTAAAATTTTAATTGACTTTTAATCGGTATTGAATTAAAAATCTTAATCACTTCTAATTAATGAAAACAAATCAAAAAGAGAATGTAAAGAAAATCACGTATGTATGTCTCCTTATTATTGAATAAACAATCAATTTATAAAATTATTTATCCCCAAGCCGAAGTATTCTCCTTAAAGTCGTTTTGTATCGACTTTAAACTTTTTATTTTCATTTGTTAAATGAGTGTATATTTCCATTTAAATACCTGATGTTGTGTTAATTTTAAATGGCCTGTAAATAGTTTATTTTGATGGTTTATTTATAACACAAAAAATATATACATTAATATTTATAGATACATATTGGATGTACTATGTATAATAAATAAATATAAATATATAAAATTATAAAATCGATTTTTGTTTTAATATGAATTTTATTTATAATGTTATTAAATATCAAATAAATGACTTATTAAAGTACGATTATAATGTTTTAGGTGTTGAGATTTAAAATTAAATAATATTCATAATTGGAAATTATATTAGTTTGGCGAGAGTAATGAAATTGATAATAAAATGAATTATTTATTATAGAGATAAATATGGGAAAATATGGCACAAATATGAAAATAGGAATTACAAAAAAATTTTTTAAATGATTTGTTTTAAGCAATTTTCATATTAATATGCTTTTAATACGTGTAAAGAAACATATATCATAGGAAACCTTGTGATATTATCTTAGAAAATTATAATAAAAAAAAAAATATATTGGAGTAAATTTCAAGATATTTTCAAAAATTTACAAGAATAGGTAGTAAAAAAGGTCAGACAGACAGACAGACGGACGTACGTTGTTTTAATTTTATTCGATTTGTAAAATTTTATTATGAATTTTTGAATTAAGTATTAGTAACATTTTAATTTAAAAATTGCTTAATTCTATCATAATATATACTATATTTTCCTTATTGGGCTTTCAACAAGTTTGATCTATTTAAATTCTTAGTACTTTACCTCAAAACAATTTTAATTTCTCTCAATCACAATAAAAAAAAACGCAATGTGTTAAATTAAGCATAATTTTTCTATACCGGAAATGAAAACTTTTCTAAGCCATTCTAAAATGATTACAAAATAAAAAGAACAGATTTCTGTTTTAAAACCAACAAATTTTAATTCACTTACATCGAAACTTTTTAAGTATTCCACTTGAAACCTGTTTTATGTATTGTATAGCCTCAAACAAACAAAGACTGTTATTTTCTCGGTTTTATTTTCAATCCTTTTTCTCTATATTGCTTGCAACACTTCAAATTTTAAATTCTCAATAAGACTAGTAGTAGAAACTGAATCTGAAATACAATATAACATTCATATCTTTTTTGCGTTCTTTTTTTTTTTTCATATTGTTCAGCTATGCTTTACATGAATTTTTTAAACAATTAAAGAAGAACAACAGAAAATCTATTGTTTTCAACTTAAGTATAGAAAAATTCATTTCATTTTCTATGCAGGTCTATGAAAAGTTGATTTTCTTTCTACTCTAGAATATTTTCTAGGTTTCTGTTGTTTATTTGCAATTTTCTATTCTAATTCTTTAATTTGTTTATTTGTGTGTAAGTTTGCAGTTGAGTTTTAATATGTGCACTTTTCCGGTGTCTATGTATCTGCATGAGTATGCTTGTTTATACATGTTCATTCATGTCTAGTTTATGTACATAATGTTTTGTTGTAATTCTTGTGCAGGATATTTCTCTAGACTCAAAGCCATCGAAAGGAAAAGAGACACAGAAATCAAGAGAATAAAATATAAAAAAAATAAAACAAATTTAAAAAATTGCGGTTAATTGAATTCACTGAACATTTTATTGTTGTTACATAGACATTCAAAATGAAATTAATTTATATTCAACTCTATTGTGTGGTGTTATAACTCCATTTTATTATGCCAACCCCTTTTAATTTTGTATTTGTTTTACGAAATACTTTTGGTATTTTATTGGTTTTATTACTAACAGGATATGAGTATTTTTTAATTGTTATTACTTGAAAACGTATAGCAACAAAAAGAAACAATAGAATAGTACTGGTTGTCGCTGGTACCACACAAGTTGAGATAAAAGAAGTGACGACGACCAAGCAGATAGATGTTGTTTCAGGAACTAAAGGGAAGGTTGAAAAGGAAAAAATATTTAAAAATATTTTGTACGAATTTTAAGTTATACAATTTTAATATTATTAAAAAAAAAATTAATATTTTCTTGCCATTTTACAATGCTAAGAGGTGTATCAGATTTTCTCAAACAACTTTAAACCTCATTTTTTCCCAACTTAATTAGGAATCGATTATAAACTTATTTCCATATTTCCATATTTTTGTTATTTTTATATTTTTTACTTTTATATTTATTAATTAAATTATATATATTAATTAATTTATACATTTATTATTTATTTATTTATTTACAGTGTCTCACATAAGTTAGTGAATTTTAATTTTTAAATAAAAAAAATTAGTTATTTTTAGTTATTAAATTAGGTAAATAAAAAATAATATTTTTTTAAGAATGGAATTTTTTGCCTGAGTTGTCTTCTACCAAATGCTGCAAAATATAGCACAAAATGTTGAATCGTTTCCGAGAAATTGAGAAAAATAACACGTGCAGTCATTTCAGGTACCTCACAAAAGTATTTGAATTTTTTATATTTGAAGATACTCAAAATACAAAAAAAGGCAAAAAAAGATATGTTTTTTATATTAATTGTTATTAAGTATTAGTGTTAAGCGTTTAATAATTCTTTTTATAAATTTGGGGTAAAATTTTTGGGAAATTAAGAGAAGTTTCTTTACATGTATCTTACAAAAGAGAATATTGGAATAATCGTGTAACTTTTCCTAAATTATTTCCTAAATTTAATTTGTTTTATTTGGAAATATAAATGGACTTTGTCATGTCTTCGAAAAATAATTTTTACTGCAAAAGTTCTAAATATTGACATTCCAAGCGGTGTACATATTTTCATTATGTTGTTAAAAATTAAAAATCTTCAACATTCAGCCTATTTTACTGAAGTATTGATTGGTCAACATATTTTAACAAAACTTTCAGATTGTGTTTCGGTAGGTATTAGCTGTTATTAAATGGGAGATAGTCTAAAAATGGTGCCATAGTCTAAAACGCAACAAAAGGCATATTTTAAGTTACATAACTATATGACTTTCAAGGTATAGGGGAAATATAAAAAGGTAAAAATACCCGAAAAAGTTTACTATTCTGTTAATATTATCTATGTTGATGAAAATAAAGTTGAAAAATTTTCGCTCCAACATTTCTGGAGTGCAAGTTATTGTTCAAAAAGTAATATGTACTTAGCCATATTAGAAAAATAAACCCAAGTACAATTATGTCGGGGTATATTTTGGAGCTATATCATAAAATCAGGTATTTTAGTCTCCAAATTTATAATTGGCTATATATCGGGAAGATATTCCCCAAGATTTTTAAATAAATTTTTGATACGTAGGGTACCAAAGTGGGCTTGATATTTAAGATATTCTATTTTTAATGGTGCAATGTCTCATAATTAACGACTTGGACCCTTCGTATATGGCGTTTTAACAAAAAAACTTATAAGGAACTAAAACCTTATAATTTCTTTTACTATAATAACAAAAAAAATATTGCATTTGTCATTTATAGAAGAAAAATAGGCGTGTTCTTCATAAATCAACCTTCTAAGTCCATTAAATATAAAATTGGACTAAAAATCCCCCAAAATTTTACTCCGAATATTTAATTGTGATACCCATGACCAGTGTTGCCTTTTTAAGGCTACATCTAGCCTTTTTATTTTGCTTTTAGCCTCAAAATTTTCGTTTTAGCTTCTAGCTTTTTTATAGCCTTTTTTGATTTTTAATATAGCCTTAAAAAGGCTAAAAGCTTACAAAATTTATTTTAACAGAATCATATATTTAAGCATTTTTGTATATTAATTCGCGTAAAAAATCGAAATTATTCATATTTAGCGAAAATTTTCGCCTGCGGCGCATCGTTCCACAAAAATATTATGAATATTTGTTAACAAACTTTATTACCCATAGATACTATTTAAGTTATATTTATAAATTCTCTAAAATATCTTTAAGAAATACCAAAAACTAATAAGAACAAAAAAATAAATGCGTTTTTTAATAAAACAATATATTAGCTTTTTTCTTGCTTTATTTTTTGGGACATTTAGCCCTTTCTGACCTTTTTTAAAGTCTAATTTAGCTTCTTTTTTTCTCAAGTCCTGGCAACACTGCCCATGACCTATTATTAATAAAAAATACATGAATTTCTCCAATTTTTTTGACATTTTTAAATACAAAGGTGATAAAAATTCAAATACTTTTGTGAGGTAAATTCGATGAATTTTCATACTATTTCTGGAATAACTTGGATACAATGCAATATTTTTGATTGCAGTTTATTGCATTATAAAGTTAACAAATAGACAAACACAATTCAGTTAATAAATCTAGAATTATTTTTTTTTAAATCACGTAATTATACCGTTTCAATTATTAATTTAAAAAATTCAAATACTTTATTGAGACACTGTATTTATTTATTTATCAAGAGCTTCCAAAAAAGAACATTTTCACCACTTCAAAAGTGTAACAAAGTGCATATTTTGAACTTTTTTGGAAGTTCTTAATAATTACTTCCACAAAAAGTGAAAATAAATTCATTTTAAGCGGGAAAAAAGGTTAATAATTTCTAAGAAAATTAAAATTTTACAAATTTTAAAGCATTTTCATAATTTTTTGTTTAAAAATTGTATAAACATAGTTTTAAGGGAAGTACTTCAAGATAAAAGAAGAACATCCTTCCAATAAAAGAAGAACATCCTTCCAATGACAACCATGGAACTCTTTTTCACCACTAAGTACGAGTACTTTCTTTCAATGACAAAACAATATTAAATTCATGACATTTCCTTTTTTGCTGGGTATTAATTAACAAGGTAGTAGTTAATTAATTAATAAATTTATGTAATTATTTGTTTATTTATCTATATTACATATATAAAAGAGTAACGTTACTGAGTGATTGACTGTCTGACTTACTTATCTACTGATTCATTATCGTACATCACAAACGGTTAAAGCTAGAAAGATGAAATATGGACTGTAGATTGGTCTCCTATCAAATAGCTCTACTAAGACGAGATTTTTGGAAATTCGAATATTTAGGGGGTAAAAAGGGTAAATTCGGTAACTTTATATATTCTAAACTAATATACAAAAAATATATATAAAAAAAGTTTAATAGTTATTGTTACTCATTTAAAAAATAATCGGACAGGTGTCTAGGACTTTTTTAAAATTCGGCTCTTTTAGTGAGAAAATGGGTAAAAACTGTATTTTGACACTTTTTTTGGTACCCTATCTATATTTTAATCCAAAAAGCATAGAAATAAGATGAGCATTAAATTAGTACCTTATCGAAAATTTGCGAATACAAGTTTGGTACTTTTTGCAAATTCGAACTTTTAAGGGGTAAAATCGTACCTGTTTTTGGTACCTTTTTCACAAAATATTTTTTTTCTTCTTACTGACACATATATATGAATATTTTAACATTAGATACCAGTACAATTTAGAAATTCATTTGAATACAGTCTTTGTTACATCCGGGGGGAATAAAAAGTACCAAAGTGGGGATAAAATCGGAAATTAAATGAAACATGAACTTAAGTACATGTAGTTAGTTCTAAGTGAGTGAAAATTTACAAGAGGGTAGTTTGTGGTATTTCTTCATTCTTCTAATGGTACTTTTTGAAATTTTCTATAATATTGAACCTACAAATAAAAAATTAAATATATATGGTCCTAAGTGAATGAAAATCCATAAGAGAGAACTTTGTGGTACTTTTGTCGTTCTTCTAATAGTACTTTTAGAATTTCCTATAATATTGAACATAAAATCATGAAATTAGAGATATAAGAATTCAAGTGAGGGGACTTTTTTGTTCTTATAATGGTACTTTTTGAATTTTCTATAATATTGTGAAATTATACGTGAAATTAAAGATAAATGGTTCTGTGTTTAGGATCCACAAGGACTATTGGTCACATTCTTCTATACTAATATATAATATAAATAGTTTGGTAGTTTTTGAACCTTTGAACGTTAAAAATGCAAGAAACTGGTAACTAAAATATTTAAAAGTTTATTGTTCTTAATGCTGACAGAATTTTATAACTGTTCCCATGGGAGATTCCTATAGTTAAATTTTAAGGGTTTTTTACTATTGTTATTTCATTTAGTTTTTTCTAAATAAAAAGGCTACCGAATTTTTATCTGGTCTATGTAGAAGTACTGCAAGATCGTGTTAAATCCCTATCTATATAAAAGTGTATTTGTGTTTGTTAGTTAGTTTTATTTTTATTTTATTTCGTTGCTTTTTTTATTTCAATACAATGGGGTAGCGAAACGCACTGTGTTTAATATATTATTAGCACAATTTGAATTTATACTATAGTATGATTTTATTAAAAAAATCTAAGCTAACGAAGTAGCAGGTATACTGCTCGTTTATTTATAAAAGTAAGTCCCGTCTTAAAGTTGAATCAAACTATACAAAAGTCTCATCAGACTAATCTGTATGAAAGTAAACCAAAAAAGCTTTAGTTTCCTTAATTTATATAATTTTTATTTGCATTAAACTATGTAAATGTCCTATCAGAGATATTTCAATCGAACCTGAGAAGCATTCATTTTTAGTATGAGAAAATCTCTTAGTATTATCAAACATAAAATAGTTGCATCAAATAGGAAATTAAAAAAATTAAAGTGCCTGATTTTGTAAAATGAAATGAAAATTTGTACACAAAAAAAAAAAAAATGAAATTGAAAAAAGATTCGGCTGTGCCGAATCTTTGATACCCTTCACCATATTACCATATTACCATCTTACTATCTTATCGACATCATATTACTATATTACCGACAAATAATAAAATTTTCGCCTTAACGTATGCTTTCATATTTTCACATATATAAATCTAAATTTTTTTCAAACTACGAAAATTTGAATATATAAAAAAAAACAATCATAGCAGGCTATGTTTTTAAAAAATAAACAACAACAACAATTCCATATTTATATATTTTTTTATGTGTATATATACAAACTGGCTGCATATACAAAGAACAACAACAACACTGTTATTCATTATATTACTTCTGTTGCTAACTAAACTACTTGTCTATACAAAAAACAAAAAACGTCACTAATAGTCATTACAATGCTTAATATACATGTTTGTGTATGTATTTATGTATATTCTTAACAGATATGTTTTAGTTTTTAAAAATAAACAACAACAATTCCATATCTATTTATTTTTGTACAGACTGCATATACAAAGAACAACAACAACACTGTTATTCATTATATTACTACTGTTTCTAACTAAACTACTTGTCTATACAAAAAAAAAAAACGTCACTAGTAGTCATTACAATGCTTAATATACATGTTTGTGTGTGTATTTATATTCTTAACAGATTTGTTTTTGTTTCTGTTGATTATAAACAAATTTGGTTTATTAAAAAAAACGAAATTTTATAAAAACATTTATGACTGATCTATATAAAAATAAAAATCTGTAGCTTGAACAAGGGCTTCAAAATTAAAAAATTCGTTTTCCCCGATATCTCAGTTATTACTGAACCGATTTATTTAATTTTTTCAGAACAAAAATTCAGAAAATAATTTCCGAGCCTCCTTTGAAAATTCGAAGTCCCTGGTATATGCAGAGGCTTCAGAGACTGAAAAACCGGTTTCGAAAACCGGTTTTTACAGCATATCTCCGCCATTTATAAACCGATTCTGCTGATTCAAAAAACCGAAATTTTATAAAAATATTTGTGACCGATCTGTATAAAAATAAAAATCTATGGCTTAAACCAGGGCTTTAAAAAATAAAAAATGCGTTTTGTCCGATATCTCAGTTATTATTGAACCGATTTATTTCATTTTTTCAGAACATAAATTCAGAAAAAAATGTCCGAGACTTCTTTGTAAAAACGAAGTCCCTAGTATATACAGAGGCTTCAGAAACTGGAAAACCGGTTCTAAAAACCGGTTTTCTTAACATATCTCCGCATTGTATGAACCGATCTTGCTGAATTCCAATAGCAAAATTCTCGAAAGCATTTCCGATCGTTTGATATATATATTATATATATCAGTTATCGGTGGGCTTCATAAACGCCATTTCAACCGACACACGGACGGACGGTCGGACGGACGGACGGACATGGTCCTATCGTCATCATTTCTTACAAGGATCCCGAAAATGTAAACTTTTTTGCTCTCCGACGAAAATTGTGGGAATTACAAACGGAATGACAAACTTATATATACCCTTTACACCTGTGGTGAAGGGTATAAAAAAAAAAATTTGAATCAATCACCAAATATGTTAGTAAATAATTCAATTAACAGGTTTTTTAAATTTGCACCTCTCACCAAAATGATTATATCAATTACTAAAAATTGTAAAAAAATAATTAAATCAATTAAGTGGATAATTGAATGAATTAAAAATTTGAATGAGAAATAAAATCTTACTTAAATTTTATTCTTATTTTAGTTTTATTTGAATATATTTATTAAATTTTTATGCAAAATTAAACAACTGTGTTAATAGAAAAATATATGGTAATTATTTTTTCTGTGTATTGAAAACAAAAAATAAATTTGAATTTTATTTTTGTTTGAAATATAAAATTTTGAAAATGAGTCTTTAAATTTGTTAAAAAATCTTATTTTAATTTCTCAAACTGTACTACATTTTTGGGAATTCCTTCCCCCCTAAAGTCTTACTCTTGTTACCATTACATTTTTTACGGTCATCTAACAATGGCAACCAGAAATGTTTAAAATTTGTTGCAATATTTTCTTTTGCATATGACACATTTAGTCATGCAAATATTTATTGTACGAGTGTAACTATGTATGAAAAGCTTACAATACATACCATACAATATAAACATATTAAAATTTTAAAACTAATAATTATAATGTATTTTTTTTTTGTTATTTTTGTTATCTTTGGGGTTGCATGTGTTAATATAGAAAACACATGACTCTTTTCAATTAACCAAACAACAATTGTTATATTTATAACTGTTATTTTAAATGGCATTTGGAAATGTTCAAGCGAGAGAAACAAACAAAAATAGTTTAATAAAAATTAGACCATGACATTTACTTGTTTACTAACATTTTTATTTAGTGTAAACTATAGATTAAGTTCATTGATGTAAAATATAAAAAAAACATGGTTGTATTATTAAAAATAATATAATAAAGAGATAATTTAGTAAATGGCGTTTTTGAAATGCTTGGCTAACGTTTAAAACAGATGTTTGACAGGACAAAAGAAGTTTGATGGCAAAAGATGTCTAGATGTTTTAGAAGGGAAACTAGTTTTGTTTAAATTGAGTTGTCAAAATGGCTTCAAGCTAATAGAGAAAGTCTTTTGCATTTTGTTTTATGTATAAGGCAGCATTGAAATCATTTTAATATCAAGATAGATCAAATAAAAGTAATTCAACATTATGTTAAGAGTCAAGACAAATTTTTGGATAGACGAGTACTTCAACAAAAGAAAAAAAAAAAGACTTTGGATTTGCAAAGATATCAATGCAATCCACGCAAATTTATTGCCTGTTGTACATTTCATTATTATCAGTCCATACTTAAATTTTTAAAGCAATTGTTGTTCTTTTTCTACATCTAGTTTGAGGAATATTAATTCTGGGTCCTTTCTGTACACCCAGAGAAAAATCGAACACATACATGTTGATAATGATATAATCCAGTGTTAATAGTTAATCTGCCCCGTATGTGTTCAAATTTAAAACTTTGTATTCAAATCATTAACGAATATTTATACCAATTGCCATTAAGTTGACACCACTTCAGTATCGAATTATTAAATTATATTACATTTATGATTACATAATATTTTAAATCATCGCTGCTTTAAGTTTGAACAAAGTTTACTTTTTATTTACTTTTAGTTTGAAAGCAATAATGGCTTTTTCTTTAAAATTTTAATCCAAAATTTAGAAGAAATAATTTTTAAAGAATTTTAGCTTGAAGAAACAACATTTACATTTAAAAGCACAGAGACTATATGTAGTTTGAAGTACAGATGAAACGTTTTACATTTGTTTCATGAATTTTTTATCAAATCAAGTTTAAAAAGCATTAACTATTTTGCTATTTTATTAAATTTAAAGGCAACCGTGTTAATTGGTATACGAGTATTCAAATTAAAAGAGAATATTCTGTTAATTTTGAAGGCAATTTTGAATTGAAAAGAATTTTTTATATTTAAGTTAAAGACTTATTTAAATTTGATAACTACTTCAGTTTTAAATTCTTCTTAAATACAAGCTGGGGCAATTTTGTCCATTTCTTTAAATCATTCTTGAAAGCAATCATGGCTCTGTTTATTTATGTTTCAAGTTTGAAGAGAATTTTAGCCTTTTCTAGATTTCAAGTTATATTAAAAATTAATAATACATATTTAAAATGGTTTGAAATGTGTTGTGATTTTGTTTGAGTAATTTTGAAACTAAAAACTGATAAATTTTGTAAATTTTTGAATATTTTCTAAAGTTTGGGTAGGCAATAGATTACCCATGAATACAAAATTTTTGATTTTACTTGCTCCACCGGCAGTTTCTGGTAGGTGGGGCTAAAAAAATAATATGTGTGCAAAAATTGGGTCGATCGGTCGTAAACCGGCCAGTCGACTTTGACCTTTGTCCTAAAATAAGGCTTAAAAGTAACTAATATCCTTATTGCGCTATAACTCTTTAATTCAACATTTTTCGATAAAATACTATATAAGCTTTTTTATTCAAAATAAAATGCAGAAATTTTAGACATATAATTTTTTAGCCTACTATGACTTGTTGTGATGTTATAAGCAATCAAAGTAAAAATTTTTACATGAACTATTTTTAAAAAAAGCCCTGGTTTTAATATGGGCTTAGCCTGCTGGAAACGGTTTTTACTATTTTGTAGAGCAGGATTTGTGGTTTTTATAAATCGATACGTTTTGTCACATTTGCTTAATATATTATCGTAGATGGAGCAAAATCTGAATTTGGTGTATCAATTTTTTATTTATTACACAAATATTGGTACTAAATGTAGGGTGTAGCATGAAATTTTGAATCATTACAGAGAGTATTTTTAAATTGCTATCGAATTAAACAGTCACTCGAAATTTAGGTGTTGCCGATTAACCAAAAATTATAAAAGTTGACATGTTAATATTTTGACACATAAACCACTTTTTTTCCTTCTTTTTTTAAAAAAAAAAAACTTTTTTATCAACAGCTCGCAAATAGGTAAATAATTATGTGTAATATTAATAACAATTTTCATTATTACATATTCGTAAAAATTTAAAATTAAAACAGCAAGTGTTGATGATGAATTTCTAAATGTAGAATGGAAGTAATTAGTTTCTAAAACTTTGTATTATTTAAATAAATATTTAAATAACATGTATGTACTTCTTGACAAATACATTAAAACTGAGATTAAAAATTACAATTTAAGTGTTCAAGACAATGCATTACGGAAATAAAATGGTTTACTTTTAATTAACCTTTATTATGTCATGCACCCTCAATAGAGGTAAATAATAAAATAAATTGCATAATTGTTCCTTTTTGAAAGGAATCTAAACAACAACAGACAAAAAATATTTCTGATGGAATCGAAACAAAACTAAATTCCGTTATTCTATGAACTTAACTCATATAAGTTAATTTACTAGTTCTTTTGAAAATATATTTTTATTTATTTCCAAGTTGTTGTTAACTATTTTTAATATATATCACCGCTTTTTAAGGTAAAAGAGATAAAAAAGTTGTTTATATGTAAAAATATTAACATGTTAACTTTTATAATTTTTAGTTAATCCGCAACACTTGAATTTCGAGTTGCAGTTTAATTCGATAACTATTTAAAAATACTTTCTGAAATGATTCAAAATTTCATGCTACCCCTACATTTAGTACCAATATTTGTGTAATAAGTAAAAAATTGATACCCCAAATTCAGATTTTGGTCCATCTACCCTAATATATTAAGCAAATGTGACAAAATGTATCGATTTATAAAAACTACAAATCTTGCTCTATAAAATAATAAAAACCGTTTCTAGAAGGCTAGGCCCATATTAAAACCAGGACTTTTTTAAAAAAAGTTCATGTTAAAATTTTTTAATTTGATTGCTTATAACATCACAACAAGTCATAGTAAGCTAAAAAATTATATGTCAAAAATGTCTGCATTTTATTCTGAATAAAAAAGCTTATATAGTATTTTATCGGAAAATGCTAAATTTAAGAGTTATAGCGCAATAAAGATATTAGTTACTTTTAAGCCTTGTTTTAGGACAAAGGTCAAAGTCGACTGGCCGGTTTACGACCGATCGACCCAATTTTTGCACACATATTATTTTTTTAGCCCCATCTACCAGAAACTGCCGGTGGAGCAAGCAAAATTAAAACTTTTGTAAAATCCATACATTTTATGGGTAATCTAGTAGGCAAGAGGTTTTGAAGAAGAGCAACACATAGCTGATATAAACAGAAAATTATTAAACTAATTTTAGTAAAAAATATTTACAGATTTTTTCGATTTTTTTAATTTTTAAAACAGCCAGAAGAACAATTTTTAAAGCCGTAATTAAAAATTAAATCTAAGTTTAAGAAGTTGTAGTTTAAAGCATAATTGAACTATACTCTCAACTTAAAATATGTTTGATGGCATAAAATGATATTTGAAGCTAAAGGACCCTTGGGTTTGTAGTTTGAAGTTTTTTGCATATTGGAAGTTAATTCTGAATAGTTAAAAAAAAAATAATAATAATTTCAATTATATCAAGGCGGATTTAAACAGGTGACCTCACTTAATCCGCTTATGATGAACTGTCAAACTCCATATAATCAGAATGTGTATAAAAAAAATTTATAAAAAATTTATGAATTTTCCATATTGTTGTTTTTGTAGAACTGCTGCAACCGGTTTCATTTCGCCATGAACGAAATAAAATACCTCAAATATCTTGAAGCAAAATTTATTTAAATGCAAAAAATTTTAAGACAACTAAAATTTTTTTGGATGCCATAGGAATAAGTTGGAGGCAAGACAAGTTGAAATAATACACAATAGATCAGAATCGAAAATTTTGAAAATTTTACTTATACGTAGCAGGTGTGTACAAATTTAGTTTTGAAAAGGGGACCTTACATACCCCTCAAGAGCGGAGCTATGGGAGCACAAAGTAGGCTACATCTGACATAGACAATTTTTAACGTTTGCAAATTTTTTGTTTCTTATCCGATTTCTAATATTTTTACATCTTCTTAACCCTTTGTTGCCCGCCCCTAAACCAGCTGTCGGAAAGTTAATTTTTTTTTTTTCATTTTTATGTTTATGTTTATTAGATCCAAATTAAGGATTTAAAATTTCTGAAGTTTCTGGGTACGTAGATATTGGAAGTAGTTTTTAAACAAACCTGGGCCGATTTGGGACATTAAAAAGTGTTAAAATTCAAAAATTGCATATTCTAGTTTTTACTTCATCCTTTATTATTTAAACTACGTACTTACTTTCTTAAATTTTAAATTATGCGATTTTTTACGAATTTTTATATAATTTTTACATTTTCGACTAAAATTTTACCATCTAGAATTTTGTCGACTTTGTATTGAATAATGCATCATAGGTATGTTGATAGCGGTATAACTGATACTTTTTTACAGTTCTTTTATTCTAAAGCCTTCAATTAATTCGATGTGAATTCATTTAGAATTAGTTTCGTTAGTTTTAAATAAAACGGTGCTAAAGTCAAAGTCGCCTATAAGCAACATTTGACATGAATGGGTTAAAGCCACCGATAAGGCCTATAAAAAACTTGCTTAGCTATTTATATATTGACGTCTTCGTGTTATTTGCATTTAGCACATTCTTGGTCCATTTTTTCATTTATATTGCAGTATTTCCGACCGATTTTATTAGTTATTTCTTTAACTATTTAAAGAGCAAAATTATTTATTGAATAATATTTATTTTTTAATAACATTTAATCATTTTATACTTTTCTGAGAGGTACCTTCGCAGTCCGTATGTTCTAAAATCCTAAAACAAAATAATTTCTTTAATATCTTGAGACAAATTTTAAGAAAGATAATAAAAATTATGATAATTAAAAAGGGTTTGATACTATAAATTTCGTTTGAAGCTAAAGAGAGAAGGATATGCACTGCTATTTTTTGAGTTCAATTAAATTGAATGAGATGTAAAGTATAACTACCTTTATATCTAATTATAAAACACTTTAGCTCACTTTGATCACAATTTTAATGAAAAAACAAGTAGAAAAGATATTATCGGTCAAAGCGGACCACACGATACTCTACACCATTGTGTATGAGCATAAAAATTCAGGAAGGAGTCTTATATTAGATCTGTGGCCAATTGTGAACCAAAAGTGTAAAATAAAATATTCAAATACAGAATAATGCGCTGATATGTATATGATCTTATGAACCGATTCAAATAACATTTGGTACTGTTTTTTCTAGTTCTATAAAACTTATTTGTGTCGAATACTAACTTGATACTAACATTTGTATTGAATATATGCACGTTAAAGTGATTTTCGGAACAGGGGTTTATATAGGATCTTTATGAAATTTGGTACACAGATTTATGATTATATAAAACTAAACTCTGTACCACATTTCATTAAATTATTTGCTATATTAAAGGTATTTATTGGCGTTAAACCCTATTCCGGGAGCACCTTTGTATGGGGCCTAAGTGAAATAGTGGACCGGTCATAACCAATTTCAATAGGCTTCGTTCTTGTGCCAAAACACTATTTTGTGCCAAATTTCATCTAGATATCTTCAAAATTGCGACCTGTTTAAGAAGGTTTACATGGACAGACAGCCATACGAACGGACATCGTTAAATCGACTCAGTTCTGAGTAGAACGGCATACTTTATTGTAAATAAACATCAGCACAAACACATAATACCCCACCTACCTATGGTGGTGTAGGGCAAAGAGTAACAAGAGACGAAACTAATTGTCAAAAACCTAAGTCGGTTATCAAAAACATAACTCATTCAATAACAATATACACGTAATCAGAGCTTCGAAAGAATTAATTATATTTAGAATTAATTCACGTATAAACTTAATTCAGCTTATAAAAATTTAATTTAGCATTCTTTAAAATGATTTCTCAGAAAATAATTCTTAGACTTAACTCTTTAGGCTTAATTTTGTATTGAATTAATTCCCTAGAGAATTAATTCCTTAGAGAATGAGAATTCAATTTGAATGATTCAATTTTCTTTAATTCCATTCTTTTACAAAATGAACGAAAAATATGTAGAATTAATTCCCTAAAAAATTAAATTCAATTAAATGATAATTTTTTTCTTTCATTCCCTTCTACTACAAATTGAATGACAATATTTTTCTTTAATTCTATTTTTATATATATTTTGAAAATAAGTATTAAAAGAGTCGAAAATCAATGGTATTTTGTTAAAATCAATACAAAATCAACAAAATAGAAGATGATTGTGTCCAAATAAACATTGAAAGAAGCTGCACTTCACAGTTTTATAGACAAATGATACTCCTAATACATTCTCAGTGAGATCTAGGGATAAATATTATGATTCAGAATAACCTAAGTTAATATAACAGATGAAAAATAATAGATATCATATTAATGTGATGCACGTCCCGAAACATGTGTGTACATAAACGCGACTTATATAAAATTTTTTAAAATCTAAAGAATTAAAAAATAAAACTAATTCAATCTAGTACAAATTGAATGATTGAAAATTTTTATAATTCAATTTGTAAAAGTGTGAATTTAAACAATATTGAATGAAATCACAATTAATTCCCAAAGAATTAATTTATAAATGAATTAATTCCATTGTATCAGAAGCTTTAGGAATTAAGATTCAGAATTAATTGCAATGAATTTATTTGAAAGAATTAATAATTCTATATAATTTAATTCAATTTTAAAAAGAGAACCTTTGCACGTAATCAACAAAATTTTGTTGCTAAAAGAAAGTAAATACAACATTTTTTTTTCAAGTTGTCAATCGAGAGTTTTGCCTCTATATGTTGCTCTCTGGTGTAGGGTATAATTAAAGCTTAGTTGCTACATATTAATATATAGAAGGTTTGAAGCCAAATTGAATATGTTTGATGCCATACAAATAAGTTATAAGCTTCATCAAATGAAGAGGTTTGTAGTTAAAATTTTAAAAATATTTCAATTTTAGGAACAAAAGAAAATAATAAAAAAAAAAAATGTTTGTTTAAAATAATGCAAACAGTTTGAAGAGTTGTTTAAAGAAAACATTGTTTAATAGAAAAAGATTTAGACTATTCAAAATAAATTATTTTTTAAATAATAAAACTAAATCGGTCTTTAATCGAAGATAATGACATAATTATATTTGATATCGTTATAAGCAGTTTGAAGCTTACAAAAAAGGAAGTTTAAAGTTAGTTTGAACAGAAACTAATAGCAGTTTATTTCACCAATTATAAAGCAATTTTCTTTACACTTAAAATTTAAAACTATTAATTTAAAACTCTTGAACTTAATTCTTAAGTACTAGACTATAAAAAATGCCTAAGATTAACTTGTTTAAAAGTTTTTTCTTTTTTTTAAACTTAAAGTTTTTTTGTTTTTCATATGTGTGTATTTCCTTATTCTCAAACATACATACAATGTGTGTTTGTAATTTTTATGTCAATTATAATGTTTTTTTAACGAACTAATTTACACATAATTACAGTAATTTAAATATTAAAATATGTATAAAAAAATGGCAAGTTGTGCGAAACTATAGCATATGTTGTAGTTTAAAAACGAGTGCATTGAAATTAATTTCAGTTTAATAATACATGCAACCAACAACGACAACAAACATTTTAAAATTAAAGTTAACATGTTTAAGCCCTTTAATTTAACATTTGTATAGAGCTCCTTCATGCTTTTCTTTGTTAAAAATTTATTTATTTATTATTATTTCTTTTTGTTGTTTTCCATTCTTTTCCTTTAATAAAACAAAGTCCAATCAAGAAAATATTAAACATTTATGTAAATGATCCACTTAATCTTTTAGCTAAACCTCCATAAAGTCAGAAACACCAAACCATGCCAGCTTTCTCGCTCCCCACTTTTAACAAAATATTCAGGGAATAAAACATACTTCAAACATATACTCATACATAAAGAAATGCATAACAATAACAACAACTTGGAGCCATATGGAATAAACTTAATATGATAATCCTCCATCTTCAGTAAATTTGTCCAAATCTACGTTTTACTCCTCATCAAGCGTTTTTTGCCCGCCTTTAACAGTCAAGCAAAATTGGTTGTTGGGGACAGAGGAGTATAAAGAGAACATTAAAAGAAAGTCAAACCAAGAAAAATAAAAAAATATGTATAAAAAAAGCAGCCAAGTATGTAAAAGTATACGCAACGAAGTAAAATAAGAATAAAAATTAAGAAAAAATTTAAATTGATATAATTGTTGCATACAACACATACAAGTGGGAGTCAGAGAGTGAGGAGTGAAGTGCTAGAATTGGGAGGGGGTTTAAGGAGTAAGAGCAGGTTGACTGCTGTTCAAGTGTTTGTATGTCATTGCATTGTATAAGTTTGTTGACTATGATGACGGTGCAGTAGTATATAGCATGTGTACATTTGTACATGAGTGCATGCAACACATGCAACAGTCAACAACCCTAAAACATAAAATTGGATTAGAACTCAAAATGCATGTTACTACTTACTTAAGTTTGCAACAAAATGCATTGACTTTTAGATTACAGAATAGAGAGTATTTTAGAATACATATACTGATACGAGGGATGTGTGAAAAATTTTTGAAAAACACTAGAAGTTGATAAAGGTATAATAAGACAACAAAGTTTGCAAAAAAAAATGGGAAGAATTTTTAAGAGTAAATGCAATAATACTCGATCATTTTATGCTTAAGATGGTGTTGAAGTCTCGAAGGACATATTCGACTTACAACTTTAGGGAAACTTAAAATAAGAGTAGACAATTTAACTCTCAAATATATTTCTCCCCAAATCTTTTCAAACACCTCTCGCAACCTATTGACTACAACAATTACAGCAATGACAACAATAGCTGTTTGCTGCCACAACACCCAGTACTTGTGTGTTTTTCCAAAGCGAAAAAAACAAAAAATTATTTAAAAAAAAAACACTTGCACAAATTGAGGGGAATTTTTAAAGTAAAATAATTCTTTTTTTTCTCCATACTTTCATGTAAAACTTGTAGTAAACATGTTCAAAACATTTTATACTTTTCTCTTTATTTATCATCAAACGAATAATAGAACAAGATTATTGGTATGTAAGACTACAAGTACCAACGACGAGTATGAGATGTGATATTAAGACAATGTCATTGAATTTTCAATGTTCATTTTCATTTTACTTTTTTTCCTCTGTTGTCTTTATACCGATTTTATATTGCGTGAGCAAAAGTTTGTGCAATCTTTTGTTACATTTAATAAAAATATAAAGAAGAATAGTTTAATTTTCAACAGTAATGTCCTAAATTGGGGTCAACAGAGAAAAAGATAAAATGGAAGTTTGTTTGACAAGCTTAGAGAAGTTTGAAATAAAAAAAGATAAATTGGTATATAGCGGTACTTATAAATAAACTAAAATTCTTTTGAGTTGAAATTGGAGGTTGTCAAAAGTAGTTTTGAATAATAAATTAAAAAAAAAAAATAAGTTTGAGATGTGTTAATTGAACTTAGTTTGAAGCATAATACATTAAAATTTTCAGCCATTTTAAGTTTTCAAACCAAGTTTGAAAACTTTTGAAATAAATGTATAAAAACGATATTTTAAGAGAAGTTAGATGCTAAAGAATATAGGTTTGAAGATAGCTTGAACAATAATTTGTTTAATTAAATGCAGTATGATAAGTTTTAAATAAACTTAGTTGGAAGAAAAAGAGGTGATGTAAGATTGTCAAAGGTAGTTTGAATTAACAAATCAAGCCTAAAAGTTTTGCTTTTATTGAATGTTAAATTCCATTTAATAAAAGGATTAAAAATTATTTGATAATGATTTTAAGATCAAAATATATATTTAAGAACATTATAAAAAGTATAAAATTATGTTTTCATATTAAGAATTTATTAGTTGACACAAAGAGAATTTTGCATCAAAAGAACGTAGGTTTGAAGATAGTTTAATGAAGCAAAATTTTATTAAGATCTAACCGAACTTATTTTGAAGTAAATTAGAGACTGTTCCATTAGTGTTTTTCTTGTGATATTTTTGAATATTAAATGTTAAGACTGTTTACGATAGGCTGGTTATCAGGTTATATGTTTATGTAGTTATAGCAAAATACATAAAAAATAACCAAATTCGCTTAACTTAACCCCTGTTTATAGGTTATGTCAGAGGTTCTCACAAGATCTTACTTCCCGAGCCCCTTTTGACGTTGCATTGGAAGCGCGACCCACTATAACTTTAACTATTTTAAAAATCGGATAAAATGTTATGTAAAGATAAAATAATCTAAAAATTATGTTAATAATTGCGGCATCACAGAAAAAAATATTCCAAATAATTTTTTAATAAAATTATTAATTAACTTTATATTGGAATTTAATTATATGATTTATTAATATAATTAATTCTATAATTGGTTTACAGTTTTGTTTTTTAATAAATTGACAGTTGTTAATAAAATATAAAGAAAAATGAAATATTTGTCTATAAAAGTACAGAAATAAAATAAATTTAAGTAAATTTTCAAAAATTTCCAGCTCATTGCATCTATTTAAGGAAAAGAAGTAATAATAATATCAATTATTCTAGTTATTAATATTATCATTTTGATGATTGGAGCAAAATCAATTAAAAATTTATTAATATTACAAATTTCGTAATTGAAGTCCATTTTTACTTTTTTGTGTGATTGTTTATGCTTCATGAGATCTTTAATATTAAGAGACTTTTTCGTATAATGCGTATTTAAAATCATTCTCCGCGAACACAAAACATCGATTCTCGCTTTTAATGGGCTTAGAGCTATAAAAATGTATGTTTGATGAAAATTGTTCTGAAGAGTGCTAATGACGGTCGTGGCTGACTAGAAAATCCATTCCATTCTGCCGAGTGTCCAATAAACTTTTACAAAACATTTTTCTAATTAATACAACTGAACTTGAGCCTGAATAATTTTCAAAAAATAATTATAATCAAAAAGTTCGAATAAAAAATTAATAATAAATTTAATAATATTTCTTTTTTAAAAGTTCATTATTTTTTCCTAGAGTAGTATTTATGAATGTTTTTGATACGTTTTAAGCATGTCTTAAGGCAGTTTTTCCACCTCAATTGAAGCACCTCAAAAACACGTATTATAAAGTGCCGCAATAAGTTATGCATGTAATTTATTTTGATACTGGGTGATGCAATGAAGTTATTGGTTTATAAAGTAGAGTTTCAAGACGGAAAATCCTACAATTCTATGTTTGCACTGATAATATTGGTAGGTTTTTTCAAAAAATGTGAAAAAGCAAGAATAACGTAGTGGAGAATGATCCGGATTTTGCAGATGATTTTTATTATTTCTTGGAACACTTTTGGCAAACAAATAATGGTATACTAATAAAAACTAATAGCACTTTTATAATCCAGACGTACACTATTAAAGTCTACGGAATTCTCAAGAAACAAACGACCATTTTTAATGCTTCGTCTGGGTGGAACTTTTATTGGACTGGACAAACTTTAAAGGAGTAATACTGTTGACTCTTCTATTGTTCGGAATCTTACGCATAGATACAACTTTTTTCATATGTAACAATCTCATAAACACGACTTCAAGAACATAGGCCAAATTTAATTTTTTATTTATTTATTCATTTTTTTTTTTGTTTGCAAAAACCAACGCAATTGTGAACATATGGGGATTAAAATAGAAAAACTGTTTTAGAAGATTGATTCCATGTCAAAACAGACAGCAATCGGACTTGACAACTCCGACCTCTATAAAATTCACTACAGATATTAACAATTGGAAGTGTTTCTCAAATCGTAACATTTTAGACTCACGTCCCTTTCCGTTCAAAACATATTAAAAAAAAAAAAAAAACGAAAAAAAGCTAATAATATAACTTCGTTTTAGTTTAATATTAAAGACAAAAATATTACCTTTATAACGATATTTATAATATTTTTTTATATCAAAAGTTCAAAGGTCAAAGTTAGACATATATAAATCAAATAATTATATCTAAAAAAAGGTATTTTTAAAATTCTGAAAAAAATATATAATGTTGACGTAACTCTTTTTCCTACGTACGTATAATATCAAGTTGGAGTCTTATTTAGTTTAGAAGTTATGGACTAAAATATAATTATGTACTTATAACTTCTAAACTATACACAATAAAATTTTAGCTTTAGTATCATTTTAAAGATGATGATATTGCCTTCAAAATAATATGTAGTAAATTTATTTAATTCGAAAGTTCAAAGGTCAAAATTAAACTTAAAAAAATTAAACCTTTATATCTATAAAAAAGATATTTTCAAACTTCTTAAAAAATTATATAATGTTAACATATTATATATTATATTGTGGGCAAGAGCCCATAACCGTGCAAAATTTCATATTGGAAACTCATTTAGCTTTGAAGTTGTGTAACAAAATATAAACCAAAGTTAAATTTTGTAAATAAAATTAAATTTTTTTTTTTTAATAAAAAATACTTTAAATTAATTTTTTGAAATACAGTAAAAATTCCCTTAAAGGACAGCTCCCATAGGTCCCATGGTCTCTCGTAGACGTACAAAAATCATAAAAGGTAAAAGAAATCTACCAAATATTGTGTAATGAAATGCATCTTATCTCTCGTCTGCACAACAAGCTAAGTCACATTGTCATTAGTCATATAAAACAAAGTAGTTGGGTGCTACTAGGGATCGAGGCCAAGCTTCCAACATTATTTTCCTAAGTTGAAACCCGCTAACCACTTTTACAGCAGTCTCTTATCATTTAAATTATGGTTCAGACCATCTGGGCGTTTATTAAGTTTTAAAAAAGAGGTTGATGATATTTTTCCGGCAAGATCTCATGAGTATGCCAAACACATGGTAATTGCATGTCATTTTCATACACGATGTCCTCAATAATTCTGTATTCGGAACATTTTCGTAATCCTGTCGTTTTTAAATGAATTATTGGCATATTAATCATATATATCATATGACCTTGTTGTCAAACTTGTCTTCAATATTTTATTTTTAAAATTTCCTGGATAAATCGTTAGTAAAAATGTTGTTGAAACAAGTCTGACCCTTAGCCAGTTATAAGATGACTTTTTCTCGTACGAAAAATTAAAAAATTTAGAAAGTTATTTTAAAAGAAAATGGAATGAAAACAGAGAGAAGTGAATGGAAATTAGGCAGATTTCAAATAAAGCTATAAATTCCATAAAATAAATTTAATAAAATTTGCCGCCGAAGCTACACAATTTTTAGTTTTTTGCTTTAAAACTAAGGCTGTTTCGTTTATAAAGTTAATGTTACGATCTTTATTATGTACCATATACCATATCCCATAGATGGACATTTTCCATTAACGGACAAAACCAGAGTGACGATCGCTGTCCGCCTATGGGAGCTTTCACTATATTTTAAATTTTTACATAAAAAAATAGCTTTTTACTATATTTTGCTTCATAACTTCTCAACCAAAATAGGCTCCAACTTGAATTTTGGCTCCAATAGAAAACAGAGTTAAATTATCAGTATATCAATTTTTTAAGAATTTTAAAATACCGTTTTTCTTAATATTCAGCTTTGATCATTATATTATAGATTTTGACTTTTGAACTTTCGAAGTAAATAAATTTTTTATACATCGTTTTGAAGTCAATATTTTTTTCTATTAAATGAAATGCAAATTAGAGTTTTACAATTTATAGTTTAGAAGTTAAAGCAATAAACTATATACACTTTCAATTTTTAAAACGTCATATTTTTGGACTGGAAAGGGTCTTCAGACTGAATGTCTATAATTTGAGCAACACTTGCAATAGGTAATAAATGTAGCGAATTTCATTGAAATCGGAGATATCAAATCCGAAAATGACGAAATGTTTTTTGTCCGTTTTGATATGGAATTACTCTATAGTGAAATTTTCTAGCAGCAACTTTGAAATTAAAAGCCTTTGAAATTCATATAGAATTGAAGACAATTAATTTTCATAATAAACACCTTCAATAGGTGATGGTTAGCTAAAGTTTATTGGAGGCCAGATTCTATATGAAAATTTTGATGAAAACAAAAATCCTTTATAACTAGTTAAATACTGTGAATTTCGAGAAAATAAGCTTAATATGTAATCACTTATATTTCATATCAAAAATCGATTTTTATATGAAAATTTCGATAAAAACTAAAATCCTTTATAATTTAGTAGAAACTAATATTTTGAAGAAAATAAGCTTATTCTGTGATCATTTATATTTCGTAATAAAACCTACATATTAACCGTTAATATCAGATTGAATATTATTGAAAAAATTGGCTATAAAAGCAATAAAGTTATAATTATTTTATCCCCAAAAAATCGCCGATAACTTCAAATATCCCCAAGATAATCCTTTGTCCACAAAACAAATTTTTTTTGTCCTTAAACCGTTTGAGAAATCTCCAACTTTGTGGAGAAATCCCCTAGTCTGACAAGCCTGGATACTAGAACTAATTGGCTGCAAAAGGGAAAATGAGTTATGAATATTTTAACCGATAATAATATAAGTTATATTGAAGCTTGTTTGATCTGTACATTGATTATTTTTGTTAAAACTTTAACTAGTTCCAAAGAAAAGTCCGTAATATGCTTTAGTATGAATTTGAACAACATTATCAACATTGGAACTGACCGAAAAATACTCCTTTTAAATTTTACATATAAAATGTTTGAACATCAGAAGAACAAGTTTGATAAAGCAGAAAACAAGTATAAAACTAGTTTAAGCTGTAACTAAAATATTTCTATAACTTTGAAAAAAAGCAAGTTGTGTTTAAAACTATTTAATATTATTTCTTTAACATTCCAAAATCCTTAGTTCTCAGAAAACTGATTGCACATTTCTGCAGCAACATAGAAAAATCTTTGAGGGTACCAAGCAAATTGGTGTGTATACAAATCCAACAACAGTATACATACATATATTTAACAACACACATAAACTATCAAACAAAAGCTAAACAACAAAATTTCTGAGTAGGTGTATTGCTGCATACATACTGTTCAGTGTACACTTACACTTCCTACCATCTCATGTTGCAACTTTCGTTGGATATTGCTTTTTCCCAAAAAAAAAAAAAAAAAAAAAAAAAAATTAACAAGATGAGATTTAGCTATTTATATTTTCCTTTTATATCGCACTAAATATTTTCCACTCCTACACTTAAAGTCAATCTATTTGTTTTGTTTTTTCTCATTCTTAATACTGACAATAACACAACATAAAACGACGCCCCCATCAAAATGTGAGTTAAAGTGTGTATATGTGTATATATGAACAATATCCTGATTTTAAATATCAATCCAATACTCTGAAATAAAAACGCAGCTATATGTTATGTGCATGTATATTTTGTGTATACATACATATATTGTGTTTTGATATGAGTGTTTGTAGAGGAGCAAGAAAAATAAAAACTACTATTGTATTCTTTTATGTACGGTAAAGTGCACTACTACAACACTATATTTTTTATTTTATTTTTTATTATATTTTCATTTTAAATGCTATAAAAATAAGATTTTCTTCTTATTTTATTTTAGCTGGTAAATTGGAATACACTGAACTATAAAAAAGGGTGATTTATAAAAGAGATGAAAGTTAAATAACTTTTGTTTTTGATTACAAAGTGCTAATATGGGTTTCGGGATTCCCTAGATTATACTTAATAATTTTATAACAAATGGTACAGGATTAATTGCTCCGCTGACAAAAATTAAAAAAAAGCATTTGTTTATTTCTTAAATTGCTAAAGGAAGGAATGAGAGGAAATTTATTGAACGAAATTGTTAAGGAACCAATTTTTCTGAACTGATTCCTTTGAACTGTAATAATGGTAGACTAGTGAAACTTCAATCAATACCCTAGGGCCACAGTTAAGCACCTTTGTTACGCTTTCTCCTCTACTCAGTCAAAAACCTCAAAAAAACTTTGAAGTCTAGGTCTTGTATACCTATACTTAATAAGATTAGATGGAAAATTAAAAAAAGCATTTGTTCATTTCTTAAATTGCTAAAGGAAGGAATGAGAGGAAATTTATTGAACGAAATTGTTAAGGAACCAATTTTTCTGAACTGATTCCTTTGAACTGTAATAATGGTAGACTAGTGAAACTTCAATCAATACCCTAGGGCCACAGTTAAGCACCTTTGTTACGCTTTCTCCTCTACTCAGTCAAAAACCTCAAAAAAACTTTGAAGTCTAGGTCTTGTATACCTATACTTAATAAGATTAGATGGAGTTTACTGTGTTCTTATTAGGGTATTCACTCGAATATTGTTTGCTCGATTAATCGACAAATTAAAATCAAATATTGGTTCGATTAAATTAAAATCAAGAATTTCGATTAAAAATTTATTCGAGCAAATTATGCCGATTAATCGAATAATTCGAACAAAAAATATTTTAAATAGTTCCTTTCTAAACTATTTTTTAGGATGTTTTAATTTTAGTTTTCCTTAAAAATTTAGCTTGAAAACAATATTTTAAAATTTTCATAGCATGTTTGGAATCTAAAAGTGGCGCCACAATTCGGAAGTTTATTAAAAAAAATCGTATTTAGTAAAAGAAACAACACGTAGTTAAAGGTTGTTTCTGATCACAAAAAATTAAACAATAATACAAACGTCTCTTTAAAAAATTGTAATGTAAAATTTAAATAATTTTCTATAATTTTAATAATTTGAGAAAAATAAAGAAAATGGATTCTCCTTTTTATATTAAATGTTTTATGAGAAATAAATTGGAGAATTTTAAACTTGATTTAAAAAAACATATCAATAAATTCTCAGTCTGGTGTGGACCATATGACGGTGATGGCTTCACCCAAGCCAATCAAAAATAGTAAGAAAAGAGAAATAAAATATTGATCATTTTGGGAAAAAATTATGGTTAATTTCAAAATAGAACTAATTATAATTCTTACGCGTGCATTTGGGAGAAAGAATTATATATTTTAAATTTACAATAAATGTGTCTATTAAATGGGGACAAGTTCTTAGTTCTAAATAACTGTCTATATAACAAATTTACAGGTTTATAGAATTTATATAGAATTTTTTATATTTTTACAGTTTTACAGAGTTGCGAAACATTTTTGCACAAAATAGAACTAAAACATAATCATGAGATCACTATAATATGAATAAGAGTAAATTAATTTAAAAACTATATACATTTGTATAATATTAAATGACTGTCTAATTCTTTATTTATTTGGCTATGTCTGGCGATCAGTCATCGTAGTATATGGTTAAAACATTCCCAAATATTGTACAAATATTTTGAATATATCTGAAAACCTCTGTGTAGCACATAGATTAGTATGTGTCCAAATTTAAAAGTGAGGTTATGAGAAAAAAAAAATCGATAATTATTTCAAAGTGGTTAAAAACTCAACATTAAATTGTTATCGAAAGTATAATCACCTTTAATTAGGTATTTGTGTAAAAACTAGCGTTTCAAAAATGATAAAAAAAAATCTTCGAACCACACTTTAATATAAAATTTTGTTCGAATTAATACATCAAAATGGTTAGACCTATTTATTATACTATTAATGAATAATAATCAAATAAACAAAAAAGACAAATATTCATAAATATTTACGCAAATTTTAATTATATATTATTTTCACAAAAAAATTATGTATGCTTGATAACGAGTTACTAACTTTTTGTATGTAAATGTCCATAAGAAAAAGTTAGTAACTCGTTATCAAACCTACATTATTTTTTTGGAATACGGCTGTATTTCTTGTTTTAAGCTATATTTTTGTTTTATTTTTTAATAATCATTGAAAAAACGAGTAAAATTTTAAGATATAAATTACTCGAATAACTCGAGTAACTTAAAAGTTTTACTCGATTATTCGAGTAACTTAAAAACTGCATTTTCGAGTTATTTGATTATTCGAACAATGAAAAAGTCGAGTAGAATGAATACTCTAGTTCTTATGCAAAAGGCTATCAACAAATTTCTTAATACTTTTGTCCATAATATATAGACAGAATCTTATGAGGCTCAATCTGTAATAAGTTTGACATTTAATGAAATTTTTGTTGATTGTAGACTTTAATGATAAATTACAAAACTTTACGATTCTTGCAAAAGGAATTTCACAATTACCCCCCCCCCCCCCCCCCAAAAAAAAAAAAAAAAAACGTAAAATTACAAAAATGGAGGTTTCAGCATTTTCACCCATAAAGTCCAAAATTTTTCGATGTCCCAGAAATCACGACTGTTAACTATTAATCTTTAAATTTAAATTTATTATAGATTCCAAAACTGCATTCTGTTTGCAGATTCATACTTTGAGATTTTAAAACATACAGACTAAAATCAAAACTTTCATATAATATAGGCCAAGTTCGGGAGAGTGTGCACTTAGACCGCTCGGTTTTTTGGGCATGTTTTCTATTTTAAAATCATCTATGTGAAGATACATTTCAGAAAAGTATTGAATTATTATATGTTGTTAAAGAAAATTACATTTTAGAGAAAAAAAGTGTAAACACTTTAAAACACAAAAATATAAAAAAAAAAACACAAAAATGTTTTTTTTTTTCAAATTCAAAATTGTTTATTTTTGGACTCGGTAAAGATACCCAGAAAAATTTTAGAACACGTTCTAAAATCAATAGTTTTAGAACTGGTTTAATTGGATTAATTTCAGATTCTTTGATTTCCTGTATACATTACAAAGTAGCTTTATTCGCCACTCGCAGCCTTACCTAATAGTACTTCAATAACTAGTACTTAGTAAATATGAAAGTAATTTGATTTTTACGGGGCACAGTTTTCTAGAGCGCCTAACTAAAGAAACGTGTACTTAAATTCAAAAAGAGTTCAACTTCCACTTAAGACATTTTACAAATCACGTTATTTTGTAGGCGAAGTTTTTAGAACTAGTGGTGTCGAACCAATTCTAACACTCACTGTGATTCTAAATCATTGATTAAAGAATTAGTTCTAGAACCGTTCCATACAAGCGCTACAGGCTATGTAACACTTCTACAGAACTAGTTATGGAGGTGACAATTGGTCGTAACGCCAAAAAAAGAACAAATACAGGTTATTTTCATCACTTCTGGAATTGGTTGTAGAACTAATAAATTTTTTCCTGGTTATCGACATCAAATTTTCATTATTCAATAAATAATTTTGCTATTTAATTAGCTAGAAAATAATATAATAAAATTTATCGAAAAACATCCAAAATTAAGGTACAGTATAAACTCGATAATCTGAATGGCACTAATCCAGATTATTCGGTAATCCGGACGGCATTTCCCACTTCATTACATACTCTATAATCCGGATTGATTACAATTTTGTAATCCGGATTGAATATAATAAGTACATTTTCTATTTAAATTTTAGATAAGGTTTAGAAAATACGAAAATAATTATGATGTGAGAATTGATTAAAATTGAATTTTTTTATTTTTTCGGTAAGTATTTGTCTCAAAAATTTTTTCAGTAAAATAAGTACAAAGAAGTTTGTATCTTTTGGGTTAAATGAAACATTTTTGTAAAACTTTAAATGTAGATTTTTTATATTTTTTCATATATTGAATTATATTATATTTTAATAGTTTTTATTTAAGAAAAGGTGACTAAGAAAATACCTCGATAATCCAGATAATTTGATAATCCGGATAGGGATTTGCAATCAATTCTCCGGATTATCGAGTTTATACTGTATTCAAAATTTAAAATGCAAATAACTCGAAAATTATAAGAAATAATAGAACAAGTAAGCATAGGTATTAACGAGGGCTTTAAGAAGATGTAAAAATATTTGAAATCGGACAAGAAACAAAAATTTGGCAAACGCTTATAAATATTCTATGTCAAAGGTACCCTAATTTAAGCCACAATAGCTCCGCTCCTGAGGGATATGTGGGGTCTCCTTTACAAACTTAAAATTGTATGCTCCTCTGCTATGGCTATGAGAAATTTTATGTAAATCCATGCAGCAGATTAGAGGTTACAAATTTATTTGTAAAATATTTAGATTTTGCCCTCTAGTGTATTGGTTTATAAGGGGTCGAAAAAGGTGATTAATTCAGGGAAAGTTGATAAGAATATTTTAACATCTACGTTTTGTTTTATATTGATCAATAAGTAAAAAAATTGAATTTTTTGGAATTTTAAGATTTTTTTTTTCTTGAGAGAATTCTGATGTCCGTCCATCCGTCTTTCTTTTAATTTTTGCAATTTTCAAATTCAAAATCACTTAAAGACTGCGCACGAAAAATTCCGTGCATGCTGTTGGGCCTACAACTTTTTATGTTAACAGTTAAGTAATATTAACTGTTAACTGGTTCACATTCTTTCTTAAAATGGAAATTGAACCACATAATTTAAATTTTTCATGAAATCTTACATAAGTCATTTAAAACAATTGTTAGGAATACAGTTTCTTGGGTCATAATATTATACAAAGAAGTCATGGTCACTGAATGGAAACCTGGTAGTGGAAGAAAAATAGTATCTTCAGACTGCTGGACGCAGACAAAACAGAAAGGATTTTGAGAGAAAATATCCCTCAAAATTTTCAGGAAGAAAAGTGTAACAAAAACTTAATAGCTTTGTATCTTCATCAGAAAAGATGAAAGGAAATCTAGCCTCAAGACGTATAAAATACAAAAAAAAAAAAAAATAATAATAATAATAACGTGAAAGTACTTCAGACGAATTTTTTTCATAGTTATGATTAGTGTATAATAGACGATGAAACCTTCGTACAGGCTGACTTTTTTCTACATCCGGGCCAGGAATTCTATGGCAGAGGGAATATGGTAGAAAAATATCGTGCATCAAAGAAATCAAAATTTCCAAGAAAGTTTTTGATTTGGGTAGCCATATGCATATGCGGGAAAGAAGCCAATAACACAGAAATATTCGTGAACGAGTGATTTTGAACAAGACTCTCTTTCCAACGTGTATCCACTTTTTTTTGGCCTGTTCTCGCTTCTTCTCATTACAGCAACAAAGCAATGGAATTATAAATTATTAGTGTTTGTACCAAAAGAGGCTAATCCATCAAATTGTCCGGAACTCCGTGTAATTGAAAGATATTGGGCTCTAGTAAAAAACAATTTAAAGAACATTAAAAGCTCAGCTTAAAATGAAACGGTGTTTAAAAATAAGCAAAAAAAGTGAACAATATACAGTAAAACCTTTAGTTGGAATAATTCTGGAAAAGATCAGATATTTCCTTAAAAACCAACAGGAAATAATTTATTATTTTATGTTTATAACTTGAACATAATAATTTGAATATAATTAAAATATAATTAAACAAAAATTCGCCCATTGGTTTAGTTTCTATAATACCATTTATTGAATTTTCCATTAAATACCTTATTCAAATATACCCCCAATTTCGTTACACCCTACAAATACACCAAGGTATTACAAAGAATAATGTTTATATGAAAAATAAATACAAACAAAAAAAATCCTTATTTTTTCCCCAATAGCAGGCCCCTTGAGGAATTAAAATACAAATACAATCTCATCTATGAGTAAATGTAAGTAGATGCATAAATGGCTATGTGTATCAGTAAGAGTTATTTGTGACCATGTTAAGTATTTTAACCCCAAATTGTATTGCTTTTAACCAAACTAAATGCCACTACTAGTGGTACTCCCCCAATAAACACTTTTACTGGTTCTAATTTTATTGAAAACGAATATGAGTTTTATATGAGTTTCGAACAAAAATGTAGAAGAAGATGAAAAAGACTTTGGGGAGAAAAGGCGGTGATTTGTTTTTCATAAAATGAAAGAGCAAAGGGATTTTTATTTAGTTTTTTTTCTTCTTGTATTATTACTTTGTTGTTGAACTCATTACTAAGTGAGAAAAAAACTTTTTGTATTCTTACGGATGGTTACTTGTATATTGAATATGAAGTTAACACGTGAGTGTGTAAGGGAGAACAGTGGGAGAGAATTTAAGACTCAGAATATAATGTATTTAAATTATTACTTGGAGCAGTACATGGATCAATGAAATGTAAAGAATAGAATTGTGTTTCTAGCAGAAAGACATTTTTTTAATATATACTTTTGGAAACATTTTTTAAAGTATTTTTATTTATTTGTATAACATACCCATTGTGCATTATAGTCATTTTAGTTTTATATTTAGCATTTTATGTGCATAGAACTTTTTTTTAGTTTTAAGTGTTTTATTTCACACTATTGCGTGGTTTATTCTCGTCCTTATAAATTTCACTCACGTGTGTGTTTACTTGCAAGTGTGTGAGTTTTCTTTTAAATGTGTTCGGTATTTAATGTTGGTGTAGGTTAAGAAAGAAAATTTGTTTACTTTAATTTTTTTTTTCTAAAACCCCTAAATAGTTGGTTAAACACAAACTTTACCTCCTTATTTGTATAAATATGTTGCGTCACTAAAGGGCACAGAGTAAAAGATATACTTTCTTACAGTCTTAAAGCATTAAAAGCAAATATTTTTTAAAATTATTTAAAGCAAGAAATGGATGTATTAAAGTTATTTTTTAAGGGGTATCCAGCAGTATTTAAACTCAAGGAAATTAATGCCTCTAAGTGATCCAAGAAGGAGACATTTTCACATCTAGCTTCTTTAGCTAGACGTGTGACACGTATTTAAATAATGTAAGGATATTTGAGTCTTTCTATTTAAAATTAATCAAGTATCTTGTCAACTTAGAAAACATTTGGTAGAGGTAAATTGTTAACTTATTCCAATGACATGTTTAAATAACTAGTGACCTTATTGATGTTAATTATTATTGTTTAGTTTAGAAATTAGAAAGTCACATTTCCTCGAGGGTATTATTACTAGACCTACATCATTAATATGCCATTTGAGTCGTTAATCAGGAAATCTAAATACATCTAAATTGTTCGTTAAACTTAATCTGCTGCAGGACTCCTTATACCCCGCCCTTTACATATTGACTCCTTGTATATGTTTGTTTTATTGCATTTATGTTTGCCTTTTATAGTTTTTCTTTAGAATTCTCTTTTCAGTCTTTTCATTTTGTTAACATCAGCAATAATTGTTGGGGGTGTTTGTTGTCGTTGTATGTTGCTGCTGTTGCCACAACTCTAACAACTACTACATATAACTACTGCTGATGTTTTTTTTTGTTTTTTTGTATTAATAAGTGCAATTAATATTCTTTTGTTGGTTAAGTTGATAAACTTAGTTTTACAGTAAATTAAATTATAAGGTCAAATGTATTAAAGAATAAAAGACACACAAAACAACAAAAAAGGGGGTGTGAAATAAGAACAAAAATGTTTAATGTTGGTTATTTTGTAAAGAATTTATTTAAGCTTTTGCTAAGAGTAAAAGACAAATGCTTTTTGGGGGGGTTAGATAAATAATTCTAGTTATAAACTAATTTTGCTATTAAATATTTACTAAGTTCCCTTTAACTTAAATTGTGTACTGAATATATATTAAATAAAACTTAAATTAATACTGAAAACAAATTAAAGACTATTTAAAGTTAATTAAAAAGAAGTTGCAAATTAGAGGAGAAAACTATTTAAATATATTAACTTTTTCTGAAGTTTAGCAAAGTAGCAAAATAATATAACAAATGACCATTAAGAAATTGTATTAAATTTAAAACTTTAAAAGAATAAGAGATATTTGAAAAGAGTATGAAAGAAGATTAGATCTTATGAACAAAATTTGCTTAATTCTCAAAACGACAATGCACATAAGGGCAATTATATGGAGACAATCAAAAATGCGTTTTGTGATAAAATTTCTATATAACTTTAAAGAGGACATTTTTCTTCACAATGTTTGTTCACAGCATTTTTCGTCAACGCTAATGCGTGGTCGTGACTGAAGTCCAAAGTGAATGAAAAATTTAATACTTTTAAAATTACATTTTTTTATTTTCCTATGGTACACATTAAAGTCAGAAAATATCATCTATCATTATAATAGAAATAAAGATTTTTTACTATTTATGATGGCAAATTTTGTAAAGAATAAAAAAAAATTTTGCATACAAATGCAGTCGTCAAATTGACAATTTATCACAATAGTATAATTACTATTATGCTTTTTTAAATTTCAAAATTTTTGAAGGCAAAAAAGTAACATAAATATCCATAATTATCCATAGCATTTACATACACCTTTAAGATCAGAATGTCCATTTATATATTCTATTTTAAAATTTGGCGAATTTCGATTTTAAACCATTTTGAAATGTTTGATAGATCATTGAATTTTTTAGAAATGCATCTTACAATTTTGAAAATAATTGAATGAACAAATTTCAAAGAAATTGGTCCACACTAGACCAAAGTGTCCAAATAAAGTACTTCTCGAAATTCACTTAAGTGCATAAGCCACATAATATTTTTAATGTTAGGTTCAAATTTGGCACAACTAGCATTTATTTAAAAGATTCTACAATTTTAGGGACATCAGAAACGGAGGCAACACAGTGGTATGCATGGAAAAAATATTTTTTTCTGAAATTTATAATTTTCCTTTATGCTGAATAAACTTCAGAATGGCACAATTTTTGCCATATATTTACATTTTTCTTTAATGATTGAATAATAAAATAGTATTTAAAAATTTCATATTCACCAAAAAATAAAATTAAGAAAATATAAAAACTATGTATAAGGAGTGAGATCGAAAGATTCTTAACATACATAATATTCAATAACTTGGAAACGGTTGATCTTAGAGTTTTCATTATTTTTTTAATCATTTGATAATTTAGCACAGATCACAGAAATATATAATTTTTATGGTTCTAACCACTAATTATAAAATTGTAGACCATTTTTGAAAACCCTTTCTTTGATAGTTTTGATTTGATAGTTGCTTCAGTCACTTTTTTGGAACAGTGTGCACATCTTGTGTTAAAATCTTCGATATTTTGGGACACCTTTTTTGTGCTCTTGAACTCATTTTTCACAAGAGCTCAATATCTCTCCACTGGTCTAAGCTATGGAGAATTTTGTAAATTGACCTCTCTTGGCACTAAAATTATGTTATTGATTTGGTACCACTTCAGAGCTTTCTTACCGTAGTGACATGATACCAAATGGGTCCAAAAATATGTGGACACGCTGTGCTTTCTTAAAAAAAGAAGACGTCTTTTTTGCAAATATTCTTTTATGCATATTTTGGTATTTATAGATCCGAATGTATCAAATGACTTTCCTGTTTTGTCGCAACTGCAAAAAGCTTGACATACCAAGAATTTTGTAAGAAATTTTTGCTGCTTTTGGGTCTTAAACTTATCTCCAATATTGCTTCGAGCATTAGCAATAAACATTTTTGAGACAAAAGCTGCGAAGATTCTGCCAGTACCTACGTTTCTTCGTCAATTATACAGCTTGAGTATTTTTGTATGAAATTTGGTTTTAAATTCCGAGTCCTATTTTTGGCTTGTAATTTTTTTTGCAGAACTCCAGTTTGGAATTTTTTGAACTTTATATGTTATCAACTTTCCCATTAGCTTTAAATTTTCGCACCAAATAGTCGAAGCACTGAGAAAACTGAGCTGATTTTCCACCAGATGTGTTTGGAGTTCCTTTCAATATGCCTTCAATTTTCTGGCCTTCCCAATGTCATGTGGTCTTTTTTTTCTTACCGAACTAGATTTCACATCAATAGTCAAATTCTCCTGATACTGTTTAATAACATTAGAAACGGTTTTACGGACGACATTTAATTCTGTGGCCAATTATTTGTAAGACCTATTTGGATTTTTTGAAATTTTTTAATAACTTGTAGGACGTAAATCTTTTTCGTCACTTATTTTGATGAAAATAAAGACAAATTAACATGGTTGATATTAAAAATAATAACTGAAGTATTTTTCCATGCTAACTAGATCAAAAAAAATTTTGAATATTGATTCTGAAAAAAGTTATGTGGCAAAATGTGTGTTAAGATTTTTTCGATCTCACTCCTTATATTCATTATTTTTGCATTATATTATTAAAACATATTTAAAATCTAGAGAAAATTATCCTTTCAACGATACCAATCACTTATGTTAAAATACCGCGGTTTATTTAATGCCACGTTTGATATACTTTTGCCCCTATGTGCAATGTTGAGTTCAATGAGCTCATTATGTCTTCTACTTCATATATTGTTGGATACAGAATCACTTTCTGAGTCAATTAAAAGATATCCATATACATATAAATTTTATCCTTAAAGTAAAGGTAGCAATTTTGTAGAAGAAAATTTAAATTTAAGGTTCAAGCAAAATGTAAATATAAAAATATAATTTAAATCGCATTGAGATATACCACCTTATTTTGTAAATCCTTTCCCCGTACTTTTAAGAATTGTCCACATAAATGTTCAAAAAATAAAAACAATTTATATAAAACGAGAAAGAAAGATATTGTCTGTCAAGCCCGACCATATAATACCCTACACCATTGCATCAAAAATCGAGGAGGGGACTTATATTACACATGTGGCCAATTTTGGACCGATACTTTTACTAAGTCTAAAAAAATACATGATATTACGTTGATATTTTCCACCGAATTTTATTGAAGTATTCTTATTTTAAAGGTATTTTTGAGTGTTGAAACTCAATTCCGTGGGGACATTTGTATGAGGGTTAGGTGAAATATTCAATAGTCCTTGTATTATTAAAGTGCCATCTTCAAAATGTCGACCTGTACTTTATGCACAAGGCTTACATGGACAGCTAGCCAGCCGTCCAGCCAGCCAGACGGATGTTCGGACATCGTTAGATCGATTTAAAAAGTGATTCTGAGTCGATTGGTATACTTTTAGGCGGGTTTTGGAAAACTTTTTCTATGCGTTACAAACATCAAACAAACGCATAATACCCTTAACACCTATGGTGGTGTAGGACAAGGTTTCTCAAATGGGAGTCCCCTACGGACCCCCTAGGAGTCCCTAGGGGTCCGTAGCAACATTACAGGTGGTCCGTGAGAGAGACTAAAAATGTATACAGAATTAATGTACATGATATACATATTTCGCGATTAGGTTAACCACCCACAAGTGGTTGCTGCGAAAACCTTATATGATATATTTAAGAGTGATCTTCAAACTACTATAGACGTAGTCAATTTTATAAGAAGTAATGTCTTAAGAAATGTAATTCTCAAAGACCTATATGTCGACTTAAATGTAGAACATACGAAATTACTTCTTCATACCTATCTCCGTTGGATTTCGAAGAGAAATATGCTGAAGAGATTATACGAATTATAGACAGAAGATGACATTTTTCTTTTATACAAAATGAACATCTTTTAAAATATTTACAGAAAACTATTTTTATATATCACTTTGTTTATATATCTAAATTTTTTGAGGCGTTAAACAATCTTAACATTGTACTACAAGACAGATAAGTAAATATGTATATTAACTGAATTTAATTCTATAAGTACTTTTGTGTATAAAATATCTTTATGAAGAAGACAATTTACAAGCCACGAATAGGGCACGGAAATTAAAATCAAATTTCATACAAAAGTCCTCATGATGTATAATGGATGACGAAACGTATGTACTGCTAGATTTTAAGGAGCTTCCGGGTCAAAATTTGTATGTTGCTATTGCTCGAGGAAATATTGAAGATATAATCTATAAATACTGAAATATACATAAAAAATAGGCTTCTTCCTTTCACAAGAGAGCGATTTGGCATCATGTCACTACGATAAGAAAGCTCTGGAGTATCACCAAAACAATAACATAGTTTTTGTACCAAGAGAGGTCAATCCTCCAATTGGAGCTAAGACCAGTGTAGAGAGATCAAATCTCTAATGGAAGGGTTACCAAAAAAGGTCCATTAGTTGTTAAGTAGTGGTTAGAACTATAAAAGTTATATTTTTTAAATAAAAAAAAAAATAAAAACTCCAAGATCAACCATTTCCAAATTAATGAATTTTATATAGTTAAGATTTTTTTCGATCTCACTCCTTATGCTTGAGTCAATTCAATTTCCATTTTAATAAAAACTAAGTTTGCTATTACAACATTATTTAGCACATAATTACGGAGAATTAATAACAAATGTGAACAATTACGTCATATTATTTCAAGTACAGTACAAGCTGTAAACTTTAAAGTGTGTTTTAATCTTTTCGTGTGCACTCCTTACTGTTATTTCTTAAAAAAGTGATTTTTTCCACATTCTCTCTTTTGCCTTCACATTTTTTTAGCGTTGCTTTTATTTACTTATTTTAATTTCTAAATCTTCAGGCTAGCTTTTTTATTTTTCTTATAAAAGATACAGAATAATTTTTTTCTACAATCCCACAGTCTGTAAATCAACTTTTTCTACGGTTTTCAAGTTTGCTTTCAGTGATCTTTGTATTTTTGATGACTCAAGAAACTGAATTTCACACCTTTCTCACCTGCCCTCATAGAAATTGTTTTATATGGTCGAAATGTATTTAATTTTAAGATAAACTAACATATTTAGTTTACAACAAAATTTAGCACATATTTTATCAGAAGGGTACTAATTTGCTTCATGTATAATAGAAGTTATAAGCCTTAAAGTGTCCATGATTTTTTCGCGCGCATGATGTTCTTAGTTGTAGTTCAGTTCTGGTAGAGTTTTAGTTCAAATCTAGTTCTTATTCAATTCTAGTTTAAATTTAGTCCAGTGCTAGTTCAGTTCCAGTTCAATTCTAGTTCAAACATAGTACAAAAATATTTCAAATTAAGTTGATATTTTAGCATAAAACATAAATTCGGGCTCATGTAAAATAGCAGGAAAAATTAATTCAAAACACGATAAAAAATTAATTTGGTTTCATATTAAATATCAAAAAAAAAAAAAAAAAAAAAAAACTGTAGCCAGTTTTATTAAAAATAAAATGAAAATTATTATTAAATTTAATTTATTATAAAAACATTCATTTTCATTAATTCATTTTCATATGCATAAATATTTAAACAAAATTTATATTTAAATAAATATGAAAATACATAAATATTTTGTAATTTATTTTAATTTATATTTGTTAAGCAAATACCACATGACCCACAGCAAAGAGTTGATGTATAAATTTTTATTATATTTAATATTTCTTTTTTATTTTTATAAATGTCGTAAAAAAGTCGTGTTTTTAATTAAAACAATAAAAACATTATAAATATATTTTTTTTCTATATACAATACATATTTGTATTTACCATGGTAGTCCATTATAGGGTTTTATATTTTTTTTCTGTTTGGCGATTTTTAGTTGTAGTTTTTAAAACAAAATTATTGCAAAACATAAAAATAGTATATTAATAAAATGAAAACATAACATATGAACATAGAAAAGGCATGAGTGAAGGCTGAGAATATAATTATAACACCTGGGGTAGAAGAAAATATGTAATTTTAAATATAAATTAATATTAAAATAATAAATTAATATTATTAATGGTATAAACTTTGTAATGAAAGTTTATTTCAGTAAATTTTAAAAATTATTTTTACGATTTTTTATTGTTAAATTATTTTTGTTTGTTTTAATTTTTGTTAAAATTTTTTCTTAATTTCCTTGGGAAACAGTGTAGTTTACAAAAGTTTATGTATAGTTTATTTTAAATTCTTTTTTTTTTTTTTAATTTTTATTTAGTGTGTAAAATAAAAAATGATGTATAGGTTGGCTGGTGGTTATGTTTTCATAAAACTACTGAAACAATATAAAAAATACAAACCAAATGTTAAAACTCAACTATGGTACAGGAAAACATTGTAAGGGGGTAGGTACAAGTTGAAGCAACGTAACAAACATGTCACTTGAAAAACATGTCAGTCAAAATGGTTTAACAATCTACTTGTATTGTCAAAACTTTTATTTGTATGAAAAATAATGAAAAACAACCAACCAAAAGGAAAAACATCATTGTTTTTATTTCAGTTTAAATAATATATTTTTTTAAATATTTATATACATAAAAATTTTTCATGATTGTACTAAAAACAGTCATTGTCAAAGTCATGATAAAAATTATGGTTACAATTACATTTCTACAGACAAGAAGGAGGGGTGAATGATTTAAGGTGGGTTCAAGGAGGAAGGAAATCCAAGTGCAGCCATAAAGTTTACCTAACTGATTGTTGGGTGTTGATGGTGATGGTCATTGGTTTTGAATTATATTGTTTTAAATTTATTTTTAAATAAATTCAAAATTCTATGCTGGTTTGATGTTACGTGTTTAATAAAAATGTTAAAAATATTTGACTTTTTTTAAACAAAACAAAAAAAAAAAAAAAAAAAAAAATAAAAATAAAAACATGTTGCAAATGTCAGTTTGTAGTTAGCAAGAGAATTTATCAGACATAATATTTATGTATCAGGATAAAATTTAAATTAGATTTTTAAAATATTCTAGAAATTTGACATAATTTTATCGAGAGTTATGTAATAAAGAATATGGGGATTGTGTAAAAAATGTCTGACGTATATTTCAAATACGTGGGAAGCAGAAAAACTGAACCGGGTTTATTTGGAATAGCATGAATTTAGTTTCAGTTTTAGTTGAGTTATATTTCAATTCTAATTCAAATTTAGATCAATTGAAGTTCAGTTCTACTCCAGTTCAAATTCAGT
Organism: Protophormia terraenovae; assembly: GCA_951394005.1. Lineage (NCBI taxonomy): Eukaryota > Metazoa > Arthropoda > Insecta > Diptera > Calliphoridae > Protophormia > Protophormia terraenovae. Next base: position 26,471,390 of record OX596074.1, on the reverse strand, counting down.
TCTAGTTTAGTTCTAGTTCAGTTCTGGTTCAGTTCTAGTTCAGTTTAATTCCGTTTTAACTCAGTTCTAGTTTAGTTTTAGTTCAGTTCTAGTTCAGCTCTAGTTCAGTTTTAGTTCAGTTTTAGTTCAGTTCTAGTCCAGTATTAGTCTAATTGGAGTTTAGTTAGTAAGTTTTACTTCAGTTTTAACTCAGCTCTTGTTCAGTTCTAGTTCAGTTTTAGTTCATTTTTAGCTCCGTTTTAGTTCAGTTCTAGTTCAATTCTAGTTCAGTTTTAGTTTAGTTTTAGTTCACTTCTTGTTAAGTTCTAGTTCAGTTTTAGTTCAGTTCTAGTTCAGCTCTGCTTAAGTTCTAGTTCCGTTTTAGTTCATTTCTAGTTCAGTTCTAGTTCAGCTCTAACTCAGTTATAGTTCAGTTCCAGTCCATTTCTAATTCAGTTTTAGTTCAACTCTAGTTCAGTTCTAATTAAGTTAGAGTTCAGTTTTAATTAAGTTAAATTTCAGTCCTAATTCAGTTCTAGTTCTCTTCTAGTTTACTTTAGTTCAGTTCTAGTTCATTTCCAGTTCTTTAGCTCCGTTTTAGTTCAATTCTAGGCCAGTTCAAGTTCTATTCGATTTTAGTTCTAGTTCCAATTCAATCCTAATTAAAATTTAGTTCAATTCAACTTTAGTTCAATTCTAGTTTAGTTTGAGTTCAGTTTTGGTCTACTTCTAGTTCGGTATTAATTCAGTTTTAACTCAGTTCTAATTCAGTTCTAGTTCAGTTCTAATTTAGATTTAAGTCAGTTCTTGTTCAGTTCTAGTTCGGTTCTAGTTCAGTTCTAATTCAATTCCAGTTCAGTTTTAGTTTAATTCAGTTTTAGTTCAGTTCTAATTCACTTCTAGTTTACCTAAGTTCAATTCTAGTTAATTTCCAGTTCAGTTCTAGTTCATTTTCAGTTTAGTTCTAGTTCAATTCTAGTTTATTTCTAGTTCAGTTTTAGTTTAATTCTAGTTCAGTTTTAGTTCCGTTTTAGTACTATACTTCTATATCAATTCGAGATCACTTCTAGTTGTTAAAAAAAAAAAATTAAAATCATTCACTCACCTTCTCTAGCATCCTTATAGGCATCCTCTACATGTGATTCTTTATAGATCACTGAATGAAAACCCACATTTTTCACCATTTCATCATGATGGTCTTCTATACTTTTACTTTTAACTGAAGGTGATTTTGTTGTTGTTGTTGACGTCGTCGTCGTTGTAGACGTTGATGTTGTTGTTGTAGTTGTAGACATAGATGTATTTAAAGATTTATCAGTACTGTGCAATTCCAATGATTGCATTTGTGTAAAATTTGTTGGAAAATAACGTTTGGCATGTTCAACATAGTAGGCATCACGTTCGGTTATTATTTTACCCTCAAATACACCATCTAATATGGAACCGAATACATAACTATTACGATCCCCTATCACATCACCCTCATATATATGATCAGTTGATACATCAAGAGGGCCATTGCTATCAATTATCTGGAGGAGAGAGAGAACGAGATAAAATAGTTATAAAAATAAATTATAATAAAGAATTTAAACTTTTGTTTTTTTAGTTTATTTATTTTTTTTTACTTACCTCTAACTTATTACTAAATGTATATAAATCACGTTTTAATCTAATATGGAAGTCTCTTCCATGTGCTTGAAATTTTAAATGTACATAATGATCTTTGGTCACTGATCGTCGAGCTCTATGGTGACTAGCGCGTATATGTTGATGATCATAATCTAATGTTTCATAATGGGATATGTATTCGTTTAAACGGTTGTGACCTGTAAATATACAAAAAATAATAATAAATATTATTTTAATATTTAAACAGAAATGAAAAACAATAAAAATAATAAATATTATTTTAATATTTAAATTTAAATAAAAAATATTTTCATATAATTTATTTTTGTTTCAATATTTTAAGCAATACAAAAAATTTAAATTTAATCCCTTAAGTTAAGAAACATTATCCTTATGCTTATGATTTAAATCACTGCCTATAAAAAGAGTATTTAAAAGAAGAGAAAGGTTAAATTTGTATTCAAAAAATCAAACAACAGACAAGAGATATAAAATTTATTTTTAGCAACAAGTTTATTTTTTTGTGAGCTTTAAAAAAAAGGGAAAAAAAAAAAAAAATAAAAAAATTTATGGGTTTTTGGAAAAATAAAATATTTATATATTGTCCTATTATCCTTAAATAAAAATATAATCCTTGCTCTCAGACACAGAGTTAAGTGCAGAAAAAAAAAGAAAACGAAGTAGTAAATAAAAATATAATAAAATAAATTAATGTATGACAATTAAAAATGACAAATGTTTTAAATAAAAATACAAAATTATGACTGCAAATAAATCAATAATGTGCAGACACTGAAACTTATGGCTGTGAATATACATATATTGTGGGAATGATGAAGACCAGTGTTAATTTTAAGGCTCAATGACTTAAAGTATTATTGAACAAAATAAGAAAATTTAATTTAAAAAGGATTAAGGTTATCAAAGATAATTATAAAGTTTTGTACAGTTATAAGAAAATATTTCGGAAAGAAATTGGAGACATCTAACTTGGAAACTTCTAAAATATGAAACTTTTTTTAGACGAAACTTGATTTTAAGAATTTATTTAAATGAAATAAATGTTCCTATTTTTCTTTAAAGGGAGATTTCTTTCCACATACTGTACAATTTGAACTCGTAACTCGTTGACATATTCTTGACACCAAATGGTGTTATTTTATACACGGATGTGGTAGAAATTTCTCTGGCTGTAGGACAAAGGAAAATAAAATAGAAAACATTTATATCTCTAGCAGTAAGGACAAGAAAGAAGGCAATTTTGATTATCACTTAGGTTGTATTAAAATTTTAATCTCTTCAGGTTTTAAAAAGGAAATTAGTAGCTTTTTTTTTTTGCCTTTTAAATTTAAAGTATTTAAATGAGAAATTGTATTTAAAAATGTTAATGGGTTTCAAAGAAAAGCTTCCCAAGTGTTGCATAGTGCTCCGTGGGGTAATAAATAAAATATTTTTAGAAGAAATCGCAAACTTCTAACTTTGAAACTTCTAAAATATATATATTTTTTTAGACGAAACATGATTTCAATAATTTATTTAAATTAAATAATTTTTCGTATATTTCTTTGAAAGGAGATTTCTTTGTAGATCAGTGTAAATCTTTATGTTGATTTATCCACGTGACATACAATTTTATTTATGTTTATTATTAGTTAATGCAGACAGTAAATAGTTTTTTGAATACGATTTTCTTAATAAATACTTTAAGAGCTAAATTGTGTATTAGCTAGTATGTGCATTAAACATAAATTAAGAACTTTTTTTGAATACGGCTGTTAATCCCTAACTCTAAACAAATACTCGTTATATATATAAAACTTTTAGTTTGGAATTGAATAGTTAATAATTATACCACCATAGGTGGTTGGGGTATTATGCGTTTGTGCTTATGTTTGTAACACACAGAAAAAATCATCGGACCACCACCTTAAAGTATACCGTTCGACTCAGAATCACTTCCTGATTCGATTTAACGGTGTCCGTCCGTCCGTCCGTCTGTCTGGCTGGTTGTCTGTCCATGTAAACCTTGTGAACAAAGTACAGGTCACAATTTTAAAGGTATTTTGATGAAATTTGGCACGAATAGTTATTTTGGCACAAGGACGAAGCCTATAGAAATTGGTTATGATTGGTCCATTATTTCACCTAGCCTCCATACAAATATCCTCTCGGAATAGGGTTTAACGCTCACAAATACCTTCAATATACAAATGCTGATGAAGTGTGTAGCGTCACAGAAAATACGTATTCCATTCTGCTGTTGTCTAATTATAGTCCACAATCTCTGCCTTGGTATCACCAAACAGAGATGATAACAAGGAAATTTACGTTTGCAAACTTGTTTAAATCCCATACAAATATTAGTATCAAGTTAATATTCGTCACAAATAAGTTTTATATCAGTAGAAACAATATTGCCAAACTTTATGAGAAAAGGTCCACAATTTACCATTATTCCCGCATAAACCCACTTCAGGGAATCGCCCTAATGTGCATAAAATCCATAGAGTTAAGAGGACCGCTTCAAAACTAGTCTCAGGGCTAGTGCCCAGTCTCAGGGCTAGTGCCCAGTACCAGTTCCGGAACTTTATATGAGAGGAACCTGTCACTTTACATGGGCTTGTCATTGGAGGTGGTTAATTAGCTCCTAGGGACAGGTCACAGGACTGGTCCAAGAGGACAGATTCAATGTCGATTAATATTATAAAAATTTTATAAAAATTCGGTAATTGTTTACTATTTCAAAACTTTTATTTTATAATTTCTTGTTAATGACGATGGCGGCACCCCGAATCGAACATCTAACGTATATATGTTATGTCTTATAGTCTTCAACGCTAACCACTCAGCCACTGATTGTTATTGCACGCGAGTTGCTTATAGCGTACTTAACAAGCATGTTATAAATTGACCCTCAACTGTTAAATAGTGAGTGTGTTTGTGTCAACTGGTTCTCAATTGGAACGAGTTAGGTACTGAGGGACCGGCCCATTACTGCAATTGCCACAAATTTCCCGGAGGAATCATATAGCTCTTAGTATAAACGCATTATTCTGTATTCGTATATTTTATTTTACACTTAGTAAACGTATTGGTCTACAATTGGCCAAAGATCTAATATAAGTCCACTTCTTGAATTTTTATACTCACATACTATGGTGTAGGTAGGGTTGCCAGACGGGCTTGAATGAGCTTGATTGTCAAGATATTTTAGGTCTTGTCAAGTTTCAAGTTAAAATACAATTTGTCAAGCTAAATATATTCTATACTACTTTAAAATATTCTACAATTAAAATTTCCTAAAAAATATAATAAATTTAGTCAAATATAAAAAGTATGGTTTTCTCCGTTACAGATGATTTTAAAACTTTATTTTATTGTGACATTTTTGAGTACTTAATATCAAACATATTTGTGAGAAGAAATTAAAATCAAGCACCCGAAAACGTTTTATTTTTCAATCAAAATAAATATCTTTAATGTTCAAAATGTTTTTTCATTTGTTGAAAAAAATATGTGAGGGATTTTTATTTTTAAAATAAATATCTATCAATGATGAAAAAAATAAATATCTTTAACGATAAATATCTTTAACAATAAATATCTTTAACGATAATTATCTTTAACGATAAATATCTTTAACGATAAATATCAGTTCGAAAAAAATTTCAAATGATTGTTGTTTTTTTTATTCATTCTTTTGTTTTGTTTTCAAAATATTTTTTTTTATTCAAATGAAATTGTTGTTGCTTAGAATTTTTTCCATCCGATGAAAAAAGTTCAAAATAATTTTCAACTTTTGAAGGAGGATAAAGGATGAATCACTTGATTCAAAGGCTGAATTATTACTTGTTGTTCATAATATAATATATGGACTTATTTATAACCAGGGCAAGTTTTTATATGCACAAAAAAACTTGAAATATGCGCGTGAAAAGGCACGAAAAAATGGTGTTATATGCACAGAAATATGCAAAAATAGCATGAATATGTATATAAAAACCGACGAATTTATGCATTCTTATATATTAATGTGTAGAAAATATGCACAAATATGCATATTTTAACTTTCAATCTCTAATAGATTTCGATGTTTATAAAAATATAACTATTTTAATTTTAAGTATCATATTTGACGCTTCCGAATTTTTTTTCTTTACAATATTTACAATCAGTGTTGCCATTTTAGCACTTTCAGTGCTAGATTTAGCATTTGAAGAGGTTAAAATGCACTGGCAATTTATAAAAATATGTTAAATGCTTTTTAGCACTTTCTTCTTACAGCAATTTTTATTTAAATACTTTTGGATTTTTTAAGGAATCTTAGTAAATTTGACGTTATTAATTGTCAGTTTTAAAATATAAGCCCTATTTTGACTTTATTTTCCAATATTACCATTAACTCTGAAGAAAACATTTCTATAAGTTGTCATTTGAACTATATTTTACAAGAAACATGGGCCACAAAAATATTAATTTTTCTTTACAAAACAATTTAGCATTGTTATTTGCTGCTGTAGAACAATTTAGCATAATTTTTTGGACGTTTTAGCACTTTACCGATTACATCTTCTGGCAACACTGTTTACAATGTACTCAAAATGCTCACCAAAAATTTTTTAGAAATCATTTGATTGAACTCTAAAAAATCACCAAAAAATTGTGTTTTTGTTAAGAAAACTAACTTTTGTATCCATTATAGGCAAATTTATGCAAAGATTTAAAATATAAGCATTTTTTGAAAAATTATTTTTAAATATGCAAATGCCTACTTTCCAAACGAAAAGCTTGAAAAACTTGCCCTGTTTATAACAGATTGCCATGTCAAATTATGTTCATATTTATACTGCGATAATAAAATTGCTAACAAAATTACTTGTGATCGTACTAAAGTAGCAGCAATTGCAAGAAACGTATTGGTTCCATGTTCACAAGGAAAAGTTTCTAGTGCCTTAAAAGAAAGTTTGTTTTTTGGAATCTGCAGTGACGCATCAAATATTGAAAATATAAAAACGTATCCATATGCAGTACAATATTTTAGTATTAAAAATGGTATTCGTAGACAAATTCTGGATTTCTATGAAGATCTGAATGAAATTTCAACAAATATTTTCAAAAATATTAAAAGAATAACTATAGAAAATAAACTAAACTATCGTAATAAAAACATTTATATTACTCTGAGTTTTATATATGTTTTGTTTAAATTAATTTTTTAGTTCCTAATAAAATTTTGTTGAAAAAATTATTATTTTTTTTTTTTTTTGATATAATTTTATGCGTCTACAATTTTCTTCAGGTTTTAATTTTTTTAACATTTGTGGTTATGTCAAGTTGATTTGTTTAAAATCAACTTGAATTTTTCGAAATGTCAAGTTAAACTACCAAACAATTCTGGCAACCCTAGGTGTAGGGCATACATTATTGACATAGAAGCTTTAAAAAAAAACAAAAAAAGGCACACGTACTACAATTGTTTTTGTTTTGAATGAAATTGTTACTAACAAATTCTTAGACTTAGTTGTTTTTGACAACTGACTTAAGTTTCTGATAACGGAACTTCATATCTATGTTATAATCTATGGTGTAGGGTATCATATGTTCGGGCTATCACTTTTTTTCTCGTTTTTTAGTTATACATTTTTAAGAATTAAAAACAAAAATTTAAAAATATATTTAAATCCTTACTTCAAGGACTAATTGATCGTTTAAATATAAATTATAAAATTCTTAAGAAATCCACAAAATAAAACCCACTTAACCTCTTGCAATTAATATGAATTACATAAGCATCTCTTATAAATATTTATATATGTAATAGATATTAGATAATTATTAATAAGCAGCTTGTATAAATATAAACAACTATTTTCAAAAATATTTAAATAACCCATAATTAGTTTTTACTCATGTATATAAAATTTATGACAATTAAACCTTATATTTTAATCAATTAAAATAAATTTAGAAATTTCTTTGTAGTAAATAAATACTAAAAAGTATAATGTAGTTATGTTAAATACTTATAAATTTTCTGAACTATAATTATACAAAATATTTGTTAAGATAAATACTAATATTAATATTCTCTCTATCAATTATAACTACTGGAATTTATTTACTAATATCCAAAGTACATGTACATATAATTAAATATTTGTATCTTGACATAGAGTTTTCTACAAAAGGATACATTTCAAAATATACTATGACAGACTAACTACTATATATGAATAGTTATTGGTATTTAAGTATATAAACTTAATCAAATATTGACCACATAATTGCAAGTACTTAACTAATTAAACTGTATATGGTTGCAAAAATGAAATATATGCAAGTATGTAGATATGTATGTTAGTTTATAGTTTTATATCAAAATAAACTATTTATTGGCATCTTTTGCGCATGCATCTTTTTGTTATCCTTACATATTGTGTGTATCATGTCTAAAGGTACGGTCACATTAGGCAAATGTTTGTTTCAAATAAGTTTGCCCGAACATAAACAATTTTTTTCCAAAGCAATATGAAATTTATTTTATGGTCACATTACTCACATTTATTTTCCCGTTTTTGTTTGTTCAAACATACAATAAATATAGTCAAATAGGCAAATAGGAAAACATGTTTTCTCATCGGTCATATTTGAAAAATTATTTGTCTTCAAAAATTATTTCATCAAACTGTCTAAAACAATAAAATTATTTTTATTGAAAATATAATATAGAACATGACAATTTTTTTATTTGTGAGGTAGAGCAGCTTCGATTGCTTTTTGGAAAAGGAAAAAGAAAAGGTAAGACAATGGCATAGCCATCTACATAGATTGCCCCCAATACCACCAGCGCCAAGAACGTAAAGACCCCCCTGATGCCGCCCATTTTCAATACTGACCCTCATCAAGAGGGTCTCATATTTTCCATATTTTTCCATTCTTCATCACCTTCTTTGGAAAGTCAACCAGCGACTTCTTAAACACTACCTCTCTAAAATCCTCTGTGATGTTCTTCACATGGCGGACCCATCCGTCACCCTCAACCGACGTGGTGGCCTTCTTCATAGGGTGCTCCGTTCTACGCGACTTTTCACCAGCTTTGCCACAAGAAGCAGCAGCACCCTTCGTCCCACATGCATCACTAATAGTCCACCTCCAAACTGGACGAATTTAGTTCACACTGTTGCAAAATGGCCGGCACTAACAACATAACGTCGTCATACTGCAAAAGGTCACATATAATCACGTTTTTGCTACACGGGTTATTCGCAGTTAAAGGAGCCAAAAACAATTTTTTTAATATTTCTCGCTTATTATGCATCATATGTGTTTTTACTATATCATCTATAGAATATAAAATTTGCAACAATTTTGCTTAACTAAATTTGTACGTACCATCTTTTAGTGATAGTCCTTTGATTTGCACAATTATGTGCACGAAGTCTTTTCATTTTATTATTGTAATTTTAATCTGTTGCCTCTTTGAAATTTTTACATTTTCGGACACCCTAACTTGAACTACAAAAAGTTTTTTCGACAATATATGCAATAGAAGAGAAGTTAGAAGTAAAATTGTAACACTTTATTGCCCTGCTACACAAGTTATTCACGGTTGAAGGTGCCAAAAATCAGTTTTTTGCATACATATATCTCACTCATTTTTATGCACCAAACTTGTATGGACAGTCCTTTGACATGCTTAAGTATTCTTTTAATTTTTACATTGTAATTTTACTCTTTTGCCTCACTGAAAATTTTACAATTGGTTCAAATAATTATTTGCCCAAAAAATGGGAAAATATTTTCCATTATGTGGTCACATTGTGTTCACATTATGAATATTTTTGTTTGCTATCAAATAATTTTGTTTGCCCAAAATCAGCTGATTTGTTGTTTGCCACATAAAAATATTTTATGGTCACATTACGGCAAAGAAATATTTGTGAGTTTTAGTCAAATGTTTCCCTAATGTGACCGTACCTTAAGTTTATTAAAGCATATTGTAGAATATTATATTCATCATATTTATTGCAAGCAAAGAATTTCATTTTACCAATTTTCTTTTGAAAAAATATTTTTAGTAAATTAATGCAAATAATTTAAATTTATTATTTGTAGAATTTATGTTGTTTGTACTCGTATGTAATAGTTATATTTTGGTAAAGAAATTTATTTTAAATTAAAAGGTTTTCTTTTGGCAAATATTCTTAGAATAAAATTGGCATAATAAATAAATTGCTAGTTATGTACATATATTGATTAAAAAAGAATTTTAAAAGCATTTTAAAAACATAATAAGGTTAAACAATTTTTGAGATATTTAAAAGTATTAATTAATTTAATAGATCAAAAAAGTCTAAATAAATAGAAAAATAAAAATAATGTATGGAAATCTGCCAGGGAAATGAATAAATAAATAAATAGAACGAGAGAGAAACATATAACAATTTCAATAGGCTTCGCCCTTGCGCCAAAATAATTATTCGTCCAGATATCTTTAAAATTGTGACGTGTACTTTGTTCACCAGATTTACTTGGAGAGACATTCAGCCAACCAGACGGATGGACATCGTTAAATCGACTCAGAAAGTGATTGGTATACTTTAAGGTGGTGGACGAAGATGTATTCTGTGCGTTACATAAATAAATAAATAAATAAATAAATAAATAAATAAATAAATAAATTAATAAATAAATAAATAAATAAATAAATAAATTAATAAATAAATAAATAAATAAATAAATAAATAAATAAATAAATAAATAAATAAATAAATAAATAAATAAATAAATAAATAAATAAATAAATAAATAAATAAATAAATAAATAAATAAATAAATAAATAAATAAATAAATAAATAAATAAATAAATAAATAAATAAATAAATAAATAAATGAATAAATAAATAAATAAATAAAATAGTAAAATAATAAATAAATAAATAAATATATAAATATATAAAAAAACAGAAGGCGAAGTCGAGTTAAAATGTATGGCACCAGCGCACAGTAGGGTCAAATGCAAATTTTTTGGTAATAAATCTGTATCTCCTAAACTACTAGTCGGATTAAATTGAAACGTATGGGAGAGTTGTAGAAGAGGACCTAAGCTTTCAGGAAAATCATCTTGTTCATCGGTGGCTAAACGCTGACTTGAACCTGTTCATTTATTATTGAAATACTTTACCTTATTGAGATCGAAAAAATCTTAACATATATAAAATTCAATAATTTAGAAACGGTTGATCTTAGAGTTTTTATTTTTTTTTTGTTTAATTAATATTATATTACAGATCTCAGACAAATATGACTTTTATAGTTCTAACCACTACTTATGAATTCGTGGAACTTCCATTAGAGATTTGATAGTTGTTTCAGTCACTTTTTTGGAACAGTTTGCCGTTCTCCTTTTAAAATCATCGATATTTTGGGACACCTCTTTTATGCTCTTCAATTCTCTTTTCGCAATATCTTTCCAATGATCTTAGATCCGTATAATGTTGAGGATTGACCTCTCTTGGTACAAAAACTATGTTATTGTTTTGGTACCACTCCAGAGCTTTCTTACCGTAGTGACATGATGTCAAATCAGGCAAAAAATATGAGGACACATTGTGCTCTTTTGCAAACATTCTTTGATGTATATTTCGGTATTTATAGAGCCCACTGTAACAAATGGCTTACTTCTTTTGAAGCAACGAAAATTCAAATTTTATTTGATCACGAGAATAATTAAAAAAAAAAAAAAAAAAAAATAGAAAATTTTATGCGATCAACTTTGATGTCCAATAATTGACAACCCTAGTAATTATACATTATTTTGTTACTAGATATATATATTAATTTCCACCAATTCATATATATTATAATAAATAATATAATTTTCATTCCAAATAATAGAATTATATTTCATTTTAAGCTTGAAATGTCACCAAAGTAAATTGAATTATCATTAGAAAATCCTTTTCATAATCAAAATAATTATAATTTCTGCGAAAACTATGAGAACTTCACAAGTGATTAATATTCATTTTAACTAAATACAATTACAAAATGTTTACATGCTAATGATGCTGCCATTGTACTTATGTATATAAGTATATAATTTCAATTTCATTCTCTATATAATGTAACATGAGTTAATGGTTTCTACTACTTAATGCTATCCACACAAAATCCATAGAAATTTTAACATTGTATAAAACCGAAAACAATTTAGTTTAATATTATTATTTTGACCTCCTCGATTAATGGCATAATCAACCTTTATTGACACTTTAAACGAAAAACAATCCTTCACTAGTATTGATATGACAAACGCACATTATTATAACTATACCTATAAAGATATAAGCAAATTTAACCTAAAAAGGATAACGAACACAATTCTTATGTATTACACTATATTTACACTAATGTTAATGTTGTCCTCTAACAATTCAATATGGTTTATTTTTTGAAACTTTTTAAATGAATCTTTCTTTTTTTGTGGCTTAGTGTAGAAAAGGTATGTGTTAAAGGGATATAAGATGTCCTTGTTTATTTTTTTTTATACAATTTTAATGTTTATGAGGTTGTGATTGTTTGTATTATCATTATATTAGTGCTTAAAGGTAGTAGTGGTCTAAGGGTCCTTTTTTTCTTTTTTGGCGTTGTTGTTGTTTGTGGGTCACAAAACTTACTTATACTCACACTTTATTTAAAACCAGTAAAAAAGAAAAAAATCTCAAGCTTATTTTTTATGTGTTTGTATGTGTGTAGAGTAAACCCAAAAACAAATTATTTGCATATAACTAGAGAATCAGTTATTCTCTGTTGTCCTGTGAATTTTGTTAAAAAGGATTTGTGTAAAGGAGGGGACCAAAAACCAAAAGAGGAATACATAAGATGAGTAGTGGTTAAATAAATAGGGCACCAAATGGCAAAACCACAATAAATAACAACAAAAAGGAAGTAAAAAATAAATACAAAAAATATAGAGATAACTAGAAATATTATTCTAATAGGAAATACAATTCTTCATATAATTTCATGGAAGTTTTAGCATATTATGTGATAATCACAAATGATGACAATTTTGGGTTTTAAACTCATATATATTTTGTCAACTTAAATTCAAATTAATAAAAAAAAAAATAAAAAAAAAATAGCAGCAGATTTATAGCAAAAAAAAAAAAGAGTAAAAAGAAAAAAAAAAAAAAACATTTTAGAGTACAATAATAATTTCAATTTAAATTTTTGTTAAACTAAAATTACTAGGTTTTATAACAGGAGAAAACTAATTATATTAATTATTTTAAGTTTAATAATAATAAAAAAAAAAATTAAGAAATATAAAGATTTTTGTCATGAAACATAATTGGAAATACAAACAGAACTACAATTTTATTTTTTTTGTACATTTTATTAATTTATTAAATCTGTCTTTTAGGCCTTACAATAAGTATAAAAATCTTAGAACTAATGCTAAATCTAATTACTCTTTAACAAGAGCTTAGACGGTATACATTGACCCTCATATTAGCGGAGTGGTAGATCATTTCTACGAATTCTTGAATATGTTCGAAATTACTGAGGCTGAGTTTTGATTGCCTATTCATTAACTAATGAAGGCTGGAAGCTTTTAATTTTATATTAAATCTTTTGGTTCCTATATGACGATGTCATGTAAGTCGCATTTACATATATATACCAAGTAATGTGACATAATCAGACTGGGGAATAACAATATTATTGAGTTTAACGGACGGGCAGTTTCCTGAAAGTAACATGTTTGCTTTTTAACTCGTTCACTCGTATACGCCAATTTTTTTTTTTTTTTACCAAGTGTCCATATTTTTATTTGAACTCAATATTACTGTGTCATCAGCAAACGTAGAAATTGTCAGTTCATCGCATGTTGGCAAGTCAGATGTGTAGATTAAATTCAGAATAGGCCCCAGAACACTACACGCAGAAAAACAAAATTTTGCAATATGGTTGCCACAAAAATATTATTTTCATTGCAATATTTTATTGTCAAAGCAAACATCTTTATTGTTGAATATATTTTATTTTAAAATCAAATTTGTTGATACTTTTGTTTTCAATTCACAATTATATTGTTGGCACAACATATTATGGAATATGTTTAAATTAGAACCACATTATTGTTATTAAAATTCTGTCCAAAAAAATTATTTTGGATATTTTCAATTCCTAAATATTATATTGTGTTAGTGATTTCGACTTGACAATGTTTGTTTTGTATTTTCAACAATATATATAATTAGTACATAAGTATACTTGCTGATTTTTATTTAATTTAGGGTGCTCCTTGCATAGAGCTAGTTATCTGTCGGTGAGTTAAAAATATATTAGAATGAACGTATATTTAAAAAAAGTGAATTAAATAAATTGAATTATTTTAATTAAAATTAAACTAGAAATAAATATTTTACATAAGAATTTTAGATTGTGAAAATATTTTAAATGCATAATATGCAAAGAAAATTACACAATAAGTTATCTTCCGAGTGCTAAAAATAAAGAAAATTATTGGCAAAATTCACAACAAAAATATTTAAATAACTGTGATGTCGAGTGACTTTGAAATCATACAGGCATGTATACAAATTATTGCTGCATTCATGAATCAGGTACATATGCAAGAAAAATATGGTTACAGATCAGCAATATTTATATTGTGATTCAACCATGTTATTCCTGTATACATGAATCATGTACATATACAACAAAAATATGGTTGCAAATCAACAATATTCGTATTGTGAGTCAACCATTTTATTGCTGTATACATGAACCAAGTATATACGTAGCAAAAATATGGTTGCAAATCAATAATATTTGTATTGTGATCAACCATATAATGGTGCAACATCCAACCATAAAATGATTTACAGACAACAATAAACTCCAAGTACTCGATTATAGTTGCTATTCACCATATTTTTTCTTTGCGTGTACCCTGTGGGACACCTGCTTTTACTTCACTCTAATTGATCGGTGACATAGATATGACTCGAAGATTTTATGGTTAAAAGGTGTAAAAAAAACGTCTAATTTTATATATTAAACCTTGGTGCCATACTTTGTCGAAAGTTTGCGCTACATCCAAGAAGAAGGCAGATCAATACTTCTTTAACTCAAAAGATTTTCTAATCTCTGCAGTCAAACGATTAACTTATTCAAATTTTCCGTGCTTTTCACTGAAACTAAACTGATGATTTTCATTTGCAATACTTTTTCAAATAGCTTCGACAAACAAAAAAGGAGACTAATATATCTATAGGATGATAGTATGGTTAAATCCTTTCCTAGCTTTGGTATTACAGACAGCACTATTATTTGCCAAGTACGGTAGGTTTTTAATCATGAATGGTGTTATTAAATCATATCCAGGTAATTTTTTTTTATTCATATTTTCCTTGAAAATTGTATTTATGTCCTCGTGGCTAATAGCAATCTTATTATCATCATTTAACGTAATATAATTCGTCTCTACCAAAAGAAATTCATTGGTTGAGGGCTTTAGCTGAAAGACTGTACTTAGATGATGTGCAAATAAATCGGCCTTCTCTTCTGCACTACGAGCCCAGGTACCATCAGCTTTCCTTAAAGGACTTTGTGCCTTTGCCGGTGGTTTAATACTTTTCGCTGTTCCCCCATAGGGCGAAGTTAGTGAATTTATTATTCGTCAAACTTTCAATGAAACTCTTGTCCCGGCGATCCTCTTCTATTTCAACGGCTCTTCTTTTTTTTTTGCTTGCAACGGACAGAAATAGTTTGTTGCCATTCTCCTCTTAGTTTTCTCTTTTCGAAAATAAGTTTTTTAATATCTGAATTCTAAATAGGCATATAGCTTTTCTTATAAACTGGAATCTTAGAATGTTCTCGAGCTGAAGCAATTAACGACATAAAGTCGTTTACAAATTTGTTTATATCTTCCTCACACTCAAGACAAGGTTCGTTTTATTAAAAGTATTCGTAGGGTTTTAGGTATATTCATCGCTCCATAATACGTAACTATTATTGGAGAGTGGTCAGAAGATAAATCATATTATACTGCAGTAGTTACAGAATTTTGATTAATATTCTTAGATATGGCAAAATCTATAAGGAATTTTTCTAGGATCAGCAGGCCAGTACGTTGGTTGTCCTGGGGACACGAAATCCATGCCATTTTTGCGATCAACTAGAACCTAATATAGCTGTCTATCTCTGGGATTCATTAACCTGTAACCCCAGTAAGTGTTCTTAGCATTATAGTCACCACATACCAGAAAACGATTTCCTAGTGTACCAAAGAATTCTTCAAATTTTTCTTTTGTTCTGGAAAATCATGGGGGAGCAATAAATTCAACTTAGGAACAAATTAACTACAAAATAAATTTCAGATTTGATTGTACTTTGTAAGCTAACCATTTCTTCAATTTTTAAAATGGAAAACTTTGTTAAAACTGACATAAGTTCTAACCAAATATTTTGCTCTAAATAAAGAAAGTCAAAAGCAAATTAAAAAAATAAAAATAAAAAATCGTATGTTATCTTTATTTCTAAACCACAGTTTTGAAACTATTCCTAAAACTATTTAAATTTGTTTAACAAATAATAATACTTTTATTATTTGCAACAATTTATATAACTTTAATAAAAAATTATTTTAATACCTTTTTTTTAACAACTCAATTTTCTTTTCTGCAACTTTTTCATATTTTTTTTGTTAATAAATTTTCATAAAATAACTTTGAAAAAATATTATATCAAAATTCCTTTGACCTGTTATATCAAATAAGTGGCAACAACTACAGCATACGTTAAATACAGCTCTCACAAACTTAAATAAAATTTTCCTTAACATTTTTACATTTTGTGATAAATGCATTTACCAAAAAAAAAAAAAAAAAGCCATAACCATGTAATGATGAAAATTTGTGGGAGAAAAACTTTTACTTTTTAATGATGATTTTTTATTTTTTTTTGTAGGTTCTTGCAGAAGAGCCAGAAAAATAAGTTTAATGCAAATTTGTTAAACGTGTTTACTAAACAAATTTTCTCTCTCTCTCTCTCTCTCTATATATATATATATATATATATATATATATAAATTTCATAAAAAAATACTCATGTTATATAATGGACGACAAATCGTATGTAGTGGCGGGTCAAAAATTTTATGTTGCTAATGCTCGAGAAAATGTTGAGAATAAGTTTAGGACTCAAAAACAAAAAAAAAAAAAAAAAAAAAAAAAATCCTAAAAAATTCCTAGAGGGCGATATGGCCCACGTTCAACATATTGTATGTTACTGTCCACGATTACAGCATCGCAGGATGAAATGGTTAGGCAGTCAATTTCTCAACGTGTTATGTGAAGTTCAGAATTGGAAGCAGACGTCATAGGCTTCGTTATGGGATTTGAGTGCCTCAGTGGGCGTAGGGGGTATACCCCAAATAACTTTTTAGTTTCTTCCTCTAATCACTAATTCTATCTTATACTAATGAAGGGACTCACAATGGACCGACATTGGTCTCTGGGTAATACAACAGGAGTATCACATCAACGTTATCTATCTATCTATCTATCTATCTATCTATCTATCTATCTATCTATCTATCTATCTATCTATCTATCTATCTATCTATCTATCTATCTATCTATCTATCTATCTATCTATCTATCTATCTATCTATCTATCTATCTATCTATCTATCTATCTATCTATCTATCTATCTATCTATCTATCTATCTATCTATCTATCTATCTATCTATCTATCTATCTATCTATCTATCTATCTATCTATCTATCTATCTATCTATCTATCTATCTATCTATCTATCTATCTATCTATCTATCTATCTATCTATCTATCTATCTATCTATCTATCTATCTATCTATCTATCTATCTATCTATCTATCTATCTATCTATCTATCTATCTATCTATCTATCTATCTATCTATCTATCTATCTATCTATCTATCTATCTATCTATCTATCTATCTATCTATCTATCTATCTATCTATCTATCTATCTATCTATCTATCTATCTATCTATCTATCTATCTATCTATCTATCTATCTATCTATCTATCTATCTATCTATCTATCTATCTATCTATCTATCTATCTATCTATCTATCTATCTATCTATCTATCTATCTATCTATCTATCTATCTATCTATCTATCTATCTATCTATCTATCTATCTATCTATCTATCTATCTATCTATCTATCTATCTATCTATCTATCTATCTATCTATCTATCTATCTATCTATCTATCTATCTATCTATCTATCTATCTATCTATCTATCTATCTATCTATCTATCTATCTATCTATCTATCTATCTATCTATCTATCTATCTATCTATCTATCTATCTATCTATCTATCTATCTATCTATCTATCTATCTATCTATCTATCTATCTATCTATCTATCTATCTATCTATCTATCTATCTATCTATCTATCTATCTATCTATCTATCTATCTATCTATCTATCTATCTATCTATCTATCTATCTATCTATCTATCTATCTATCTATCTATCTATCTATCTATCTATCTATCTATCTATCTATCTATCTATCTATCTATCTATCTATCTATCTATCTATCTATCTATCTATCTATCTATCTATCTATCTATCTATCTATCTATCTATCTATCTATCTATCTATCTATCTATCTATCTATCTATCTATCTATCTATCTATCTATCTATCTATCTATCTATCTATCTATCTATCTATCTATCTATCTATCTATCTATCTATCTATCTATCTATCTATCTATCTATCTATCTATCTATCTATCTATCTATCTATCTATCTATCTATCTATCTATCTATCTATCTATCTATCTATCTATCTATCTATCTATCTATCTATCTATCTATCTATCTATCTATCTATCTATCTATCTATCTATCTATCTATCTATCTATCTATCTATCTATCTATCTATCTATCTATCTATCTATCTATCTATCTATCTATCTATCTATCTATCTATCTATCTATCTATCTATCTATCTATCTATCTATCTATCTATCTATCTATCTATCTATCTATCTATCTATCTATCTATCTATCTATCTATCTATCTATCTATCTATCTATCTATCTATCTATCTATCTATCTATCTATCTATCTATCTATCTATCTATCTATCTATCTATCTATCTATCTATCTATCTATCTATCTATCTATCTATCTATCTATCTATCTATCTATCTATCTATCTATCTATCTATCTATCTATCTATCTATCTATCTATCTATCTATCTATCTATCTATCTATCTATCTATCTATCTATCTATCTATCTATCTATCTATCTATCTATCTATCTATCTATCTATCTATCTATCTATCTATCTATCTATCTATCTATCTATCTATCTATCTATCTATCTATCTATCTATCTATCTATCTATCTATCTATCTATCTATCTATCTATCTATCTATCTATCTATCTATCTATCTATCTATCTATCTATCTATCTATCTATCTATCTATCTATCTATCTATCTATCTATCTATCTATCTATCTATCTATCTATCTATCTATCTATCTATCTATCTATCTATCTATCTATCTATCTATCTATCTATCTATCTATCTATCTATCTATCTATCTATCTATCTATCTATCTATCTATCTATCTATCTATCTATCTATCTATCTATCTATCTATCTATCTATCTATCTATCTATCTATCTATCTATCTATCTATCTATCTATCTATCTATCTATCTATCTATCTATCTATCTATCTATCTATCTATCTATCTATCTATCTATCTATCTATCTATCTATCTATCTATCTATCTATCTATCTATCTATCTATCTATCTATCTATCTATCTATCTATCTATCTATCTATCTATCTATCTATCTATCTATCTATCTATCTATCTATCTATCTATCTATCTATCTATCTATCTATCTATCTATCTATCTATCTATCTATCTATC
Source organism: Protophormia terraenovae (assembly GCA_951394005.1). Lineage (NCBI taxonomy): Eukaryota > Metazoa > Arthropoda > Insecta > Diptera > Calliphoridae > Protophormia > Protophormia terraenovae. The sequence continues at coordinate 26,451,777 of OX596074.1, read as the reverse complement.
TATCTATCTATCTATCTATCTATCTATCTATCTATCTATCTATCTATCTATCTATCTATCTATCTATCTATCTATCTATCTATCTATCTATCTATCTATCTATCTATCTATCTATCTATCTATCTATCTATCTATCTATCTATCTATCTATCTATCTATCTATCTATCTATCTATCTATCTATCTATCTATCTATCTATCTATCTATCTATCTATCTATCTATCTATCTATCTATCTATCTATCTATCTATCTATCTATCTATCTATCTATCTATCTATCTATCTATCTATCTATCTATCTATCTATCTATCTATCTATCTATCTATCTATCTATCTATCTATCTATCTATCTATCTATCTATCTATCTATCTATCTATCTATCTATCTATCTATCTATCTATCTATCTATCTATCTATCTATCTATCTATCTATCTATCTATCTATCTATCTATCTATCTATCTATCTATCTATCTATCTATCTATCTATCTATCTATCTATCTATCTATCTATCTATCTATCTATCTATCTATCTATCTATCTATCTATCTATCTATCTATCTATCTATCTATCTATCTATCTATCTATCTATCTATCTATCTATCTATCTATCTATCTATCTATCTATCTATCTATCTATCTATCTATCTATCTATCTATCTATCTATCTATCTATCTATCTATCTATCTATCTATCTATCTATCTATCTATCTATCTATCTATCTATCTATCTATCTATCTATCTATCTATCTATCTATCTATCTATCTATCTATCTATCTATCTATCTATCTATCTATCTATCTATCTATCTATCTATCTATCTATCTATCTATCTATCTATCTATCTATCTATCTATCTATCTATCTATCTATCTATCTATCTATCTATCTATCTATCTATCTATCTATCTATCTATCTATCTATCTATCTATCTATCTATCTATCTATCTATCTATCTATCTATCTATCTATCTATCTATCTATCTATCTATCTATCTATCTATCTATCTATCTATCTATCTATCTATCTATCTATCTATCTATCTATCTATCTATCTATCTATCTATCTATCTATCTATCTATCTATCTATCTATCTATCTATCTATCTATCTATCTATCTATCTATCTATCTATCTATCTATCTATCTATCTATCTATCTATCTATCTATCTATCTATCTATCTATCTATCTATCTATCTATCTATCTATCTATCTATCTATCTATCTATCTATCTATCTATCTATCTATCTATCTATCTATCTATCTATCTATCTATCTATCTATCTATCTATCTATCTATCTATCTATCTATCTATCTATCTATCTATCTATCTATCTATCTATCTATCTATCTATCTATCTATCTATCTATCTATCTATCTATCTATCTATCTATCTATCTATCTATCTATCTATCTATCTATCTATCTATCTATCTATCTATCTATCTATCTATCTATCTATCTATCTATCTATCTATCTATCTATCTATCTATCTATCTATCTATCTATCTATCTATCTATCTATCTATCTATCTATCTATCTATCTATCTATCTATCTATCTATCTATCTATCTATCTATCTATCTATCTATCTATCTATCTATCTATCTATCTATCTATCTATCTATCTATCTATCTATCTATCTATCTATCTATCTATCTATCTATCTATCTATCTATCTATCTATCTATCTATCTATCTATCTATCTATCTATCTATCTATCTATCTATCTATCTATCTATCTATCTATCTATCTATCTATCTATCTATCTATCTATCTATCTATCTATCTATCTATCTATCTATCTATCTATCTATCTATCTATCTATCTATCTATCTATCTATCTATCTATCTATCTATCTATCTATCTATCTATCTATCTATCTATCTATCTATCTATCTATCTATCTATCTATCTATCTATCTATCTATCTATCTATCTATCTATCTATCTATCTATCTATCTATCTATCTATCTATCTATCTATCTATCTATCTATCTATCTATCTATCTATCTATCTATCTATCTATCTATCTATCTATCTATCTATCTATCTATCTATCTATCTATCTATCTATCTATCTATCTATCTATCTATCTATCTATCTATCTATCTATCTATCTATCTATCTATCTATCTATCTATCTATCTATCTATCTATCTATCTATCTATCTATCTATCTATCTATCTATCTATCTATCTATCTATCTATCTATCTATCTATCTATCTATCTATCTATCTATCTATCTATCTATCTATCTATCTATCTATCTATCTATCTATCTATCTATCTATCTATCTATCTATCTATCTATCTATCTATCTATCTATCTATCTATCTATCTATCTATCTATCTATCTATCTATCTATCTATCTATCTATCTATCTATCTATCTATCTATCTATCTATCTATCTATCTATCTATCTATCTATCTATCTATCTATCTATCTATCTATCTATCTATCTATCTATCTATCTATCTATCTATCTATCTATCTATCTATCTATCTATCTATCTATCTATCTATCTATCTATCTATCTATCTATCTATCTATCTATCTATCTATCTATCTATCTATCTATCTATCTATCTATCTATCTATCTATCTATCTATCTATCTATCTATCTATCTATCTATCTATCTATCTATCTATCTATCTATCTATCTATCTATCTATCTATCTATCTATCTATCTATCTATCTATCTATCTATCTATCTATCTATCTATCTATCTATCTATCTATCTATCTATCTATCTATCTATCTATCTATCTATCTATCTATCTATCTATCTATCTATCTATCTATCTATCTATCTATCTATCTATCTATCTATCTATCTATCTATCTATCTATCTATCTATCTATCTATCTATCTATCTATCTATCTATCTATCTATCTATCTATCTATCTATCTATCTATCTATCTATCTATCTATCTATCTATCTATCTATCTATCTATCTATCTATCTATCTATCTATCTATCTATCTATCTATCTATCTATCTATCTATCTATCTATCTATCTATCTATCTATCTATCTATCTATCTATCTATCTATCTATCTATCTTTTTTTTTTTTTTTTTTTTTTTTCTATTAGGAGGTGGAAATCTATCATATGATACCCGCTGCTTTAAAGGGTCAGCAGGTTATGTCGGATTCCTACCGACTAAAACCACCTCCTTCGTCTTCCTTGCACCCTGCGGAACTGTCTACAGAGATATTGCGTCGCAGGGTCGGAAAGGCTTAATCAGCCTCAGCAGTGTCGTTGTGATGTGTCAACCTTCTTCTACTCTCTTCCATGCTCAGTTCCTTGTGAATATGTTTCACCATATAGCATATAGCATTCCAGTGTTCCTGCCTATTTAAAAGGATGTCTACAACGTTATCGACCCTAATTTGCTGCCCTACTATATGCTCTGTTCTTTGTCGCACTTCGTTGAATCGGGGGCAGTAAAACATTACGTGCTCTGGGTCCTCTACTATAGTTGGACAGTTGGGGCACATTGGTGACTCGTCTAGTCCAAACCTGTGAAGATAACTTCTATATCCTCCATGCCCAGATATAAACTGTGTGAGGTAATAATTGACCTCTCCGTGTCTTCTGTTAACCCATACATCTATGTTCGGTATAAGTTTGAATGTCCACCTTCCCTTCAAACTTCTTTCCCATCGAGATTGCCACAATCTTAATGATAGTTCTCTCTCTAGTTTACGTATAGTATTTGTGCATTGTTCTCCTGTTCTTTTACGTTCATACAGACGTTTGGCTTCTTCCGCCAGGATGTCTATGGGAATCATTCCTGAGATGACGTACACCGCTTCCTCCGAGGTTGTGCGAAATGAGCTACATATACGTAACGCACACATCCTATACAGCGACAAGACTTTTCTTGCTATCGATTTCACTTTAAGGGAGGTTGCCCATACAGGAGCCGCGTAAAGAATCAGCGAGCTTACAACCGTGTTTATTATTTTTCTCTTTGATTGTCGTGGTCCTCCTACGTTTGGCATCATTCTTTCAATGGCTACTCTGACGTTTGTTGCTTTTTGGCAAATATATTCTATATGTGCTCCGAAATTTAGCCTTGCATCTATCATAACACCCAGGTACTTAAGGTATGGTTTAGACAATACCTCGCACCCTCTAACCCTTAATTTTATGATCTCATTTTTCCGACGACTAGTCACGAGGACAGCTTCCGTTTTGTGTTCAGCTAATTCTAGCCCTGCATCTCTCATCCAAGCTCCAATGGTGTGAATAACGTCATTTGCGATAAGTTCTATTTCATCGATATATCTTGCTGTGATTGTAATGGCAATATCGTCCGCAAAACCGATTATAGTTGCCTCCTCCGGTATATCTAGCTTAAGGACATCGTTGTACATAATGTTCCACAGTAGAGGCCCCAGGACCGATCCTTGAGGAACACCTGCCGTAACGTTATAAGTTTTAATTCCATCATCTGTGGAGTAACGTAGTTCTCTATTTGCAAAGTAGCTATTTATGATACTCATCAAATAATTTGGGACTCCTAACCTAAGAAGTGTCCGAATTATTAGGCCCCAATTAGCAGAGTTAAATGCATTTCGTACGTCCAGTGTGATTATTGCACAATATTTCCTCCTTGTACCCTTACCCTCTATTGCGGTTTGTGCTATTTCCGTTACCATGCTGATTGCATCAACGGTTGATCTGGCCTTCCGAAATCCGTACTGGTAGTTTGATAAACCTCCTCTTAATTCAACGATTGGTGACAATCGGTTATATATTACTTTCTCTAATACTTTGCCCAGGGTGTCCAGGGAAACTGGGATGGTTTCCGAGTAGTCAATACTATGCCATGTGTTCTCGTTAACGCGGTGTTCTGGAAACAATGACCTAACTATTTTCTCCATAAGAAGCGGGCACGAAGGCTGTGGTGATTTTGTTCCTTTAAGCTTTGAAGTTACTACCCTGTAAGCTTTGCCCCACGGGTCTGAATCTGCTTCCAGACATATTTCCTTAAAGCAGTTAGTTTTGCTCCGTGTGATCGCATTTTGAAATTCTCTCCTTGAATATTTGTATTCACGAAGGTTTTCCTCAAAATGAACTCTTCCTCTAGATCGTTGGGCTTTCCTTCTAGCTTTAAAACATTTGGTTCGCAGATCGTTAATTTCGCTATTCCACCAATAGTTTGGGTGCCAGTTTTTATTAATTCTTCGTCTCGGCATTGCAGTGTCACATGCTTTTTTAAGCTTTGATATTATCTGGTTCGCCTTGTCTGAAGCTGTGCCGTTCAGATCAGTATTCTGTGAGAATTCCTGGATAAAGGCTGCTCTGTTCAATTTTTTAGAGGCCCATCCAAAATACTTAGGCTTGGATTTGTTCAAACTGGAGTTTACCACACTGTTGCTACCTATTGAGAATATTATGGCTTGGTGGTCGCTATGTGTATAATAGTCACTAACTGCCCATTCAACGTTTCTGGCTAGTGAAGCACTCATGAAGGTGAGGTCTACTACAGACGAAAATCCTCTAGACATAAATGTGGGTTTATCTCCATTGTTAGCTAGCACAAGGTCGTACCCTGCGATTGTTTCGAGTAGAATTCGTCCTCTCCTATTCGTAACTCTGCTTCCCCAATCAACCGCCCAGGCGTTGAAGTCGCCGGCAATGATTTTTGGGTTATGTTGTGCTGAGTCCCTCATTAATCGGTCTAGCATTCTTTCGTACTGATCAATTGTTGCGCTCGGTCGAGCATAGCAACTGTATATATATATACCCCCGATTTTTGCCTTCACGAATCCATCTTCCGGTTCTCCTGAGGTTCCCTCAATTGCCATATTTCCGCAGGCCCATATAGCCGCCTTACCAGACACGTCCTTTACCCAAACGGAGTTATGCATATCTTTATACTGTTCGCATATTATGGCGACATCAACACGAGTTTCGTAGATTATTTGCGAAAGCAGGTCCTGTGTCGCCTTACAGTGATTGAGGTTTAGTTGTAGCAACCTCATTTACGTAACCTGTTAAGCGCCTGTTTGAAAACCGGGCATCTTCCACTACCTGCCACGTGAAAAATATCCGCATTCTCCCTCACTTTACAAAACATACATTCTGGCTTTTTCGTGCAACCCTTCGCAATGTGCCCTGTACCACCACATCTTCTGCACATTTTTGATCTGTCATGTTCATTGGTACATTTTGTCGCAATGTGTCCAAATTCCAAACATCTGTAACATATCTATCTATCTATCTATCTATCTATCTATCTATCTATCTATCTATCTATCTATCTATCTATCTATCTATCTATCTATCTATCTATCTATCTATCTATCTATCTATCTATCTATCTATCTATCTATCTATCTATCTATCTATCTATCTATCTATCTATCTATCTATCTATCTATCTATCTATCTATCTATCTATCTATCTATCTATCTATCTATCTATCTATCTATCTATCTATCTATCTATCTATCTATCTATCTATCTATCTATCTATCTATCTATCTATCTATCTATCTATCTATCTATCTATCTATCTATCTATCTATCTATCTATCTATCTATCTATCTATCTATCTATCTATCTATCTATCTATCTATCTATCTATCTATCTATCTATCTATCTATCTATCTATCTATCTATCTATCTATCTATCTATCTATCTATCTATCTATCTATCTATCTATCTATCTATCTATCTATCTATCTATCTATCTATCTATCTATCTATCTATCTATCTATCTATCTATCTATCTATCTATCTATCTATCTATCTATCTATCTATCTATCTATCTATCTATCTATCTATCTATCTATCTATCTATCTATCTATCTATCTATCTATCTATCTATCTATCTATCTATCTATCTATCTATCTATCTATCTATCTATCTATCTATCTATCTATCTATCTATCTATCTATCTATCTATCTATCTATCTATCTATCTATCTATCTATCTATCTATCTATCTATCTATCTATCTATCTATCTATCTATCTATCTATCTATCTATCTATCTATCTATCTATCTATCTATCTATCTATCTATCTATCTATCTATCTATCTATCTATCTATCTATCTATCTATCTATCTATCTATCTATCTATCTATCTATCTATCTATCTATCTATCTATCTATCTATCTATCTATCTATCTATCTATCTATCTATCTATCTATCTATCTATCTATCTATCTATCTATCTATCTATCTATCTATCTATCTATCTATCTATCTATCTATCTATCTATCTATCTATCTATCTATCTATCTATCTATCTATCTATCTATCTATCTATCTATCTATCTATCTATCTATCTATCTATCTATCTATCTATCTATCTATCTATCTATCTATCTATCTATCTATCTATCTATCTATCTATCTATCTATCTATCTATCTATCTATCTATCTATCTATCTATCTATCTATCTATCTATCTATCTATCTATCTATCTATCTATCTATCTATCTATCTATCTATCTATCTATCTATCTATCTATCTATCTATCTATCTATCTATCTATCTATCTATCTATCTATCTATCTATCTATCTATCTATCTATCTATCTATCTATCTATCTATCTATCTATCTATCTATCTATCTATCTATCTATCTATCTATCTATCTATCTATCTATCTATCTATCTATCTATCTATCTATCTATCTATCTATCTATCTATCTATCTATCTATCTATCTATCTATCTATCTATCTATCTATCTATCTATCTATCTATCTATCTATCTATCTATCTATCTATCTATCTATCTATCTATCTATCTATCTATCTATCTATCTATCTATCTATCTATCTATCTATCTATCTATCTATCTATCTATCTATCTATCTATCTATCTATCTATCTATCTATCTATCTATCTATCTATCTATCTATCTATCTATCTATCTATCTATCTATCTATCTATCTATCTATCTATCTATCTATCTATCTATCTATCTATCTATCTTCATAAGAGAGCACAATGTGTCCACATATTTTTGGCCCGATTTGGCACCATGTCACTACGGTAAGAAAACTCTGGAGTGGTACCAAAACAATAAAATAGTTTTTGTACCAAGAGAGGTCAATCCTCCAAATTAAAACAAGTGGAGAGATATTGGGCTCTTGTAAAAAGAGAATTGAAGAGCACAAAAAAGCCGTCCCAAAAAAGTGACTTAACTAACAAATCTCTAATGGAAGGGTTACCAAAAAAGTACACGAGTTCATAAGTAGTGGTTAGAACTATTAAAGTTATATTTTTCTGTGATCAGTTATATAATATAAATTAAAAAAAAATCCACACTCTAAGGTAAACCGTTTCTAAATTATTGAATTTTATATATGTTAAGATTTTTTCGATCTCACTCCTTATAGTATGTATTATACTTCTTTGCAAATTACTTTTCTCTCAGTGCTTTATATTTAATCTTTCATTAAGTTTCTATTTTTCCAATTTGTTCTTATTTAATAATTATTTATGGGGCATACGTAATATTTCGTCTCTATTATTTATATTATTTGTAAGATTTTAAATTTAAAAATCTTTAATATTCAAAATACATTTATATGTTCCTTTTAAAAAAAATAATCATTTTAATTAAAATGCAATTTATGTAAGAGTTCTATTAAATAGAAAATGCAACAAAAAATAGTTCTAATTTATATGCAAATATAAACAAATAATAAACATACACTCATTCGTATTGATTGTATATACAGAAAAATAAAACTGATGAAAAGAAGCACAAATACAAGAGAAATTGATTTCCATAGAAAAAAATAAAATATTGGTCCTTCAATGTAAAGGCTTCTTTTTTTTGTCAATACATTTTCGTTTTTAAACAATTTAATTGATATATTTTCTAGGAACGAATGCAATTTCAAATTAAAAAGAAACGTAATTACTTAGTCCTGTATCTGCCAAATAAGGACTCAAATTTCATTATTTTATATTTTTCCTGCTGAGTTTTTAAACAATTTTCTACACAGAAAAATTTATATAAATGGTATCCCTAAATGTTGACAATTTTAAATTTCCAAGTGGAAAAAAGAAACCTAATAATATTGTGTTTATAAAAAAATTTAATTATTATACGTACACATACGTGTACAAAAATAAATATATGTATGGGTAATTGCATATGCATATTATATATGTAAATATATGAAAAATATACTACAACAACTAAGCATATAAAATTATATACAAATAGGAAAAACATATTATTCACAAATACATACCTACATATGTATATATTTGTATGTATAAGAAATGTGTACATATGTATGTGTTTATTATGTGTATAGTTTCGATATAAAACAAATATATTATGCATAAATACATTAATAGGAAAATATATAGAGTAAAAAAGGACAATTGAAACAAATAAATAAAATTTAAAATTAAAAAGCATATGAACAATAAAATAAAACGATCCAACTTTTCCCTATGAAATACTAAAGATAATGAAAAGAAACGTTATGAGAGTGAAAATAATAAAGTATTAAGTCGAATGTTTCTATGCTGTGTGCGTTTAGGTCAATTTGAAAATAAGACGTTAATCTTATATCTCAAGAGAAACTATATGCGTTTTGGCATCTTCTTTAGTGTTCAAAATTTTCCAAGAATCGAATTATCATAGGATTCAAAAGCATTTTTTTGCCATCAAATCTTTCTTTATACTTATTTTACTGTTCAACAAAATTTAAGAGGTCAAGGCTAAAGAATATTTTTTTTTTTTTAATTTCTCTAAAAATGTTCCTAAAGACATTGTTTATTTCCCTAGATTTTCTACTGAACCTTATTTAATATTCCCTACAATATTCATAGTTTATTAAAAATTTATTAAATTTTCAGTTTCTGCTAGGATATTTTTGTATACTAAGCTTTAGGGAAAATATTTGTTTAAACTAAAATGTTTATTTCTACTCTCCTATATGAAACAGCCAACACTAAAGCTCTTATCAGAGTAAGTGTGATAGCGTATGTAAGTATTAGTAAGTTAGTATAATTGTAAATGTAGTTTATGTTACATATGCATAGTATGTATATGCTATAAAATGTAATATTACAACTAAATATTTGTTTATCCTTTTTAAAGTCTTCTTATACTCTCACCTCTTAGTTTATATTATACTATTTGACTCATTTTACAAGAAAAACATTCTATGTTTGTCTACATCAAAATCCTACTCTCTCTCTTGGTCCATGTTGAAATATATTCATTCCCAACTTTTATAACCATTGGAAATTATTGTATAATAAATTTAGCTTTTTACAGTCGTCTATAAAAATTTTTTTTAAATATTTTTTATTTTTTTAAATATAGACACTCACTCACACAAGAGCATAATAAAAATTTAAATATGTGTTTACGAAATTTTGTTATATGAATGTGTTTATGTCTATGTATGTGTGAATAGAATAATAACAAAAAATATGTAGCATATATAAAATTGTTTATACAACATATTTTTGTTGTAGATACTTAGTTTTTTGTTTCCTGCTGAACTTTATTGCAAATGACTATTTGCCAGATTCAGTGATATTACACAAATATTAAGTATGTCATTTGTAAGTGTGAGTAAATGTTTAAAATTTTGCATATTTTAAAAACAGTGAAGGATATTTTATAAAGGGCATAATTAATCTTAAAATTACCTTCATGGAGTAATTAAAAAATTTTGTAAAATAGTTAAATTTTCTATTGAAAATTCTATTACACAGAGCAAAACAAATATAAATAAATAAATAAATAAATAAATAAATAAATAAATAAATAAATAAATAAATAAATAAATAAATAAATAAATAAATAAATAAATAAATAAATAAATAAATAAATAAATAAATAAATAAATAAATAAATAAATAAATAAATAAATAAATAAATAAATAAATAAATAAATAAATAAATAAATAAATAAATAAATAAATAAACAAATAAATAAATAAATAAATAATTTTTTTTAATTTTTAATAATGCAATAAAATTCTTGTTAGTTAATAAATTTGAATGATATTTTACACCTAAGTAGATTTTTTGATGCTTAATTCAAGGCGCTATTCACCTTTTTAGATTTGTCTACGAAAATCCCGTAATTCCCAAAAATCTTTAAAAAATTTCCAAAAATGGGATTTTGGATTGGATTCCAACTTTGCGATTTGAAAAATTAAGGCGAGAATTCGAAATTTGTTGGAAAAATAGTTAAAATTTGGGAAATCCTGGTTCTAACAAAAATCAATTTTAAAGAGTTTTTTTTCCTTTAAAATATTTTGTGTTTAGTTATCTTTCAGAAAAATATAAATATTATATATGATACTTAAGAAAATTTGTATATAACGGAAAAAGAATATGACCACTTTCTTGGCAAAAAAACGGGAAAAATTCAACTTTAAATGCCTGTAACTTTTGACTCCGTACATATTTTTTCAAAATTCTTTCTTTATACAATTTTTCTATTTGTTGTTAGTGAAACATCGGGTGAATGTTGGACCCGCTGTAACGAAAAAACTTCACCAAGACAGGCTAAAAATTTTAATCTTTGAAGCTTAGTATCTCTTAAACTAAAGGAGATAATATATGCATACGACGACTAGCGGAATCCTTCTACATAAAAATCTTTCAAATCGGTTCAGATATAAGTAATAATCGTTTTTAAAAAATGTTATACCCGAGGTGTCCAACTTTGGAATCCTGTGGACTCGCCCCCTGTAAGTCTATATGGCCCAAATTCAAAACTTAAACTCGCCTACACCTCTACTATTACCATGTGAAATCGGAACACCTGTTCCGAAGTTCCATAATTATTTACATTTCACTTTTTGAATCGCACACTGTGCGCCATTTCCAAAGGGGAAGATCCAGAACCGGATTCGCTGCAAACAGAGAAGCTTACAACCAGGCAAGGAAGAACTTACAAAAAGCCATAAACAAGAGCAAATGGGACGGCTTTAAATAACTGTGTGATGAGGGCATTGCATACAGAGTCAGTAACTTTATCCATTCTGGATACAGTAGGCAAGTGCTTGGAGAGAGTTATATATTATTGAATTCTCAATGCGGTATAAAAAGCTCCAGGTATTTCGCAGACGCAATTCGGCTTTCAAAAAGCGAAATCAACACTTAGATATATACGGCGAAAAGAAAGTATTGTGCAGTGGTTACACTAGACATCAAGAAAGCCTTCAACTCAGCGGAATGGGGCCATATTATGACGTCGCAAATGCTGAATATATGGTACGATGTCCGTAAATATCCCAGCCGGTGTTCCACAAGGATCAGTATAATATTATGGACGATGGTGTGTTTAGGCTTAAAGTACCCGAGGAAGTAAAGATTAAAGTATTTGCAGATGACACCGCTGTCGCATTCCAAGCCCAAAACCTAAAAGAGGTACAACTCTATGCAAACGAAGCTATTAGAACCATTAAGATATGGCTTAAGTGTGTGAACTTTAAAATGGCAGGACATAAAACAGAAGCAGTGGTGATTAGCAGCAAAAGAGCAAACGAAATCCTGAATATAAAAGTAAGAAAAACTAAAATGTCCTCTATAGTCTATAAAGTACCTGGGTTTTCGATTTTCCAAAGAAGTTGCATCCGCGTCTGCTGCGGATATCGTACTGTATATCTTGAGACATCATGCGTAATTGCAGGTATAGTCCCAATAGATCTTACAGCTCGAGAATACTTTGGAATATATGAGGAGAAAGACCAAAACCCAGAGACTCAGTATAGATTCATTAGAGAGACCGAAAGTGGGACAACTGAACAGTAGGGCGCTGGACACATAGATTGATTCAAGCGTAGAAAGATGGATCAACCGAGAAGTCAATTACCACCTGACGCAGGTCCTAACGGGTCATAGGGGATATAGAAGCTATCTATATCACTACGGCCATGACGATTCACCAAGGTGCCCAACTTGTCCGGAACAGTACGAAAACGTGGAACACGTGATGTTCACATTTCAAAGATTTTCAGATGAGAGAAAAGGCAGCTGGGCCGATGTTTGTCCCCTGAAAATGTCGTAGAAGTCATGAAGACATCAAAAAGACGACATATAACCATCATTCATAACGTGCACGAATGAGACATTACGAAGGCAGGAACACCTCTGGAAAGAATTAAGAGCAATACAAGCACAGAGCCAGTAAGTAAATGTAAGAGTAGGCAAATAAGCCTTCCAACCCGCGAAGTAATACCAATTGGCAGTTTCACGGTGTGTGCTGTTGACGATGAAGGTGATTTTAGTCCGCAGGAATCCAACATACCCAAACGAGACTTGTGATAGGTTTCCACCTCCAATATAAAAAAGATAGATAAATAGATAGATATATAGATAGATAGATAGATAGATAGATAGATAGATAAATATATAGATAGATAGATACATGAATACATTAATAACTAGTTTTTTATTGAATTATTTTTCTATTTCTAGAGATAATACTAAATTTCCCGAGAACTAGAGTCATTAAAAAAAAATTAGAATCTCATAATCAATTGTGTCGAAATTGACTATTGTCCTGTGTTATCAGATCCTATTTTCTTAATTTTTATTTCTTTACAATTTAATTTCATTGTTCATTCAAGTGCTTCTGTTTAATATTCAAACACTTTATCTTGATTCCGAAAATAATGTGGGTGTTATTTACTTTGAAAGAGAGATATGTGTTTCATCTATAAAAACATTCATCTTTATCTAAAACATGTATGTATTTATGTAAGGACATGAATTGGTATGGTACATTTGCTCTCTTAACTTTCTTTTTTTCCCTTTTAACAATTCAATCTGAAAAATTTCATATGTTAGATGACATTAGTTGTCGTTGTGTGCGTGTATGTTTTTGTATGCGTATATGTTATTGTATGTGTATGAATATGAGAGTTTTGATGTATAAAGTATACGGAGTTTTTTGTCTGTATTTTTTGGTTTGGTTGGAATATTCTTTTTTTTATACTTTTTGCATATGAGGTCATATGTCATGTGATTTGAAAATTTGTCTAACTGTCAGCATTTTATATAGTTTTTTTTTTTTTGTTTTGTTTATTTAAATATGTAGAGTAAATATGTACAGATATATATGAATATTTAAATTTATGTTTAAGTAAAGGGAGATACAAAAAGAGAGTCAATTTTGAATCGTTAAGAGTTAATTAAATTTTAAGATATAGAAATTTATTACAGCATTTAAGGAATAAGAATACTTGTAAAAATTTAAATTAAAGTTACATTTTTTTTAATATTTCACCAAAGATTTATTTTTTTGCAGAAAAGTCTTGGGCTGAATTAATACTAAATCCTTAATACAACTGCATCTAATACATTGCATTTAATAAATTTTTTATTTTATTACTTTTTAACTTTAATTTCGAAATTTTTACACTCTTTCAAAATTCCCAGGTCTTTTTACTTCACCCTTTTAACTGTCATTCTGGTTCTTTATCTATTTACTTATTGCAACATATCTGACTATAAGTCTGGCTCCCTTCTTATTTCTTTATACGTCCATTTTATTTTATTTTACTTACTATTTGCAATAAAACATATTTTTTGCTAACGTATGTCTAAAGCAATACAATTTTTGAAAAAAAAATAAAAAATAAAAAATAGTTTAACTCGTTATCATCATCTTGAGATGTTGTAATGAAAAATATAGCATGAACGAAAAAAAATCCTTCCCCCGTCAAGTAATGAAAATAAAAGAAAATTCATGTGTTTTTGTTAAATGTAAGTGTATTTGAAAGGATTCACAAATGTCAACAACATATTCTTTATTTTGGTATTTATTTTCTCTACAATTTTTTTATTTATTTATTTTTTTTTTTTTGAGGATAAAATTTATTGCTTTATATTACAAGATCGAAAGTACGAAAATTAACTACTGGAATGAGTAAAAGCAATATTGAATGGAATATAAATTGAAGTGTATTAAAAGTGTTTAAATTTAAATTTATGGAGAGGGGTAATAAGTATTTAAATTATTTAAGTGAAATTTGGCAGCAAATTTTATTATTTTGTTCCAACGGTTTTTTTTAATTACTTTTTCAATTAAATATAAAATAGAGATACAAAAAAGTTGAAAAGTTATTGTTTTTCATTTAAAAAATAATCGGACTTGTTGAAATTCGGCTCTTTAAGGGAGAAAACGGGTAAAAACTATATTTTGTTACTTTTTTGGCACCCTATCTTTCTTTTAATCCAGTAAGCATATAAATAAAATATGCATCAAATTAGTTCCTTATCGAATATTGGCAAATACAAGTTTGGAACTTTTTAAAATTCGTACGTTTAAGGGTTAAAAATCGTACCCGTTTTTGGTATTTTCTTCATAAAATATTTTTTTTTCTTTTTACTGAATCATACATATGAATATTTTAATATTAGATCCCAGTAAAATTTAGAAATTCATTGGAATTCAATCTTTGTTACATCCAAGGGAAATAAAAAGTACCAAAAAGGGGATATTTCGCTGCTGTTATTTTATTTCAATACAATGGGTTAGCGAAGCGCAATGTGTTTATTCTATTAGAAATTTTGTTAAAAAATTTATAGTTATACAATTATAACTTAACACAAATTGAATTTACGAGGGCGGATCAATATTTCCGTGACTTTTCGAACTTCCCTCGTAGTTACATGAAATGCAACACTGTTCCCATCAAGTACCACCTGTTAATAGACTACTGTCAAATTTTGAGCAAGTGTCGTCATTTACTTTGCGTTTAACAGCTGTTCAAAACATACAACCTCGTGTATTTTTCTAAAAATGGAAAAAAGTGAATTTCGAGTGCCCATTAAACATTATTTTTTGCGAAAAAAAACCGTCAATCAAACCAAGGAAAAGCTCGATAAATACTATGGGGACTCTGCACCAACGATTTTAATGGTAAAAAAGTGGTTTACTGACTTTCGTTGTGGTCGCACAAGTACAAATGACGCTGAACGTTCTGGACGGCCAATAGAGGTCAGTACACTCGAAAATGTCGAAAAAATCCACGATATGGTGTTGGCCGACCGAAGAGTTAAAGTGCGTGAGATTGTTGATACCATAGGCATTTCATATGGCAGTGTGATTTCGATTTTAAATGATCAGCTATGTTTAAGAAAGTTGTCTGCAAGATGGGTACCGCGTTTGCTCTCAATTGACCATAAACGTAAACGTGTGACAACTTCAAAGGATTGTTTGGAGTTGTTTAACCGCAATCCGTATGAGTTTTTGCGGTGTTTTGTAACTGTGAATGAAACATGGATCCATTACTGTACTAAACAATGGGTTTCTCCGGGAGAACCTGCTCCGAAGAAATCCAAGGTAAGTTTGTCGGCCAATAAGGTGATGGTAACAGTTTTTTGGGATGCACGCGGGATAATCCACATCGATTACCTTCAAAAGGGAAAAACAATTATGCCAATTTATTAGACCGATTTAATGAGGATTTAAAAAGAAAACGACCCCATATGGCCAAGAAAAAAAATTCCTTTTCATTAAGATAATGCAAGGGTACACACGTGTGCAGTCTCAATGGCAAAACTCTATCAATTTGGCTACGAATTGGTACCTCATCCGCCATATTCTCCGGATTTAGCCCCTAGTAACTACTTCCTATTTCCAAACCTAAAGAAATGGCTCGGTGGAAAAATCGTATTTTTTGGAAGGGATACAAAAACTGGAGAAACGTTGGATTAAGTGTATTGAGTTAAAAAGAGATTGAAAAATAAATTTTTGTTTTGCAAAAAACACTATGTTTCATTCAAAAAGTCACGGACTTATTGATCCGCCCTCGTATAATATAGTATGGTTTTTATTAAAAAAAAAAAAAAAAATCAACGCTAAAGAGGTTTGATTAGAAAAGTAGAAGAAATGTTCACTCAGGGTGTAATTGGTCATTACGTTAATGTCGAAGTCTGTTACAAATCTGTTACAAAAACTTTAGTACTTTGCTGGGTTCTGAAATGGATAAATATTCTAAAAGTGGTAATTGCGGTCAACCTAATACTTATGAAAATAGATGTATCTGACATCACTGTTATTCATTCATAAATTTATCAGTAAATTGATTAATTCTCGTTATCCATATTCACTTAATATAGTGCCTAAATCAGTCAATCTTAGAGAAATTAAAAGTTCACGGTTCTCATAAAATATTCCTGAACCATTTTCTCAATTAAGTCTGGAATTGCGAGTAATATAAATAAAGTAGATAACTAGAGTTGTTTAAAATATTCTAGAATAGAAATATCCCATTAAAAGTTTTTCAATAAAAATAATCTTAAAAATATTATTTTTGATGAGTGTAAAAGTCATACGAACCAATACATATAATATGATTAGTCTTCAACGAAACCCAATTGGATAATGTATCATCAGGGCTCAGAATATAATAAAAAAAATATATGTATTTCATACTGCTTTATTTCCAGACAGAGACAACTAGGGCAGCAATAACCAATTACAGCTTTTTTATGGTCCTAACAGCTGGATGCTGCTTATGATGCTTCAACAACTTCTATAACAATTTGATATTGTGTCCAAGTAGGTGTACATTGAATTTATATATAAAATTTTCATATAACAGAAAAATAATGTGACCACTTCTTTTTCGACATTTATGTAGAATTTTGTTCGTTTTTTTTTAAAGCAAATTTAAATCTTTGAGTCCCAATATATTGTAAAAAAAATCTATAAAAATAATTTCAGATATAACGAATCAGGATCGTTTTTAAAAATGTTCATACCTGAGGTGTCCAATATTAAGACCCTGTGAACCCGCCTTCTGTCTGTATGATCTAAGCTAAAAACTTACTGCCTATACTGCAAATAAATTTAAAATTTTGTTTTTGTTTTCTATACATTTATTCGAAACGAATTTTTCGTTCGACATAGAGAAACAGGCTATTAAACTACTTGCAGGCAACATCAACACATATTAAATGTGGAATTGGAAAACTAATTCTAAGCACAGTATACTGTCCCCATGATTTTCAGTATCAAAGCAAAAGTTTGAACAATTCTTTGGTACGTTAGGAGATCGTTGCTTTGACTATAACGCCAAGCATACTACATATTGGGGCTCGCGACTAATGAATCCCAAAGGAAGGCAGCTGTAGAGTACTCTAGTTGTAGATCTTATAGATTTTGTGATATGTAAAAAAAGACTTCTCTTTGAAAAAAGAAAACGAAGAAGAGAATGGCAAAAAAACTCCTGCGGCAAAGCAGAGGCTGTCTGCTGCAAGTAAAATACTCAGAAGTGCTCTTCTATTAGAAGAGGATCGCAGAAATATAAACTATATTAAAAGCCTGACAAATACGAAGTATACTAACTTTTCCCTCTGGGAAGCAGTTAGAAATATTAAACCACCAGTAGAGGGACAAAGTCCTTTAAGAAAAGCGGATGGCACCTGGGCACGAAACGCCCTTAAAGGCTCCGTTACTCTAGCGTAAATGTAAATGGAACGTAAGTGGATGGTTACTCAAAAAACGTAAATGTAGTCAATACTTTGTTGTTGTTTTGTACACATCAACATTAGTGATGTCAACATATTTCCAATAAGTCTCAGTTAGTTTGAAAATCGCTAGATTTATTGTTTTTTATTTTAGCGATTTGTATACAAAACAAAATTTGTGCTTTTATGACAAACATTTTTAATTTTGAATTATTGATTCAACTCTACGCTTTATTTAAATTATTTTAACAATTTTTTTTTTAGTGAAGAAAACAGCAAAATAAATTGTCGAATTGATAAACTTTTTATAGCGATTTTTTACACAGATTTAGTATATTGAAATAAAAACCTGTCAATACAGCTGTCACGTAAAACGTAGAGCGACCTAATTTGATTAGGTTACTACGTAATATTTACGTATTTGAGTACACATACATAGATAACTCTCATAAGCAAAACCGCTGATTTACGGTAGAGTAAGGAGCCTTACATTTGTTCACCACATAAGTAATGTTTTTTAACGAAACCCCACAATGAATGACTTTGTTTTGGGGGAGCTTCACAATCACATATTTTCAGGTAGCGAATCGTTAACTATAAAACAAGAGGACATACAAAAAGTCATAAATGAGAATCTTAAATTGAAGAAATCACCAGGCTATGAATTAATAACAGCATCTATCTACCTTGAAAACTTCGCATATAAATATTATACCAAAGGAAAAGATCTGAGAGTACCAACGTCGTATAGACCAATTAGTTTACTACCATGTTGATCTAAGCTATTTGAACAAGTATTTCACTAGAAAAAAATTTTATTCCAGTTTATCAGTTCGGTTTCCGTTAACAACATGAAACTATCGAGCAGTTAAACTGTTTAACTGTAGAGGTAAGAAAATCTTTTGAACATAAAAGGTATTGCTCTGCAATCTTCTTAGATGTTGCCCAAGCTTTTGACAAAGTTTGGCATAGGGGCCTTATATATAAAATTAAATGTCTGTTGCCTCTAAATACTCATAAATTAGTAGAGTTTTACCTTACAAACATAGTGTTTCATGTAAAACAGTGCGACAAAAGGTTTTATATGAAAATTAAAGCTTCAAATCTCCATTGACTGATCAGCAGCAAATCTAAATTAAGCCATCTTGTATAAGACTATTTAGATCTTCTAAATGTATAATAGTTCCATTAAACATCTATACAATTTTATGATCGTAAAGATTTTAAAATTTATATAAATAAAATAATGAAACTCGATGATGCTATTTATTTATTTAACATTTTTAAGGTTTAATATTAAACCAAATCACTATAATCACCTTGGTTAATTAAATATTTTATTATTAAACATTGCAATTATAAATATTAATTTCTATTTGCACCTTAAGCCTCTTAAAATAAATTTTATAATTATTTATTTCCACAACACTAATCGCAAGACAACACAATTTTCTTCTCTCATTTTTAATATCAATCTGTCCAAAGATTAGTCTGTTTTTTTATCCACTTTTATGTTAATTCATTAAAAAAGTTAAAAAGCTAAAATCAGCTCTAAAAACATTTATCTTATTTTCTTTCTATTCCTCTTTTCTTCCTTTCTCTTTTTGATTTCTTTCAGGTACGTTGCACTTTTAAACTGGATTTCAATTTAATTTTGCCTCTTTTTTTTTAATAAAATTAAAGCTATAACATTAATTACGTTTACATTCAAGTACAATTATAGTTAAGACGCATTTTCTTGGAAATACCTTAACATAACACACATACATTTATAAAAATGTTCTCTTATTTACAGATACATACACACACAGTTGCATAAAGAATTTTGTGAAAAGGATTTAACCAAATTTCTAGAGACAAACATTTATGAGAAATAATAGTAGAATGTGGTATTTAAGCTCAAATAGCATCATTTCCAGATGCCAAACATAACTCAGGCACTAAATATTTAAGATAAAACAAATGGCAAAAAAGGCAGAGGAATAAAAGAATAAAGTGTTATTTTGTTTATATTATGTTATTACGATAGATTAAGTATAAAAGAAATTGAAGGCTTTAAAAAGAAATTTAAATGTTGGAAGTTTATGAAATTTTCTTTCTAGAATTTTATAGGAATTTATATATTGTTTTAAATTAAGTTTTAACTTTATGAAGTGTATTAACAATATGATTGACAAGCTGTCATTTAAAATGTCATTACAGAATTGTTTCTTTAAAAATACTGCTGACACGGTAACACAACAATGACATAAAGTCCCTCATAAATTCACAAATATATTAACAAATAATTTATGTATGAACGAGTGCGTGGAGTCAATCTAATGGGTGGGAAGTGAATGAGCAAGTATTAAATTGAAGGAAGTTGAATTGTAACCATTGCCAAGATATGGTTTATAGAATAAAACCAGCAAACATTAGTACAAATGATTGAAAGATGATGGATTTCTTCAAGACATAAAAAAAATATAAATAGTTATATAATTTATATTATTGCAGCAATCATATTATGTTAATAGGAATCAAATATTTGTCTTCGTAACTAAATTATTTTTGTAGTACATAAAATATGTTTGTCACAACCACAAATATGGTTTCCTTTTACTTTAATCAAGAATTGGTTAGAAAGGAACAATAATAATTTGGTTTCGGATGCTAATATTTTATTGTTATAACAACGATATGGTTTTTGGAATAATATAAATTGTAGTGATCATAAAAAAACACTAAACATGATATATTTGCCGTAACAATACTCAATTATATTTTTTTGCTGTCTGAAACTTCTATTGTCAAATCTATCTCAAATTGCCAAAGTATGGGAAAATATAAATACTGGAATCATTTATATCATTGCAGAAACTATATTATGGTTATAGTAATCAAATATTTGTCTCCGTAACAAATATTTTTTGTTGTAAACAGAAAATATGTCACGACTACAAATATGGTTACTTTTTAACTTATTCAAGAATTGGTTAAAAGGAGACCTTAATAATTTGGTAGAAAACGATAATTTTATTACTACCATCATAATATATTTGCTGCAATAAGATATATTATTCCAATAAAAATGAAGGGAACCCTAATAATTTGGTTAGAAAAACGATAATTTTATTACTACCATCATAATATATTTGCTGCAATAATATATATTATTTCAATAAGAATAAAAAACTTTTAAACATGATTTGTTTGCCATAACAATACTCAACTAAATTTTTTCTCTGTCTCAAACTTCTATTGTCAAATTTCCTTAAAATTCCCAAATTATGGAAAGGTTTGTTTTCAAATATTCTCAATTTTAAAACAATCTATATGTGTTTGCTGGGTAACGACACACACACACACACACACACTCATACATACGACGCCCAGATATAAAACAATCAACTAAAGATGACAGCTATATGCTACATGCAATAACTGGATTTGAATTGTCTTGAAATTTTCCTTATAAATACACACGCATACATAATCAAACAGCCTTATACACATACACACACATATATATATTCCTATACATATTTAAAACCTAAAAGCTGCTTAAAAGTTTATGACAACCGCAGCTAAATTAAAGCATACATACTTAAGTAAATAAGCTTACAAGTGGGTGTGTATAAGTGTTTGAGAGAAAGGAAACAGCAGGAGTAGGTAAAATTGTATATGTAAAAATATGTGTATGTGTGTACTGTTGCTTCCTTCCTGTCTTGTATTAACAACGACAACGATAACAACAACGAAGAAGAAGCAAAAAGCAATAAACATTGTTAGTATTTATTATTGCTGTTGTTGTTGTTTCCCCAAAAACTAGAAAGGGAGTTAACGAGGCCTTAAAGTATTTGCAATATTTATAATCAAATGCGAGTGTGTGTGCGTTTGTTTTAGTAAAAGTAAAATGTTATAAGTGTAATAAGGATATGTGTGTGTTGTTATACATGCGTGTGTTTCCTTATAATTTAAACTCATACACATAAATATAATAATACTACTACTGATTGTAAAATGTTGTCGAGACTCTAATATTATTTTCGATAAGAATTTTTATTATTATTTTTTTCGTATTTATTTCTCATTTTAAATTCTGGCTTTTATTAGGTTTGTGCGTGTATACACATTTGTGTACACTCAAAAGAAGTGATTGATTAAAATAGTTTTGAATATTTAATGTTAAGTGTTTTATGTTTCATGTATAGTTTATTAAATAATTTGTAAAGTTGAGCAGAGTTAAGTAATAAATCAACAGATTTGAAATTCTGTCATTAATAAAAAAGTTTAAAAAGTTAAAATTTTAAATGTTTTTAAATAACAGAATAACTCTAAAATACATCTAATTTAAGCGGATATTGTAGTTAATTAAGCTTAAATCTTTAGGACAGGTGAAATGCTTAAAGCTGCAGCTGGCATGTTAATTATTTTATTCCAAATATGAGAATTATGACGATGAAATGAAAAATATGTAACATTATATATTTTCTCGTATTTCAAATAAACCAAACTATCATTTATCTCTTTTACATAATTTTAGGAAATTTTGCATCGAAATATTTACACGATATTTTTGCATGTTTTGTTCCTAAAGGTATATTTTTGCATATTTTGGACATATTTCAAGGAATATATTTACAGTGCTGTGCAAAATAATAGACTTATTTTTATTTGGTAAATATTTTCCATTATGAATGATATTTAAATTTATTTTTTATTTATTTAAGAACTGTACTAAAAGATACACCATCCACAAATGTTTTTTATGACTTTATTTAAATAAAAAATAAAAAAAAAATCATTTTCCTATGATTCAAAATAATAGACTTATTCAATATTTCTTAAACAAATATATATTTTTTCATTAAAGACTAAAACAAATTAAATTTTCTACTAATATTGAATATTATAATAATATGCCAAGTTAATTCAATAACCTGAATGACCGCCATTATTGTTTAAAATGCACTGAACTCTTCTGGGCATTGATTCTATAAATTTTTGGCATTTTTCTATAGAAATTGCCTCCCATTTCTTTTTAACATCTTTCCAAAGTTGATTTTTATTCCGAAATGTCTTCCCATCTAGATCCCTCTTCAGTTCAACCCAAAGGTTCTCAATAGGATTGAGATCCGGTGACTGTGAAGGCCATTCTAAAACAGATACATTGTTAGCACTCAGCCAAGATTTAAAAAATTTTGAGGATTGCTTAGGATCATTGTCCTGTTGTAAAGTCCATTCTGGTGGCATATTGTTCTCCACATAGGGTAGCATAATATCCTTCAAAATATCACGGTAAATTTCTTGGTTCATTAATTTTGTGATCTAATAAAGAGGGTCAACACCATGCCAACAAAATTCACCCCACACCATTATACTTCCTCCGCCGTGTTTTACAATCTTTTTTGTATAACGATCATCTAGTTCCTTTCTATTTGGTCATCTAACATTTCTGCGACTATCTGACCCGAACAAGTTAATTTTTGTCTCGTCGTTCCATAAAATGTTCTTAAAATTATCAACTTCACTATTTTTAATTTTTGTAACAAATTTTTTTCGAGCTGCTTAGTTTTTTGAGCTTAAAAATGGTAACTTCCGGCACCCATCTTGCAGACAACTTTCTTAAATCCAGCTGATCATCTAAAATCGAAACCACACTGCCATATGAAATGCCTATGGCATCAACAATCTCACGCACTTTTACTCTTCGGTCGGCCAATACCATATCGTGGATTTTTTCGACATTTTCGGGTGTCAATTGGCCATCCAGAACGTTCAGCGTCATTAGTACTTGTGCGACCACAACAGAAGTCAGTAAACAACTTTTTTACCATTGAAATCGATGGTGCATAGTCCCCATAGTATTTATCGAGGTTTTCCTTGGATTGATTGACGGTTTTTTTTTTTTCGGAAAAAATAATGTTTAATGAGCACTCGAAATTCACTTTTTTCCATTTTTAGAAAAAATACACGAGGTTGTATGTTTTGAACAATTGGCCGTCCAGAACGTTCAGCGTCATTTGTACTTGTGCGACCACAACGAAAGTCATTAAACCACTTTTTTACCATTGAAATCGTTGGTGCAGAGTCCCCATAGTATTTATCGAGCTTTTCTTTGGTTTGATTGACGGTTTATTTTTTCGCAAAAAATAATGTTTAATGAGCACTCGAAATTCACTTTTTTCCATTTTTAGAAAAATACACGAGGTTGTATGTTTTGAACAGCTGTTAAACGCAAAGTAAATGACGACACTTGCTCAAAATTTGACAGTAGTCTATTAACAGGTGGTACTTGATGGGAACAGTGTTGCATTTCATATAACTACGAGAGAAGTTCGAAAAGTCACGGAAATATTGATCCGCCTAGGTAATACCCGATGGTTATGTATTCCAAATGTGATATAATTTGTTTAATAATCCAAACTTTTCATTTAAGAAAAAACGAAATGCGGCTGTCATAAAATACAAAAAATTTTCTTAAAGATATGAAAAATAAAATTTAAAGAAATTTCCTATCAATATTCTAATTCATGAAGAAAATTATATTTTTATTTGAATTTTCAATTTTTATTGTAAGTGAATCCTAGAGATATATATTAATCATACACATTTCTTCCTATCACCCCCTAAATACTTATCGTTGGATCTGACATTTCATTTTCTGTTAACTTATAACTTTTGATGTGGTAAAAAATTAATAGTTCTGTTAACTGTTTTGTATTTGCCATTATGCTCACTTGCCATGTGCTAAGTTTCATGGTAATAGCAAAATTGGTTTTTCTTAAAATGGAAGTTTAACAAAAAACACATAAACACATATTTAAAATTTTTCATGAAATCTTACATTGGTCATATAAAATAATTGCAAGGAAGGCTATTGTGATGAAGAATACAGTTTATTAGGTCATAATATTATACAAAGAAGTCATGATCACTGAATGGTAACCTGGTAGTGGAAGATAATAATATCAAAATAGAAAGGATTTTGAGAGAAATTCACCTCATCTCAGAAAGAAAAGTGTCCAAAAAGTTAATTGCTTTGAATCTTTATCAGAAAATTTTAAAGGAAGTCTAGCATGAAGACTTATAAAGTAAGAAAAAAATCCTAATTGAAACGCAAGCAAGAATCTGGAGGCAAAAAATAACATGAAAGTTGCTCAGACGAATTTTTTCAGAAATTTTGTTTCTGTATAGTAGACGATGAAACGTTCGTACAGGGTGACTTTTTTCAACTTCCTAACCAGGAATTCTATGTCGCAGATGCTAGAGGGATTATTGCAGAAAAATTTCGTGTATTAAAGAAATCAAATTTTCAACAAAGTTTTTGAATTGGGAAGTCATATGCATATGCTGGAATGAAGCACTTCATTCTTAAAATATGGTTGCATTAACACAGAAAATTACGAGAATGAGTGTCTTTGGAAAAGACTTCTACCTTTCCTAATAAAATTCAGTATATCCCCTGCTTTCTGGCCTATTCCCGCTTCTTCTCATTACAACAACAAAACAATGAAGTTGTAACAAAGAAATTGTAAGAGTTTGTACCGATAGAGGCTAATCCATCAAATTGACCGAAACTCCGTGCAATTGAAAGATATTGGACTCTAGTAAAAAATAGTTTAAAGGACATTAAAAGCTCAGCATAAAATGAAACGGAGTCTAAAAATAAGTGGACTTATTCGAGCAAAAAAGTGACCGAAACACAATAAAACCTTTAATTTGAATAATTCTGGAAAATATCAGATATTTCCTTAAAAACCAACAGGAACGAATTTATTCTTTTATGTTTAGAGCTTGAACATAACAGTCATTAATAAAAATATCACTTTAAAAAAATTCGCCCACTGGTTTAGTTTCTATAAGCAGCTTTGCATGCACGGATTTTTTTCGTGCGCAGTCCTTATGTTACAGAATATGAATTTTTAGGAATTTAACAGACTTTCGTCAAAAACAGATATTTATTCTGTCAAACTTGAAATAAAATATTTACAGAATAGGAAAATAGAATTTTTCATGTTATTGACGATAACAGAACGAACGATAGAATTACGGAATAAGGGCATTAATCTGTGACAAGTCCTCTATCAGACCAAATCATTACTTTCAGAAAATTGTTTTAAAATATTTTATTTTTACCACGTGGCGATTCTTTATTATTTTGAATATTGTCTTAAATATTAAGTATTGTAGAAAATAAAATACAATAATTAAAATGATTTATTTTTAAAATAAAATAGAAATAATTTTGCTAAGACTTCTTCAAAGTAGGAACATCCAAAAACAATACTTTAATTGAGCAGAGTGGTCGTATAATAATTATAGACATAGAGTTTTTTTTCTATAATTTAAAATCTTTTGTTTCAGTGAAAATCATGTTTCTATATCATTTTAAATTTGTTTATGATATTCCAACTACATAAGGAGTGAGATCGAAAAATTCTTAACATACATAATATTAAATAACTTGGAAACGGTTGATCTTAGAGTTTTAATTATTTTTTTAATCATTTGTTAAATTAGCACAGATCACAGAAATATATAATTTTTATGGTTCTAACCACTAATTATAAAATTGTGGACCATTTTTGAAAACCCTTTCTTTGGAGATTTGATAGCTGCTTCAGTCACATTTTAGGTACAGTGTGCACATCTTCTGTTAAAATCTTCGGTATTTTGGGACACTTTTTTTGTGCTCTTGAATTCAATTTTCACAAGAGCTCAATATCTCTCCACTGGTCTAAGCTATGGACAATTTTGAAAACTGACCGCTCTTGGTACTAAAACCATATTATTGATTTGGTACCACTCCAGAGCTTCTTACCGTAGTGACATGATACCAAATGGGTCCAAAAATATGTGGACACGTTGTGCTTTCTTAAGAAAAGAAGTAGTCTTTTTTGCAAATATTCCTTTATGCATATTTTGGTATTTATAGATCTGAATGTATCAAATGACTTTCCTGTTTTGCCGCAACTGCAAAAGCTTGTCATACCATGAATTTTGTAAGAAATTTTTGCTGCTTTTGGGTCTTAAACTTATCTCCAACATTGCTTCGAGCATTAACAATAAAAATGTTTGAGACACAAGCTGCGAAGATTCTGCCAGCACCTACGTTTCTTCGTCAATTATACAGCTTGAGTATTTTTGTATGAAATTTGATTTTAAATTCAGAGTCCTATTTTTGGCTTGTAATTTTTTTTTTTTTTTTGCAGAATTCCAGTTTGGAATTTTTTGAACTTTATATGTTATCAACTTTCCCATTAGCTTAAAGTTTTCGCACCAAATAGTCGAAGCACTGAGAAAACTGAGCTGATTTTCTACCAGATGTGTTTGGAGTTCCTTTCAATATGCCTTCAATTTTCTGGCCTTCCCAATATCATGTGGTCCTTTTTTCTGACCGAACTAGGTTTCACATCAATAGTCAAATTCTCTTGATACTGTTTAATATTTTTGATGAAAATAAGGACAAATTAACATGGTTGTTATTAAAAATAATAACTGAAGTATTTTTCCATGATAACTAGATCAAAAAAAAAATTTTGAATATTGATTCCGAAAAAAGTTATGAGGCAAGAAGAATTTTTCGATCTCACTCCTTAGTTAGAATATCATAAATTACCTTATAAATATCAAACTACGTTCATTAGAAACCAAATTTTTTGAGTGTAACACATGAACAATACAAAAGAAAAGAAACACGAAAGCTTTTTATCCTTTGCAAAAAGTCTGTCTTGTCACATCTCCCTGACTGACTGAGTGCCAACTAAAGCCTATTCAACTGACTATTTCTTACTGTTTTTCAATGTACATATGTATGTGTCCGTCTTTCAGTCTGTCCGTATGTACATTTTAATATTTTGCTTACTCAGTTTGTTGTCTGATATTTTTGCCAACTAATTTAATGTGTGTTTATATGTCAAAAATGCCAGGATCAGACAAACGATAACAAAACAAACAAAAAAAAAAAAAAAAAATGGCAACTACACAGATGATGCTGATAATAATAATGATGATGAGCACAATGATGATGCTATTCCTGTTCATGGCAATAACGATAATTTTTATAATGATGACTGCGATGATGATGGAAGTGATTTTGAGGATTTGATGAGTATGTATGTTTGTTTATGAGGCTGATAATGCTAAAAACAATTTTAGCAATTAAGGTTTAAAAGAGAATTTCAAATAAGTTATTTTCTTGATTTAAAAAGGCAATTTCAAAAAAATATAAAAACAAACTCATGGTGTCCTTTGACATTTACACACTTAGCAAATGAAAAATTAAATTGGTTCTTACAAGCATGTGTTGTTAAAATTCCTTATCTAAATAACATCTTATTAAATAATGAATAATTTATAATATATAAAAATATACAAAATTGTTACTTCAATTTATCATAGATTTTATTACACACAATATATTATTAAGTTTTTTCCCGCCTCCCTTTAGTTTAAAACATTCACCTTAAAAAAGAAAACTATACAATTGCCTCGAAATAAGAAAAGAAGAAGCCGCAACTAAACTTTTATTTTTATGATCTTTAATATATCATGAAAATAATCCCCTTTTGTATATTTCTTTTTGGTATATAAAAAACACAACTTTCTTCTATACCTTTTAGCTAAATAAACATATAAATTCTAATGATTTTTCAATTTCCATCCTTAAGCTGAGTGCAAAACTACAAAAACGAAAGAAACACTTTTGCAATAAAAATATGCATAAAACTTGAAAAGTTTTTCCAACCAAAACAAATAACCATCATAAATAGTATAAAAACAAATATTAAACTAAATTGTTTGTAAGAGAGTTATTGTGGATTTTGGCAAAAGTAACAATAAATATATTAATGTATGTATAAGTATAGTTTTACTTTAGTTGCACGTCCTATACCAGCCCCAGTCCCTGCTCCTCCTCTCCTTCCTTAGCAACAACTTTTCTTGTGCCTTGTTCTGATCTTTTGTATGAAAATAATGTTGTATATGCAAATACATAGTTTTTAAAGATGTGCGGGGGTTTATTTGTGGCCAATGGAGGCAAGTGGGTCGAAAGGGGTACTGGCTATAGAAAAAGAAATAAAATAAATAAATAAATACATAAAAGTTGCACAAGCCGGCCGCAATATGTTAAATATACAAAACTTGATACATGTTTAAGTGAAAAGAAAACTATGAGGGGAAGGGTGACCTAGTGATTAAATGAAATTATACTCAATGAATATTGCTGCAATTGTTGTCACTTTATAAGACAAGGACATTTTTTTTCTTTGCGAATATGTTCAAACTTTCATAAGAAATATATATTGAAAAATCTGTATTTTTATAAAATCCAAAATTTTTAACTTTTAAAGATCGAAGTCGAAGATGAAACTTTTTTATATTATGAATTCATTAAAATACAGTAAAATTAAAATAAGAAAACCAGAGGAAATATTTTTAGGTATTCAGATGAAATTAAACTTTAACGGCCTTAATAATAATAAAATTTAAAATTTATTAGACTTTAATAAAGCACACTTTTCATACTAAATTCAAACTTAGTAAACTCTTTAAAATTTTATTATGAATAAGACCTAAAGGTGTGGTTTCCATTCCCGACCACTATCCAAAAATCTATAATATAATGAGAAGAAAATTACCATTAACTGCATAATTAGTTAATTAGGCGATGTTAAATAGTGATAGAAAATTAGTTAACAAATTATGTCAATATGGCTTAAAGGCTTTATTTTATTTTTTTATGTTATAGTTAATTTTATAAAGTATTATTAAAGGATATTCTTCGATTAGTGTGGAATAAAAACTTAAGAAAAGGTCCTTTTGATACATGCAATTTTTTAGTATTATAATTTTTGAATGCTCACTATCATTACCCCCAAAACTCGCACTAGTGACTGGTCATATGGCTTTGGAAGTTTCCCAATTATTTCCCGTTTTGGAACCACTGTGCATAGTATGGTTAGAGGGGTAATTTAAAATATTTAATTGCACACATTTTTAAGACTTTTTGATATATTAGCAAAATTTTCAGATTTTATGTAAAGTGCATTGATAGACTTTATTTTAATAATTATTACTTTTTTTTTAATGTCAAAAAAGAAAACTGATTTGACAGAAAACAAGATACTCATTTTGCCTAAGAACATCCAAGGCCCGGGGTAAAAACTATCGAGATATGTACGTCAATTAGGGATGCAAAACGGGATTAGTTTTTGCAAATCCTGGGACTCAGGATTTTATAATTTCAAATCCCGGGATCTCGTGATTTATCGGGATTTATTTTCATATGAAAACACATTTTAAATATAAGGAAAAAATAAATTTTGTATACATATTTTATTTAATTAAAGAACCGTTTGTATTTTAAAAAGCAAAACATAACGTTCTTATCTATGCAATCGATTTTTAAAATATTTTTGAAAAATGTCTATAAATGTATTCATGTCCTATCTTGCCTTAAGTTCCTTTTTTTCAACTGTATTTATGTCAATAAATCCCGAAATTGAAATACCGAAATTTTTTTCGTTGAATCGCGGGATTCGTGATTTTGTAATACCGAGATTGGCTTCCCTAACGTCAAGAGATAGCTTTTAACAACATTTTTTATAAAATCAAGGGCGCTCTTTAAAATAGATTATTGAGTGATATAAAAAGTTTCGGGTTATTTTTCTTAAGTTTAATTTAAAAATAGTTTTAAAATGAAAAAAAATCTGCGTATATAGTCAAATAACATACTACACTGAAAAAATTAATTTGTATGAAATTTTATAAATTTCTTTCTTAGTTTTCTCTAATGAGAGTCCATATTCAATAAATTAAACATAAATTTCAGGTCCAACGCTATTAACCTTCAATTTGCTTTCTCTATTTGTTCTGTTATTTTGGGCTAACGTAACAATAAGAAGCCTAAAAAAAAAAATCATCCAACCAAATATTAAATTTATATTACCACCATTACACAGTGGGGCCAAAAGCAAAATAAATGGTAATAAGTCTGCAACTGTTAAACAACTGAACCGATTTAGATGAAACTGGGAACATCGATAGAAGAGGAGTTAGGCTTTCAGAATATTGTTGGGTAGTGTCTGTAACTGTAGCACGGACAACCACCTCGAGGTTGAAAAACGTATCGGGGCTTATAACTTTTACAAATATTAACCGATTTTAAATATTTTTACAACTTTGAATTAAGCAAGACAAGGAAAAAACATGCTTATTGTGCTAAATTATCTCGAATGGTTTAAAAGATATTTAACTTCAAAAAATAAATTTCTCATTTCTGACCTTGACTTTTTTGCGATTTTGCCCTATAACTTTTAAAATAAAATTTCTAACATTTTTTTAAAAATATGTTGAAATTCTCTACAATTTTCTAAATTATACTAATATTTTTTTTTTTTTGTAATCTCAATTCTATAACAAGAAAAAAATTTTCAAAGTCAAAATTCCAAAACAGTTCTCAAAAATTGCAATTTTTTTGCCAAAAAAGTAACTATATATATTTAACTTTTTTAACAAATTTTGTTAAAAAAGTTTAATATTTTTTGAAATTTTCTGAAAGACGGGTCCCCAAGAAAACGTGTAAGTGTAATTTTGAAAAGTTCTGAACGTTTACCCTACATCCAGCAGTGGTCAAAAATTATCAATTTTGGATGAGAAGTTGAAGTTTTTGAGTCTGTAAAAAAAATTGATTGTTGATTTAGGTACTTCTGTGAATTAAACTATATAGCTCAATATGTTCTTAAAGGTTTTGCAAAAAATTATGACAGCTTACCGGTAAACTTAGTCACACGAGGCAATTTTCTGAAATTACCCATATTTTCAATAATAAAAACTTCGACCTTTAAAAGTATATAGTAAAATTATATATATTTTTCTGATTTTCACATTTATCAATTCTCCATTAAATATTTTATATAATGTTGATACCTATAAGCATTTAGAAATTATTCAGTCTCAAATTTTTTAAATATGTCCATATAAACATAATTTGCATTTGTTCGTATTGTTTCAAGAAAAGTGTGCTAAAAATTTTAAAATAGTAAAATTTATTATACATAATTTTAAAGAAGACACAATTTCCTTTAAAATGATATATAATATGACTATTTTGATTCGTTCCCATATAACGACTGGACAAAAATAAAAAGAGTTAAAAATTGGAATAATTAAGAAAAATATTACCTATGTAAAAATTTTTTTTTTATTGCTGAATTTAGATTCCCTACTAGTCATACATAAAACCACCAAAGCATTTGCCGATACCTCAACTGGTTTAGGATTTACAAAATAACGTTATTAATACAACATATAACATCATACTAATATTAGGAAAATTTTTTGTTTTATTATTTTTATTTTTTTTAATTTTACTGAGTTCATAACAAATTACTGTTTAGTAGCATGTTCCAATCATCCTAGGAACTTATATTTAAATAATCTTAAGGAATTACAAAAAGAAAAGCAAAAATGTAAGTAAATCAGTTTCTTGATACATAAAAATAGTAACTCAATGTACTAATACATTAATTTTATAAAGAAAAAGCCTTACACAATGAACTCATACATTGAATCAATGAAATATTTCATTAAACTATGTTAAAATAAACGCACTCATTAAATTCTTTCTAACGGGAAATATAGTAAAACGAAATCAACCCAGTTTGTATTTATCTCTTAACAAGAAATGAAACAAAAGTGTTGTGCCAATAATAAAATAAAATTAATAATTAAAAGGTAAATTAATCAGAAAGAAAGGATATTCAAATGGTTAAAGTCCATAAATATACATATATTTTTATTCACACAGGAGAATTTGAAAAGCAGCAATGAATACACCGAATTAAAAGAATTACTTAAAAGCTGTAATTTAGATACTTGCTTTCTTAACATGTTAGTTTAATAGTGTTTATGGTTATAAACAGATTTTAAAATATTATATTTAACATGTATTTATGTAGATAAAACAATTAAGACGCAGACACGAGGGTTTCAAAAAATATCGTGAATAGAAAAACCAAGATGATTCTATTAGTAAGTATTCATAAATAAATCATGTATTTGAATTTAATTCTTAATAAAAATATATTACAGACTGACCAAGATTTGGACGTTACATCCGGTGATCGTAATGGTATTTTTTGTAACTTTCCATTGTTTGTTCTATAGACAAAAAAATTTAAAGGTAACTAATTAAAAAAAATTTAAGTCATTTGAAGCTGTTGCAATATTAATATTCCACACCATCATTGAGCAATATAGAGGACAACAGGAAGTACTTTGTAAAATAAATGAAAAAGCAAAAAGGAAGTCCACGATCACATCTGTAAAATGCATTTTGTTTATTTAATTCATTTAGTGAAATGTAATATAAACACTGTATCATATTTATGGTATTTATATTAAGAGATTTATATTTAATTTTTACTTATATTAACTAAATATAATAAAATTTAATAATTTAATTTGAAATAAAATAAAAACTAAAAGTACAGAACAGGTCTATTTTTATTATAGATTTTCAATGTATACTTTCATTGTGACAAAGCATGAGTACATTGAAATTAATGTACTGATCACTGGAATTATTTATTATATTTAACAAACGTTAAATTAATAAATTGAATCAATGAACTTGTTCATTGAATTTTAATATTAATGTATGGCAATACATTGTTTATTTATTATATTTAACGAATGTTTTCATTGAATTAATATACGAATAAATTGAATCAATGAACTTGTACATTGAATTTTAATATTAATGTATGGCAATGCATTGCTTCAATGTACCTGTACATTAGAGTGTCCCGAGAATAGCGTTTTTCGAGATTTCGATATAGAACACCTCTCAAACGATGCGTAAAATTAGAAGAATATGGGACAAATATTAAAAAAAATTTTTAAATTGGTCTTCAGTTCCCTACCAGCGATTTTAAAATCATGGGTCCCATACATTTTGGTCAAAAATAAGTTTCGATTTTTTAATCGAAATGGGTATCAAAAAATTAGTAATTTTAAGCTGGTTATGGAAAAAATATTTTAAACATTTTTCCAATGGTATTTTCGTTCGCTAGAAAAAGGTATTTTGATGAACAATTTTTTTAAAAAATCTGGAAAATTACATACAGTATCGGTCATCTAATTAGCCCACCCAACCAGAATTTTTTTTGGACTTAATTTACTTTTTCTTGAAAAAAGTTTTTAATTGTTTTATTAATTCAATATATTGACCATTATGTACTTAATACATTGCAGCCAAAACTTGGATTAATAAACTAACACTTTACGCAAAAACATTGTTTTATTAAATATTCCTATAAAAATCAAGGACAGCTAATTAGCCCACTTACACTATTTATTACGAAAAATCTAAGCAAGCTTTGAAAAAAAGTAATTTTTCATATGGATTACAATTTAAAAATAGAAGAACTGCAATTTTCGTAAAAAATTTCATATCTAAATTGGTTAAAACGCCTTATATTTCAAATATTCGACATTTAATAAAAATCGCGAAAAATGTAAATTAAAATATTATGAAATTTTATAGAAACCTTGATAGTCCTTTAATTATGGTAAACAATCATCTGTAACATCGAAAGCAATACAAAAAGTTTAAATTCGTTAACTAAAATTACGGTTTAAGTTACTCCGCGAATTTAGATGATCAAATAATCAGCATTTAAGTAAGAAAAATCTTTTCCAAAAGAAAAATAAAAGTTGAGAAATCATTTTAAAATTGATAAACTATCTAATAATATTTAATAGATATTATATCGATACTATCTAGTGCAAATAATTGCTGGTAGTTGGTATATGCGATGTATTAAAAAGTTTTATTAGTATTCTAGTTAAAAAGAAAGTGTAAAATCTTACCTTAACATTGCAAAATTGAAAATAACTTTGCTTAAATCATTCGTCTAGGTTACTTATTGACAAATATTTTATGCATCTCATCCAAGCGGTTTCTTTAGATAAAATTCTTTGTATTTTTGTTTACTGCTATAAAGAACTTACTTTCTTTTTTGAAACATCTATACTTATGATGCTTTTTATACTATATAGTATAACATTTGGCAATTGGTTTTAGTTTTAGTAGATACTTAAGTACATTTTAAAGTGTTTTTTATTCGCCACAAATCTTTTAAGTCAGAGTTTCATTGCGAAATTTATGATTATTCTATTTTTGAAATTCGCAATTTAACTAAGTTTTTCATTTCTTTGCACAGCGCTGAGGTTTTTGAATGATTTATGATACTTTAGAGGATTATTGACGATAATGTAATGATTATCTAACCTTTCTAACCAATTTTCTTAATGGATTTAATCGATTTTGACCACTTTGTATGTGTTGTCGAATATTAGTATTTTAATGGATGTTTCCATGAAATCTTCCCACGAAAATTATCTTAAATTAATTAAAATTACTTTATACTTAGAATTTTATATTAAAACATAATTTTTTTCAGAGCATACTTAGATTTTTCGTAATAAATAGTGCAAGTGGGCTAATTAGCTGTCTTTGATTTTTATAGGAATATTTAATAAAACAATGTTTTTGCTAAAATTGTTAGTTTATTAATGCAAGTTTTGGCTGCAATATATTAAGTATATAATAGTCAATATATTGAATTAATAAAACAATTAAAAACTTTTTTCTAGAAAAAGAAAATTAAGTCCAAAAAAAAATCTGGTTGGGTGGGCTAATTAGGTGACCGATACTGTATTATCAACAGTTCTTACTAAATGCAATTTTTTAAAATTTTAGCCTTAAAAGAAACAAAATTATAAAATTCTTATCTATTTTTTTAAGAAAAATATCAACATTTTTTTTTTGCATGATGTACTAAAATGACTGTTTATGGACCAAAATTTTTGCGAGCATTTTTTAAAATATTTTTTCTATAATTGGCTTAAAATTACAAATTTTTTGATATCCATTTCAAGACTAAACTCAATACTATTTTTTGGACGAAAAGTTCTAGACCCGTGACATTCAATCGCTGGTAGGGAACTGAAGATCAATTTAAAAAATTTTTTTAATATTTTTCCCATATTCAGCTAATTTTTACGCATCGTTTGAGGGGTGTTCCTACAAAATTATTGTCTACTGACACTCTACTGTACATAGGATCTATGTACCTTTTTGATTCAGAGTACAAATATCTTAGAGTAAAATTCCAGCAGAAGGTTTTTGGTTGATAAGTTAGCTCTTTTTAGTATAAAATATGCAAAATTATGCTTTTAAATATAAAACATACAAAAATGTGCCAATTAAAGGTTTAAAATATATAAGATTTTTTATAAAAATAATACGAAATATACTGTTAAGCCCAAAATAAGCTGTAAGGATCAAAATATCGATTCCAAAATTCTTAAGATTGTCACAAACGGATAAATAAGTATCAAACTGTTACTCATTTCAAGCTTATAAAAAATATGAGTTTACGATTTATTTAATATTTTTAAAATAATTAAAATTTTTTTTAAGTAGTTTTAATTTTTTTTTGTTCAGAAGAAAATCGAATATTTAAAATTTTATGAATTTATATGATTTATTTTATAATTTTTAAATTGGTGCATACTTTTTGGGGCAAAAATAAAAAATATTTGAAGTTATTTTCCTAAATTTAACTAAATTTGAAATAAATATGAATATTTAAACCCTATACTTGTCTGATACGGTGTGTACTCTTAGGTAAAACAAATTGGATATTTATTTCAAAATATTTTGATTCTGTTCCACTGTGCTATGTTGAATTGGTCAATAACACCCTTTTATAATGTTAAAATTTTCTTCAAGCTTTCTTATCAAGATATTAAATTTTTTTATAGAACTTCATGTGTTTTATCCAATTTTATTGCTTTAAGCTTCTTGTTCTTTTAGACTTAAAGGAAATGCAATTTATATTATTTTTGCTTAAAAACAACACAATTAGTGACACATATTAAAATTTTTCCGTGTTAACTAATTAGGAGCATATAGTCTTTCTAATGATTCCCAAGTTTTCTTTGTGATTATAAGCTCGCCCTGGGAGATCCCCTTAGAATACCTTCCCAATTAACAATTTTGTTTGTTTGAGAGTATGTGTGAATAAATTTTTTCATTCGTTATTTATTTGAAAATTGTGTATTTGCCATAAACTGGGTCAACAAAATGCGTTTTTTGTTTCTAGTCTCCTTCTTGTTGTAAGTATAAACAATTTAGTTGCTGTTTTTTGCTGCTTTTAGTAATTTCTTGTATATTTTCTACAGGCAGTCAAAGATTTACAATGGTGTTGTGGGTTCTGGTTTCATTTTTTTTTATTTTTCGTTTCACTAGAAATGAACTGAAGTTTAAATAAAAAAAAAAAAAAATACAAAATGAAAATGAAAGAAAACTAGTTTTATTTCCTGCAATGCAACAAAATTCATGTAATGTGAATGTAAATGTTTTTTTTTCTGTTGCTGTTTGCAAATGTTTTGTATTTGTGCATTTCTTGTTGTTGTTATTTAGATGTTGCACAAACACTTTCACACACATACTCTAAATAAAACCTAAGTGAATAGGCTAGTATAGGCTAGATGGGTGGAAAGAAGAATGAACCAGTAGTAGAGAGATACAACTATGTCGTTGGTTTGGTTTGGCTGGCCCAGCTTGGCCTGTGTTCTACTTGGTCTATTCATATGTGTGAGGTTATTGTGTCAGTGGGTGTTTATTATTTGTTGTATTTGGTTGGGTGATGTTAGGATTTATTTTCCTTTTTTTTTTTTTCTTCCTTATTTTGTCTTCTTTTTTTATTCTATTTTCCATTTGAATTCCCTTTGAAATTGCCTTGTTGGCAATATAAAAAAAAAAAAAAAAAAAATATGGAGGTGCTTGCATGAGTTTGGGGTATACGCTTATGATTCTAAGCATACTTTCACTTTTTTGTTTGTTATATTTTCTAGTTGGTTGTTGTTGCTGTTGTTGTATTCCGCTTGTCTTGTCTTTGGCGTGATTTAAGCATATGTTTAAGTGTGTTTATTAGGAAATGAAAGAGGAAGTCGATACATTTCTTTCCCAAGTAAGTAAATAAATTTTGTGTTTATGTTTTTGGTGTAAAACACAGTGTTAAGTGTTCTTTTGGCAATTGTTTGGCCTAAACAAAAACAAAAACTCAAATTGCTAAGACGTCATTCATTTATATGTAGGTATTGGTGTGTATTTCCTAATTTTCTGCCTTTTTTGCTCTGCTTTTCCTAGTAAACAAAACAGAATTTTTAATTTATTGCTTTTATTCCAAAAAAAAAAAAAAAAAAGTAAACAACCAAAAAAAGTTTCAGGGACATGTTTGGGAAAATTCACAAAAAAGTTTAAACAAAATTTTAATTTAATTAAAACACAAAAATAATTGGAATATTGTGGCAAGAATACTTACAAAATTATATTACAAAATAATTAGTAAAGTGGTGTTGGTTGGTGTTTGGAACATCGACATTTAAAATTTAAATTTTAGAGAATTCAGTTGTAAGAAAGAATTGTAGTTAGAGGAATTTAATTATCGTTGGTTATATTAATTTTATATTTACCAAGAAATTTGGGTTATTGCCAGTTAAGTTTGTTTTTAAATGATGAATTCCTTGGCGGAAATACACTTACCTAAAAAGAGATAAAAAAAAGAAGAGAGAAAAATTAGATTAAGAATTAAAGAATTTAAAATTAAGTTATAGTTTTCAACAAAATCTAAATAAATAGTGAATAATTGGTACCACTGAGATCGTTATTAAGTTTTCAAAAACCTGGATTCAAATTAAACTTCCAAAAGATTTAAATATTTAAATCTTATGAAATACCTAGGGGTCAAACATTTGGAATTAAGATTATATTTTTCATTTACATTATTATTTTCTTTGCTACTTGTAACTATTCAATAGTTTTATGGGAAGGCGCTAGACTGGACGTGGTCTCTATTGACGAGATTCCACGTCGGCCTAGAAACATGGCCCGGGAGAAAAGTGGGAAGATCTACTACGGTTTCGAGTCAATCTTCCTACAGGTTTACTGAGGTTATGATATAGACAAACCGATTCATAACGTTGACAATAAAGCTCCGGAAGCAATGTCTTGTGAGGACACTATTAGTTCTCTTGCTCAAGAGGACACTCATTTGAACTCTGAGTTTGTGGATGAATTTTTTGAGAGAATGGACGAAGGAGTAGATGTAGTAGATGACGTCAACGTCACAATCGTCCCAAAAGACAAAGATGGTGAAGAAAATCTTCACCACTCCAAAGCAGCTTCGGCTGCGCTGCTCCTCCAGAAAAAGGAGAGGAGCAAGCACTAGTCCAAGGACCCTGGATTGTTTTGTGACAGAGTTTACGGACTACGTGCGGATAACTTTAAGCTGCTACACGCTGCAGGACAAGGTAGGATACGATATTGCATAGTAGCTAGCAATAAACTCAGTATCATCATTCATTTTGATTTTAGCGAAGAAGACACTGTAATAGCGGCCTGGGAGACAAGCCCCGGCATTATCTATATTGTCTCCAGTTACATGGCCCATGACGATAACGACCCACCACCAACAAAGGCGGCTAAACAAAGAAATAATAGGAGCCGACTCCAACGCCCGCCAGTAAATAAATTAAAAAAACAGATAAGAAACACGAAGCACGAGTCTTGGAGGGTTTTATATAGCGACGTAGAAGGACACTCTAAGATAAGTCGCCTCTGTAAAATTCTGGCATCATCATCTGCTGTCCCAAGTTTCATTCAGAAACCCTGTGGCAACTGGACAACTAGCGGCCAATAGACCTTATATGTCTTAATTGACACACACTTTCCTGACAGTCTCCCACTCACGATGTTCCCATTCCCATATCGGAAAGCGAACTAAGATTTAATAGTTCCCTGGCTGATGCAGATATATTCAGCATGCTTATCATGTTTATCCCAAAAGGAGGGAGTACCTCACACACGAGACCGAAAGACTTCAGACTAATACTTCTATCTGTCGTCCTTCTTTTTAAAAATTCTGCAAAGATTGATTGATCTACATCTACGTAGAACAACCAATCCCAACCTGTTATCAGCGTTACAACATGCCTATATGAAAGGTAGATCTGTTGAGACGGCATTACACTCACTTTTAAGGCATATAGAAAATGCTCTTGAGAATAAGAAGTTTATATTAGTTGCCTTCCTCGATATAGAGGGGGCTCTTAATAATGTAACTCCAGAGGCAAGTAAAACGTCTCTGGAAGGACTGGGTATACACCAGTCGGTAATTAGCCTCATATGGAGACTTCTAAACAACAGGGTTATAATATCCAATAGGGAGCATCTACCGTATACAGAGTAGGAAATAGAGGTAGTCTGGAAACTAGACTCTCTGAAGTTAAAGACTGTCGCTTATACTGACGATGTTGCGGTGGCTGTATCTGGCAAATATCTGGATAATAGATCTCAACGTCTGCAAACTGCTCTAGGTCTACTCAGTGCATGGATCCAGGAAAAACGGAATTTTGTTCTCTTCTCCAGAAGATACAAAATTCCAACTATCCCATTACCCCGCCTAAATGGCGTAGAATTAAAGATGTCAAATAGTGCGAAGTATCTAGGGATTATCGTGGACTACAAACTATCCTGGCTTAGGGGTCATTTGAATGACCCCTAACCCAGACACGGTTCTCTTCTTCGACAAGAAGATGCGGACCAACTGGTCGGAGTACCGCTTTCCACCTGCAGATCAATAATACTGTGGAACTTATCGAGGATTGCACAAGATACATGGGCTAACATGTCCACATGTTCAACCTCGAGGCAATTATGGCCCTATTATGATGGTTCTCGATCAAACTTCATCTTGGGACTACCCAGGCATAGGTTACATAGTATCCGATGTAACAGGACACTGGATTGTTGGTGCTCTTTAGTGCTCCCTTTTAACGACTTCTGTAGGAGTTGCAATGATGAGAAAGAGGAAGAGACAGTGGAGCATTTTCTATGTCACTATCCAACTCTTTTGGAAATAAGGATCTCCAAATAAGGTAGTCCGTTTATGCTTGGTTTATTAGATCTCTCTGTTATTGACATCAGAAATAACAACACCTTCATACATGCGTCAGGTTAGTTCGATTCGGACGTAGTTTCGGACATGTGATATCATATCACATGATACCTCAGAGTATCATAACGGGACCAAATTGGACCCAAGTGAGCTGTCCTGTATTATTCAGTTAGCTGCCCTAACCTAACGAACATGTATAAGAACTGCGTATAAGGTGGCAAAGTTTATATCTTCCGCATTGTCATAGTAGAACTATGACCTCTTTGATCCTCTTTGATTGATCAAATTGAGCGTACTGCTTCTAAAGCAGACAACTGCTCTTTTGAGAATTCTAAAGCAGACAACTGCTCTTTTGAGAATTCTAAAGCAGACAACTGCTCTTTTGAGAATTCTGTGGAGAAGGTGCAAGCTATAGCCCAATTTTTATAGAAGAAACAACAAGAATAATAGAAGCGAAAAAGTTTTGCTATTCTTAATGGAATTATCAAGCCGAAAAAAGTATTTTTTTTTTCCTAAAACACGTATTTATTAAATCAAATAATACTCCCAGAAAAAGGAAAATATATATACCACATACGTGTTAATAATGATATCATTCAGTGTTAATAATGAGTCTGCTCCTTATGTGTTCAAATCATCAATGATAATTGATACCAATTAGCCTTAAGTTGACAACACTTCAGTACCGAATTATTAAATTACATTTTGTTATCGTAACCGAACAGTTTCAAAAAAGGCGATACCAAAAATTGTCAGTGTGGCCACAAACGGGGTGGATTGTTCCCTCAGTGCACGCTGCTTTTTTTTAGGTTGTAAAATACAGTAGTCATATTATTAAAATGATAAGGAGTGAGATCTAAAAAATCTTAGCACACATTTTGCCTCATAACTTTTTTCGGAATCAATATTCAAAATTTTTTTTTATCTAGTTATCATGGAAAAATACTTCAGTTATTATTTTTAATAACAACCTTGTTAATTTGTCCTTATTTTCATCAAAATAAGGGACGAAAAACATTTACGTCCTACAAGTTATTAAAAAATTTCAAAAAATCCAAATAGGTCTTACAAATAATTGGCCACAGAATTAAATGTCGTCCGTAAGACCGTTTCTAATGTTATTAAACAGTATCAGGAGAAACTAGGTTTCTTTTGATGTGAAACCTAGTTCGGTAAGAAAAGAGGACCACATGATATTGGGAAGGCCAGAAAATTGAAGGCATATTGAAAGGAACTCCAAACACATCTGGTAAAAAATCAGCTCAGCTTCGACTATTTGGTGAAAAACTTAAAGCTAATGGGAAAGTTGATAACATATAAAGTTCAAAAAATTCCAAACTGGAATTCTGCAGAAAAAATTACAAGCCAAAAATAGGACTCGGAATTTAAAACCAAATTTCATACAAAAATACTCAAGCTTTATAATTGACGAGGAAACGTAGGTGCTGGCAGAATCTTCGCATCTTGTGTCTCAAACATTTTTATTGCTAATGTTCGAAGCAATGTTGGAGATAAGTTTAAGACCCAAAAGCTGCAAAAATTCATGGTATGACAAGCTTTTTGCAGTTGCGGCAAAACAGGAAAGTCATTTGATACATTCGGATCTATAAATACCAAAATATGCATAAAGGAATATTTGCAAAAAAGACTTCTTCTTTTCTTAAGAAAGCACAACGTGTCCACATATTTTTGGACCCATTTGGTATAATGTCACTACGG
This sequence comes from Protophormia terraenovae, assembly GCA_951394005.1. Lineage (NCBI taxonomy): Eukaryota > Metazoa > Arthropoda > Insecta > Diptera > Calliphoridae > Protophormia > Protophormia terraenovae. Next base: position 26,408,530 of record OX596074.1, on the reverse strand, counting down.
TAAGAAAGCTCTGGAGTGGTATCAAATCAATAACATAGTTTAGTACCAATAACATAGTTTTAGTACCGTCAATTTTCAAAATTGTCCATAGCTTAGACCAGTGGAGAGATATTGAGCTCTTGTGAAAAGTGAATTCAAGAGCACAGAAGAGGTGTCCCAAAATACCGAAGATTTTAACAGAAGATGTGCACACTGTTCCAAAAAAGTGACTGAAGCAACTATCAAATCTCCAAAGAAAGGGTTTTCAAAAATGGTCAACAATTTTATAATTAGTGGTTAGAACCATAAAAGTTATATATTTCTGTGATCTGTTCTAAATTATCAAATGATTAAAAAATAATGAAAACTCTAAGGTCAACCGTTTCCACTTTATTGAATATTATGTATGTTAACAATTTTTCGATCTCACTCCTTAAATCAAGTAATCTGTAAAACCAATAAATATTTCTTTTCAATGTTTTATTTTTTTCCTCTTCAAAAAATTATCCTAAAAATTTACAAGATTTCTTTTCATTTCCAATTAAATATTCCAACCACAATATCTGCATAATTCAACATTATCTTTGAACATATTTTAGTAATAAATTCTGCAGAAAATAAAATGTGTCTGAATTCAAATAATTTTTAAGCTTAAAAAAAATTGTACAACGACGATTAGTTTAAATAAAATATAGCAAAATATTTTACACTACTACAAAGTTGATAAGTTCAACTAAGTTTTATGTCCCCACGTCACACATATTTTAAACATACTATTATATTTTTTATTGTAATTGTTGTTGAGTTTTTTTTTTGTTTTGCTTTACAACAAATAACATTTTTAACAAAATTTATTATTTGATAATGAAAATAGAAAAAATGGAAAATTCTCAACAAAATTCATATAACAGAAATGTTGGTTTTTACTTTTTAGTTGAAGTAAGAAATTAACAGTGGGAAAGAATTAAAGGACAAGAATTTAAAATTTTTGTTAGTCATCTGAGATTTTAATATTTTTAGTATTAATTAGATATTTTTAACTTTTTTTTAAATTTTGCACATTTGTGACTAATGGATACATTTTTTTTTATAAATTTCTATTGTTTTGTTTGACACTGTTTTAAAAAACATATATTATCGTAAAACCACAACTAAATTTCAAAACATAAACCACAAAACATTATCTTAATTAAGATAAATGCTGATTTTTTTTGAGAAAAAAGAATAAAAACAAGAATTGGAAAAAATACTAAACAATACCCCAAATGCAAGAGAAGTTAGGATTTAAAAAAAAACCATTTCACACATACAGATTTACTTAGTACTTAACAAACAAATACAGACTTAAGTATTTAACATCTAAACACATAGCATTAAGCTAAAGAGAGACAGAATATCTAAATATATTTACAAGGACAAAGTAATAATATAAAACGTACAACAAATACAAATATACATATATATAACAATACATTAACATTAGCAACAACAATAATAATAATAAAAGGAAGTTATAAAGTGCATAATTTAAGTTCCCCTTGAAATTTAAACAAGAACAAAGAAATAAACTTTTCTCTTTCTCTTTGCTTTTTAAAAATCCTTCGGTATATGTGTGTTAAAGATTTCTCAGTGTATGTCTGTGTTAATTTTCCCTCTTGTTTTTGCAACATCCGCTAAAATAAAACAAAAAACCAAAGGACCCCAGTTTAAAATATACTGAGAAAAAAAAAAAAAAAAAAAAAAAAAAAACAAGTGAGAAAAAAAATATATGTGACAAAGAATCTTTTTTGCATAATTTTTCCCAAGTGTCAGGTCATAAGTCTTTTTTCTCTTATTGTCGTTGTTGTTGTTCTGCCTTTGAGGCATGACACACATGAACAGGCTTAGTATGTAAGGCTAGAGAGCCTGGCAAGAAGATTATTAAAATAATAATAAAAAAAAACTAATAAAATGGAACACAAAATGAAAGTTTTAAGGAAATAAATATTTACAAAGCAAAATCCTTGTTTCAAAGATAAAGAAAAAACTAAAAAAAAAATAAGTAAAATATTTTCAAAACTTTAAAAAATTAAACTAAAAGGTTAGCATAAACTAAGACAGAAAGTTTCAAGACTTAATTAGAAAAATCAAAGTGACCTCGAGGATAAACAAAGTAAAACTAAGGAGTTTTCAAAGTTGTAGCTATAAGAGGTTTTTTTGGAAGTGAATTTATATTTTATGTTATTTAAAGTTTAAGTATTTAAATTTAGAAATATTAGTTGTTGAGGAGAAACATGTTTTATTGTTTATTATTTTTTACTTCAGAGGAATTTTTTAAACATAGAAGGAAAATTTAGACACAATATTCAAAAAATATGAGATAATAAGAGCAATTAACAATTGTTTGGTCCTTCGGGTTTACAACGCTGCCATCACATATATAATATCAGTTTTTGGTACAACTTTATCGCACCCAAACGCCTAACGTTGCCAATTGCAACTTGGTCCTTCGAACCGGAAGCCAGTTGGCAATACCTAGCAGTTCATTGATATTTCCGAAAATATTATTACTCTAGAGAAAAGGGACATATTTTAATTCTTTAATAAATATTACAAATGGAGTAAAACATTTGTATGCAAAGCCCCAAAGCAAACATGACCCTCATGTAGTGGAAAATTGTCAACATAACATTCAAACCGTAAGCAAAAAGATGCATGTAGTCTTTTTTCAATGAACATTACGAGAGTATTATCAGGAAATGGAGGAAACAGAATTTCTTATTATAGTCTCTTAGCAAGGAAGAAAACATTCCAATCCTGAACACAATTTTCAGGTATTATTAAGGACTCAAATCCGGAAACTAAATACATATTTAATACTGCAAAATAAGGACTTAATCCTTAAATAGCTAAAAATATATATACAGCTATAGTACGAAAAGTTCTTACTTATTGATTTCTAGTCTGGACTATAACAGAAAAGAAATATGTAGCAGACTAGCTATATAGGATTGAGAGATCGGTATGCATTGATTTATAGGCTCACTACTAACTATCGTCATGATTAAAACCTTTAGATAATAGAGATCACGAACACACGACCAGGCAAGAATTTAAAGCATAAGTATTTCTCCCGATAGTGCACCAACCTTCTGTTACGTACTGTACAGACTTTAACTACAATACCAAGATTTATACAGACGGTTCTAAGATGAACTGTGGTGTTAGATCTCATATCGTCTCCTGTCATTCAACTCATATACTACTAGGTACGTTTCTATTTGTTACGTTAGGTTATAAGAGTCGCCCGCTATTGTGAGTGCACTCGGAGGCCCTTAGGAACATTGTGATACCCTATATGGGAAAAAATTCTCCTCTCCACTCCTATAAACAAAACTAATGTACCGTTGGTCCACCTTGAAACCAACCCGTACTCCTAACAAACCTAGTCAGGTTTGATAGTGGCATGTCATTGAGATAATTCAGATCATGAAAGAGTTGTCTACCTAGATGTCTCAGTCTACGCCCTTCCAGTGCTGGACATTCGCATAACTTCCTTCTTCCTCTTCCTCAACAATTTCTACAAAAGCTATTTCCTGGGTAATCGACATACGCCCGATCATACAGTGACCTGTGATAATACCTACAAGAAGCCTTATCGATGACTTGTCAAAGAGATAGTAATGCTCTAGTTGTGCTCCGTGACCGGAGTGGCCAGAGAGTTCTTGACAGTCTACAAGTGGTGATTGAGGACCACCTTAATTCCATTTCGTTCACCACCCATTCAGCAAGAGTGTTGGAGTGAGAATGTCTTCGCAAGCGATTGCTCCATCCAAGAACGATCCATTTATTGCGCATTTATCTGCCATTTCGTTACCCTGTATGGCCCGGAACCCATATCAGCTCCACCCGTAGGTGTCTTAGCTGAGTTAAGGAGCGTATACAGTCTTCAACTCATCTCGATTTTATAATGGGAGAATTCAGAGCCTTAATTGCGGCAAGGCTGTCTACATATATATCAATGTTCGAAGCGCAGAATTCAAACTCCTGAATTCGCTTCGCTGCCATGTTGATGGCATAAACTTTAGCCTGGAAAACTGTACACGAATTGGGTAATCTGAGAGACATCGAAATGTCTAAGTCATCAGAGAAAATACCCGAACCAGTGCCAGTATCCGTCTTCGATCCATCATTGAATACGGAGATTGCATATTCCTTAAAAAAGGAATTTGTTGCTCAATCTGCCCTAGATGGGATTCTAATGTTGAAAGTACTGTGGTTATTTTTTTCCGCTTTAGGGTTAAATACCACTGTAACCTCTCTCTATTCCCTAGGAATATATCCTAATTCAAGACTACCCCTAAATATTCGGATTAACCATGGCATAATGACTGATATAGATTTCTGCAGAAGCGCCGGGAAGATCCCATCTGGCCCCGATGACTTGTAGTGTTCAAAAGACGATATCGCCCACGCTATCTTTCCACTATCAACTATAGAAGCTACTAATTCACTACTGTGGATTGGTGACGCTTTCCAATTACGGACTCCTCGTTTGTATAGTCCCTGCAACCCGGAAAGTAAGTACTCATCAGTTGCTCCACAGTCTCCCTACTACTTTATATTTGTAATGTAAAAAAGAGTTGTCAAGCCTAGGTCGACTGACATTACTTTAGATAGGGTTCCAGCGCATAGAGACTACTTTGGTAATGAACAAGTAGACGAACTAGCCAGATTCTTCTCTATATATCTCTAAAGCGATGTCAGTCGCAATTTCGCAGGTGAATATAAAGAGCAGTACCTTTATGCACTTTTGTAAAGAAATTTAAAATATGTATCGTAATTTAGACACATGCTGGGTTACCAAATTAATATGGACCTCTTTTAACCTCTTTTAACGTACAACACAAAAGATAAACCATAATCGAAAGAATATATCGAGGTTGCTGTTAGTAACAATGTATTATGTACTGGGTTTTTGGGAAAACAAGCAAGTTGTCCGAATCGATTTCAGTGGCATTATCGCAGTTGCAAGGATAGAGGAAGATAGGAAACAGTTTTTCCATCTTCTCTACTTAGCTCTCACAAGGTTTCTAGGCGTTTATATACTATATGATCTTTTGAGGTATCTGGATCCAGGAACATGTTAGATTTTTAGTGAGTCATTATACACATCTGATGAGTGGTACGGTCTTGCCAAAACGGGGTTATTTAAATCATATTATCTTTTGTTCACTTGTTATGATATGGTGGTATACAATGTTTACAGCAGATTCAATCCCCTTTTGGTTTTTCAATTTAAACTGTATTCCGTTTTCATATTAGTTCATATGATTGCCCAGCAAAAAAGGAACTGAAAAAGAGCTGAAAAAGTCATCAATTTAACATTGTGTTATCATTGGAAAGAAGTATTTAGTGGTGAAAAGAGCTACAGAAGTTCCTTTTTTAACACATGGTTGCCATTGGTAGAATGTTCTTCTTTTATACTTCTTGTTCATTTCATTTAAAGTAATTCCCTTAAAACTATGTTTATACAAATTTTTAACAAAATTCTCTGCTTTAAAATGCTTAAAAATTTGTAAAATTTTAATTTTCTTAGAAATTATTAAAATTTTTTTCTGCTAAAAATTCATTTATTTTAAATTTTTTGTAAGTAATTGTTAAGAACTTTCAAACAAGTTACTTTTGAAGTCATGAAAATATTATTTTTTTAGAAGCTGTTGAACTTTTTTTGCTGGGTGCTTCAATATATCCTTCTGCTTCTTATTAGACTAAAGCGTGAAATCTTACAGTAGATATCGATTCAATATTTTCATACTAAATCAATTGTAGCTTAAAACTGCTTCGAAAACGTCATATCAAAATGAATGCTAAAATAACCGATCATTATGACGATTTAATTTCCATAATTCCGAATTTTTTTGCGATATCTCTCTTACATTTCTATGTCCAAAATTGATATACTGATATATCTATTTTTCCTGTTAATTTTTTTAATGTGGTAACATTGATTTTTCTCATAACATTACAACATTTTATTCATTTGGCGTGTGGCTTAGGTTGTCCTTTAAAAAATTCCTGTGATATAAAAATGGCTTTCGTTGGAAATATGAAATTATTATTGTTGTTATTATATTTAGTTTTATATTATTTTAATTAACCTTTAACTTTGAACCATAATTATACATACTTATTTAAATCTCTTATTTTTTAGAATTAACAAAACACAAAGGCCTTCTTTGAATTCTTTTAATAAATTATAATGTTTTTCAAGGGCTTTCCAGTGACATTTACTAAGAAACTTTTTAATCTTTTCATATTAAAACGACAACTAAATGTAGGTATATTCCTTTTATTATTTAAAGTACATATAACAGGTTAACTGTTACCTTGCAACAACTTTATAATTATCAAAGCGAAATTATACTTAAAATACCTAAACGGGTATTTTTAAGCTAAAAATATTCATACAAAAGGATAATGTTTATTTCAGCTAAACAAGATATAAGAGTTTTATTTTTAGGAAAAATTGCAGATAAATAAAACCAAGCAAACAGATTTTTCTTATAGAAAATAAGAAAATGTTCATTTTCTTCTTGATTTGAAAACCATTTAACTTGAACTATAATATTATTTATTTTTTTATAAAACTTATTATTTTTTTATCCAATTCCCTCTCTAATTTTGAACAAAATTTTTAAAATCTCCAAAGTCTTTTGATCCAAAATCTTAAAAATTTTTAAAAACATTTATTGGTTTATTTACGCGTTTTCAAAAATCTGTCGTTTATCATTTAAAACAAGAATATTTCATAAATAACCATTCGTACAAAGATTTATTCATTCATATCTCCTGTAAAATTACATCCGAGTACTTGTAATGAATATATATGGAAATTGTCTTTGATGTATATTGTATATTGTAATCAAGATAAATGTAGTCAGTCACTAAATGTAAAGTATGCCTGGATGTGTTTACATAGTCAGGTACTTGTGAAGTATTAGTAAAAACATCAGTTTTCATTTAAGTATGTAGTAGGTTTCTAGCTACCACTTTCTGTCTGTCTATATGTATGTCTGTCGGTCTAGCTAACGTAATAATTTCAAGAAACGATAGTTAAGTTGATGACAGTGAAAGGTGTTTGTGAGTGTTAATATTGAGTTAGATTAAGAAAGTTAAATGGTGACAAAGACGACTTTGAAAGGTACTTTAGATATCAGGAATGTTTAACTTTTATAAGAATTTAGGAGAAAGAGGTATTGAAAATTAGAATCAAAATATTACAACATTTGTGAAAAATATTTCATTAAAAAAAAAAAAAAAAACAATTAATGCAATGCAGAGAAAAAATATAGTTGCGGTGACCATAATGTGATTACACTTTGTAACATTATGTTTCGATTTTCTTATTATTATTTTTTTTAAGTTTTATCATGTTATGTTCCGTTTTATCACACTATGATTTGATTTTATCATATTATAACTCGATTTTATAATTTGCATTACATTAAAAAATGTTCAAAATATCTGATAACGTGCTTCAAATTTATCTTGTTATGATTAAAGAAATATTATATCTTCATTAATTATTTATTTGATGCATTATATTATTGTGGGATTAATATTAATATGGTTCGATAACATAATATGGCTTAAGAACAAGGAAAAATATTGATAATATTTAATAGTTGTGGGAATAATAATATTTTTCATATTAATAAAATTTTGATTCTGGTAAAAATATTCAAATAAATAAATAGGACTCATATGATCCACAGTCATCTGGAGTAAAGATTTTAAAAACATTTTTTGTTGCACTTCTAGAAGGAGAATTTTACTTATGGTTTAAGCATTAGAAATGTTAGATTGCGAATTATTTTAATGATATACAAGAATTTGTTGCGTTCTGAGGGCAAATCAAACCTGATTCTAAGAAAATCCTATTCTATATTTCTTTTGTCAAATTAAAAGTCTCAATATTATCTAATGTGATCGATAACTCCATTTTAAAATTAGGTGCCATAATATCACAATACGTCTTTTTCAAGAACGCTTAACGAATAAGATTAATTCAGGAAAGGATTATATTGATTTCTGTTTAATTTTGTTGTAATAATTGGTCATCATTAAATTAAATAAAAAATAAAAAAATTAATGCAATTTAATTTGTTTTTAGCCATTTACGCCGTGTATCAATATCAAGTATTTTGGGGTAACTGTAGTCGTACTTTTAAAGATAATTTAATGAATCTTGACACGAAAGATTTTTTGTGGACAATAGTAATATATCCACGTTAAATTAATTATGATTGGTGCATAATTAAAATAAGGAAATTTAAATCAAATCAAAATCTCAGTTGCAATCAGATGTATTTTCTCGACTAAAATTCTGAGAAGACCATAGTGTCCATATTTGTCTAGCGAACAGTTTATGATTTCATATCACCAGATAATCTATTCCATTAAATTTTATTATAGGATCCCTGCCCACGATGCATACGGATTGAATCATCTTACGGTGAAAAATTGACTTTTAGAAAGCATTGCTTAAAATGTCATGGTGGAAATACGATCTCAGTTCAGCGAAAGTGCACACTGTTGTTACTTTGCATTACTTTTATCCAAAGCAATTGACACGATGGATATATATTAACATTACAAACGTCACTTTACTTATCGTTGTCTAATACTGGATTGGCAACTACAAAACGCCTGCACAAGACCACTTGAAATGCAAATACCACTTGATTCTTAAATGAATTTACACGTCTTGCTTGCACAAGAACAACAATAACTACTGTTTGCGCTGTTCGTCGAATGAAGCAAAGCTTCGTATTGAGTGGTTTCAAATACTGCAGTACACCAATTGTACGAAACAAATACTTCAAATACTATGTACAAAAAACCAAGACATACAAGATATTAAAAAAAAATAATAGTGATTCACTTGATCGACTGTACTCTCATGTCTTGTTTGCTCATCACTACACTACTTGAAGTATTTGATTGTACAGTTAAACACTTCAAACACTATTTTAATGGTTTCAGGTGCCTGTTTAACAGTATTTGTTCACTGCGTACACATAACAGTAAAACATTTGAAAAATAGCAAATCTCTTGTACGACTAGTGTTGCAGGTCTATAGCAACTACTTATTTCAATGAAAGACAAGCTTTGCCTAAAAGCGGAGTGCTCCCACCAATACTTTCAATTATTTTTATTACCATTTCAACTTTTTTACGATTTGTTTTTGATGGAATGTTATTAAAATAGTCACCAGAATCATTAGATTTTAACAAAAGATGTCTTCAGATTGACATTAGATGTTATGGCAAATATCCCTCATAACATTCCATCTGTCGTCCATCCTTAAAAAATATAAAGAAAACGTGGCATCAAATGGAGGTCGACGAAGCCAGTAAATGGGTAAAGATACAGTAAATACTCTCACCGATATTTTTCAAAAGGTCTCTTGCGTAACTTTTCTTTTTACGATCGGATAGGGGAACATACGTTGTTGCAACATCAGATTGTGATACAAGATCTTTTTCTGGATTGATCAGGGAATTCAAATGTTGATGATTAGAAAGTTTTTAATGGAATATCATTAGGATAGTCAGCCCAACATAGTCTCATTGTTGACATTCTCAGATTTATAGTGAAAGGCCATAGTACGCATCACGCAGCAACGAGCTGCAGATTTATTACCAGCTTAAAAATCAATCAATTGTTTACATAATACAGACAAAGGAAATTTTGAAAACACTGTCAAATATTAATCTGGAAATGCTGTGTGTTTCAACTTTTTTTATATGAACCGCGCGAGGTCGTGAGTAATCATCATCAGCTGATTGCCGCTTGCGCCACGTACATTGCACTTCCAATCCTCAATTGCATTAACGTTTTATAAATGTAACCATAAACAAAGTATTCGTTGTAATTTAAATCGTAGCACTACCTGTCTAAATATTTTATTTGTAAAGTAGACCGAATGGGGCTTCTAAAGCTTTTACCCTGGTTTCATCTTTGGAAGATCTTTGACTTAAGCAGGAAGATACAGCAGACAATCATTCAAACTTCTCGTGAGCTAAAGCCAGAAACATTCGGTAGTTAAAATAATCCCTTGTGGTAGATATCCAGATCAATTTAATCTAGACTAAGTTGTAAAATGTTTGCCTGCAATACAAGGCAATGGTGACAATTTCGCGTTTACTGTTGATCGATTTAGGTGCATAAATAGTGGTATTCCTTTCATTTGAATGAGAACTCTTTAAGGCGTTAAAAATTAAGAGAAACTACATTAAAATCCTCTTCATCAGAAATATTCATCAAACTACATTCGGTATATAAAATAATTCTTCTGGTAGACATCCTGAGCAATGTTACCAAGATTAAGCATTAAAATGTTTGGTTGCATTGTATCGCAATGGTGGAAAGTCTGAATTTTCAGTTTATTGACTTAAGAGCAGAAATAGTGGGACTATTTTCCTTTTTACTGATAATTACAATTTCTTTAGGACCAGATATATATAAGTGTAAAGCTCCGTTTCATAGGAGACTGAGCAGAATAATTTTTAAGAGATTACAGTTCGTTATCCTTTTCAAATATGAATCCAATGAGCTTGTAAATTCTATAAATTGATTTAAAAGCCTTACGGTTTAAATAAACAAATTTTGAATCAAGTGTATTTTATGAATATATTGTTCAATTTTCAATTTCACGATTGTCAAGAAATGTATGCAGTCAGCTATCTGACAGTCACCAAATGCTAAGACCGATACTCTGTCAGTCATACAGTCATTTTCAGTTTTTGTCATACATGTTTCATTCACTTCATTTATTCATTCAGTCTTCATTTATACATTCATTCATTTATTTGCTCATTCATTTATTCCTCGTGTTTTATCAGTTATTTATACGGGATACAGCAGCTTTTCATGCTACCTTTATAGATGTTAAAGTTATACAATTTTATTTTTTTTTGCTTTCACAATTGAAACAAAATATTCATGTCCTGGTTTGCCTGACTGAGAGTCACTATTGTATTGTTTTACAAAAAAAAAAAAAAAAAAAGGATACAACATGTGTATGTATTTTCTTTTTTGCACTCTTTTTCTACGAAGTATATTGTTTGGGAATACTCGTTGAAAATATTTATTCAGTTTCCACTGCTTTGTTAATATTGTTTTCTTTAGAGAGTTTCATCATCTCCAGTTTTTCTTGCTTTTGTTGAAATTGCAAATTTCGTATGTCAATGCATTTTACAGGCAGCTAACAAAGTTGAGGCACCACAAAATAACATACTTTTGCACATCCATACATACATACATACATAAATATGCAGATAGTTGCATACGTTTTGTGTTCATTCAAAAATAACAATGACATGTGTCAGGAAACCAATCGAAATAGTAAAATTCGTATTGGTGGAGAGCTTAAATGTAAAACATCGCTTTTGAAAAGATTTTTTTTCACTCATTCACTACAATTCATACTGTTAGTAATAAAGGAAATATTCTTAACTTTGTATAAGCTTAGGGGCCAGAAATAATACAAAAAAAAAAAAAAAAAACTCCATTAAAGTGTTCGTGGTTTCCTCCTCTGGCATTTAACGGCAGTGCAGTATTACAAGTTTTGTGATTTACCTAATGGCTATGCCAATAGAGTAGAAAACTAGCTGTGATTTTTAGTTGATAAAGTAGTTTCCGATGAGGTTTTTGGTAATGCAGATTTCAAAACGGATTAACAGTTGTGTGGGACAAAAGATGGTAAAGGATTTTTTTTTTAAGTTTTACCAAAGAGGCTTATAATGGAAATTGCACTTAAAATGTGTTAATAATGGATTTGAAAAGCGGTATTATTATTGTTAACAATACGTAAGCTATTGTCTAATAATGACTAACAAATTTGTTAATGAAATGAAATAATTAAAACTAATGCGATGCTGAACTGGATCCCAGTTTAAAAGCTCGCTATAAATACAGCAACTAGGCTCAATGGCACGGGTGGCTGGCCATACAGGACGTATGGTCATTCGAGTATAATAGGAACGATTAACGTTCTCCCTGTACTGATAGACTATTGTGTTTCCAAACCAATCCTCTCAAGGTTTTACACGTTTTACATTATTGAGGAACGTTCTCCCTGTACTGATAGACTATTGTGTTTCCAAAGCAATCCTCTCAAGGTTTTACACGTTTTACATTATTGAGGATTCAACTGATTTATCTTAACTTTATGCATCTACACTGACGGTTCCAAGAACACAAATAGGGTCAATCAAGGCAACAATACTGCCGATGAATTAGCAAGGCATGGTTTTACTCTTCAGATCAACGACATAGATTGGTTCTGTGGTTTACACCTGAATGCCTGCAGGAAGCGTATTGAAATCGCACTTTATGACATAGCACAACATAGATCGGAAAACGAACCCACGTGCCAGATTACCAGGATTATATGGCCCAGAGTGGACTCAGCTAGGTCTCGTTCCTATTGCGTCTCTCGAGATTACACCTGAGAAACATGGTATCAGCAGTCTCAGGATACTGTGAATTTGGTACCCACTCCAATGGACTGGGTATTCAGTTGAACGATTTTTGCAGAAGCTGTAATAACGAGGATGAAGAGGAAACCATTTTCCTTCCTTTCTGCACATGCCCTGCCTTCGAAAACCTCCGCTCACGATACTTGGAACAAGGTTTTCTCGACAGCCTCACTGAGCTATCGATCAGTAGTGGCATTAACACCTTCGTGAGAAAATGCGGCTGGTTTCAGGATTAAAACTCAACACCGGGACTACAATTATATTTCTCTATACGATTTCTCTCTATACTTTACATCTTCATCACCTCTAATCTGAACTTTTATTCTATCCCACCTCCTCTTCCCTTCTGTTTATTTTTCTTCTTACAGGTAACACAAAGGGACCAATAATAAGCGGCACCTAGGCGGCAACCTGACAAACCTAACCTAACTAAAACCATTTGGATTAAAATTATCCAGATGGCATATGCTACGACAAAACGATAAATTCCTGAAATTAGAAGTGAAATAGAACTGGTCTTTAACCTAATTTCAACTGAACAAGAACTAAATTAAAAATGAACACGAACTGAAAAAGAACTAAAGTAGGAACCAGAACTTGAACTTAACTAAAACTGTATTAAAATTGAACAAGAACCGAAAAAGAACTAAACTAGGAACCAGAACTTGAACTGAACTAAAAGTAAATCAGAACTAATTTAGAACTGAAGTAGAACAAAATAAAAACTCAACTGAACAAGAACTGAAGTGGATCAGAACTAGAACTTAACTGGAACTGAACTAGAACTGAACCAGAACTTAACTAGAACTGAACTAGAACTGAACTAGAACTGAACTAGAACTGTACTAAAACTGATCTAGAACTGAACTAGAACTGAACTAGAACTGAACTAGAACTGAACTAGAACTGAACTAGAACTGAACTAGAACTGAACTAGAACTGAACTAGAACTGAACTAGAACTGAACTAAAATTGAATTAGAGCCGAATTAGAACTGAACTAGAACTGAACTAGAACTGAACTAGACCTCAACTAGAACTGAAATAGAACTGAACTAGAACTGAACTAGAACTGAACTAGAACTGAACTAGAACTGAACTAGAACTGAACTAGAACTGAACTAGAACTGAACTAGAACTGAACTAGAACTGAACTAGAACTGAACTAGAACTGAACTAGAACTGAACTAGAACTGAACTAGAACTGAACTAGAACTGAACTAGAACTAAACTAGAACTGAACTAGAACTGAGCTAGAACTGAACTAGAATTGAACTAGAACTGAACTAGAACTGAACTAGAACTGAACTAGAACTGAACTAGAACTGAACTAGAACTAAACTAGAACTGAACTGAATTTGAATTGAACTTGAACTGAACTTGAACTGAACTAGAATTAAATTAGAACCGAATTAGAACTGAACTAGAACTGAACTGGAACTGAACTAGAACTGAATTAGAACTGAACTAAAACTAAACTAGAACTGAACTAGAACTAAACTAGAACTGAACTAGAACTGAACTGAACTGAATTTGAATTGAACTTGAACTGAACTTGATCTGAACTAGAATTAAATTAGAACCGAATTAGAACTGAACTAGAACTGAACTGGAACTGAACTAGAACTGAATTAGAACTGAACTAGAATTGAACTAGAACTGAACTAAAACTGAACTATAACTGAACTTGAAATGCACTAGAACTGAATTGGAGCTGAACTAGAACTGAATTAGTACTGAACTGGAACTGAATTAGAACTGAACTGGAAATAATGTCGAACTGAACCTTAACTGAATTAGAACAAAACTATAAACTGGAACTAAAATGAACTAGAACTTGAAACTAAACTATAATTGAAGTGGAATTCAAAAAAAGAAAGAAAAATTAAACTATAGTTGATTAAATGTTCAGTTGATGTTCCTGGACTATTCCCACCGACTAAGGCAAGACAATCGGAAATTATATGTGCATGTATTTTTATTTATCAATTTCCATAATTAAAATATGACAAATTTATTATTCATTCAAATTTATTAATATTCATTACATTCTCTTTTAATAAGCATAAATATTTTCTTAAATTAATTTGCATTTTAAATACTTTAGCATATAACTTAAAATAACAACCATAACTCTTTGTCAATTTAATACTCTTGATAAAATAATTGAGATTTTAATAATGGATTAATTTTAAACCCTTTTGGCATTTAGTATCACTTAAAAGAGTAATAAATTAAATTGTATAAACAAAAATAAATTTTAAATTAAATTTATTGCAAATTATATACGAATATTTTAGATATTAGATGTAAATCTCAAATATGTATATAAAAAGAGAATAAAAATAAATGAAATAATGATTAATGAAATTAAAATTTATTTAGGAAATGAAAGGATAGAGGCAAGTTAAACTATTTAAATGCATTTTAGGCTACTTAGTAGAGGAAATGTAATTCCTTCATTTAGTTTAAAAATTTCAGATTTAAGTGCACTAGTTTTTCATTAATTTAGTAACTAAAAATTACAATAAATTATTTCTTAAAGTTGAGCAATTTTAAGTTTACTTTCATATATCATATCATATAGATATCCATTACTTTTAATTTATTCCTTTTATCTGTATATGGATATGTATGTCTTACAAATTTTATCTAATCACACTCCTTAACATTAATATTGTGGCAGCAAATACATTCTTAGGAATATTTGTATGTATTAAAGTGTAAATTGTATAATTTTAATGATAAACTTGCACCAAATACAATTCACATTTGCATTCATACATAATTTTCTAATTCTAATGCAATCAAAATCTTTAGAATGCAATTGAGAGACAGAAATAAAAAATATATACATATAAAATATATAGAAGCAGTTTCAAGTGTTGATTGAGGAATACATAATATAATATGCTTTTAAAACCATATACTGACATGAATACGAAATCAATCCCAGCAACAAAAACTACAACATCATCACAACAACACACCATACATACATATGTGTTTAAAAAAGTGAACACTATGGAAATAAAGCAAAACTAAAGCTGAAATTCATATAGAGTTTTCCATAAAACTCTATTAAATCATTTGTATTAGAGAATAGTGTGTAAAGTTTTGAATGCATTAGTATAAGTATAGCAATATATAAACATATCTACATACATATACACCTACACACACTTATGTATGTATATAAATAATCCCACATACTTTTAGGATGAACGCTTTAACATGAATTCTTTATGTGGTGTAAAATGTCACACAACATCTCTATTAAATTGAAAGTTGTCGTAATATAATGGTGTTATATTACGACAACTACAACGACAAACTTAGTTTCTTTTTATGCAAAATTCAAACTTATGCAATTTTAAATACATAAGCCTAGCAGTTAACAGTTAAGGGTTTTTTATGGTGCAGGCCTTCAAACCTTTTCTTTTAACATGTACTGAGACACCTTAAAAAAATTCTATCTAATTTCATTTACTAAAGATTCATTATACATTTTCAATAACTTGATTTCGAAAGAATTTCTTGAAGTAATTCCCTAGAAGCAGTTCTAGAATAATTGTAACGACAACAATATTACACATGTCTCTTTTTTAAATGATCACTTAAAAATAAAATTTATTACATATCTTTTAAAATTCCATCAAACATACCAAATTATTTTTACAGCTCTAATCTTATAAAACCTTGTTTAATAACTTCTGTGTAAGCACTTCTAGAATATAATTAACAAGAAGAGTTTAAAAATGAAATAATAAAAATAAAAGATTGTCGAGAAATTAGTGAAGTAAAAATTCCAAGAATGAGCTGAGGTTTAGATTTAAACCAATGATCGGCACACGTAACCCTCAGGGACCGATTACTTTTCGGGATTTTACATATACAACACGAAGGTCAATAAAGCTGTGCTTTCAATTGCGAGCGAATAAAAAACATAAAGAGGGAAGAGTATAAATACTTAATAAATACTTTAAGCATAAATTTAGTTATTTGAGAATAGAAATAAAAGGCCACTAAAAATACGGCCTCTTTGCTCCATTTCCAACATCAGCTTCCCTCTGGGTGATATTATACACGCATGCAATTGATTTTTAAAATTTTCGAAATAATTTTTTTGAGCATAAAAATGTGTAACACATTGATCAATTTTCAAGAATTTTAATAGACTACAAATGGATTTGTAAGTTTTCTAATTTTTTAAAGTAATATTAACGAAAAAGTAAGGGAAGTTGGCTAACTATTAAATGGGTAATATTTGGTCAGAGATTTTAAAACTAAATTTTTAAGCTCGTAGTTGACAAAAATTCCGGTCGGACCAAAAAAATTTTTGAAATAACTTATTTTCAAGTAAAATACGTGCATTATTTTAATTTGTTTTGAAAAATCACAATCTAACAGGTCGGGAAAAAAGGCATTTTTTATTCTCTTATTATCTTTTTATTCTCTTTCCGAATAGTTTCGGACTTATTCAGAAACTAGTGTCAGAAAAAACAATTTTTCTTTCTAAAACGGAAACGTTTAGGTGTATTCATGAAGTCAAATAAATCGGTGATATCATCACTAAAATATATGTGATATTTCTCTGGAGAATTGGAAATAGTGTTACATTTTTGTTTCCGTTTAAATTAATGTTTGTTACAGTGTTCAACATTTGTTTACCACTGCCAATGTTTTAGTAAATTTAAACCTCGAATCAAATCATTCAGTTTAGTTAGTGAAATATATAAACCAAGTCACAATGTACCTTTGAGCTTCTGACATTAATTTGAGTATTTTTTTGAGTATATAAAAATTAATGCCATAATTGAATTTAGTGTCCCAATTACATAAAAGTTAGGAAAATTAAAATTAGCTCTAATGTTTCCAGTTCTTCAGGATCAACTTTTGGACCTGAGTAGAGAGGAACAATTGTATTACAATTCCTCCGTTAAAGTCCTAAAAATTAGATGAATGACGAGGTCCTGGTGTATTTTTTTTAAATAAAATATAATTTGATGATTTTTTCTATAAAATATGATTTTCTTTTCAATCACTAAAACAAATTAGTTTAAAGTCTATTAAAGATCTGAGACAAGATTTAAAAAATTATTAGCCAGTACTTCTTAACCTTGCAAGTGACAGTAAGAATTTACAGGAAAGTGTTTCCGTACTCAAAATTTCCATATTAGTTCTGTAAATTTACAAGTACTGAAACAAAGTTAATAAAACTGATTTTGAAATTTTTATTAGTTTTACTTTTATGAATTAAAAGTTTAATGCCAACCAGGCCAGAGTAATAAACATGTTTTCATAAGTTCTAGAGTGTTTTAAATAGTGCTGTGCAAGTACTGAATATTAGTATCGAGTACCAAGTATTTGCCCGCTTTTTTTGGGTACTCAATACTGTAAAGTAGTTACTCAATATTTTCAGAGTTTATTTTTTTTTAATTATATATTTTTTTAATTATATATTTTTTTAATTATATATTTTTTTAATTATACATAAAGATGCAAGTAAATTTTTAAATATATGAAAATAGTTTTACTGATTTTTATTAAAGTTAAATTTAAAGTTATTTTGTGTTTTATATAAACAAATTTATAAAATTTCATGGTAATATTTGTTTTAATTTTAAATAAAATAACATTTATTAGAAATTATATTTCAAATTAAAAAATCTGTTAATCGAGTACCCAAATGAAAAAGTATTGAGTAGTATCGAGTATTCGAAAGTAGTAGAATTTGCCAGCACTAGTTTTAAATTTAACTTGTTGTTATATCCTTCACCACGTTTGTCATTCCGTTTGTAATTTCCACAATTTTCGTCGGAGAGTAAAAAAGTTGATATTTTCGGGATCCATGTAAGAAATGATGACGATAGGAGCATGTCCGTCCATCCGTGTGTCGGTTGAAATGGCGTTTATGAAGCCCAACGATAACTGCCATATATAATATACATATCAAACGATCGGAAATCCTTTCGAGCATTTTGCTATTGAAACTCAGCAAGATCGGTTCATAAATGTCGGAGATATGCTAAAAAAAAAAGTTTTTTTTTTCGAGTTTATCTCTGCCTCTGTATATGCTAGTAACTTCGTTTTTGTAAAATAGGTTAGGATGCTGAAAAATTAAATAAATCGGTTCAATAATAACTGAGATATCGGACAAAACGCATTTTTGATTTTTTGAAGCTTTTACAATTTTTATATAGATCGGTCAACAGCAGTAATATAATGTTTAACAATGTTCTTGTTTTTTGTACATGCAGTCAGTTTGTAACAGTTTGGAATTGGATGCTACACGGTATTTACGTCCATAATCCTAGAAAAAAATCTTAAAATTTTTCTATCACCAATATTAATGATTTATACATTAAACGATAGCTAAAGAATTACGTAGAAATTTGACAAATATATTCTTAATGACATACCCTTTCATAATTTTAGGTACGTTTAAGAATTCTATACACTTTGGTTATCTTCATACAATGTTGGACCACATTAATATATATACATTAGAGTGTCCCGAGAATAGCGTTTTTCGAGATTTCGATGTAGGAACACCCCTCAAACGATGCGTAAAAATTAGCTGAATATGGGAAAAATATTTAAAAAAAATTTAAATTGGTCTTCAGTACCCTACCAGCGATTTTAAAATCATGAGTCCCATACATTTTGGTAAAAAAAAAGTTTCGATTTTTTAATCGAAATGGGTATCAAAAAATTCGTAATTTTAAGCTGGTTATGGAAAAAATATTTTAAACATTTTTCCAATGGGATTTTCGTTCGCTAGAAGACTTTTTAAGGTATTTTGATGAACAAAATTCCTACAAAATTTTTGTCTACGGGGCACTCTAATATACATACAAAAATATATAAATATAGAGTTATTAAATATATAAATATACTGTTATTGTTTAATTTTTATTCGTATTAAAATTTTTGTAGTTTGTATGAATGCATACTTTAAGGCGAACATTTTATTATTTGTCGGAAAGATTCAACTGGACTTTCTGGAGATTTCTGATTTATGATGAAGCATTTTAAAATGAAGTTTTTAAAACTCCTTTATGCAAGGTAACAACATCTGGAGTTTTATTCTCAAAAGTTAATGAAAAATCATTATGGTTTTGTTTTTTAATTAAGCAAGTTATATAAAAATATATGTTAAATATTTTTATTTTCAATTTCAAACTTCTTCGTCAAGTTTTATTTTTTAAACACTTTAGGCAACAAATCTTGTTGCGATCATAAACTCTTAAAAACATCAAATTTTACGGTGTAAAATTTAACATTTATTGTACAGTTGTGAAATTTTGCAAAATATAAAAGGCATTGCTGGGAACAGTTAGTACATTAAAATTAAATATAATCTGAAATAATAAAATAAAAATCCTGTTTAACTAAAACCATTGTCCATTTGTGGCCAAATTAAAGAATTTTTTGTTTTTTTTTTCATATTCCATTTCTTTAACAAAAATTTTACAAATCAATCATTTTTCCAAAATTCTATTGCACTCCATTAAGTATCGGCTTAAAATGTCAAAGGCAACTACTGACAACTGCTAACCTTTTGTTGGCTACAATCATTTATCTTAATCTTACAGTTAAGCCTCATAATTAAAGCATTTTTTTTTTTTTTGGTTTGCTTTTGCTGTACTGAAGAAAAAATCTTGCCAATTAAGATGTTTTAAATGTCTAAATGTTGTCCTGTTGTTTATCCTTTAGGTGGGATTACTTATACAACTTCCCTTTGGGTTAGAAAACATTTATCATACTAATAGTTCTAATAGTTATGTATGTAGTAGACTACTGTGTTTCTTAACATTTACGTATGTAAGTTTTTTTTAGTTATACATAGCTAACATATTGATTACATAAATTTTTTGTTGGGTTCGTTTGAAGTTATTGATGATGTTTTATTTTTTACTTAAGGATTTTTTTTAATAGTTTCACATCTTTTTTTTTGTTTCGTAATTTTCAAGTATAATCAGATAAAAGGTTTCTAGGTATTTGTGTTATTGTTGCTGCTATTGCTGCTTTAAAATCCTTTTCATTTTGTTCTACTTGTAAGTTGATTTTTTTTGTAGTTTAGCTTTTCATAAATGTCATAAATTTTTATCATTGCTGAGAGAGAAATATTTTTTTTTTCACTTTTATTTCTTTTTTTTTTTGTTCTTGATTGCAGATTTTTTTCCCCAGTACTACAGCTTTAATTGAATTTTTTTACTCATATCATTTGGCTGCAATTTTTTGTTGCATGCTGAAAAACATAAAAATGTTTTGTGTATGAGCAAGAACAAAAAAAAAAAAAAAAAAAAAAATGTGAAAGGTTTAAGACGAATTAAAGATGATGTACATAGAATCCATTAAAACATTTATAGCTTAAAATTTACCAGTGGGTCAGCATTTTTAATATCTTTTATAATCATCAGTATAGAATCTGGTGTAGCTAAAAATGTTCCACTAGTGCTCAATAGTTTAATGAAACATAAGGAAAAATTTTAAGTTAAAAATAGAAAATAAAATACATTTAAACCCAACTGATCTGATAGATAAATACTCTCTTAAGCAGGCGCGGATCCACGGGGAGGGAAAAAAGGAAATTTCCCTCCCCAAAATGAAAGCATTTCTGTACTAAATCATACAATTTATGGAAACAGTTGGGAAAATTGTTCCATTTTCCTCCCCAAAAGCTTGAGCTGGATCCGCGCCTGCTCTTAAGACATTCAGACAATTTATTTGCATTCATTTGGATCGGGATATAATACTGTTGTATAGGAGTCACAGGAAGTTTAGTCGTATTATTTAGAGTCTGATGAAAACGCGTATATAGAACATAAAAAACCTTATTTATAAATTTTAAGAAAAATAGATCACATACGTGTACAAAACGATACCAATCACTCTGAATAGTCTGTTAGCTTCGTATGTGATCAAACGCATCCCTGCGTGTTTAAATCATTAATTTAAATTGATAACACATTGGCGTCAAGTTGACACCAGTTCAGTATCCAATTAATTACACAATGTTTTCTATCAAAAAGCCGTTACCTTAAATTAACAAAGTGATCACAGCTGTGTTGGATTTTGAATAGAATTTGTTTTCTTAGTTAAGAGGTAAATGAAGTAATTAACAGGCCAGAATTTTTGGAGTTTCGAAGGTCATATAAACGATCAAACCACAAAGAGTAACGAATAATACACTACCGTAAGCCCAATATCATACAAATGTAGTTCAAGTGACCAAGACTAATAGGAGTTTTAATTTTTTAAGGGAGAAAATTGATGCTGATAAAGAATCCAATAATATCCCTAGAGTAAAGAGAACCGGTTCAAAACTAGTCACGTGACAAAGTTCCGGAACTTTATATGAGAGAAACCTGTCACTTTTACATGAGGTTGTCATTGGAGGTGGCTAATTAGCCCATTGGGAAATGTCACAGGAATGGTCCAAGAGGACAGGTTCAGTAACGATTAATGTATTAAAAATTTTATAAAAATTCGGTAATTGTTTACTTTTTAAACATTTTTTTATTATTATTTTTATTAATTGATTTTTATTTTATAATTTTTCGTGAATGTCGATGGCGGCACCCCGAATCGAACCCATGTTCATCTGTATGTTATGTTTTATAGTCTTTGACGTTATCCACTCAGCCACTGATTGTTATTGCGCGCGAGTTGCTAATTGCGTACTTAACAAGGATATTATAAATTGACTCTCAACTGTTAAATAGTGAATGTGTTTGTATCAACTGGTTCAGAATTGGAACTTTGTTAGGGGTACTAACAATGGTACTGTGGAACTAGTCCATTACTGCAATTGCCACAAATTTCCCGCAGGGATGTGTATTAAAATAAAAACGATATGTTGGTCGTGCTATGAACATTTTCGAGCTCGAAGCCCCAACAGTTCAATAATAAGTGTGAAAGGGTTATACAATACTTAGGGATAGGTCTATGTTTAAATAACATAAAATTAGCTGCGTGTGTGGCATTAAGAATTTAAATTGTTTATGAAAAATCCATATCCGAAGCGTATATTCACTGTGACACGAATCCGTGCTCTGTAATTTTCAATGTCTCTGTCATATGAATTTAAGTTATGACTTCCCAGCAAAAAAGGAACTAAAAAAGAGCTGAAAAATTATGTTGTCATTGAAGGAAATACTTAGTGGTGAAAAAGAGCTGCAGGGGTAATTTTTTTAAACCCATGATTGCTATTGGTAGGATGTTCTTCTTTTATACTTCTTCTATGTTTGTAAAATTTTTTTTAACAAAAATTCTGTTTTAATCGTATTAGAAGATAATAAAAATGCTTTAAAATTTTGTGAAATTTAAATTTTCTTGGAAATTCATATTTTTGGAAGTAATTATTAAGAACTTTCAAAAGGTTCAAAATATGCACTCTGTTCCACTTTTGAAGTAATGAAAATGTTCTCTTTTGGAAGCACTTGATCGTTTTTTTTTTTTGCTGAGTTGGGTTGTGTTGATTTAAATTGCGAAACTATGGAGGAGACTTGCATCTTCAGAAAACCTTACAAAAGATCAAATGGCACGATCTTATGGTGACCAATTTATGTTACTTATTAGTTCATGCAGAAATGTCCTTTAATATTGTTCCATTAGAAATTATATGACTGAATTCAAGAATTAGTTACCAGTTATAACTAGTTAATTCAGAAATTAGGAAGGAAGTAGAAGCAAGTCATAATATTGAGCATTTGTCTTTAAAAACGAACCGACTGAACAGATGATATAATGAAGCTAAACTTAGGCGTGCATTCAAATAAAATGTAACACTTATTTTTTTATATAACTTTGTCTTCTGATAACTTATTTATCTTTTTGTGATCAATATATATTTGAAAAACACTCCATCCAGTTTTAATAATAATAATACTAATTCATAAAATATTTTGTGAGCTTGATGCACAATAGAGAGTTAAAGGGAAACACATAAACTAATTTTGAAACTATTATAACTCATCGAAATTGGATTTGAAAAAGAGATACGTGTCAGCAGACAATTAGTTTCTGGAGTGGTAAAAAAAATTAAACAATGACCTTACAATTGAAGGGAAATCTGGAACTGGAAAAAATAAAAATACACGAAACAGATGGCTAGACATATCAAAGGCTCTATGAACACAAAGTTAAAGCCAATATTGGACTTAAAACATTTAAAGTGCAAAAAGTACCAAATAGGAACGCAAAGAAGAATGCTAAAAAGAGAGCAAAGCTCTTAAATAATTTTTTTAATTTAAATTGGCGTAAAGTATGATGAAACATACGTTTTTTTTACCAGGTAGCTAACCTGGACAAACGTTTTATGTAGCAGCTGTTAGAGGAGGAAATGTTTCAGAAGAGTACTATACCAAAAAAAACATTGAAAATGTTCTAAAAAGTTTCTTGCAGCTGTGGTGAAATAAGTAAATCGTATGTAAAATCGGGCACAATAAACTCGGGTATCCATATCAAGAAGTGTCTACAAAGAAGTCTCAACATTCTTTTGGCTTGATTTGACATGGTGCCATTACAGTAAAAGTTATTTAGAATGGTACAGTAAACATAATGTTAATTTTAGTCTGAAAAAAACCAACCCTCAAAACTGCTCAGAGCTTTGGCTAATTGAAATATATTGGGCCCTCGTCAAAAGTGAATTATGGAGACAAATGCTGCGCCCAAAAAATTGAATTTTAAACAAAAGTGGAAGAGAAAAGTTACTCAAAATACTTAAATAAAAACAACTCATCGGCTATGTGATGAGAACCGTATATCGCATAAAATTGGCGATTTCATGCTTATATCAAGGTGAAGTTGTCTATTTTGCTAAAACATGATTTCAAAAAACAATATGGCGTACAAATAAAACTTAATATGTTTTCTTTTCATTTAGGTAAAAACTAATAATATTTTCTATCAATTTTAAGTATTATAATATTTTAAGTATTTTAATATTATAATCATATTAATTTTAGCAATACAGCGTTCATGATAACAATGTTATTGTTTCAGTTTAATCATTCAAAGTTTACATTCAATTAAAAATTTAATATAGTTGAATACAAAAATTTTATGTTTTTAAATATTTTTTACCAGAAACAAAATTTTATAAAAAAAGAATATCATTATTACTACAACAATATACATTATAAATCTTTTTCCTTGTTATTAAACCATATCTCATTTTCTAACCATATTAATAATATTCCCATAACAATAAAATGCTGCAAATAAATATGGTTTTTACAAATATGGTTGAAATAAATATACGTTTTGAAATAGATAGGTATACGTTTTCTTGAGCTTTAGGAGAAATATAAACAACGTCCAAAAATGTTATTAAAAATTGATTCAAAAGATCTTTTTTTCAAATATTTGTTACGAAAAACTAATTTTATTAAAACAATATATTGGTTTATATACAAATTAAATATAATTTCCTTGCAGTGATAAAAAGAAAAATCCTAAGAATCAATTTTGCATAACATCATTGACATGACTTCCTATTCAGTGAATAGGTATCAAAAAGAGAACATCTTCTAATGACAAGACTATGTTAAATTCATTGGATATAATCAGAATTTATACTACATCTGGATCACAAATTCAGGATCTTATTGACTTCTTTGGAGGTTGTTTTTTTGCTGGGACTATTAAAGTGTTTAGTTAAAAAAAAAAAAAAAACAAACAAAAAGAAAAACTTTAGTATCTTGGATTTGCTTGCGCAACATATAATGGTAATAATATAAAATTAGTGGGATAATAAAACATGGAATATTATGATAAAAATGGAATCATGAAATGATAAGATAGGATAGTAATTTGATAAAATGGAATAGTAATATGATAGAATGGGATAATAATATGATAAGATGGAATAATTATATAACAAAATGAAATTATTATCTGATAGAATGGGATAATATTGTAGTAAGATGATATAATAGTGAATCTCGAATCATAACAAAAAAAAAAAAAAAAAAAAAAAAAAAAAAAAAAACAATCAAATAGGACAAGATAAAATGATAAAATGGAATCAAATCTACTTTTAGTTGTGATCATATATTCCATTCATAAAACTATATTTTTTTTCTGCGTCTCATATCCAAATAACAATTTTAGGAATAAAGATGAAATAAGAATAAAAAAAATCTAATAAATATCCAGATGGGAGCTCCTTTCAAATCAAAGTTTCACATTTAGATTTAGACTATTTAAAATTTCCCAGTATCTATTATAGGGTACTCTTAATAAATCCAACAAGACTACTACGAGACCAATAGCATTTTTGAAGGACATTTCATTTAGTTTTTTTTACGCTTTTTTTTTTGCAATATAATGAAATTGAAAACGTTTACAGTTTTTTTTTTTTTTTTCATTCGTTTTGCTATGTTTTTTTCCTTCCATTACTAGGTCAACATGTTATTTTATTTTTTTGTTGTCTTTATAGTTTTTTTTCTTTATAATACTCAAACTGTTATTAAATATAAGGACATTGTATAGTTATGTATAATAAAAAAACAACAAAAAGAAAGGGCAATGGGTTGAAGAAAGAAATCATTGATAGAATAAGCAAAAACAAAAAAAAAAAAAAAATCACAAAAAACTAAAAGCAATATTCTTAAAAACTGAAGGACATAAACGTCGCCGATATGTTTAAATTTCCAAAACATGTAACACAAAATTGGGGCTATTGTTTTAAAAGAAAGTGTTTATAGGTTTGGGGCGAAAATAATATGGTTTATAAACAAGAATTCTGAGTAAAAAAAAAAAAAAAAAAAAAAAAAAAACTTAAGTACAAAATAACAAGACATTTATATCATAAATTCTATGTATTAAATTTTATTTTTTTTTTATTTTTTTATTTTTAGAAAGAGAAGAGGTTAACAAAACTACTTATATTATGCTTTTTAGAGACTTTATGTATCTTGAAATATTTCTTAATAGTTTTAAAAGGTTTTCTTTTACGATTGATTGGTTATTTTGGGGGTCATTTATATTTATGAATATGAATAAAAACATTGAATTGAATTAGAAAAGAGATGATAATTTTAATTCAAGTAAATTTAGGTTATGTTACGAGTAGGTTGAAAAGGGTGACGTATTCCCGCCTCCACTCAGAGACCAAAAACGGCAAAAAAAAAAAAAAAATAGAATAAATCATAAATAAAGAAAAGAAGATTGGAACCTAAATCCTAGCAATCAGTTGTGATTGCCCCTAAGCCATCCTATTCCCATTACATACCCTATAAGATTAATAAGCCCTTTGCTCGTAACCTCATCTAGTTCATGCAGTGTGTGGCTTCCAAACCTCATCAGCCTTTGTCGCTGAAGCCCTTCGCAATGACAGAGCTGCCCTGTCTCTAGCTCCTCTATACCATCGCATGACCAGTGATCATTCCTACCAAGATTCTCATGCTACTACGACTCATACCCAGAATGTGTTTCGAATCTGACAGGTTGAGACTAGGCCATAACGCTCTAGATACCCTGCAGTCCGTTCTATCCCTCTAGGCTCGATTTGTGTTGTTCAGAATCTACTCCCTTATGGCCCTAAAATAGGACCCCACTGGAATCCTAACAGATGTCTCCACAAAAGACCTATCCAGCTCCGAAACATTGCGAGCCAGCTCATCAGCTATTTCTTTGCCGAGAATATCGCAGTGTCCCGGAACCCAAAAGAGTCTTATTTTATAGACATTCATTTTTCTTCTCAATTTTCTCTTGCACTCAAATACTAATCTGGACCTAACATAGTGACTCTTCAGGGCCAATAAGGCTGCCAGATCTCAGAATTCCATTCAACATTTTCCTCTAGCAACCCGAGGGCTTTATAAATGCCCAGAATTTCTGCCTGGAAAACGCTACAACTGTCAGGCAATTTATATGATCGTCTGATATCAGTTCCCAGAAATTAGACCCCCGCTCCGGTGCCTACCTTCAACTTCGAGCCATCTGTAAAGACAGCAGAAGGGAGCTTTTCTACTCCAACCCAGAGGTCCCTGTTAGGTATTTCAATAGCGGTAGTAGCCCCGAAGTTAATTATGGTTCCGAAATAATCCGAAGTTTCGCCCAAGGATAGTGTACGACCATTAAATTGAACCTTATCGAGTATGCTAGCATGCCCCGCCCTGAAGTTCCTTCAATCTAAATAGACTACGAACAGCCATCCCTTTCACAAATTCCTCAATTGGGAGTAAGTGGAGAATGATATCCAGTGCCGCCTGAGGTGTACATCTCATGGCGCCAGAGATGCCAATTGAAGCACACCTCTGAACTTTAGATAGAAGGTTCCTATACGTTCCTTTACTCAATACCTTCTACCAGCTGAACAGCCATAAGTAAGAATCAGTCTTACAACCGAAGTGTAGATCCAAGATACCACTAAAGTCCCAATTCTTACCTGTGGAGTTTCTGCAGGTGTCCCCTCTTGATCCTCTCCTGAGTATTCCTCCTACAAGACAATTTACTGTCTATGAGACATTCAGTACATTTTTCAATATTTTTAATTAAAAAACCCTTCCATTTTTTTTTCTCTCTATAAATTTCAAATTAACTTACCACTTACTGGCTCTTTATTAAGTATTTTTTTTTTTTTTTTTCAAGTTTATCACTAGTCAAACTCACCTGCAATGAAATTGAAAAAAAAGAACATAATTTATTACAAACTATATAATTATTAAATAACATGTAGTAAGTATTATTATTATTATTTTTACATAAAAAAGAATTATAGATATTTATATTTGTGAACATGTGAAAAAACATTAATATTTTATTAATTATTAAAACAAACAAAACTTTTGTTTAATTTGCGAAATGAAACAATAGATGTAATAATGTAAATAGACATTTAAATAAATCATATTTTTTTTCTGTTTAACGTAAAAAATAAAAAAATAAAAAACTAAAGTAAATAATGAAAACAAACACTAATTAAATCATGTGTTTGTGAAATGTTTTATAACAAAAAAAGAAAAAAAAAAATTAAAAAATATTTATAGTGCAGTGTTACAAAAGCACAAAAAAACGTGTGCACCAGTCTTCACTATGTGAGTATAAACGAGTAAATAAATAAATGAAGAAGAAATAAAAAAAAAATTGGAATTTGCAATAATAAAATTGTGTAAATATTTATGTAGTGAATGTAGCAATAATAACAAAACTTTATGAAAGAAAAACTAGTAGGAAAGTATGAAAGAATAGAAAACAACGAACTTTAAATGCTCTATATAGGTGATTAACAGGTGAATAGCCTAAAAGTAGACTTTAAAAATTGATTGAAATTTAATCACCAGTGAAATAACAATTGGAATTTTACAGGGAAATATTTCAAAAGGCAAAGGAAAAAGTTAAGAAATAAAGTGAAAATATGAAACTTTTTTATATGTAGTTGATTCAAATAAATAACGCCAAAAAGTAGGCTTTAAAAATTGTTTCATAATTAAATATTATTGATTAAAGACCAAAAAGAGGGTAATTATAGAAGTGTGATTTTAATTAAATAGTATTGATTACACAAGGCAACAAAATCAAAAAAATTTTGGAGGCTTATACAATTTTGATGTATTGTGGTTCCAGTAGTCCAAAAATGGGCAAAATTTAAAATTCTATGGATAGGTTTTTTTTTTTTTTTTTTAATTACAAATTTTTTTAGGCGTTTTTCCACATAATTAATGATAACTCAAAACGTTTTAGTCCGATATTATTGAAAAAAATTTAGAAAAATTTATATTTACATAACTTTTAATCCATATGTTTGTTTGATATTGAAAATGGTAAAAATCGGTTAATAAATAAAAATGTTATGGGCTAAAAACTAGAAACACAGGGTGTCCGTTTCATGCTTTTCTGCTAATATTTCTGAAACAAAGGTATATACGAGAACGAAATTTTGTATAAATAGTATGAGGGTCGATATAAACTTGGAAACCAAAAATGGGCGTGGTCCGCCCACTTTATCGACCACCTCCCATATAAGGTGAAATGTCAACGAAATTTTGTACAAATAGTTCCCACCTTACCGCCCACCTCCTATACATATAACATAAAATTTGGAAAAGTTGATGGTGGGTATATATATTCGACCAAGCCGAATATAACATTATCGCTTGTTTTTTTAATTTCTTTTACTAACTTTATATTTTTTGCCTAACAATTTTATTTATAACTTTGAAACTATTGATCGCATCAAAAACAATTGTATACATCATTTAAAGATATTGTAAGCCAAAATTTTTGTAAATTTATTTTAACAAAATCGGACAAGTTGTTTATGAATTATGACAACATAAGTGGAGAAATTTTTCCAAAAACTTAAATTTTATGAAAATTAGCAAATTCACTTAATTGTGAATAAATTCGACAAGAATCAATCGATTTTTATCATCGATATCTCATTTTGCTGCTATAACATGTGGGTTTACGATAAAGCAATAAATCTGAACAGTTTTTGCCGTTTTTCGATTTTTAATGATTTTTTTGAAACAAAAAAACTTGCTATTTTCACGTAAAAAATATATTTTTTGTTTAATTTTTTTATTATAACTCCGAAACTACCGAGCCGATTGAAACGCAATATATGAAGGGATTAAAGGTTATGAAAATATAAATTTATCTAAATTTATTTCAATAATATCGGACTAAAACTTTTTGAGTTATCATTAATTATGTGGAAAAACGCTTAAAAAATTTGTAATTTTACAAACATTTTTTAAAAAAAATCTCTCCATAGAATTTTAAATTTTGTCCATTTTTGGACTACTGGAACCATGCTACATCAAATCTATATAGTAGTTATTGAAGCCTTTTTTCGCTGTTGACCTGTGTTATGGATAGGGTATTCACTCGAATATTGTTTGTTCGATTAATCGACAAATTAAAATCAAATAATTCTTCGAATAAATTAAAAACAAAAATTTCGAGAAAAATTTATTCGAGCAAATTATGACGATTAATCGAATAATTCGAGTAAAAAACATTTTAAATATTTTCTTTCTTACCCAGTTTTTAGGATGTTTTAATTTTAGTTTTCTAAAAAAAATTAGCTTAAAAACTATGTTTCAAAGTTTTTATAGAATATTTAGAATCTAAAAGCCGGCACCACAAAATGGAATTTTATTAAAAAGAAAAAAAATGTATTTAGTAAAAAGAACCGAATATATAACTAATTTACAACACGTAGTTAAAGGTCGTTTTTCAATTACAAAAATTAATAAAAATATAAACGTCATTAAAAAATTATTATGTAAAATTCAAATAATTTTGATATAAATATAATAAATAATAAGAAATAAATTGTAAGATTTTAAACTTGATTTGGAAAGCGAATGAAAGTACATAGTTGATATACAGTGTTGGAAAAAATAATAGGGACGACCCTTATTTTCGCAAACAGATGCAAGCAGTTTCTTTATATTAAGTTTTTTTGGGGGTCCCGCTATTTATCTGTTCGTAAAATAACGGAATTTCATTATTTGTTAACTTTTTCTCTTTTGCGCTTTTATTTTATATTTATTTGCAAAAAAAAAATCAGTAAAGTTGTAATTTCAATTGGAAAAAATAATAGGGACGCACTACAAAAAATTGCCATTAGTCAATAAAAATTATTATTTTTAACATACATATTAAAAATCCGTAAAGCAAAGTTTATGTGATTAATTTAATCATATTGGTTTCGTGTTTATGATTTATGTCTTCGGTAAATAAATTCGAAAATGGGTCGTGGTGTTCATTGTACTGAATCTGAAAAAAATGTTATTCTTAAATTAAATTCGGGCGGGTTATCAATTACAAAAATTGCACAGATAATGAAGTGTTCCAAAACTAAAGTATTCAATGTCATTCAAACAAACATTAAACATTCGAGATAAAATAATCTACACATTATTAATAACCAATGCAGTGTGTTTGCTAGAAATCCAATTATGAGAGTCTGTTATAAATAGGAATGTTATTGATTCTAAACTGTCAAAAGTTTTTAGTGGTTTCCGGAGAATCTCACCAAAATTGTGATATTGACGTAATATTATTGATTTACACTACTTAGTAATCAACCTCCGTCTTTCTTATCGTAGCTAGTCTGGATGTTAATTCTATAAGTGAGATAACTCGCAGACTGAGATCAAACAATATCGTTCAAACAGAACTACAATGGCCCTGCAGAAATTCGGGCGTACATTAATATTGATAATTTTGAACTTTTAACCCATGACTGGAAGACTATCAAAAAAGTTCCGAGAAGAAAGACGGTCGCGGTATTTAACAAGGAATCCTTGTCGCCACTTTGAAAAAAGCTGATCTGAATGTTTTAGGGTTTTGATAGTATAAATTTGTGAATCTACCGTAGAGACGACAACCCCGACACCGCCCACAAGGCATAAAACTTAAGGACCAGACTTAGGTAGGATTGGTGTTCTTTTTGGATTTTTATATTTTAATTATTATACCCTTCACCACAGGTGTAAAGGGTATATATAAGTTTGTCATTCCGTTTGTAATTTCCACAATTTTCGTCGGAGAGCAAAAAAGTTTATATTTTCGGAATCCTTGTAAGAAGCGATGACGATTGGACCATGTCCGTCCGTCCGTCCGTGTGTCGGTTGAAATGGCGTTTATGAAGCCCACCGATAACTGACATATATAATATGTATGTCAAACGATCGGAAATGCTTTCGAGAATTTTGCTATTGGAATTCAGCAAGATAAGTTCATACAATGCGGAGATATGTTCAAAAAACCGGTTTTTTGAACCGGTTTTCCAGTTTCTGAAGCCTTTGTATACACTACGGACTTCGTTTTTACAAAGAATTCTCGGACATTTTTTTCTGAATTTTTGTTCTGAAAAAATGAAATAAATCGGTTCAGTAATAACTGAGATATCGGACAAAACGCATTTTTTATTTTTTGAAGCCTTGGTTTAAGCTATAGATTTTTATTTTTATACAGATCGGTCACAAATATTTTTATAAAATTTCAGTTTTTTGAATCAGGAAGATCGGTTTATAAATGGTGGAGATATGCTTTAAAAACCGGTTTTTAGAACTGGTTTTTTAGTTTCTGAAGCCTCTGCATATACCAGGGACTTCGAATTTTTAAAGGGGGCTCGAAAATTATTTTCTGAATTTTTGTTCTGAAAAAATTAAATAAATCGGTTCAGTAATAACTGAGATATAGGGGAAAACGAATTTTTTATTTTTGAAGCCCTTGTTCAAGCTATAGATTTTTATTTTTATATAGATCAGTCATAAATATTTTTATAAAATTTCGGTTTTTTTAATAAACCAAATTCGTTCATAATCAACAGAGTTATGGCCCAAAAACAAATCTGTTAAGAATATAAATACACCAACAAACATGTATATTAAGCATTGTAATGACTATTAGTGACGTTTTTTGTTTTTTGTATAGACAAGTAGTTTAGTTATCAAAAGCAGTAATATGATGAATAACAGTGTTGTTGTTGTTGTTCTTTGTATATGCAGTCTGTACAAAAATAAATAGATATGGAATTGTAGTTGTTTATTTTTAAAAACTAAAACATATCTGTTAAGAATATACATAAATACATACACAAACATGTATATTAAGCATTGTAATGACTATTAGTGACGTTTTTTGTTTTTTGTATAGACAAGTAGTTTAGTTAGCAACAGCAGTAATATAATGAATAACAGTGTTGTTGTTGTTCTTTGTGTATTCAGTCAGTTTGTACATACAAAAATAAATATATATGGAATTGTTGTTGTTTCTTTTTTAAAAGCAAAGCCTGTTATGATTGTTTTTTTTTCATATTCAAATTTTCGTAGTTTGAAAAAAATTTAGATTTAGAAAATATGCAAGCATACGTTAAGGCGAAAATTTTATTAATTGTCGGTAATATGGTAATATGATGTCGATAAGATGGTAAGATGGTAATATGGTGAAGGGTATCAAAGATTCGGCACAGCCGAATCTTTTTTCAATTTCATTTTTACTATAGTTCCAACGACTTTTTGCAATGGCACTTATGTTTTTATTCTTGCCCTTTAATAGAGAAAGACTTTAAATAATTAAGAAAATTTGCATCATTTGTGACTTTTTTCTTTGATAAATTATAGGGAAAAATAATTAGATTATTTCGGTGTTTCCTGGTAGCCTATATGGTAATTAATAAAGCTATGAACAGATTACTTTAATTCCAAAAATCGGAAAAAGATCTGTGACCAATTGTGGACTGATACTTTTACTAAGAGTAAAATAAAAATTAAAATACGGAATATTAAGTTGATACTAAGATTTGTGAATTTATGCACTTTAGGATAATTGCCGAATGTGGGCTTAATGGGAGCTATGGTAATTTATGAACCGATCCTAATAAAATTTGGCACTATAATTTCTAATTATATACAATTTATTTCAGTCGAACATTAACTTTGTATAGGATTTAAGCACGTTAATTTCAATCCATCCTTATTTCAGAAGGTTTACGATAGACACCCATACAGCCGACTAGACGAACACATTAAATCGACCTAGATTTTTGGAATCAAAATTAAAAATAGAGAAACTATAAATGTTTTATACGTAATAAAATCTCACCGAAATTTTTGGTGGTTTTAGACTTTAAGATTTTTGTGAAAAGAATCCCACAATTAAAAAAAAAAAAAAAAACGAAGATCTCAAAAATAGGATTTTTTCCTTTTCCGCCCATAAAGTCCAAATATTGCAATTTTCAATTTCAAAATTGTTTATTTTTGGACTCGGTTAAGATATCTTTATTCAATAAATAATTTTGGTTTTTAATTAGTTACAAAGAAAAAAACTAATGAGATCGGTCGAAAATGCTGGCATATATTTGAAAAAAAAAAAAAAAACTGGATCAAGAATAGCACAAGTAAGCATGTTTTTTATAGGCGTTAGTTAGGGCTTTAAGAAGATGTAAAAATATTTTAATATAGAGGTACCCTACTTTGAGCCCCCATAGCTCCGCTCTTGAGGGATATATGGGGACCCCTTCAAAACTTATACTTCTCTGCTAAGCCTATCAGAAATTGTATGTAAAGCCAGCGAGCCGATTAGAAGTTACAAATTGATTTCTAAAAACTTTTGATTCTGTCCCAGTGTGAAGTGTAACGAGAAATGTTAGCTGGTAGACTGCACTCTTTTTTTTAGGGCTGTGGTTGCCGACCAATGGTACCTAAACCTCTCACCCCTCCCATACTACTACCAAATACAATTTTTTTATTTTTATACCCTTCACCAAAGGTGTAAAGGGTATATATAAGTTTGTCATTCCGTTTGTAATTCCCACAATTTTCGTCGGAGAGCAAAAAAGTTGACATTTTCGGGATCCTTGTAAGAAATGATGACGATAGGACCATGTCCGTCCGTCCGTGTGTCGGTTGAAATGGCGTTTATGAAGCCCACCGATAACTGACATATATAATATATATATCAAACGATCGGAAATGCTTTCGAGAATTTTGCTATTGGAATTCAGCAAGATCGGTTCATACAATGCGGAGATATGTTAAAAAAACCGGTTTTTAGAACCGGTTTTCCAGTTTCTGAAGCCTCTGTATATACTAGGGACTTCGTTTTTACAAAGAAGTCTCGGACATTTTTTTCTGAATTTTTGTTCTGAAAAAATGAAATAAATCGGTTCGATAATAACTGAGATATCGGACAAAACGCATTTTTTATTTTTTGAAGCCCTGGTTTAATCTATAGATTTTTATTTTTATACAAATCGGTCACAAATATTTTTTTAAAATTTCGGTTTTTTAAATCAGCAGGATCGGTTTGTAAATGGCGGAGATATGCTTTAAAAACCGGTTTTTGAAACCGGTTTTTCAGTTTCTGAAGCCTCTGCATATACCAGGGACTTCGAATTTTTAAAGGGGGCTCGGAAATTATTTTCTGAATTTTTGTTCTGAAAAAATGAAATAAATCGGTTCAGTAATAACTGAGATATCGAGGAAAACGATTTTTTTATTTTTGAAGCCCTTGTTCAAGCTACAGATTTTTATTTTTATATAGATCAGTCATAAATGTTTTTATAAAATTTCTTTTTTTTTTTAATAAACCAAATTCGTTCATAATCAACAGAGTTATGGCATAAAAACAAATCTGTTAAGAATATAAATACACACACAAACATGTATATTAAGCATTGTAATGACTATTAGTGACGTTTTTTGTTTTTTGTATAGACAAGTAGTTTAGTTAGAAACAGCAGTCATATAATGAATAACAGTGTTGTTGTTGTTCTTTGTATATGCAGTCTGTACAAAAATAAATAGATATGGAATTGTTTTTGTTTATTTTTTAAAACTAAAACATATCTGTTAAGAATATACATAAATACATACACAAACATGTATATTAAGCATTGTAATGACTATTGGTGACGTTTTTGCCTATAAGACAAGTAGTTTAGTTAGCAACAGAAGTAATATAATGAATAACAGTGTTGTTGTTGTTCTTTGTATATGCAGCCAGTTTGTATATACACACATAAAAAAATAAATAAATATGGAATTGGTGTTGTTGTTTATTTTTTAAAAGCAAAGCCTGCTATGATTGTTTTTTTTTTTTTTTTTTTTCATATTCAAATTTTCGTAGTTTGAAAAAAATTTAGATTTAAATATGTGAAAATATGAAAGCATACGTTAAGGCGAAAATTTTATTATTTGTCGGTAATATGGTAATATGATGTCGATAAGATAGTAAGATGGTAATATGGTGAAGGGTATCAAAGATACGGCACAGCCGAATCTTTTTTCAATTTCATTTAAATTTAAATTTTGTAACAAATAAATTTTTTTTTTTTTTTCATATTTATTAAAGATTTTGAATAAAAGTTGTTGACATTTATGAAAAAGAAAAAAAAAAAAGAAAAAATTCTAACATTAATTAATTCTCTTTGGAAGATCTGAATAAACTGCAATTCACTTTTATTAACTCAAACTTCTACAACAGTACAGCAAACAAATTTTTAAAAATTATTAAATAATTATAGCAATAAACTAATTCAGCCTCCTACACATTTATCGCAAAACATATGCTCATAAATTCTTATTCGATCTAATAATATAACAAATAATGCAGTGCATGCCTACACCAAAAACCTCTCATATAAACTTCTTTTTTCTTTGCAACAATTTACCAAAATTTTTTAGAGCTACAACTATAATAAATTGTTTCAATTTCATGAAAATGTTTACTCTTTTTCTTACTATATTAGACAATATTGTTATTTTTTTTCTTTTCGAGTACAAAAAAAGACATAAATTTAAATATTTTATTGTAAGAATGATTATGCGAAGAATAAGGCATATTTAAACTATAACTATAGAAGAGAAAAGAAGAGGAGAAAAAGAAATAAAGACAATTTTTACTGTAGCAGGCTCAAGGCTAAAGTTGTGATGCAAAAAGGAAAAAAAACAAGAAAAAATAGTGCTCTAAACATAAGAAAAAAGAATAATAACAATCAAGACATGTTTTGAATACACTGAGAAAAATTATGGTAGAAATAGAAAAAGCCAAATGATTACAAATTGAGACCTTACACAACATCAATTTCAATAACTTTATTTTAGTTTTTTTTTTTAATGACATATGAGACCAATTTGTATTAAAATATAAACTTAGCTTAAGAAGAATATTTTCGATAATATTCAAATAATTTAGAAAAGCTGGAAACTCTTTATGAGACTCAGTTGTTGGATAGGATCCGAAAATATTTACAAATAAATCTTTGGAAAGTTTTGATTATTTTTAGTTTTAAATTTTATGCCTTGTTAACACTTTTTTTTTTTTGCCTAAAATATTTCTCTGAGTGTATTTAATAATGCAGCATCTTCTATACTCTAGTCACACTGTACATACACTTGCAAAAAAATTAAAAATACTTGTACATATTGTAGAATGTAGTAAACTGTCAGGAAATGTTTATCCCTGACTATCATGTTGATGACGATGAAGAAGAAAATGATGATGATAATGACGATGGCGAGGACAACAACTAAAATAGCAATAGCAACAATAAAAACTTCTGCAATAACAACAACAACAATGACTCAGTATATAAGCGTGGGTTGGTATTATTGTAAACAACAAAGTAAAAGTAAAGTATGTAAAGCCTTTTTTAACTCTACAGCATTAAATTTTGTCAAACACATAGAAAAACATTGTTTTATAGTAAAAGTATGTGTAAAAATGTTTATATTCAGTCAGTTTATATGTATGTATGTCTCATACAAACAGGACGAATAAGTAAAAGTAATAAAGTACGTGTAAGTATGAAAAAGGAAACTCTATTCATGTGTATGTTTCTTTCCTTTTAAATCTTTGTTTATATGTATATAATTTTTTGTTTTATTTGCCTTGTTGTTGTGTGTGTATGTGTTCAGTAAAAAAAAGGATTCTTTTTCTCAGTTATACTTGAATAATTTAAAGTTGTTTGACATATGTGCGAGAAATAAATAACATCAGTAAAATATAAAAAAACAAAAAATGTGTATATGAAACTTATTTAAAAAGAAATAAAATGAAATAAAAAGTATCATCAAAACTTAAGTTGTAAGTAAGAGAAAGAGGAAAATAAGATGGTCAAAAGCGAATTAAGGGCATGGTACATGAAATATCATTAATGGTAATGATATGATAATGATTTTTTAAAGATAGTTTAATATTAATAGGGAGGAAAGAAGTAGACTGGTCTCCCTTTGGTCAAAATTCCATTACAACTTGTTGAATGTTAAAAACTTTTATCAACTAATGACATTTCAACACTCTGGAAGCAGCTGACAACAATATGTATTGATCAAGAGAATATCTTCTGTTAAATTGCGACCTTTACGTTAAGCACATTTTAAGGTGACTCAAGGACATCAGAACAAAAGCATAACACCTCAACCACCTATGTATGTTGATTTCAACAGACATACGGATAGACGGACATTGTTATTTCGGCTATCGAACATATAATAACCATACATGAATATTGTAAATATTACAAACCGTATGACAAACTTATATGCATATCTTCTTGCCACTTTTTGGTGTAAAGATATAAAAAGGGACATATTATAGTAGTTGTAGTGGTACTTGTCCTCGTTTTCGTGTTTTTTAATTTCCACTTGATATTTTTTTCTTTATTTCACAGCTTTTTATACTCATACAGTAAATATTTTTGTATGTATACAGTATTATATGTGTGTAATGCATTTTTGTTTTTTGTAGCATTCAATGCTTAATGTCTGTTTTGTCAACGTATGTTTAAGTCAGTTTATCTATATATGTATGTATGGATGTGTGCAATTTTAACTCAATTTTGTTTTTTATAAAATTACAAAATTGAAAAGTGTCATTCAAGGAAATTAAAGAAAATACACAGTAGTATAATTTTCATTATTTTTTCCAAGAGTTTTTTTTTTTTTTTTATCTTTTGAGAGTTTTAGCCATGAAAAGTTAACATTTGTTACATACATATGAATCATATGAATCTAAATACAAACGAAAATATATTTTGTGGTTCAAACAAATTTCGAAAATTTTTTAATGGCACATCAATCATATTTAGTATTAATATTCCTGGGCTATATTAGAACTCAGGTCTGTTCGCGTGAATGACTTTTAGCGAACTGCGCACATTGGGGTAAAAGGGGTCGAAAATGGCGATTAATT
Organism: Protophormia terraenovae; assembly: GCA_951394005.1. Lineage (NCBI taxonomy): Eukaryota > Metazoa > Arthropoda > Insecta > Diptera > Calliphoridae > Protophormia > Protophormia terraenovae. The sequence continues at coordinate 26,369,355 of OX596074.1, read as the reverse complement.
CAGGGAAAGGTGATATCAATATTTTAATGATCACGTTTTATTTTTTTATTGACTATTAGTTAAAAAAATTCAGTTTTAGAATTTTAATATTTTTTAGCAGAACGGTAATGTCTGCCCGTCCGTCTATACATTAGAGTTAAATGGGTCGAAAATTATGCATAATTTAATGATCACATTTAATTTTGCTATTTATTAGTAAGTAAAAAAATTCATTTTTAGAATTATAAGATGTTTTTTGGCTGAATGGTAATGTCCGTCCGTCTATACATTTGAGTTAAATGGGTCGAAAATGACGCTTAATTTAGGAAAAGGTGATATCCAAATTTTGATGATCACGTTCTATTTTCTCTATTTATTAGTTATTAAAAAAATGCATTTTTAGAATTTTAAAATATTTTTTGGCAGCATGGCAATATCCGTCTGTCCGTCTATACATTTGGGTTAAAGGGGTCGAAAATGCCACTTAATTCAGGGAAATGTGATATCAAAATTTTAATACTTTCATTTGGTTTTCATATTAATCGAGTAGTGGAAAAAAACAAATTTTTGAATTTTAAGATTTTTTTGAAAGAATTCTAATGTCCGCCTGTTTGTTAATTTTAGCAAACTTTCCAATTCAAAATCGTTTAACTCAATAAAGACAACGACTCAAAATTTTTCTTGTTCGATAGATAATACTGTTCGACAAAAAAAAAAAAAAAAAAATTTGTGCTCCTTTAAAAAAAAAAAATATGTGGACTAGATGGAATTCCGTATGCTAAACTCGAATCTGCTTTCAGTTTTTTTGCCATCAGGTCGAGATTTTTTTTATGGGCGTGTCTAATATTGCGTCCTAAAGAAGCCGATTACTCGAAGATAATTCACTTTAACTCGAGAACGGTATGCACAATTTATACCAAATGTATACCAAATTATGCGGAATAAAATTGGCCTTAAGTCGTTCCACTATCAAATTTTTATTCGCTCAACAGTTTAGGAGATATTTCGAAATAAGTGTTCGAAAAATTTTATTTTTTTTTACTAAAACTACTTTTTAAAAGTGAAAACATCAAAAATCAATAAAGACAACGACTCAAAATTTTTCTTGTTCGATAGATAATAATGTTCGACAAAAAAAAAAAAAAAAAAAAAAAATTTTCGTGCACCTTTAAAAAAAAAAATATGTATACTAGATGGAATTCCGTATGCTAAACTCGAATCTGCTTTCAGTTTTTTCCCATCAGGTCGAGATCTTTTTTATGGGCCTGTCTAATATTGCGTCCTAAATAAGCCGATTACTCGAGGATATTTCACTTTAACTCGAGAACGGTATGCACAATTTATATAAATAATATACCAAATTATGCGGAATAAAATTGGCCTTAAGTCGTTCCACTATCTAATTTTTATCCGCTCAACACTTTAGGAGATATTTCGAAATAAGTGTTCGAAAAATTTTCTTTTTTTTTTACTAAAACTACTTTTTAAAAATGAAAACATCAAAAATGTTTCAGATTATCATCACAAAGCTGGTAAAACTACGAGTAAATAAAGTCATGTATCATAAAAATTAATGCACAAATCTTGATTGCATTCACAGTTAAGTTAGGATACCTATGCATACTTACATTTAAGTAGAGATACTCTAGTGGGCAAAAAAAAAAAAAAATTTTTTTTCATCTTAAATAAAAAAAAAAAAAAAAATAGGTGGATTAGATGGCGATAAATAAGAATCAGCTTTAACTTTGTTTCTATCACGCATTGATTTTTTTTATGGGCATGACTACTATGACCCCGCCTTTAGGAAGTCACACTTGTATAACTCGAGAACGGTTTGTCCTATAAAGATAAATTGTCTTTAAGCTGAATTTATATAATTTTTGTCCAGTTAATATTTCCTTAGTTATTTGGCAATTAATATCGAAAAAAATAAAATTTTTTTCGAAAAATAGTGAAAATTTTGACCCATAACTCTGAAATTCTTGAGCGAATAAAAAATAATGTTGACATACCTTGAAAACAATTTTCTAAGATTTAGCATGAAAAAGATTTTTTTTGGACAATTATTTCAAAATAACTTCGAAACTATTGAACACATGAAAAAATAAAGTTTGGGTGATGTCAATCGTACACACCGTTCTTGAGTTATGAGGAAATATACTAGAGTAATGGCCTTAGAACTGATGGAAAAAAACTAAAAGCTGATTCATGATTAGCAGATCAAAATGCATCAAGTTCAACTATTCGTCTTTGGGGGAGGAATTTTTTCCGACCAGTGTAATTTTGCTTTTCAACCAACTACATAAAATATAATAAAATCAGTTGAAAATATTTGGCTATATATGGAAAAATCGTATATCTTGCAAAATTGAGATTTTTGAAATTTCAAATGTATATAACTCGAAAAATATATAAGATAAGTAGTACATGCAAACATGTTTTCTAAAGGATTTATCAAGGACTTTAAGGAGATATAAAAATCTTCGAAATCGGGTAAGGAACAAAAATAGTTCCGCTCCTGATGCGTAAATTAGATCCTGCTAAACTCAAAATGATACAGTCCTCTGCTACGCCTATGTGAAATTTCATGCAAATCCAACCAGCCGATTAGACGTTACAGACTTATTTCGATTCTTCCCCACTGTTTAATGTTTGATAAAGCAAAGAAAATGTCTGGCACTTAAGCCGTTTTTTGTATGAAATCTACTTGAGTTTTTTTTGAAAAAAAAAAAAAAAAAAAAAAAAAAAAAACTGATGCTGAAATCCGCGATTACATCAATCAAAAGAAGAAAAAAAAACCTGTTAGTTTCAAACACCTTACGGATTTCTTAAAATTTAGTGCTTGCCGGTACCACATGGATCCGTATCAGCAATTGAATTTTTGCTGTGTTATTTATTGAATTTTTGTTGTGTTAAGCCATCAAGTTCCAGCCAAAAAAAGAACTAAAAAAGTCATGATTTTAACATTGTGTTGTCATTGGAAGGAAGTGGTGAAAAAGAGTTGCATTGGTAGGATGTTCTTCTTTTATACTTCTTGTTCATTTCTTTTGAAGTACTTCCCTTATAACTATGTTTATAAAATTTTTTAACAAAAATTCCGCTTTAGCCTCATTAAAAGACAATAAAAATGCTTTAAAATTTGTAAAATTTTAATTTTGTTAGAAAATATTACCATTTTTTCCCGCTAAAAATTCATTTATTTTCACTTTATTGGAAGTTCTTAATAATTACTTCCAAAAAAGTTTAAAATATGCACTTTGCTCCACCTTTGAAGTTGTGAAAACGTTCTTTTTTGGAAGAACTTCATCGTTTTTTGCTGGCGTGTTTTTAACATAATTGCATCGAAAGTTATTAAAAAACAGAATAGAAAAATATATTTTAGGTTAAATGTCGGTTTCATAAAGGTAAACGTAAAATGCATTTTAATGCAAAAAATTTTAATGAATTAGGAGTAAGGTATAGTATTTTATTTATTTCTTATTAATAATTAAATTAATCTATTTATTACTTTATTTATTAATTTATTAATTAATTAATTAATTTATTTATTTTTTTATTTATTTATTTACTTATTTATTTATTTATTTATTTATTTATTTATTTATTTATTTATTTATTTATTTATTTATTTATTTATTTATTTATTTATTTATTTATTTATTTATTTATTTATTTATTTATTTATTTATTTATTTATTTATTTATTTATTTATTTATTTATTTATTTATTTATTTATTTATTTATTTATTTATTTATTTATTTATTTATTTATTTATTTATTTATTTATTTATTTATTTATTTATTTATTTATTTATTTATTTATTTATTTATTTATTTATTTATTTATTTATTTATTTATTTATTTATTTATTTATTTATTTATTTATTTATTTATTTATTTATTTATTTATTTATTTATTTATTTATTTATTTATTTATTTATTTATTTATTTATTTATTTATTTATTTATTTATTTATTTATTTATTTATTTCTATTACATTTGTGGAGCATTGTCGTAAAGTTAACTTGGAAAATGACATTTGAAAAAACATCATATCTGCCTCGGTAGATTTTTGCTGAGCTTCAATTCATTATTGGGCATATTTTATTTAAGATCAATATCTCTCTTTAAGATGACAAAAATTGTCAAGGTATGATATCTTATGGATTTTAGTTTTAATTTTTAAATTTTATACTCGAAATCTGTACGTAAATTTTTAGCTTACACTGTTAATGACTCTATTTATTTAAATTGTTTTAAGGCAATTTAATCATCTGAAATTAACTTTAATTCTCTTATCAGCCTAATTATTAAGACGCAAAAACAATAACAAAAATTACTTGTTGTTTTATCTAATTAAAAATCTCGTAAATAATTTAATAACAACAACAAGAAAATAAATAAACAATGAATGCAAATTTAACATTGAATAAATAATGATTTACTAAACTAATTAACACACAAATAAGATACACATGCACACAACATTACACAATTTTCAAGATAAAAATACAACAAGCGAGAATGTTATATTCGGCTTGGCCGAATCTATATACCCACCATCATCTTTTTAAAATTTTTCGTTATTTGGGAGGTGGGTGTAAAGTGGGCGGACCACGCCTATTTTTTGTTTCCGAGTTTACATTGGTCCTTGAACTATTTGAGCACAATTTTACCTTTTATGGGAGGTAAAGTAAGCGGACCACGCCCATTTTTGGTTTTCGAGTTTATATCGACCCCCAAACTATGTACACGAAATTTCTTTGTTGTACATGCTTTTGTTTAAGAGATATCAGCAGAAAAGTATGAAACAAATACTCTGTGTTTCTAGTATTTAGCCCATAACTTTTTTGTTTATTAACCGATTTTTTCCCATTTTCAATACCAAACAAACCTTATATAAGATAATTATTTGAGCCAAATTTCGTCCCCCTAGGTTGTCCCGTTCGAGCCCTATCCTGCTTTCAACAGACAGACAGACGGACGGACATGGCTAGATCGACTTAGAATCTAACCAGAACCCAGAAAATATATACTTTATGGTGTCTTAAATGATTTTTTCGACATGTTACACACGGAATGACAAAATCAATATACCCCCCCATCTTTTTGATGGTGGGTATAAACATAATAAGACAATGCAATTGAAACAATAACAGATACAAGTAAAGGAAATATTTATTCAATATTTAATCGACAAGATTCTCTATAAGAAAAATAAATTATAGAAAAAGATAACCTCGATTTTAAGGTGAAGACTCTAAGGAAACAATATTGGATTCTTAAATACTTTTAAAATAATATAAAAAATATATATTTATTATCTTAAAATAAATGATTTGTGGCATTTAACTAAACTAGCATTTCGTTGAACTAAAGTCTTTAAACAAATTTGCTAAGAAATAAATATTTTGATAGACAAACACAACCACATTTCGCTTTTCAACATATTTTATTTAATAGTGTTTTTTTTTATTGCTTTTCAATGGATTTGCAGTTTTAAATAAGAAAGAAAAAAAATAAATAATAGAAAAGAAAACCAACCAAATTGTAATTGCAAATTCTAAAACCCCACAAACTAGATCACACCATCATCATCATCGACAATACTAACAACAATTTAATCCTCACAATCCATACAACTGGCCAACACTTTCAATTTTAAATAACTATTTCGGTTAAACTCTTATTTTATTTCTATTTTATTTATTTCTTAACACGACTACTACTCTTTTTTATAGCAATTTTTGTGTGTGAAGGTAAAGAAAAGAAAGTGTTTCTTTTTAATATTTATTGTATTCGTATTTACAATCTTATTGGGATTCAGTTTAAGTAGTAGCAAATAAATATTGTGTATTTTTTGTTCTTTCTAGTTTTGTAGTTATATACTCCGGACATACCTCCTTAAACTCAACGCTTTCCTTGCTACTCTTGCCACTTACTTTTTTAAGTGCCAATCTATCTTATTTTTACGTGCCACAAGTCTAATCAATATTTGAAAAGTTTCAACAAAAAGCAACATAAAGAAAATAAAACCAAAACTTAGAAAAATGAAATGAAGAATGAGAAAATAAAGAATTAAATGGAAATAAAAAACGAAAATTGAATACTTTAAAAATGGGAAAACGATAAGAATATATATAGATATAAAGAAAATTTGGTCCAACAAATTTGGCTAAAAAATGTATAGAAAATATATCCCAAAAAGGGCAAAAATTTCTATAGAAAATGTAGCCCAAAAAGGGCAATATTTTCTATAGAAAATGTAACCCTGAAAGGTTAAAATTTTCTAGAGAAAAATGTAGTCCAAAAAGGGCAAAATTTTCTATAGAAACATGTAGCCCAAAAGGGACAAAATTTTCTATAGAAAAATGTAGTCAAAAAAGGGCAAAATTTTGTATAGAAAAATGTAGCCCAAAAAGGGCAAAATTTTGTATAGAAAAATGTAGCCCAAAAAGGGCAAAATTTTCTATAGAAAAATGTAGCTCAAAAAGGGCAAAATTTTCTATAGAAAAATGTAGCCCAAAAAGGGCAAAATTTTGTATAGAAAAATGTAGCCCAAAAAGGGCAAAATTTTGTATAGAAAAATGTAGCCCAAAAAGGGCAAAATTTTCTATAGAAAAATGTAGCCCAAAAAGGGCAAAATTTTCTATAGAAAAATGTAGCCCAAAAAGGGCAAAATTTTCTATAGAAAAATGTAGCCCAAAAAGGGCAAAATTTTCTATAGAAAAATGTAGCCCAAAAAGGGCAAAATTTTCTATAGAAAAATGTAGCCCAAAAAGGGCAAAATTTTCTATAGAAAAATGCAGCCCAAAAAGGACAAAATTCCCTATAGAAAAATTTTCTATAGAAAAATGTAGCCCAAAAAGGGCAAAATTTTCTATAGAAAAATGTAGCCCATAAAAGGGCAAAATTTTCTATAGAAAAATGTAGCCCAAAGAGGGCAAAATTTTCTATAGAAAAATGTAGCCCAAAGAGGGCAAAATTTTCTATAGAAAAATATAGCCCCAAAAAGGGCAAAATTTTCTATAGAAAAATTTAGCCCAAAAAGGGCAAAATTGTCTATAGAAAAATGTAGCTCAAAAAGGGCAAAATTTTCTATAGAAAAATGTAGCCCAAAAAGGGCAAAATTTTCTATAGAAACATGTAGCCCAAAAAGGGCAAAATTTTCTATAGAAAAATGTAGCCCAAAAAGGGCAAAATTCTCTATAGAAAAATGTACCCCCAAAAAGAGCAAAATTTTCTATAGAAAAATGTTGGACCTAAAAGGGCAAAATTTTCTATAGAAAATCTCTGCCCCGCGCCAAAAACGGAATACTTTTTCTAACAAAAAATTAGTTCAAAAATATAAGTTTTTATTCTTTTATTTATTTATTGGTCTTATTGATGCAAAACATATTTTTTTATTTCTTGTTGCCATTTCTTTTCTATAGCATTCACTCTTCAATCTGTTACACTCCACTTTTACTTCTTTCAACTTGTTTTGCATGCTGCATTATTTAGTGCAGCATCTCCATAAGCCAGTTACTTTCTGTTGGCAACAGTTTGACTATTTCTTGATTAAAAAATTGAGACGAATGAAAAAGAAATTTTAGCTTTTTTTTCTGTTTTCTTAATTTTTCTATTTCAAGTTGTTATTCTTGCAATCTTGCAGTTTATTATTTTTTTTTTTTCCAAACGAAGTAGCAATTTTTCAATTAAATTTATTGATTTTATTGCTAAAAATAGTTAGAAGAAATCATTTGTAATTTCTTTGTACAAGAAAATTTAGAATTTACAAGTTGATTTTGTGAAATATTAAAGAGGTGGTAATACAAGAGCAAGAAATAACAATTTGCCATTTAATTGTATAAAATTAAAAAGAAAAGGGTGATTTCTTTAATTTGTCTAAAGTTGATTTAAATAAATTTAAAAATGTTCAAGAAAAAAATCATTTATTTTTACCATATTTTTTATAATTTATTTCCTTCTACAGTATTTTAATTTTATTGTCTATTAATTCAGATTTAAATTTTTCAATTTCATTCGATTCAACATATTTTAAGCAAATTTTATATTTATACGTTTTATATAAATTCTATTTTTTAATCTTAAGAATTTTTTATATGTTTAATATTCTCTATTGTTGTTAATAGTTTCTTTTTTAAGAAAAGCTTTATTAATATTCAATTATTATAAAAGTTTCTGTTTGATGTATCCAATTTGTTTAATTTATTTTTTGTAGATATATGAAATTGTACATAATAATTTGTTATATAATATTTAAATGGTTTTGTTTAGTTTTTATTTACTTAAATGAAAAACAAAACTTAAATGAATAAATTTTTAAAATACGAAATTTAAACCTTAAACGGTCAATAATTTTAAATTAAGATGATTTATAAAAATGAAATGAATTTTTATTAAAATGTTTATACGACTATGATCTAAAATTTTCTATAAATATTATAGGCTCTTTGACCTACATTTTCTATAAAAAATTATTGTATTTTTGGCCTACATTGTCTATAGAAAATGATTGTTTTTTTTTTTTTTTCAATAGAAAGTTATTGCTTTTTTAGCCTAAATTTTCTATAGAAAATTTTTACTTTTTTGGCCTAAATTTTCTATAAGAAATTATTGCCTTTTTGACAAAAAATTTTCTATAGAAAATGTATGCCTTTTTGACACAAAATTTTCTATAGAAAATGTATGCCTTTTTGACACAAAATATTCTATAGAAAATGAATGCCTTTTTGGCACAAAATTTCCAATGGAAAATGAATGACTTTTTGGCACAAAATTTCCAATGGAAAATGAATGCCTTTTTGGCACAAAATTTTCTATAGAAAATCAATGCCTTTTTGTCACAATATTTTCTATAGAAAATCAATGCCTTTTTGGCACAAAATTTTCTATAGAAAATGAATGCCTTTTTAGCACAAAATTTTCTATAGAAAATGAATGTCTTTTTGGCACAAAATTTTCTATAGAAAATGAATGTCTTTTTGGCACAAAATTTTCTATTGAAATTTAATGCCTTTTTGGCACAAAATTTTCTATAGAAAATCAATGCCTTTTTGGCACAAAATTTTCTATAGAAAATGAATGCCTTTTTAGCACAAAATTTCCAATGGAAAATGAATGCCTTTTTGGCACAAAATTTTCTATAGAAAATGAATGCCTTTTTGGCACAAAATTTTCTATAGAAAATGAATGCCTTTTTGGCACAAAATATTCTATAGAAAATGAATGCCTTTTTGGCACAAAATTTTCTATAGAAAATGAAAGCCTTTTTGGCACAAAATTTCCAATGGAAAATGAATGCCTTTTTGGCACAAAAATTTTCTATAGAAAATGAATGCCTTTTTGACACAAAATATTCTATAGAAAATGAATGCCTTTTTGGCACAAAATTTTCTATAGAAAATGAATGCCTTTTTGGCACAAAATTTCCAATGGAAAATGAATGCCTTTTTGGCACAAAATTTTCTATAGAAAATGAATGCCTTCTTGGCACAAAATTTTCTATAGAAAATGAATGCCTTTTTGGCACAAAATATTCTATAGAAAATGAATGCCTTTTTGTCACAAAATTTTCTATAGAAAATCAATGCCTTTTTGTCACAATATTTTCTATAGAAAATCAATGCCTTTTTGTCACAATATTTTCTATAGAAAATCAATGCCTTTTTGTCACAATATTTTCTATAGAAAATCAATGCCTTTTTGTCACAATATTTTCTATAGAAAATCAATGCCTTTTTGGCACAAAATTTTCTATAGAAAATGAATGCCTTTTTAGCACAAAATTTTCTATAGAAAATGAATGTCTTTTTGGCACAAAATTTTCTATTGAAATTTAATGCCTTTTTGGCACAAAATTTTCTATAGAACATTATTGCATTTTTGGCCTAAATTTTCTATAGAAAATTATTGGCTTTTTGTCTACATTTTCTGTAGAAAATTATTGTCTTTTTGGTCTACATTTTCTGTAGAAAATTATTGCCGTTTTCACCTAAATTTTCTATAGAAAATTATTACCTTTTTGACCTACATTTTTTATAGAAAATTATCACCTTTTTGGCCTACATATCTCTGGAAAATTATTACCTTTTTGGCATACATTTTCTATAGAAAATTATTGCCTTTTTGACCTACATTTTCTATAGAAAATTATTGCTTTTTTGACCCACATTTTCCATAGAAATTTATGGCATTTTTGGCCTAAATTTTCTATACAAAATTGTTGCTTTTTTGGCTTACATTTTCTATAAAATTTTTTTGCTTTTTTGTAAAAAAAATTTATATGAAAAAAATTTTGCTTTCCAATTGAAAAATGTCACAAATCTTCTATGAAATTTTTGCCTTTTTATATTTAAATTCTCTATGAAAAATTGTTTATCTTTTTGCCTTAAATTTTCTATGAACAAATTTTGCCTTTTTGTGTTAAAATGTTCTATAGAAAATGGCTTAGATTTTAATTTTTACCATTTTTAGGTTAATTTAATGCAATTTCTTCATCATTTTTGTTAAAAAATGTGTTTTTCTCTTTTTTTTTTATTATTTTATTTTGTTTTGTTCATTTTGTTATTATTTCGTTATCTATTATGGCAGAAACATATAAGTTTTTATTATTTATTTTTAATATTTTTGTAATACATAATAATTGTGCGAAAATCTGGTGAATAAAATATAAACATTGAACGCAACTGAAGCATGATTTCTTTGGTTTTGTTGGTATTAAAACAGAAATGGAAGTTAGCTTTTTTTTAAGGGAAACTAGTCCAGTTAAATAGTAAATATAGTCAGGGAAATATATTAAAAGCACTAACAATTTCATATTAAAAAATGTAATATTATAAAAAAATTAAATAAATTTAAATACAATTTTAAAAATATTTGTGGTTTAAGGAGTATAGAAATTTTCAATGCCTAGAAGAATTTAGCTAGGTGCTCTTATTTAAATCCGTCTTACTGTTGTTTCTATATAAACACTAACATATACTTTTACTAACATTTACAGTTAGCTCTAATATTGTGCTACTTATTTGTTATAGTTGCTATTAAGTTGTGTTGTGTGTTTCAGTCCATAGTCCACATACAAATAACTTCTTTGTTTAAACTTAAAACTGACCGAACGTCTGACTATTTAGCTGTCCGTCCTTTCTCATCTAACCATTTTTTCATCCATATATGTATGTATCTTTATATATCTTGTTTATATATGAGATAATATAAACTTTACATTTTTTTCATCATCTGTTTTTATTTCATTGTTTCACATATTTTTTACTTAGATTTCAGTTTCTGTTTTTTTTATTTATTCTTCAATTGTTCAAACTATTGTTTGTTTACTTTGTAGTTTTTTAATGGTTGTTCTTTTTTTATTATTGTTATTATTACTCAGTTGTTATTAACTCTGGATGGATATTTCTACTTTGTTTTTTTCTTCTACAACTACTTCATTGGAATTTTTTTCCATCACGTTAGTTTTAATCCTCTATCCTAAGTTAAAGCAGAAAAACGAAACATATGTTTTGAAATACTATACTACTTACTTAATATGGTGCAAATATATATTAGAGCTTTTGTAAGGCAATTGTAGGCGTCCAGGAAGGGAAGGACATTAAATATTCCGGCATTATTAAGAGCGTAAAACAATAATGTTAATATTGTGTACTTTTATATTCCTTCTTACTTGTTTTGTTTAGAAACTAATGTACTGTTTGGTCTAGTTTCTAGTTTTAAGCCAAAGGGTGGTGGTAACCAGAGAGGATTATAATAAAACATTAACAGAAGAGTTATTTTTTCATTAGGAAAATGTATAAAGATTATTAAAAACTTTAAAAATTATGAAATACTCTTCACTTTTAGAAAATGTTGCCTTTTTAAAGGCTACATTTTGCCCTTTTAATGCTACATTTTCTATAGAAAATTTTGCCTTTTTAATGCTACATTTTCATTTTCATAGAAAATTTTGCCTTTTTAAGGGTATATTTTCTATAGAAAATTTTGCCTTTTTAAGGCTACATTTTCTATAGAAAATTTTGCCTTTTTAATGCTACATTTTCTATAGAAAATTTTGCTTTTTTTAAGGCTACATTTTCTATAGAAAATTTTGCCTTTTTAAGGCTACATTTTCTATAGAAAATGTTGCCTTTTTAATGCTACATTTCTAAGAAATTTTCTATAGAAAATTTTGCCTTTTTTTTCCTTTTTTGGGATGCATTTTTTTTAGACTTTTTTTTGCACTTTTTAAGTTACATTTTCTATAGAAAATTTTGCTTTTTTAAGATTACATTCTCTATAAAAAAAACTTTGCCTTTTCAAGGCTTTTTTGCCTTTTTAATGCTACATTTTCTATAGAAAATTTTGCCCTTTTGGGTTATATTTTTCTATAGAAAATTTTGCCCTTTTTGGGCTACATTTTTCTATAGAAAATTTTGTCCTTATTGGGCTACATTTTTCTATAGAAAATTTTGTCCTTTTTGGGCTACATTTTTCTATAGAAAATTTTGCCTTTTTTGGGCTACATTTTGCTATAGAAAATTTTGCCTTTTTTTGGGCTACATTTTTCTATATAAAATTTTGCCCTTTTTGGGCTACATTTTTCTATAGAAAATTTTGCCTTTTTTTTGGGCTACATTTTTCTATATAAAATTTTGCCCTTTTTGGGCTACATTTTTCTATATAAAATTTTGCCCTTTTTGGGCTACATTTTTCTATATAAAATTTTGCCTTTTTTTGGGCTACATTTTTCTATATAAAATTTTGCCCTTTTTGGGCTACATTTTTCTATAGAAAATTTTGTCCTTTTTGGGCTACATTTTTCTATAGAAAATTTTGTCCTTTTTGGGCTACATTTTTCTATAGAAAATTTTGTCTTTTTTGGGCTACATTTTGCTATAGAAAATTTTGCCTTTTTTGGGCTACATTTTGCTATAGAAAATTTTGCCTTGTTTTGGGCTACATTTTTCTATAGAAAATTTTGCTCTTTTTTGGGCTACATTTTTTTTATAGAAATTTTTGCCCTTTTTGGGCTACATTTTTCTATAAAAAAATTTTGCCCTACATTTTTCTATAAATTTTGGCCTTTTGAGGCTACATTTTCTTCAGAAATTTTTTCCCTTTTTGGGCTACATTTTGTTTAGAAATATTTTGGGGTTACATTTGCTTAGAAATTTGTGCCCTTTTTGAGCTGCATTTTCTTTAAAAAGTGTCTTGCTGTTCTGGTTATAGATTTTCTATTTTTTGGTTAAGGATTTTCTTTAGTAATTTTGCTCTTTTTTGGTCAAAGATTCAAGATTTTCTGTAGAATATGTTGCATTTTTTTGTTATAGATTTTCTATTTTTTGGTTAAGGATTTTCTTTAGTGATCTTGCCCTCTTTTGGTCAAAGATTTTTTCTAGATTATAATGCCTTTTAAACAAAATTTCAATGGACAATTTCTGCCTTTATTTACATAAATTATTTAAGGTTTATATTTATGTTGATGTTGTATAATTTTAATCTCCTATAAATAATTTATTACAAGTTTATCTCCTTTAAAAAAATATGTCATCGTATTCCCTTTTTTTTATTTCAAGCAGAAATTATGACAAATTTCGTTAACAAACAATAAAGTAGTGACAAGGATATGTAATCATTAACAAGGACATTGATGGGTTTATTTGCCAACCATAAAAAATAAACAACATCAACTAAATAACAACGAAATAAGTTTAAGGTTCACATTTCCTTTTTATATATATATTTTGTTTTTTTTTTATAACAAATAATAACAATGATGATAATGTTGGTGACAAAGACTACGAAATGACGACGATGTCGTCAATGAAAACATGATACAGTTTATAATCAAATCTTACGCTTAGTTAATTTCAAATGTGGCGCTTTGTAAGCGGCTGATTGTAAAAAGTATTTGTTAATGTTGTCCTCAATAAGAAAAACTACAACAACAACTTCAAACGAGTGAAAAGTTTTTTTTCTTTTCCAATTTGTTCATAAACTGTAGAAATATCTATGATTATAAAGAAAGGAAAATCATTTTTGTAGAGAATAAACTTTCATTGGAAAACTTCAGGTTTTCTTTTTTTTTTTTTGCTGTTTTTCATTTGCTGGTAAAGTCGTTTGTGTGTGTGTGTATGACTGATAACAAAGTCAAAATGAAAGAGTAAATACGTATCTAGTAGATGTACCTAAGAGTTAACTAGTTGTATGTATGAATATTTTGTGTTAAGGCATTAATGACTAAAGTTTTCTTTTCAACGTTATTTCATACACTTCAGTTGATGTTTTGAGATTGATATTGGTCGAATATACTATAAATATTTTTTTTTTTTTTTTGTTGTTTCTTTATACAAGTTTTATCTTTGTTACTGTAGTAACATGGCCTCAGGTGAGGTCTTGTTTATTAAATGGCAACAGCCAAACATCACAAAAGCTTTGGTTGGTGTTATCGAAGACATGAAACAAATAAGCAACGAATAATATTTTCAAAAATCTGTTAGTCAGTTGCTTTTATGCATAGAAATGTTGACTCAAAACGATTTTAGAATTATGTAGTTGTTGTTAAAAGATAATAGGAATACGAGGAATATGTTGATTTTGCTTTTAAAAAATAGGTGATAATGAAAAAAGGGGAAAAATAAAATTGGGAGAAAAAGAATGCCAAAAATATTAAAGGAATTATTGAGAAAGAAAAAGCGTCAAAATTTTAACAATAACAGTCTTCTAAGTTGCTTTTTTCTCTTAGATAATTTTGTATAGATGCCTTAACAACTTCCAAGTAATGCTTGAAGTAATCTATTTAATTTTTCTATTTTCATGTTTCACAACACTTTGACAACTTCCCTGTGTCTTTTTCCATCTGCCTGCATATGCAAACAATTTTTTTCCAGTGTATCTATTTAAAACAAGAACCTGCAGAGTTATGCAAAATAGCAAACAAGTCAACCAACAAACATATTGGAAAGATGCACCTTTGAGATATAGAACTAGTCTATATGATAACAAACAAAAAATTCATACATATGTATATGTATCATCATCAACAGCATAAGATTTTCATCGACATCATACTGACGTTGAAAGTTGAGTGACTATGATGATGTCAAATGATGAAAGTTTACAATTCTAATAAAAACTCATCACAACAAAAAAAAACCATATTGACATCTGACAATTTTTGTTTATTCCTATAGATTTGTTTATACATACAACAAAGCCTGCAGGGAAACAAGACAGAAGAGAGAAAGAGACAGAGAAGAGAAAAAAAAAAAAAATTATTGCAAATAAACGTCAGGTGAATAACAATTCCAACATAGATTAAATGGAATGTTAAAGTTTTATATAAATATTAAATAACAACTTTTTTCTATTTGTATTTTATTATTTTAAAAACAGAAGAAACCTAGAGAAAAACTATTTTATTTATTAAAAGGATAGTAAACATAACTAAAAAGTTTGGTTGGCAGAACTAAAATATTGTAAGATTAAAACCACTCACTATATTCCAGTTTATGGAAGAAAAACTGATTGACTATTACGATAATGTTTTATTTCCCTTGAATGTTTATGATTTAGTAGAACCTTTTTAAGTTTGTAAAAAAAAATGAAATTGAAAAAAGATTCGGCTGTGCCGAATCTTTGATACCCTTCACCATATTACCATATTACCATCTTACTATCTTATCGACATCATATTACCATATTACCGACAAATAATAAAATTTTCGCCTTAACGTATGCTTTCATATTTTCACATATATAAATCTAAATTTTTTTCAAACTACGAAAATTTGAATATATAAAAAAAAAAAACAATCATAGCAGGCTTTGCTTTTAAAAAATAAACAACAACAACAATTCCATATTTATATATTTTTTTATGTGTGTATATACAAACTGGCTGCATATACAAAGAACAACAACAACACTGTTATTCATTATATTACTTCTGTTGCTAACTAAACTACTTGTCTATACAAAAAACAAAAAACGTCACTAATAGTCATTACAATGCTTAATATACATGTTTGTGTATGTATTTATGTATATTCTTAACTTTGAGTCTACATTAGACAAAATTTTATCAAGACAAACGTCAAAATTTTATCAAGATAAAGATTTGTCTAATGTAGACTGAATTTGTCAGTATTATTGCAGTGTTAAAAGAAAATTGTCAGCGCTCGAGCTCTGACAACGTTGTCTTGATAATGCTTGGTAAAAGACGCCATCTTGATTGTTGTTGGTACTTTTTGCATGGTTTATTATGACTTGCGTTTTCCCCTATAATTGATAGAGATAAAAAATTATCTGCAACTCAAACAAAAATTTGACGTTTGTCTTGATACAAATTTCTCTAATGTAGACTCAAAGTAACAGATATGTTTTAGTTTTTAAAAATAAACAACAACAATTCCATATCTATTTATTTTTGTACAGACTGCATATACAAAGAACAACAACAACACTGTTATTCATTATATTACTACTGTTTCTAACTAAACTACTTGTCTATACAAAAAAACAAAAAACGTCACTAATAGTCATTACAATGCTTAATATACATGTTTGTGTGTGTATTTATATTCTTAACAGATTTGTTTTTGGGCCATAACTCTGTTGATTATAAACGAATTTGGTTTATTAAAAAAAACGAAATTTTATAAAAACATTTATGACTGTTCTACATAAAAATAAAAATCTGTAGCTTGAACAAGGGCTTCAAAAATAAAAAATTCGTTTTCTCCGATATCTCAGTTATTACTGAACCGATTTATTTAATTTTTTCAGAACAAAAATTCAGAAAATAATTTCCGAGCCTCCTTTGAAAATTCGAAGTCCCTGGTATATGCAGAGGCTTTAGAAACTGAAAAACCGGTTTCAAAAACCGGTTTTTAAAGCATATCTCCGCCATTTATAAACCAATCCTGCTGATTCAAAAAACTGAAATTTTATAAAAATATTTGTGACCGATCTGTATAAAAATAAAAATCTAAAGCTTAAACCAGGGCTTTAAAAAATAAAAAATGCGTTTTGTCCGATATCTCAGTTATTATTGAACCGATTTATTTCATTTTTTCAGAACAAAAATTCAGAAAAAAAATGTCCGAGACTTCTTTGTAAAAACGAAGTCCCTAGTATATACAGAGGCTTCAGAAACTGGAAAACCGGTTCTAAAAACCGGTTTTCTTAACATATCTCCACATTGTATGAACCGATCTTGCTGAATTCCAATAGCAAAATTCTCGAAAGCATTTCCGATCGTTTGATATATATATTATATATGTCAGTTATCGGTGGGCTTCATAAACGCCATTTCAACCGACACACGGACGGACGGACGGACGGACATGGTCCAATCGTCATCGCTTCTTACAAGGATTCCGAAAATATAAACTTTTTTGCTCTCCGACGAAAATTGTGGGAATTACAAACGGAATGACAAACTTATATATACCCTTTACACCTGTGGTGAAGGGTATAATTATCTAGAAAATTAAATTTCCTTGGCTTTGTCAAAATTCTTGTTATATCAACTAAATCCCCAAAATTTGTTTAGACAAAAAATATTAAGTATTAGAAGCAATATAAACACAATTTATTTAGTTTGTTGCAATGAAATTTAGTAGAAGCAACAGCAATTATTGAAATTATTTATTTTACTTATTTATTTATTTATTTATTTATTTATTTATTTATTTATTATTTTTAATATCAATACCCTCAGTTCAAGATGCAATTGCTTTCCAAAATTATACTTATTTATTTATTTATTTATTTATTTATTTATTTATTTATTTATTTATCTATTTATTTATTTATTTATTTATTTATTTATTTATTTATTTATTTATTTATTTATTTATTTATTTATTTATTTATTTATTTATTTATTTATTTATTTATTTATTTATTTATTTATTTATTTATTTATTTATTTATTTATTTATTTATTTATTTATTTATTTATTTATTTATTTATTTATTTATTTATTTATTTATTTATTTATTTATTTATTTATGTATTTATTTATTTATTTATTTGTTTGTTTGTTTGTTTGTTTATTTATTTATTTATTTATTTATTTATTTATTTATTTATTTATTTATTTATTTATTTATTTATTTGTTTGTTTGTTTGTTTGTTTATTTATTTATTTATTTATTTATTTATTTATTTATTTATTTATTTATTTATTTATTTATTTATTTATTATTTTTAATATCAATACAAAACAAGCCTTCATGCCTATAAAATTAAAAAAATAATTATTTTAACAACTAAAATTTCTATTGCTGATTCTAAACGTTCAAGTTATTATAAAATTTATTGGATCTTCATTTCAGTTGCTTAAACAAATAATTTTTTAAATAGTAAACAAAAAGCCGCTAACAAAAAAATTAGATTTGATATTTGATTAGAAAAATAGTTGGATATTTGGATCTCAAAACTTAATTTTCATAAAGACAATAAAAAATCAGTTGAATAAAAAAATATTCAAGGCATCACTTAAATTTCCTAACCTACAACGTTTAAATTAATTTAGATTTTTTTATTTTTAAGAAAAGCTTTTAATTGAGAAAAGTAATATATAATTTTCTACAGCTGCTATAAAACATTTTTCTTAGTAATATATAAGTTGTCTTCGGTTATCTCAACCAAACTAAAAGAAATTACATTCCATATTTAATTATAAAATAATTCAGATTAACTTCCTCATTTTAGTAGAAATAAATTGGGCAATTTATTTCTAAAAAATCTAAGTTGAGACAAGAGATTTGCAGTTCAATATTTTAATTCCCTAAAACAAGAATTTTGTAATAACTTCCACTGGCTCTAAAATAAAAAAATTGTAAGCAAACTTAGTATTAATGCCTTAAGAAAATATTAAATGCCAATTTACTAAAGACAAAAATTTCCTTGAGTTTAAACAAGTTTTATTATAAACTAATATTAGTGAGAGAATATATTTTTTTTTCAAAGTTGAAAGTTTTGTAATCAGAAATTCATTTTTCTTGAAATGAAAATTGAACAAAAAACACAAAAACATATAACTCAGATTTATAATGAAAACCCAATTCGTTTATATTAAACAATTTCTAGGAAAAAATATATAAAAGAGTCATGACCACTGAAAGGAAACCTGGTAGTGGTCGAGAAAATTGCATTTTCAGACTGTAGGTATGCAGATAGAAAAAAATAATTTTTAAAGAAAATCCCCGCATCTCTGGAAGAAAAGTGCCCAAAAAGTTTTTAATAGGAATGCAAGAAACAATTTGGAGGCAAAAGAGAGGACAAAAATACTTCAGACGAATTTTTGTAAGAATTATGATTGACGCATAATGGACGATGAAACATACGTACTAGAATATTTTTTGAAACTTCCTGGACAGGAATTCTATGCTGCAGATGCTAGAGGGAATGTGACAGAAAAATATTGTGTACAAAGAAATCAAAATTTCCAAGAAAGCCAATTGTACGTGCGGCTAAAGATGCAATGAATTTTCATGAATAATTTAGTGAAATTATTATTTTAGTGAACTATTTTAGTGAACTAAAATAATAATTTGTTTGAAGAAATAAATATATTTATTGTAACAATAAAACCCATTATAGCTGAGATAATGTAGTTGCAGTCGATTTAAAATAGTAGGTACATAAGAACTGCGCACGAAAAAAAACCGTGCACGCTTTAAGGCTTATAACTTTTAGTACACGAAAAAAAACTGTGGAATCCATAACTGGTTTACATTTGTTACTACTCTCAGTAACTGTGTGCTAAATTTTGTTGCAATAGCATAATGATTTTTCTTAAAATTTAAATTTAATAAAATAAATAAATAAATTTATAGTTAAAATACATGCTGATCATACAAAACAATTTCCAGGAGTGCAGGAGGGGTGGGAAGTTAAGTTTTTTTTTAGTTATAAAAAATACAAATACTTAAAGATTATCGATTACCCAGATTACCGAAAAAAATGTTGATTCATATGCTGTAAGATCGTAGACAAAATAATACAGATTTTAAGGGAAAAAATACGACGCAATTATTAAAATGCTCAGCAAGATTCAAAAAAGTAGTCTGAAGAACCACAAAGCAAAATTTTTTTTTTTTTTTTTTTCAAAAATAAAGGGAGGTTCAACCAAATGCACGATGTTAATTGTGAGTCACACCATAAAGTCAAGTTTAATTTGACATTTCTTTGTTTCAGTGTTTGACAATTTCAACCATGGAAAGGTACACAATTGAGCAGCGCGTTAAGATTGTTGAAGCCTTTTACGAAAATGGGCGTTCAAATTAAAATGCACTTCGTGGTTTTTTTGATCAGCATAATCAACCAAATGCGTCTACAATCGGGAGAATTGTGAGCAAATTTCAGCAAACCGGATCTGTAGGAAATATGAAAACACCTGTACATGCTCGCGGTGCGATTTATGGGCTGGTGGCGTCATCGGGCCATACATCTTCGAAAATGAGGTCGGCCAAGCAGTAACCGTGAATGGTGTCCGCTATCGCGAGATAATAACGGACATCTTATGGCCAGAAATTAAGGATATGGACCTGAACGATATGTGATTCCAACAGGATGGTGCCACTTGACACACAGCTCTTTTGCGCGAGAAATTCAATGGCCGAGTGATCTCACGTCGTGGCGATGTTAATTGGCAGCCACGATCATATGATTTGACACCGTTGGACTTTTTTCTTTGGGAATATTTAAAACAAAAAGTGTACGTCAATAAGCTAAGAACAATTCAAGAGCTAAAGGATGAGATAATTCGCCACATTAGCGACATTGAACCTCAATTATGTGAGATAATAACGGACATCTTATGGCCAGAAATTGAGAATATGGACCTGAACGATATGTGGTTCCAAAATGATGGTGCCACTTGACACACAGCTCTTTTGCGCGAGAAATTCAATGGCCGAGTGATCTCACGTCGTGGCGATGTTAATTGGCTGCCACGATCATGTGATTTGACAACGTTGGACTTTTTCCTTTGGGAATATTTAAAACAAAAAGTGTACGTCAATAAGCTAAGAACAATTCAAGAGATAAAGGATGAGATAATTCGCCACATTAAACCTCAATTATGTCTCAGAGTCATTGAAAATATCGATCATCGGATAGATGATGTTAAAATTATCATTTGATGATAATTTTAACAGAGATATGTACGGAAATGAGAGCTCCAGGAAAATATTCCTTTCAATCATTAGAAAGCACAATCAATTAAAATTTTGTTTGAAATATATTGGGTTGTAGTAAAAAAAATATTTAAAGAATACTTAAAGCTGAGTAAAAAATAAAATAGAGTATAAAAAGAAAAACCTACAAGTTTCATTTTCATAAGCTGAATTACATGCACTTATTTTTTTGTGCGTAGTCCTTGTTTATATTAATAAAATGGTTTAAATTAATATAATTTAATATAATTTAATAATAAAGCTGAGATAATGTTGTTTTAGTTGATTTGTATACAATAGTATTTTGTTTGTGTACAAAAATATGATGTAAAACAAAATTTCAGTATTTCTTAAATTTCTTAAGAGACTAAAAATTTAATATCTTGTTTCATTGGAACAATTTAAAAAATATATTGGTTCCAAATGCAATCTTAAAATTTCTCAGCAAAAAGGAACTTCAAAAAAAAAAAAAAAATATATATATGTTGGTAAAATCTGCAGAAGAAATGAAAAAGAAATTTCAGCTCATGATTATCATCGAATTAATATTCATTTTTATTCCTATGTTAGAAATTATTAAAATACCTTAAAAGTGGTTGAAAATTCTCTGAAAACCTTGACCTTTATAAATTAAAAAAAAGATTTATTTTCACTTTTTTAGAAGTAGTTACAACAAATTTTAAAAGGACTTAACTTATATTTAAATGAGTTTCTGAAAAACATTTTTATTATAGCAGAAAGTAAGTATTTTCCTGATATCTACTTAATGCTTAAGTTTTGCTTTGTCTAGTTGTCTCAATAACATTTTCTAGATTTTTACTATTTTTTTTTTTAAATTTTTATTTGTTTAGAAATGTAAAAATGAAATCTATTAAATTCTTATCACAGATTCTATGAAAAACTTACATTTAATTGAAATTTTTTTTATCTTTTTTAAATTTTAATGAATTTTTTCTTATACAAAAAATCTCGCTGGGTTTTATTTGTTAAAACAATACAGTTTTTTTTTTACAAAATATTTCTCTATTTTTATTTATGAATTGTATGCAATTCTATTTATTTATTTGTATACCTTTTACATTTTTCTCTAAACTACATATTTTACTGGATATTTTATTTCCATGAATGCCAACAAATATTTTTTTTTTTTTTTTACAAAAATGTTTATTAAATAAATTGTTTTTTTTTTCTAAATAAAACTCAATTGGTTTAGCATTGCAGAGAAAATCATTTATTTGTAAAAAAGTTTTTAATTTTTAAACTAGAAACAACAGAAGCTGCTGGATAGACATGGTTTTTAAAAATATTAAAAGAAATATAGAAATTGTAAAAACAAAAATGTAAAACAATTATAAAAAAAAAAAACTAAATTGATTTTAACTAAATTCTATTGTTTAGCAAGATTAAGTTGTGATGGGAAAATTTCGTTTAATCTTTTTTTTTATTTTATTATAATATATTTTTAAAACATTTTCAGATTTTAGTTAAAAAGTTATTAAGGCTTTTATAGTAAAATTCTAGTATTACTTATGTATAAGAAATTTAATAACAAATATTGAAATATATGCCACAATTGTTTAAGAGTCTAAAAAAGAGTCCTTTTTGAGCGTTATACTTTATAAATTCAAATTGATTTCTAAAAATGTTTCTATAAATAAACTTACCACTAGCAACATTAATTTTCTTTCAATTATATCAATTTATAACTCACCTGCAATAAAAAATAAAATAAATTTATTAAAAAAATTTGCAAAATTAAATATCAGTCAAAAAAGAAATTCATATCAATAAAAATTTTAACTGAACCCTTAATGACATTTAAATTTTTGTTCAATTAATTTCTTATCTCTTAGAAACATATTTTTTAAAAAGAACAAAAAAAAAAAAATAAAAAATCATTATTAACCCCTGAAAAGCTTTTTATTGATTATTTCCCCTCCTCTTTAAAATAATATTAAATTTCATAAGAGATAATAATATCAATCTCCCCACCACATTGGCATGACTTTAAGCAATTCTTTTTTTTGGGAAATTCAATTAGGTATCATACTTTATTATCCAACATTTTTGTTATGTATCATCAGTTTAAGTGGATTAATTTGTCTTTCATAGAATAAAAAAGAAATTTAATCATTATTTAATAACCTTTTGAATATAGAAAACGTGAAGCTACTGTTTTTTGTTTCTTCCAATTGCTGACATTGTAAAGCTTTTTTTTTTTTTTTGGAAAGTGGCGTCTTAAATTTTATATAACTGCCTGAGTTATTATTTTTTCTTATTTGCTAATGAAGATGTTGTTGGTAGCGTTTGTATGTTCGCTCCCAAATGTATTAATATCTACTTCATTAAATAATTATACAAGTAAATATATGCTGGTTTCGTGTTCTACAATCATACATATTGCGTCGACAGAGTACATGCAGTATGTATGTTTCATAAGATTCATTTTGTACTTTATTCAATTTTTTGGGTTCTTTCAATTATTCAAATACCAAAATATATGATTACAGTAGATTTGTTGTATGTATATAATATGTATGAGTACTTGGATTTGCATGAAGCACAGTGGGTTAGATAAAAAAAAAATTACAAACAGCGTTTACAAATTTACACCTGTCACTAATATCTTTATGCTTTAGGGCGACAAAGATAAGCTTCTGGATTTGAGAAACTACAAAATTTCCTTCATGGTGATCAACATTTTAAAAAACTTTTCCGTGCTTGAAATCCGAAACCCTTAAGCTCAATGTAAACTCAAAACGGGTAATTAAAAATTTAATTCTTCGGAAGCTTGTCTATGGTCCTTAATTTTAATAAGACTGGTATTTAAGAATATTTCTAAATTTATTAAAAATTTCATTAAAATACTTCTTCACTGTGCTTTTGTATACAATGGCACGAGTAGGAAAAAAACGTGTCTGTCAGTCTGTCTGCATACGCATTTTTACCTTTGCATGAGGTTGTTTGTATTTCTTTATTTTCATGAGTAAATTGAATTGAAATTAATATGCCGTGATAATGTTGAACCTACAAGCAATACACGTCTGTGAGATACGAGTATCTAGTGGATATATAAACACAAATTTATTTTTGTTTAACAATTAAGATACACAATTTTTGTATTCAAGAAACTTAAATAAAAATGACACGAAATAAGCCGACAATAAATGAAAGCTTTTAAATTTAAACAAAGAAATAGAAAATATTGGAAATAAAATCTAATTTTCAAATAAATAAATAAATTATAAATAAATAAATAAATAAATAAATAAATAAATAAATAAATAAATAAATAAATAAATAAATAAATAAATAAATAAATAAATAAATAAATAAATAAATAAATAAATAAATAAATAAATAAATAAATAAATAAATAAATAAATAAATAAATAAATAAATAAATAAATAAATAAATAAATAAATAAATAAATAAATAAATAAATAAATAAATAAATAAATAAATAAATAAATAAATAAATAAATAAATAACTAAATAAATAAATAAATAAATAAATAAATAAATAAATAAATAAATAAATAAATAAATAAATAAATAAATAAATAAATAAATAAATAAATAAATAAATAAATAAATAAATAAATAAATAAATAAATAAATAAATAAATAAATAAATAAATAAATAAATAAATAAATAAATAAATAAATAAATAAATAAATAAATAAATAAATAAATAAATAAATAAATAAATAAATAAATAAATAAATAAATAAATAAATAAATAAATAAATAAATAAATAAATAAATAAATAAATAAATAAATAAATAAATAAATAAATAAATAAATAAATAAATAAATAAATAAATAAATAAATAAATAAATAAATAAATAAATAAATAAATAAATAAATAAATAAATAAATAAATAAATAAGATAGATAGATAGATAGATAGATAGATAGATAGATAGATAGATAGATAGATAGATAGATAGATAGATAGACAGATAGATAGATAGATAGATAGATAGATAGATAGATAGATAGATAGATAGATAGATAGATAGATAGATAGATAGATAGATAGATAGATAGATAGATAGATAGATAGATAGATAGATAGATAGATAGATAGATAGATAGATAGATAGATAGATAGATAGATAGATAGATAGATAGATAGATAGATAGATAGATAGATAGATAGATAGATAGATAGATAGATAGATAGATAGATAGATAGATAGATAGATAGATAGATAGATAGATAGATAGATAGATAGATAGATAGATAGATAGATAGATAGATAGATAGATAGATAGATAGATAGATAGATAGATAGATAGATAGATAGATAGATAGATAGATAGATAGATAGATAGATAGATAGATAGATAGATAGATAGATAGATAGATAGATAGATAGATAGATAGATAGATAGATAGATAGATAGATAGATAGATAGATAGATAGATAGATAGATAGATAGATAGATAGATAGATAGATAGATAGATAGATAGATAGATAGATAGAT